>OU426979.1:125936078-127140244 GCA_911387785.2 Aelia acuminata | reverse complement strand
TCATTCTGGCTTCAGAGCAAGACAAACTCTCCAGTCCATCGCTCCTACTAACTAGTGTGAATTAGAACAAGCTCTCGACCAGTCACACAAATGTACTAATATAGTTAGTTCCAGCTTGTTCCAACAACAAGCCTAGAACTCTTTTCAGTCTTATGATTGAATATGATACTTATGATAACATACACGCACAAGCTGATATTTTTGTTGTTTGGTTTTATGTTTCACGTTAAAATATTATTGAAAAACTTTAAGAAGTAATTACATGATACAAAAACTGTTTCCTGTGAAGTCATTTGATAATATTTACACATTTAACAAAACACATTGATTTCTATTCCAAGTAGTAAAATTTAAATATAAATTTTAAATGCAAATTTAAGTATAAGTTGTGTGTTGCGTGCATCACACCAGATTTTTTTTCTGTTCCTGATAGTGTTAAAACTGCATTTTACATTTTTCGAAGAAATTAAATAATTACATAAGTTATAAAGGAAGTGAAGGGTATCTCCTACTTAAACCCTAATGAGTATGAATAGGTTTTAGTTTTGAAAGAAGATATTGATAAAAATTCATTCCTTGTCAGTTTAAAGAAGCAGCAGGTTTTAACTTTTACTCTTTGACATTTTAGAAGGAGTCGTTTTGTTACATGTAATTAAAAATTAAATCCACTTGTTCGAAATAATATAAAGATTAATTTATTACTATAACATTTTTCCCTTTACAGGCTCATGATCAACCAGGAGACTTGTCTGAAGCTTCTACTTCCTTTGCCAGGGTAAATAATTTTTGAATTCTTCATTAAATAAAATAAAAAAAGGAAATATCTTTTCAAAATAGTTTGGTGAGCAATTTTAAGCTATAATTACTCGTAGTATTTCTTTTTAATTTATTCTATAAAAATAATCCTGACACTTTTTTTAAAATTGTTCTGATTGACAAATTACCCTTTAAAAGGTATAGTATTGAAGTTATATGTATAAATTGCCATAGGTATAGTACCATTAACAAAAATTTATTTTATAAATTCACTCATAACAACATTGAGCATAAAAGGTGAAGTACAAACTGCACCATCTAAACTCATATCACTGTGGAACCAAATCAGTGACTGTCTTATTCTAAAGTGAGACAGTCTTCAATAGCCAACTGTTAAACTGTCTTAAATTATAACAATATGTTTTACCAAACAATTTAATACCTTGTAACTATGAGGAAACATAGCAAAATTGTGTAAGTGCATTTGTAAATGAAAAGGAGTTGGGTAATGATTCTGATAATTATATTTGAATGCATAGGCAAAATACATGTTTAATGGACTGCGTTACAGTCCAGGACCAAGCACTTACCATAACCTCCTTTCTTAACCGATGGTTAAAAAATTATACTGTATACTTATTTTTCATTAGGTAATCTGTTGATTTATTTTTTTTATTTTTAATTAATGCATTTTTTTATTAATTTTATCAACAATAGTTGCAGATAAGGGGTCAACCTGACTTATTGGTACCTTCAGCATCCTCTGCTAGGGTAAGTTAATTATTTTTATTTTTAATTCTACTAAAAATCCTTAACTTCAAAAATTTTTTATTTGAAAAACATTTTTTAAATATTTCATAATTTAAAGTTGTAACCATAATTTGTTAATTATTGAAGGATATGATATTTTCTTATTTTTTATGATTGATACATTGCTAATTATATATTCTTCCTCTTCTATCTAGGTGTTTCTTTGCTGCAATTACACCTTCATGAATCTTTCTGTAAACAATGAATCCAGTTCCAAACTGGTTATGTCCTTCATGACAGCTGTAACATATAGTATACCATCATTTATCCATGACACCTTGTCCTTTACTGCAGATTTCCTGTATGGCAGTGACATCCGTTTTGTAGAAGTCAATCTGGTCCAAAAGTACTCTCGGTGTTCAGAGGCTTAGCAGACTCCGAACATTTCAGAACCCAAGATTATAACCATTCTGAAGGATGCTGAGGCAATTTCTCTTGCCTGAAGAGCGTTGATATTCAATATTAGTTGGAGGTGATAAAGGCTCCCTGGATCTCATTGTGGGTGTGGGTGTTCTAAGAGCTAACTCAAGTGATGGGCATAGGAGCATGAGGTAGCTGAAGCATCTACTTGGGTGTGGGACTAAATGTGGAAGCGAACACACATGAGCCAAGAAATAACATAGTGAGTTGCCATGAACCATGGTTTAAAAAGTCCCAATTTCAAAATTCTATATTAATTTAATTACTATAACTAGTCCCAATGTATTTGTATTTCGTTTGTTTTATAATATAAGTAGTTAGTTATTTTACTAATAAGTTTCAATATAAGTTATGTTATTATGTTATTTATTTATAGGTAGGTATAGACAACTCGAACACAGGTATAGACCTGGGTTCGATTCCCGGCCGTGGTCGAATCTTTTATCTTCTAATAAAATAGTTTAAAAATTATAAGTTATATTAGTTATTTTCAGGTTTATTACATTTATCAGTTACTAGCTGACCCGTGCGAACCTTTCGCACTCTAACCTACTTAAATCCCACTTAATTAAAGTACCTACACACTGCATATTTAGTATCGTATAGTGCGTATTCAGTGCGTCATGGGCATAGGTGAAGGTTGAAGTAAAGAATAGATGTGCTTTTTTTTTTTTTTTTTTTTTTTTTTTTTATTTAGAGGCAAGTGCACCGCGGCCCACATGGGCCTATTGTGCGCCTAAATTCTTGCCTGGGTTCCAAGCTGCCCTAGAGGCTAATTTTCAGAACCTCAGTGAACTTAAGAAGGCTGCTTGGATTGATTACCTTATGCGCCTTGGGGTCAGTAATGCAGTCCAGGCCAAACAACCTGAATCTAAGTGCTGCGAGTCTGTCACAGAGGCAGACTATGTGAAAGGCTGTTTCACGCTCTTTCTCGCAGTATCTACAAATTGGTGATGCCACAAGTTTGAGCCTGTACATATGGCTTCTAAGCTTACAGTGTCCGGTGTATACAGCTGTAAGTCTTTTAATAGCATTCCTGTCAAGATTTAGAATTTCACTACTCCTCTTGGCAGAAGAACTCTCTAGGAACAATTTGGAGTGTCGTAGGTTTTGCGTCGTCCAAAATTGTTTTCTTTTTGCTCCATAGATCTCCTCTATCCTCCTTTTGGCAGAGCTTTTGCTGATGTCACACACCGGTTCAGGAGTGATGGGTTTGATGTTGAATCCTTTCCTAGCAAGAGTGTCTGCATTCCCATTTCCTGGTATGCCAGTATGGCCTGGCACCCATTCTACGTTCACTCTGTTATTGTTTGCTAGGCTGTTGAGTCTTATTTTACACTCCCATACAACCTTGGAGTTAATGTCTATGTTATTGAGTGCAGCTTGGCTATCTGTGTAGATAGTGATTGTCTTCCCAGACAGTTGTTCCCCCAACAGCTCAAAGGCGCAGTGGCTGATTGCCAGAACCTCTGATTGGAATACAGTGGTGAAATTCCCCAATGAGGCATATTTACCTTCGTTGGGTTTATCTTTCCTCCAGATGCCCGCACCCGACCCGCTTTTGGTGAGTGAGCCATCCGTATAACAACATATGCCATTGTTTGGTATATGTGATGTGTTGACCTTTTTAATGGTATTAAAGTTAGTTTCCAATGAGCCCCTGATCTGAATGTCAGAAAACATGGATAGGAGTCTATCCTTTTCAAGCTCTTGGAATATCTTCCAGTATCCCCAGTTAGTTTGTACTTTTGAGGTTAGATTTAGCTTCACGATTCTGTAGCAGGCCTTAAGGGCTTGCGCTTCCACCTCCATGTACAGTGGAGCTAGGTTTAGCATCAGTTCCATGGTGGCGGTGGGTGTAGTTTTCATAGCCCCAGTTGTCATGAGGCAGGCTAATCTTTGCAGTTTTTTTTTTTTTTTTTTTTTCCTTCCAACAGTAACCCTG
This sequence comes from Aelia acuminata, assembly GCA_911387785.2. NCBI lineage: Eukaryota > Metazoa > Arthropoda > Insecta > Hemiptera > Pentatomidae > Aelia > Aelia acuminata. Next base: position 127,136,313 of record OU426979.1, on the reverse strand, counting down.
CTAGAAGGGAGTTTATTTGTTATTCTGTACATACCATACTAAACAGTATACAATGTACATGATTGATATCTCTTGATATATGTACCGCAGAGGCCCACCTCCAGCACCGTACCGAACTTGCAGCAGGTGCCAGCGCCCCAGCAATGACCAATGTCATAACTGCATTATGAAAGAGGTCGTCCGATGGTCCAGCAGCGGGCAGGGCACGATCCCAGCACGGAGTAATACCTCCGCAGCATCAACAACGACACTATTTATTACTAACATTGATAATGATTTTGCTTTTTAATACATTTTTAAAGTACATTAGATATAAAACAAACTAATATAAAACAAAAAATAAGAGTTACCTAAATGGTTCTCTTAAAGCATAGAACATAAAAGAAATTATAATTAAAACAACATTCAGCAACAATCAATTAACAAAATGTTTGCCAGCAGTCTTGAATCAAAAATAAATTTCGTTGATATCTTTTATTTTTTTTAGGGCATCTTTAAAGAATAATTTAAGGTCTAAAAACATTTTATCAATTAACACAGGACTATCCACCGGCCATTGTCCCAGTTTCTGTTTAGTTTTATTTATTAACGAATATCTGTAGTCAGTCAGTAATCGGCACTCATGTATTATGTGGTGTATAATATATATTGTTCTTGTGTGAAGTCACAGGGACACAATGGCGAGTCCCTTATTTTAAACCTGTGAAGGTAGCTGTTCACTGCGTGCCCTGTGACTCCCTGTGTTGTGTAGAAGTCTGTCCATGTGTTAGCTTTATTGAGGTAGGTCTGTAAGTGTGGGATGAATGAATATAAATGTCGAGCTTTGTGTGTAGAGTCCCAACGTGTTTGCCATCGTTGTACTGCTTGTTGGTGTAGCATGTGTATTAAGTGTTGTTTTGATGTCTTTGTGTATGATATAGGCAGGGAAGTGTCTTTTGAAGCAGATTTTGCAGCCTTGTCTGCAAAATCATTCTCAGGTATATCTGAGTGCCCTTTTATCCAAGTAAATGAAATCCAATTATTTCCATCAGTTTGCAGGTTTCTTAATTGTTTGTGAATTTCCTCGATGATTGGTGTATGGCAGTGTGTGTTTGCGATCAAGTGTATTGAACATTGGCTGTCGGTTAGTACGTTAATAGTTTTATTTGTGATTTTTAACTCTATTAAATGTTCTAAGGACTTAAGAATGGCGAATTGTTCGGCTTGGTTATTCGTACAATCCGCGCCAAGTCTACACTTTATAATTTTCTGTAATATCCGATTTTCAAATATTAAACTAGCGCAGCCTACATATTCGCCATCCTTACTACCGTCTGTGTATATTTCAAAATCAGTGGTGTGGTTAGAGTTCAGTATAATACTTGGATATTCTGTAGGATGTGGCCAGTCTTTGTAGTCTTTAATGTGTTCCATCAGATTTGAAAGTTTCAATATCTGTTTTAATGGATAATAAATGGAATTTACTTACATAAAAGTCGGCTAATATACTTATTGGAATCATTTTGCCTAAGACAAAGGCTGCTTCATCGGAGAGGGTTCGGAAACCTTTGGCAATTTTAAGTGCCATCAGCCTCTGGACCCTCTCCAACTTTTTTATATTATACAATTTTTTTAATGCAGGATACCAAATTTCTATACCATAGGTAAAATCGCGCCCCTATACAGAATATCCAAAGCCTCTGTTCTTAACCCCCAGGTTGCTCTGGCCGCTATGGAAAGGGAATTTATTAATTTAATGAGTTTGTTTTGTAGTATGTCTATATGAGTGTTCCATGTTAATTTTCCGTCAATTGTTATCCCTAGATATTTTAAGGTAGATACTTTGCGAAGATGGGTATTTTGTATCGTTATTTGAAGTTCTGGAATTTGTCTTTTCCTTGTAATGACCATGTAATTAGATTTTTGTGTGTTGTGAATAAATCTCAAATCTTTGCAGTTTGTTCAACTGGGTTTTGTTTCTGCTTATCCCTGCCTTGTGCCACCAGACTAGGGAGGAATATAACACCATGGGTTTAATAACCATGGTATAGAGCCAAAATGTCATTTTGGGCTTTAGTCCCCAGTCTTTGCCTATTGCCCTCTTGCAGGCCCATAGACACTTCAGGGCCTCGTCGTGTGTTCCACGTGTTTAGCCCAATTGAGTTTGTTGTCCAGCGTAACGCCCAGGTGCTTGACTGTTTTGCTTTGGCTCAGCTGGACTCCCTCAATTGTTGGTAGTTTAATGGCTATTTTTCTCTTTGAGCTAAAGATACAATAGATGTGCTTGAATTGTAGATTATTTATTTTTTGAAACATAAGTTTAAGGTAAATTTACATAGTATTTACATGATTATATTTATGTACATATTTATGTTAATACACATATTGGTTTCGCGGAAAGCGAGTACGCTGATTCTATTGACTAAAATCGCATGTTTTTACTTGTAACTTGCAAACGACGGCGGCAATCGGAAAAGTGTATGTAACCAAAAATGTTTGTCTTGACAAACTGAAAAAAAATGACACCTTTGAAAAAGCCCTGCAACCATTTTCGCTGAGAATTGCAGTTTTTTGCTTACAACTCGCAAATGAAGGGGTTAATAAAAAAAAATGTATATGATCGGAAATGTTCCCATTGAAAACCTGAAAAGATTGACACCATTAAGAAACCTGTACGACCATTTTTCTTGCAAAAACCGCAGTTTTGCGCTTATAACTCATAATCGAAGGCAAAATGAGTGATTTGTATATTTTTCCGATATAGCGGTTTAGGAAAGCTTTAAAATGATGCCTCATTCATGAATTTTGATGAAGTATTACGGAAGTTATGGCGTACAGACAAAAAAAAGGCCTAGAAATAATATATATGATGTTAGTTTTTTTCATTTATATTACATCAATTTCATTAACCTTTATACAGTGCACTCATTCATAAAGTTAAAATTCCTTATTGTGTGGAGACCAGAAAAAGCTGATGCACTACCATGAACAATGGAAATATTGTTGCTACTAGTCCTCACCTTCATAGTTATAATCTTATAACTATGCAATCTTATAATCTTATGCATCGGATGATAGGTTTTAGATCATGAATTATGGAAACAGATCACTTTCAGCAATTATCAAGAGGCTTCATCAAAGGCCCGCTGGGAACATATGTGAATGTGAGAATCATTAATGCCATCATAAAAGAGGCCTAGCATAAGATGAATGGTTGTATGGTGGCTAGAGGCTTGAGCACTTGAGCACTTGATGCTAGAGGAGTGTCACCAGACCCCAAAACCGTTATTTCAGCTGTCTTGAGCTCTAAAAAAATCAGTTTTAGTAGTTGAGCTCATTCAACGAGCCAGATTAATGTGGTTCTTTGTGTTCCCCCAGATGAGCCCTTGTCCTTTTAACATGGCAATTGATCATTTGCCGATTGATCAATGGCTCATAAGGTGATATTTGTGATTATGATTTCTCTCTCTCTCTCTCTCTCTCTCTCTCTCTCTCTCTCTCTCTCTCTCTCTCTCTCTCTCTCTCTCTCTCTCTCTCTCTCTCTCTCTCTCTCTCTCTCTCTCTCTCTCTCTCTCTCTCTCATTATATCTTACACATATCTGAGACTAGAAAAAAATGTTAGGTGCATGGGAATATTGTTTTTAGGCCCAAGAGATATAAACAAAGTTACAAAAATGTGTGAAAATATCTGTCTTATGGCTCACTTAAGGTGTTAATTAGCAATTGGTTTTTAATTAATATAATATTTTCTTTAATTTCAGAGCAGTGGTCTAACAACAGTCTCATCATTTCCTTCAACTTCATTTTCCAGGGTAAGTTACAACTTATAAAATGACAAAATATGAGTGGATTGTATTTAACTTTATATGAGTAAATAAGTCGGGTTAAAGTTTTATTTAAAGAAAAATTAATGGTGAGATGGAATTTAACTGAAAGGAACTAATGCATATTGCATATGTGTTTAGTAAATTCATTACAAACGTAATTGATATATGGAATAAATAACTTTTTTTTATCTCAAACATCACATGATATTTTTAATGAGTTTTTTTTTTTACTTTATGAAACAGTAATATAGTAAAGTATTGCGTAATTAAGGAGAGTATTGCGATTATGACGAATTTCTACTTCATTGTTTTCTGGTCCCCTGAGTCCAAAAAACCAAATGTGTTTTAAGTTTTTGAGGTAGGTATATGCCTGTGATATGAAAACTATGATTTTGTCAATATGGTTTTACCAGAAGTGGCACTTTATTCCATCTTTTTTTCTCTTTATGATTTATTTTATTTCATTTTTATCATTTTCTCAAAAATGGCACAATTTCAATTACACTCGTTATTTTAATGAGAATCAATTCTTTAATATCAGGTGGTCATCAAATTTTCTGATAGGGCTCAAATTGTGAAGGTAAAATCTCTTCTTATAAAGTACTTTTGATTTTGTTTATATGCAGTAAAGTACAGTCTCCCATTATAGCTAGTAAAAAGAAATTGCTTAGTATTAAATATGAAAGAATTTGATAAACATGGATAAAGTACTGGAGAAAAAAAGAAAAATGTTTCCCCAAGATGAATACTTCAATTTCTTGATAATGATTATATCTATTTAGTAATATCTATGTATGATATGATATCTAGTTATGTAATATGTAAGTATGATATTACATACATTTTGTTGGAAAGCAGAGGATTTTAGATGGAATTATATTTAGTTTATAACATAGTAGAAGGTTTTGAACGCCATTCAGCAAATTCACACATTTATTTTTGTTTGACTCCATAAGTTATATAGTATTATAATTTGTATTGAAAAACTTTAAAGTTCTCAGTATTTTTAAATTCATTATGATGTATTTATTTGCTTACTTGTTTTTTTACTGCAAGTTGCTTTTTGTAAATATATCGTGAAGGTGGATCGATAGAAGGTGTATTTACGGCTCAAAGTACATTAAAACTTAATTCATAAAGGTTTTGTCTCTTATGCCTTTCCGGAAACCGAGACAGATTACTGTTCCTCTAAAATCACCTTTATATTACATTCAGAAATCTATTATGGAACTAAAGTTTGTAAATAGAAATGTAACTATAAATAAATAAACATTGTACCATATTTTTTTCACACCGTAAACTGCTTTAAATAATTTGAACATCATGTATTTACTTTCTAAAGTATGGTAAATTTTTTATTGTTATTTGTAATAATATGGGAATGCAAGCTTACTACTCCATTGCATCTGATTTTATGATTCTCCATTTAGTTGTTGAAAACTTTATTTAGTTACCATGGTAACAAATAATATCCATTAAATATGCATGTTCCAAAACACGTTGATAACTCTTTCCCATGATCAGAACGGCTTTGCTTATAAACAATGGTCTGTCATTAACATGTTCACGCCATTTATCAAAAGCATCAACATTTAATGCTTTTGCTCTATCAGACTGGAGCTATTCCAGGGCATTATGCAGTATTGGCAATCCAACAGTAATAAAATAAACAATAAAAAATACTGTCCTACTAGTTATATTTATAATACGGTATTAATAAAAAATAAATGTTTATAAGTATATGAAGATAAATACAAATAAATATAGAAATAAATGAATTTATGTTAAATTTTCATTATTTTAATTTTCAGCTATATAGAAATTATTTCTTGCTTAACACTTTAGCTGCCACTTCACCTGAAATCGAGTAACTGTTCTCTTGTCAGATAATTAAATATTAAAATTGTGTCGAAATGAGAGCGTGACTCTCAGGTATTCTTTTTCGGCAGTCAAAGAGTTCGAAATCTACCGGTGGTACACACCGCTTGATGAGGCAGCCAAGTGTGAGCTACCAGTGGTACACGCCTGCATGAACCAGTTAAAGGTGTACTGCGCAGGGGTGGGCTCAACATGCTTTATAAGTTGTCGGAATATTTTTCTTTTATTCTCCTATATACATTTGTTCGATTTTTTTATATTTCATATTTATCCTTTTCTTATTTTTATGATTAATGAGAGAGAGTTAATTTTTCCATATAAACTAAATCAAAGGTACTTTATAAGAAAACAAAAACAATTTTTTCACCATTTAAGCCCCCTCAGAACCCTTCTATGATGATTTAAACTACATGATATTAAAGAATACTTGATTTTCATTAAACATGATAAGTTTGATCAAAATTGTTATGGCTGTTATCTAGAGAAAAAAACAGTATAAAAATGAGACAAAATTATTATTATTAAATAAAGTACCCCCTCCGTTTGACCAATTTTGATGAAATTTTTGCTGTAACATTGTGGGCTTATACGTACATCAAATATCCAGTTTTGGGTTTGTACAGTTCATAGTTTTTGAACTAGTCTGTTCCACACACCCAGACCATTTCGCGAGACTTGATTATTTAGACGCAGGGACCCCAAAATGTGTATTTCCATTTAAAACCGGAAGTTGAAATTTTTCGCGATCGCAACACTTTTCCTTACTATATAATTTATATATAGGTAAGTGAATGTAATGAGTAAATAAATGTGTAAAAGCTGTTTCCTGTGAAGTTACTACATATTGTTTACACATTTAACAGATAGATACCTGAACCAAGAGATGGTTCTTTACTTTTGAAGGTTGTTAAAAAATGTAAGTATGATTTAATTTTATTGCTTGTTATCAACATTTTAAAATATATTTCCTCCTATTTGCAGATAAGGAATATCCCAATAAATGTATCAGCTTCTTTTCCTTCAGCTTCCTCTGTCAGGGTAAGTAACATTATTTTGTAAGCATGAAATATGCATGAAAAAATTTTTAATGTGGTAAAACACATTAAAATTTTTGTCCTTTAAAAGTATTTGAATTCTCCTGAATTAAGTATAACTAGAGCTTAATTTGGTACCAAACCAATTTTGATACGAAATAATAATTTTAGAATTATATATTGTAAATTATCTATGAGTAGTTATTTTAAATAAATTAATTTTTTTGACATCACTATTACTATACTATAGTATAGACTAGGAGTCGACCAGTTGTATCCTCATTTCCTACAACATCCTTTGTCAGGGTAAGTTGCATAACGTCCATGGTCAAAATATGACTTATGCATTTTAAACTAATGTGAGCATTTTAACCTTGAAATAAATAAATTTAGAGCTTTCTAATTATTTGTATTGCAATGATTTATTTTGACAAAAAAATGTAGCGAAAAATAATTTATTTTCTTTAGGTACCACTGCACCCAATTTTTACTTCCACTTACCTATATATGAAATACTATGTATGCTTGCAGATACAGTATAAAATCAAGTTAACAAATAAAATGATAAGGAGGATATTCATAAATAAATATATAAGTAATAATTGGATAAAATTCTACTGAAGTAAGGCAATTCACATTTTTTTATTTTTTTTTTTCTGTAAACCCAAGAAAGAATAATGCGTATTACACAGCTTTTTATTTATTTAATCTCTTCCTCTTGTGCTGCATAATTTGATCCTAGAATCTCTCTCCTGAACCATCTTTCATCTATTTTCCCATTCCAATTCTCTTCTGATTTCTCTTCTGATTCCCATTCTAATTCTCTTCTGATCCTTCAAGCATTCCTGATGAAAGCTTTTATTTTTCAATTTTTTTTTTTTTTTTTTTTTTTTTTTGTTATTTTCCATTCATATCCATTCAGGTGAACAACCAGGGATTTAAAATTCATTACTTGCTCTAACCTTGTATGGTTTAGTCTTACCAGTCAATCTCCCTGTTCTATTTTCCATCCAATTCTCTTGATGTTTTTTTTTTTTTTTTTTCCTCCGGCACTATGCACCGCGACCTCTTGGGTCTATTGTGCGCCTGATTCTGCCTGATTTCTAAATGTCTATTTTTAGAGCATCAGTAAATTTTAGCAAACTTGTTGGGTTGACCAGTTCATTAGTGCTTGGGTCAGGTAAGTTTACTTCGCCAAAGATGCTGAATCTTAGCCTAACAAGTCGTTCACACCAGCTTATAATGTGATAAGCTGTCTCATCCTCCTTGCCACAGAATCTGCAGATAGGTGAGTCTGCGAGTTTGAGCCTGTGCATATGTTTGTTGAGTTTACAGTGTCCTGTATAGATCGCTGTAACTTTTTTGAGTGCTTTCCTGTCCAAGTTCAGTAGAATGTCACTTCTTTTGGCAGAGTAGCCTTTTAAAAAGAATTTGGAGTGATGCTGTGTTTTATCATTCCAATTTTGTTTTTTAATTGCACCATATATCTCCCCTATCCTTCTTTTGGTATAGCTTAGACTTATGCCAATTACTGGTTCAGGGGTCATTGGTCTTTTTGCTGCGCCTTTCCTTGCAAGGCCATCTGCTTTTTCATTTCCTTGGATGCCGGAATGTCCAGGCACCCATTCCACTCTGACTCTATTGCTTTCAGCTAGTTTGTTGAGCGAGTTGATGTTTGTTTGTTGATTTTTTGCATTTCACATATGGTTTCTTTATTATTTTTTTGGTGTACATATTTTTTATGTTATGGTAATGTTAATGGTATTCAATTCTTCTGAAGAATGTTGATGTTAAATTGGAGCTTTTTCCGAATAGACGTGAATAGAAGACCGAATAAGACATGAATGCATAAAGAGGTTTCTGTATTCTTTGTTGTAGCATCTGAACTTTGACCGCTTTCTTCAGGGATGTGCCTGGAATTGTAAAAAGCAGTGGACTCCAGCAGCATTCTTGCTTGATGCCTTGGTTAGTCTCAAATTCTCTTGAAGTTTGGTATTTGACCTGGCCACATTTCACTGCTTCTTATACTGACTTAGGACTCCATTCTGAAATCCTTTGATTGACGGATTGACCTTTTTCTCTCGAGGGATGTTCTAATTTATTTATTTCTATTCCTATCAAAGATCTTATGATATATGTTTAGATTTTTTTTTCTTATTTTAGTCCTAAAGTGATTGTAATTGTGCTTTTCTATTGTTTACCGCCTGTAATCGGACATTTTGCCTGTTGGCGGAATGTTTTATACATTTTTTTTTCTCCAAGATAATTTTATACATTAAATTTCTGGCTCCCAGACTTATATTAAAGTTCGAAATTTGCTTAGGAAATATTTAGTTGATATAAATAAATTCTTAGCTTTAAAGTTATTTGTAATTCATAGATTTATTTTTTAAAAAAAGAAAGTAATAATTGTATAGCCTTCAACAGAAATAAACAATCTATCCACATTATATATTGTTTGAGTCAACTCTTGTCAGAGTTAATATGAAAATGTCATAACTTTCACTTGAGTAGACTTTTTACTTTCTCTTACCTATGCTTTTATTTATTTATTTATAACAACCATGCCCTGCCTTAAAGGCAATATGGGTGTTTGCAGTTGTGGTGTGCTAGGCTTACAACTTATGAAGACAAACAAAAATAAGTAGACAAATGTGTGAATTTGAGGAATGGCGTTTAAATATTTATCAAAACACATCAATTTCTAATCTAAGTTTGCATCACGCCAGATTTTTTTTTTAAATCACCAAATTTTATTGCATTGCAAATTTTATAAAAATAGGCTAATCAAATATTTACTTGTGATTTTTTCTCTTTTCATTTATAATAGACACATCACATTACAGTCTCATTCTAATGTCAATTTTTTTTTTCTGTTCTTAAAAAATATCTTAAGCAAGAGATGGTTCTTTTCTTTAAGAAAAAACTAATAATAGTAATTTTGATTTAATTATTAGTATTTGATTAACAATACTTTTTTAATATAGTATTTTCTATCATTCATCTCCATTTTCAGACAACGGGCATTCCATTAAACATAACATTCTCTTCAGCAGCCCCTTCTGAGGTAAGTAATTATGTTTAAGAAATTAATATGCATAGGAAATGTTTTAACTAGATAGGAATAAATTGATTGATTTAAATTTGATTGTGTGATTTATTATTGATGATTGTGATAATTATAGTAGTAATAATAGAAAAGTAATAATAATTGGAAAGGATATTACTGAAGAAACCAATTATCATGTTTTGAGTAAATCCAAGTCAACTTTGATTAAAATTTGGAAGCTTTCAAATAATTAAATGTTGTTATATTATTGTGTGTGTTGTTTTTTGTTATTTTTTACTGTGTTTGCTACCATCATGATTTTATTATATTCAGCTTCCTTTTTCATTTTCTAATGTCAAACATAAAAACAAAGTATGACTGAAAAATGTTTTCCAGCTTCAATTTAAAGAAGCTCCTAGCTCTTTTTTTACTAACTTCAATTTAAACATCCCAGCTCTCTCAAGGAATCTCTTCTCAATTGTTTGTTGAGTATACAATTCTTTCAAGGTTAGACTGTGAATCTATAATCTATGATTAGCGGCACGACACTCAGCAGACAAAAGCTCTAAATCAATCAAAAACAGAAAAATGCATCTTTTGTGGTTTATATTTATGTTAAACTTATCCTGATCCCACATTAGCTTGAATTGAAGGCGATAAATAAGAACAACCCTTAAAGCAGTAACAGTTTACCTTGACACACCAACTACCTACAGATACCACCTATAATCAGAAACTGACGAAACCGAACCTCTTCGAAATTCAGTTGGAAAAAATACCCTATGTAAAATTTACCTACAATCTATATCAACGTGGGTTGAAAATCTTTCATATCTTATTTCATTTTTAGTATAAGAAACAGGCCAAACAACACTTAGAATAAGAACAACCCTTAGAGGAGTAAGAGTTTACCTTGAAAGACCAACTACTTACAGAAAACTTATTTCTGCATTCAGAAGAGGAAGTGCAAATTTCCATTCATATCAACTTCCTGAGGAGAAAAACCAAGAGTAGTTATCAAGGGCCTACACCTTATAATGCTTAAAGAAACAATTCAAGAGGATCTAAAAAAGTTAGGGTAGGAATTCATCTACATCACCAATGTTATTTCACGTTTCAAAACACCTCTCCTAATGTTTTTCATTAATATAAGGAAACCAACATTTAACGAGATGATTTTCGATGTAGAACACCCCTAGAACAGCACGTTCTACCTTGCAAACCAGTAGAGATTGCCCGTTGACATCTGCTCGCTGATGTAAATTCCCTTGGCATTCTCCCAGTCGAAGTTCCTGGTTGTAAAATCACTTTTCATCTTCGAAGTTGGATCACCTTGTCATGGACTGACTGGCTCATCAGTATTGCCACAAAGCAGATTTGAGGCTTTGTGAGATAACAGAAATGTGTTAGAAAAATTGTGTATTTTCTTTTGGAAAATATTTAAACTTATATGAATAAATTTTCAGCTTCATAATTGTTTTTATTTCATGGATTTATTTTGAGAAAAAAATAGTAATATTTGAAAAATATTTAACTGAAGGGGAGCAATAATCCACATAGCATGTTTTTTATTAAACTTCAAAGTTAATAAAAACCAACATAATTTTATTCTACATTTCATGTAGAATTGTTATTATTCATAGAAATAGCCTAATCAAAAATTTACTTTATTGTGATTTTTTTATTAATTGGAACATACAATTTTGTTTTCAATTATTTATTTTTTGCAAAAATAAATTTCCTTAAAATACCTAAACTAAGAAAGTTTAGAAGATAGTACTATTCTTTGAAAAATTGTTATGAATTGGTATAGATATTGTTATGAAATTAATTACTGCACCCTATTAGTCAATTTCCCAGCCGAAGTTCAATCTTTTCTCATCCATTAAAATTATTTAAATATTAAATTAATAGTATTTGATTATCAACATTTTTTAATATATTTATTTTCTGTTTTTATCAGTATTTACAGAGAAGGGCCGTCCCATTCAATGTATCGTTTTCTTCAGGATCTGTTCCCAGGGTAAGTTATATCATATTTAAACATTTAAATGTCAAACTTTGTTCAAGTTGAAATTTTATATATTTTTCATTATTATTAGATTTGATATTTTTATATAAACATAAATCATTAAAAATGAAAATCCTAAATAGTCCCCTCGTATGACTTTTTCTATGCTCCCATTTGAGAACCATTGTCTGGCAAGGGTTGAAGTCTGTCAACATTCAGGTTTTAAAAAATATTTTTATTTTGAAGAAAAAAAACTCTTACAAAATCTAATAAAATTTATATCCGAAATTTACCCGACATTATATATAAAATTTTCCCTGACCCCATCAGGAACAGGAGCTAATTACCTCTCGCAAAGGTAAATATTCAAAAAGTCTTTATTATGGGTGTAGTGGTGGGGGAGAGGTGGTATAGCACGCGGAGGCCCCTCAACTCCTATCTCATCATGATGAGCTGCACCACAGGGAAAATAACATAACTCAACATCTCAACTAGGGATGTTACAGAACGTTTAAATGACGTATTAGCTCCAACCGTTCCAGTTCCGACTGCGTATTAGGTTCCCTTAACCGTTCCAGTTCCACCTATCGGTTCCGAGAGTAAATTCCACCAGTGTAGGTAGACCTCTATCTCCACCTTTTCAAAAGTTAAACTACTCTCCAAGGAACATAAATAGGAAAGGAATCCAGGGGATAATTTAATATTATAATAATATAATATTATTTAAATATCAATGATATTTAAAAAATAAGAATGTAAAGAATAACAAGTTATCAAGTAAACATTTTTATTATTTCTAATTTTTACAAATAAAAATTAAATCGTTATTTATAATCTTTAATTATATAATTTATAATTAGATTTTTCAATTTATAATTTAAATAAATAATGGTATGCCAATAAACATAACAAGCAGATAACAAAATAAAGTATGTAGATATAAACATGTATATTTATTTTATACATTGTATCTCTCTCACTGTATATTATATGTGTGGATGTGAATAAAATTTATTTAAACAAAAAAATTACGATTTTTTGTTAGCGTTTACTATTAAAAATTAAAAAAAAAATCCAAGTTAGCTTATAAGCTTATAAGGTTAAAAAAAATGAAAATGATGACATCTTAAAATGAAATGAAAACCCGTTTGCTAGTAAAAATAAAAAAGTATATTGTACATAAAACTTATTGTTCTTCAAGTCATGACTCCATGTTAGCATTTAAAAATAAAAGCATTTTTATTTTTACAGTTAAGAAAAAAGAAAACATTTTATTTTTAATTTGACTAAATATTTTTACAGCTTAATTAATTAGAATGAAATTGCTACAATGCTAATGTTAAGAAGAATTTAGGATTTTAATAAATAATGCCTTTATCGAGTTATAACTTCCCTATCCATTTAATGGTTTATCTAAAAAAATGTTAACATATTAATTTTTTTAAAGATCATATATTAGAAAAAATTGAAATTTTGTTTTATTTTATTTTAAATAAATAAAGAAATGAAAGACGGTGATGTTACAAAAACAAAAATAAATAGAAATTGCTTCTTAGATAACCATAATATGCTGGCTTAAAAATTAGTTGCAATGTCAAATCAAGAATTCCAAACTAATTTCATGAACATTTGCACTGAGGCTCCATTCCGAAGAAAACCTCGGAACTAATAAGCTAACAGCTCCGTTAGAATCAATGGGCGAGGAAAGGTTAAACAGCTCCGACCAGCCTCGGAACTAATAAGCTAACAGCTCCGAGTCGGAGCTAGTCTCGGAACTAATAAGCTAACAGCTCCGAGTCGGAGCTAGTCTCGGAACTAATAAGCTAACAGCTCCGAGTCGGAGCTAGTCTCGGAACTAATAAGCTAGTCTCGGAACTAATATGCTAACAGCTCCGACTCCAGCTCCGTTAGAACCAATGGGTGGGGAGAGATTAAACAGCTCCGACGAGCCTTGGAACTAATATGCTAACAGCTCCGAGTCGGAGCTAGTATAGTACACTAACAGCTCCGGTTCCAGCTCCCAAGAGTCTAGTGAAGGAAGGAGAAAGCAGACATCTCCGCCCGGAGCCGTTAAGGCATCCATGTTGGAACTGTTCCTAACAGCTCCGGGTACGTATTAGGTTCCGTGGAGCCGTTCCGGCAATTTCGCACCATCCCTAATCTCAACGCACCTTCAAATACCACAGGCAGTATAAGGTAATGAGGTAAACCAGCATCGGTCCATTAGTATTAATGGTTCGAATTTCACATTTTAATATTGTTTTTCTGTTTTAGAGGGATCAGAAAAAAAAAAAAAAAAAAAAAAAAAGGAGAGGTGGATGGGGCATTACCCCCTTCCCCTGACTACCGCAACCAACTTTTTCAATGCGAGCTTTAGTTAGTTCTTGTGAACTTAAATTTTCAAACCGTAATTAATAAGGCTTTTTTTTCGTGACTAATTACCTCTCGCATAGGTAATTAGTCCAAAAACCTTTATTAGGTAAGACTATAGATTAGGGAGGGGGGACGGTTTTCCCCGACCCCACCAGGAACCACCACTGACGCCAACTCGTTGCTCTCTCGCTCAAGTTAGCTCTCGCACACGTATATTTTCATTAATTAATTACTATGGTATTTTTCTTTCCTAGGTGTGTGGCTGTGCGGTAAAGCACCGTACTCCCATGCCGGAGCTGCGGGTTCGAGTCTGGCCCTGGGTGGTGCTTTTCTTTCGTAGGAGAAGTATCACCCAGTGCCATGGGTGTTAGTATGGGCAGTATATGGCTTCAGTGGAAGCCTTGAAGTCCAAAGAATTATATCAATTAATAATTTATATATATATATGGAAAATTATTCATTTTTTGATGCTTAGGAAAGCATTGATTTGTAGTAGTGTTTGACTTTCTATGCCTTGAAGTCTCGCATTGGCCAAGCTATACTTCCTGACATAGCTAGCTCAAAAAAAAAAATCTCCTTTCCTCCTATTCCATGTTCCTTAGCATCGTCATTAAAAATATAATGTATAGATATATTGTATAGAAATATACTATAAAGATCATTAGAATTTTTCTTCTGCAGTCTAAAACAATCAAACTTTCTATACCATTTGTTCCACATGGAGAATCCATGCTGCTAAATCAGCCATATTTGAATTAGGAAATTAATTTGGGTAGGTTGAAGTCGAGCTATGGGGCTCCACCAAACCATAAAATTCCTCTCGATTTTATCACCAATAAAATCATCCACAAAGACATTAGTGGGTACTAGTACTGAACAGTGGCTCCTCGCCATTCACTAAGGCGCCCTTCAAAGTAAGGCCCGATGTTCACTGAAAAGGAGCCTTTTGGGGGGGGGGGGGGGTTTATTTATCTCTGAAGAGCGAGCAGGAGTCAAAAGAGGGAATCTAATAAAACTAATAAGGCACTTTTTAACTGAAAAAAATATCACGGTCACATAACCTCTCAAAACAGACCACGCCCAGAAGCCACTCTTCAGGTACCTGTACCCTATATAATGTTCCATATATCTCCGATGAGGTCCTCTCCTGGTACCAATCCTATCATATTAAACCAGACATTTCCCAATAAACCGAACACTCCTCTATATTTGGCAATCCTCCTAGGCTTTGGAAAAGAAGATGGCCTCATGACCTTATAAGTTAGAAATACTTGTTGAGTGCTACCAAAGTTTCTCTACATGCTTTTTCTGCAAATGCATATTTTAGTTTTATATAATCTTTTTGGCTTTATTTCTAAGTTTCTTTTTTATGAAAAATTTTATAAAGATTTATACTTTTGAATATTTTAATTATTTAATAGAAAATTTAACCCTTTAAGTTGAGGTAGGGGGGCATGAGGTGGTCCGCTATTGCAGGTTAGTAGGCACAACGAGCGATCCTGTTGTACGGAGTACTTTTACGGCATTCCAGCTCTCGCATCTTATATGTTTTGTGAGCTTAATTAATCCTATACAAAGTTCTCCATCCTCACTTTTCGATCCGGACTATGCATTGGCACTGGTGGAGTAAAAAACTTTCTTTTATTTCTTTTTTTTTAATACCTATTTTCATTTAAAAAACTTTTTTTAGTATGGTGAATTTCAAATCATGTGACAACACATAAAGCAGTGTCACATTCTGTGCAAAAATAGTTTGTTAATGAACCCTCAGTTTCTTCTCTTGTTGATATTTCTGCAGCTTCATCCTCTGTATCAGATGAGAAATCGGAATGAGAGGACCCCATAATTTTTTCGCCTTCACAACTATTTTACAACACAAGTTAAACTATAATGTAAAAGTAGAAAAAGGGCAAGTAGGCAGGTATAGAAAGGGTTGGTATCAGGTAAAAGGTCGGTACATTTCATTTTTGTCCAAGTAATTAAAATATGAAATAAATAGTAAATAAATCAAAATAGTAAATATGAACAAGATGTTAAGTTTTATCAGTGTGTGTCAGATTATAACAATGGCGGTTGCACTTGATTCTCGTGGTCTACTACATAAGTGCCTATGTTCACTTCAACCGCGCTTTAAGGTGCATTTAAGTTGAAATCGAGCAACTTAAGGGGACTTGTGATGCTAATCCTATTGTCGATTGTTCAGGTTGTGTAATAGTATTTGTTTATAGTTTTTTCTTATATTATGCAGAATTTTTTTAAAATTGATACTAACAATAAGAAGTTAAATAATCCAAAAAGCATCAAAAGAAAGCGCTACTTAACTGGCTTATATATGAGTCTAGAGCAGTGAAGTGGAAAAACAGGGTGACTCATAAAAGAGCCATCAGCACCTGGGGACCAGCACATGGCTCGCTCATACATGAGCCAACAGGAGTTAAAGGGTTAAAGAATGCTTGCGCATAGTTTGTTTTTTATTACTAAAAAATTCAGGATCAGCTTTTAAGCAAGGAAGGCTAAGAAGAAAATAAAATTGAGTACTGTGCTTATCCACCAGGTAGCACCACAGCTGCAAAATTAATGTAAATCTCACTAGAACCTTTTTTACACTTAGTGGATTGAAACAATTTTTATTGAACGAAAATAATAATTTACTATGCCACGCAAACAAACACAAATAATTAAACAGGTTACAAAAATTATCACTTTGAAACACAAAAATAACCTTATGACTTGAGCTTCAGAACAAGACTAACTCACCAGTCCATCGCTCCTTACATTTTGATTCTAGAGAAAAACAGCCTGGAAGGTTCTAGGCCAGCATAGATGGTACTCGAACATAGTAGTCACAAACGTGTTCTATGAAAGTTTGTTCCAACAACATGTCTAGAACTATATGTAATGTGTTTTGTTCCTCTTTACAATACAATAGAGAGATATATATTTTATATTTATATGATAATGAGGACAAAACCTCCTCCCATTCAGGC
The DNA here is from genome assembly GCA_911387785.2 of Aelia acuminata. Taxonomy (NCBI): domain Eukaryota; kingdom Metazoa; phylum Arthropoda; class Insecta; order Hemiptera; family Pentatomidae; genus Aelia; species Aelia acuminata. The sequence continues at coordinate 127,119,175 of OU426979.1, read as the reverse complement.
TGACCATCTCGCACTTTACAATTTATGCAACCCTTTATTTAAATTAAAAATTAATTTTAAGTCTTTATCCCAGAATTTTGATTTGTACGTTTTTCATAAAATCTGAAATATAAATATTATTAAAAGATTATTACAAATAATAGTAAAAAACTTTTTTATGTGAAAAAGCTGTAATATTTAATTTAGCACTATTTGCAGGTAAGAGGTCAGCAAATTGACTCATCAACTCGGTTTGGTGCCTTAGTTAGAGTAAGTAATATCTATAAATAAAAATCTTGAGAAATTGTTTATAACTTCTTCGCATTTCATAAACAACATTATAAGTAACAAATAAACAGCATTTTGTTGGAAGGATCAAATCTGTTTTTTATATGTTTCGAGTAAACTCATTTCTTAAAAATCTGATAGTTTTCAATTAAGTACATTTCAATTAAATTAATTATTAGCAGTTGATTATTGATGTTTGTGTTTTTTTTTAAATATATCTATTTTTTTATTAATGTTTTGTTTTTAAATATATCTAATTTTTTTTTATTGTATAAATTTTTGCAGATAAGGGGCAATCCAATAGTATTAGACATAAGTGGTCAGCCAGTGAACTTATCACAACGCTTAGCTTCCTTTGTTAGGGTAAGTTATGTATTGTTGTTAGATATAAATCTGAAAACAAAATATGGCACTAAGAGGTTGTAACTGATGTGAATAAATTGTTAGTTTTGAAGTTTCTTGCATTACATGGATTTATTTTGAGCACCAAAAAAATTGATATGATTGAATACTATTTCACTACAAAAGAGAACCAGTTCACATTTCTAAAATAAACTCAACTCAGTGGTACAACTTGTCTTACAAATAGTAGATATGTGTTGTAGACATTCCACAAAAGCTAGTTGATATTTATAATGTAGATTGATTTTTTTTTACTTTTTTTAATTTAGATTGATTACGGGTCACCTGTGATGTAGTAGCTAGCCTAGGAGCTAACAATACAAAAGGTCAGGAGTTCATATCCCAATAGGATCTTTTCAAAGGGAATTAAAAATCCTTGGCTATGCCGTCCTTCGGATAGGACATAAAATGGAGTTCTTGAGCCTGTAAGATATCAGGTACCCGTTAAAGCTCCATATCCTAATTATTCCTGGATTGGCAAAATTTATGACTCCCATTGTAGTCCCCTCCGATTAGGGTTAGTGGCATAAAGTGAGGTTAAACAAAACCTCAAATCTCATTTTATTCTACAAAGACAACCAACTTACAAAAAACTTAGAATTTGGAGTCCTTCAAATAAATTGTTCTCTTTTTTTATTCTTCTTTTCTTTATTTATTCGGTCTTGTCTTATGTAATCGTTGTTCCACATCTATTTTAACCTTTTCCAAGTCAATTTCAACCCTTTTCATACTTAAATAAATCCACAAATATATGTTTCATTCATGGTTTTATTTAAAAATTATTATTTTAGTTTCTGTAATAAAATTTTAAATTATTGATATCTTAAATAAGCGAATTGATTTATTTATTTTTTTCGCATATTGGATAATTTATATTAACCCTCCGGCGGGCGCGCTGCGGCATTTGTGAATGCCGTGAATGTTCAGGGCAATCTGAACATTTGTCAAAATATTAGGAATACTAATAGAATCAGTGAGCTGAGGGTTTCAGGTATTTGTAGGCCGACATGTTCTGGCAGGATTAGACCGTCGTGCCCGCCGTCTTCCGGTTTTCCTCAATAGTTATATTGCCTTATTTGCAGTGGGTCTGTGAGTGCGGTACAAACACCGCGGCGCGCCCTTCCGTGTTCCAGATTCAAACAATCTTTGCTGAATTATTTTTTTGTTTTCTGCGCTTTCTTTATAAATTAAAATGCAAGTACTTTGGTTTTTACGTCGTCTAATATTGTTTGAAATATGTTTACGCATACAATTATTTTTAATCTTGTTTTACTGAATTAGTATTCGTGAAACATTGACCCATACCTCTATGCCAATGTTTATGATTACAATACGAACACTTATGAACGAACGATGCACGAAACGTTGGCAAAAATAAAATATGTGATTCTTACATATTAGTGATATTTATTATGACCGCACCCCCAAGCATTTCCTCCATTTCCATTCATAACAAAGGTCAATCATCACCCACCATTATGCCTATGTTCATATGAGCAACATTTATTATAATAAGCAATTTATTATTATATTATCTCTATACATTATACTGCCAATTGTAAGTTGTTTTTTTTGTATTTTTTCATCGCCAAACCTATTTTAATTTATTTTACTTTTTGCCATCCTTTTCTTTATGCAACTTATAATCTTCAATCATTAGAAATGGTATAAACCTAAAGCAAAGAGTAAATGACAAAAAAAGGTAAGTTATTGCTTATTTTCTAATAAAATATATGAAAAACAAAGATGCGGTCCAAACACCGCAGCGCGCCCACTGATGTAACTCAAACAGGCTGGAGGGTTAAGATAAAATAAAAAGATAACTTTTAAATTTTTTTTGTATTAATTAAATATTTGTTGTTACTGGTTTTTAAAAGTGAATGGGAGGTGGGTATTTCATTAAGTTTTCAAAAGTTTTTTGAAATTTAGATAACATACAGTTACTTCAAATTAAAATTATAGCTGACTTTCTTCCAGTATAGCTGTCATCTCTTTTTATTGTTACTGCTGAAGTTTGGTGTGAATGTGTTTGGTGTGGTATAGAGGGTTCTTTTATTAAGTTTTCAAAGATGCTGATTCTGAATTAAATTTTCGTTTCTGATTTTGCAAGCGCGATTGAATTCGGTATTACTTTTTAAGTTTTGGTTGTTATGAGGGACCAATATTCTTGATACTATTTATCGAATCCTTTAAAATCTTCAGATTTCATTGATGATCATCATTGATAGGTGGGGGGGGGGGGGGATTGCATATTTACTTTATCGTATTTCTTTGATATGGGGTGTTAAGTTATCTGGGGGGGGGGGGGAAGGGGCACAGCCCTCAATTTCAAATTCAAAACTCAAATTTTCTATTTTCATCAAAAATTTTATTTATTTCCATTTTTGAAAGGGACAGCAAACATATAAGATTTATTGAAATTTGATTGGATTTATTTCATATTAGGGACTGTTCTTTTATTAGCGAAGCTACTGACCAGGAAAACCATATCAAAAATAATAATCAGCTATTTTGCATCAGTTTATTTTTACCTTTTATTTTTTTCCATACGATAGTTGATTTTAAGTTTATCAGAGATTTAACCTTTTAGATTTTCTTAAAACCAGTTTTTATTTTATCATCGGGGACTACTTTTTGGAAAATAATATCAAGTTGTAAGGTGTTGATCAGGGGTCTCCAAACTGCAGCCTGTGGTCAAAATCTGGCCTGCGACAACTAATTGCTTACTGTTGTGATAAGTTTGGATAACATAGAATGATAATAATTTGGTTTTATTCAGTTGCTAGGTGATGCTTAATGAGAAGTAACAGAGAATTTAATTAAAAGATAAGGCTAACAAATGATTGAAATGAATCCAACTAAAACTATGAACAAAAATAAACATTATAACATATAATATACTAACGAGATTTATGAAACTATGATTTTCCACTGATAGTAGTTTTTAGTTCTGGACCAATTTCACTTGCATCAATCTTTAAATTAAATTACATTTAAGATGCTCATCTGTAAATCTAGATCTGTAAAAATGTTCATATTTTTAAAAACTTACTTAAAACTTAAAAACTTACTTCATTTTCGCTCAGGCATTAGAGTAGCAGGGTAGGGTCCGTCCTAGGCCCCACATAGAAGAATTTACCCCCCTTCCCAGGATTGGACCAGCCATATGATAAGGGCTCCCCTCTTTTCTGTTAAAACTTAAATTTTGTAGAAATGGTTATTAGCAGTTGATTAATTGTGATTTGTTTTTTAATGTGTGTAATATTTTTTTATCACTTTTTTCAGTTAATGGGTGATCCAGTAGTAGACATCAGCGGCCAGTCTGTAGACTTAACAGAACAATTAACTCCCTATTTCAGGGTAAGTTATATCATAACAAGAACAAAGTGACTGGAAATTTTTTAACTTGATTTGATTATATGTAAATGTAAGGACAGTCGTTAAAGTAAAGAATATATCTCATGTTTAGCAGATTCATCAGGAACAGTTGGGAAATAAATGCTCTTCCCTCAGCCATTTTTGCAAAGATACAATTCTCAAACTCCCCATCCCGGTGGTATTGGGTAATTTTACCCGGTGCTGTAAGTCTGATACTTTTTTTGGCCAAAAAGGTAACCCCAAAAAATGTGCTGATCTTTATTTGTTCGATTAACATGCCAAAATCTTCTATGTACTTTGATGTTCATAATTTTCACGAGTTCCTCTAATGTTGAAACCTGCCTATCTTTAGTTGGAAGCTTGAGCAACTATTTCCTATTTGAGCTCTTGAATCGGTTCTGAGTCTTGCTCAGCCACTTTCAGTTTGAAAAGCATCCACCATCAATTTCAGAAACAGATAAAACTTAAAATTGGCAAAGTTGCCACATTCCTGCCTAGTTTCCTGGTGTTACTTTGCAACTTATTATATTTAACCAAAATACTAGGTAAACTTTACATTTAAAAGGAAGCTGGAAAGAGAATTAAGTTGAAAAAGTTAGTTCTTACTTATGCTTAAATGGAAAGGCAGCGCAAAACAATGTTATATATAATAAAAACATGTTTTACAAGTCAGAAATCGATACACTAAAATACACATCCATTTAAAATTGACCTCTTTTAAATTTTTTTTGTTAAATTTTTTGATTTGGGAAAATAATTTTACCAGTTATTCCCTAATATTTGACTAGTTAAAAACTTGATTGAAATTTTTTTTTCAGGTTTACTCTTTTTTCTTTTCTATCATTTTGATTTCTTTAATATGTATATGATATAATTTCAAAAATCTCTAAGCATAATAAAAACTATAACATTAATAATAATAATATACTTTTTTTTGTTACTGCATATTAACTTTAAGTGCATATTTTTCCTCATTAGTAATCTTATGAGGTTATTATTTTGGAGGCTTTTCTGTCAAAACTTTCAATACCTTTTTGTATAGCTTGGGTTAAAGTCCAGGTTTCACAGCTGAGTATTAGAACTGGTTTTATCATTGCATTGTACATTCTTAATTTAAGATTTCTGGAGATTTTTAAGGTTAATGAATTGTGTTTGTTATCCATTGTTGTATTTCTGACCCTTGGTCATTTACTGTGATATTGTAAATCTATCAGATATTTAAATCTGTCTACTGCTGGGAACTATTTTCGCTTTATGAAAATTTCGTTGGGATGGATTTTTTGGCTTACAATCATTTATTTGATTGTTGAAATTTCTTTATTTTGGGTTATAATATTATTTATTTCTATTTGATTTCTTACTTGAAGATATTCAACCCTTTGTATATTATCAAATCTTTATTCTACCTTGTCAATGTTTCAGGCCCATTTTGCCCATCTCCAAGATTATAATTTATTATATACTCACACTTAGAGGGTAACATGACTTAATAAAGAGGATACAGATTAAGGTAAAATAAAATAATAAAGATAAATTGGAACTATGAAAATCGCACACTATTGTGTAAGTAGATAAATCATAGTCTTGAAGATGGCCCCGAAAAGATGCTGAGGTGAAATATAGATATCATTGTATATAATGGTTGAATATCTTCAAGTAAGAAATTAAATAGACATTGATTTTTAATATTTTTTTATAAAGGACAGCGATACAATAAGTTTTTTAAAGGTTTTTATGATTCATTCCAACCTGTACCCCTCCATTTATTTATCAAATCAATTAGTTCAGTTTCGTTTGTACTAATTCTTGTTTTATAATTTTATTTATTTTTAATTCTAATTCAGTGCCCTAATCTCTTTACTGAGCATCATTCCACATCATTTTGGGACACATTTCTGATTATCGTCTGGCACTTAAGTTATCTTATAACACAGGGTGTCGTGGACACTTTTTTAAATAAATAAAATACTCAGCATGTTTCATTCAACTAAATTGTTAATTTCTGCCTTTCACATAACATTGTAAAATGGTATTGAAACAGTTTTAAAAAGAGTACCTTGTAAATGTCACCCTCCACTGTCGAAACAATGATTCAGTCCAAATGGATATGTTTAATACACCTTTTCAAACATATCAATCAGAATATTGGCAATTTCAGCTTTATTATTCTTTAGACCTTTCAGGCCATTGGGACGATTATTGTAAACTAAGGAGAACCTGAGAAAACCCCGCAGGAGGGTCTGAATCAGGTAAGTGCCCAGGAAATCCTCACATCATTCTTAAGAAATTCATTTATCCTCGCAGAATAGAAGAAATCTTTCCAGGGGAAGGCTCCTCTCAAAATATCCATGGAAACCCTAGATCTAGATGCTGTGGCACTATCTGGATTGAATGCATAGATTTCTTGTCTCTGGAGGGTTTTTTATTTATTTTTTTAGAACCTCGCCTATTCTCTGACTGACCATTGACCATGGAGAAAAATGTCTCCACAGTGCTGCATCCATTAAAGAATGTTTGTGATTGAGATGGGCGGAAACACAAACTTTCCACTTGGCCCCTTCCGACCCGACCCACCTCCTCTTACCACTTACTCCACTGTAAATGTCCAAAACAGGAAGTTTCTCTGCCCAACGCTGTATTATACATCAATATTGCAAAAAAAGTCTAACTGTTGAAGTAATTATTCCCATAAAATATATGAGGTGCTCTTTTTTCTTAAGTAGAGATGTATGACACTACACACTGCCTCCTCTGACCGAGCAAATGGGTACTAAATAATTTATCTTAAAGACTTTATTCACTTCTTGTCACTGCTTGATAGGACATTTGAAGTGTTAATAACTATTAGTTGAGTAGACATGCTGTATTTCAGTACCTCACGATGAGAGATATTACTTTCTTGGTGGATTGGCAAAGGATATGTAGTATTTATATCAAGCTTGTCTGTTAGATTTCATCTAGATTTTGATCTTTAAAAATTAAAACATTTATTTATATAATACTCAATAAATATACTGAATGAATACACAATAATTTAATTTGTAGTTTTGTTTCTCATATTTTCTAGGGAGGGTAGCTGCCCTCCCCTGCCTCCCCTGGAGATGCCGGTGATTTATATGATTATTCATTTATGAGTTTAAAAATAAATAAAATTACTAATTTTTGTTATCATTTATAATTTTTTTATTTTTTGCAGACAGCATTGCAACCAGATGACTTATTGGTTATACCATCCTCTTCCAGAGTAAGTTACATCATAATGAAGAATTACATTTAATTGGTGTTGATACATGTTGGACACATGTTATTTGGACGAGTGAATATGTTTAATGAGTGCCTTGGGAGTAGGTTCATTGAATGTCATGAACAATGTGTACACATTGTTAATTTTGCTGAGTAATAGATGTACAGTTGGGTTCCAATTACCCGAGGTAACCTAGGTCCTCGGTTAATCGGGTTCCGATAATGATAGGGTTCCGATTAACCGAGGACCTAGGTTACCTCGGTTAATTGGAGCCATATCAATACCAACTGAAAATGTAGGTTATTTTAAAATAAAAACTACATATATGCCTAAAACCTAATAAATATTAATTAATAATAATAATAATGCATACTAACAGAAATTATGAAACTATTTTTTTAAAAAGAAATCTTTTATTCGGGAATTATTTTAACTTCGGGGTCCCTTACATCCAGTGAGTTGAGGTCTATTAGCAAATTGCACAACTCTTGATTTGGTGTAGGTTCTTCAGTTGTCTGGCTAACATGGATAACTCGAGGCCATACGTTTTTCCAGGCTTTATTAAATGTGCTTTTTGTTTCAGAATCCCAAGAATGAGCAGCCATATAAATCACATCCTTAATTGTTATTTTCTGTAACTCTTCAATTAATCCTTCCCCTTCTGCTCGTAGCATTTCACACAAAAGCTTCTTTTTGTAATATCGTTTAAATGCCGAAGTTACTCCTTGGTCCATAGACTGGATTAATGATGTGACATTTGACATTGATTGTGATAAATTTCGACTTCCGGTTTTCAACGGAAATACACGTTTTGGGGTCCCCTGAGTCGAAATGACCAAGTCCCGCGAAATGGTCTGTGTGTGTGTGTGTGTGTGTGTGTGTGTCTGTGTGTGTGTGTGTGTGTGTGTGTGTGAACAGACTAGCTCAAAAACTATAAACCGTGCGAACCTGAGATTGGATATTTAGTGTAGGTATATGCCCGCGATGTGACAGCAAAAATTTCATCAAAATTGCTCAAAGGGAGGGGGTACTTTATTTAATAACTTTTTAGGTTTTTTTCGATTTTCTCAAAAACGGCTCTAACGATTTTGATTAAACTGAGTATTTCATCTATTTATATGCCCGAGATATGACTGTAAAAATTTCATCAAAATTGATTAACCGGAGGGGGGACTTTACTTAATAAATTTTGTAACATTTTCACGTGTTTTTTTTTTATTTACTCTAAATCGGCTATAAAGATTTTGATCAAACTGGGTATTTGATGTATTTATATGCCCGAGATATGACTGTAAAAATTTCATCAAAATTGATTAACCGGAGGGGGGGACTTTACTTAATAAATTTTGTAACATTTTCACGTGTTTTTTTGATTTTCTTAAAAACGGCTCTAACGATTTTGATTAAACTTAGTATTTGATCTACTTATATGCCCGAGATATGTCTGTAAAAATTTCATCAAAATTGATCAACCGCAGGGGGCACTTTACTTAATAAATTTTGTATCATTTTTACGTGCTTTTTTTATTTACTCAAAAACGGCTTTCGGGATTGTGACCAAACTGGGTATTTGATGTATGTATATGCCAAATATGTGATATCCAACATTTCATCAAAATTGATCAACCGAAGGGGGGACTTTACTTAATAAATTTTGTATCATTCTTACATGTTTATTTATTTACTCAAAAACGGCTTTAACGATTAATAAAAATAAGATATGAATGTAGAAAAATGTGTGATTTTGGGAAATGATATCTAACAAAACACGTCAATTTCTTATCTAAGTAAGTTGGTAAGTGAAAGTTGTGTGTTGCGCGCACGCACCAGATTTTTTTTTGAGCGACACAAACAATCGTTTACATTTTTTCAACACGATGTTATTCATAGCGTGGCCAAATGTTAACTGAGAGTTTTGTTAGAAAGGAATAAATGGGTGGGAATTAGATGTAAAAAAATTTCCAGAATCTGCTACTAGAAAAGGTTTCAAACAGGAAGTGTAGGGAACTAATTCTTGGAAAGAAATTAACCAGAGGGTTCTTGTGCACTCTTGAGAGTTGTATTTCTTCTGAGAATTGGGATTGAAGTTACAGTCCTGGCCAAGGGCTCATTTTCATATACATACACATACCCCACCCCCAACTCGGACTTGGCACCTCGGTTGACCGGACCTCGGTTAATCGGAACCCTACTGTAAATGCATTTATTCAGATGAGTTTAGATTTATGAGTCTATTTCAAAAAAATACATTACAGTTTATAGTTTTAGGTCTTTATTAGCAACTTAGATTATTTATTTTTAAATTATTATTTTAAGTGTATATTCAAAAACTTTTTAAGAGATAAATTGATAAATGGTATTATTACACTTTTTTTTTAACTGTATTTTTAAAGATTTTTTTTTTTTATGTAAATTATTACTATATTTTCAGAATCTTGAGGAACAGCCACCAATTACTTTGCCTGCAACGGTATGCATCTATTGTTATTTAAATATTTTTAATTTTAATTTAACGTTTGCTTTTATTTTGCCTTTTAAAAACTTTAGAGATTCTATTAGTCTGAGAACTATTTCAAATTAATAATAATTAGTAATGGAAATATTTAGGTAAGTTTTTAGAGAACTTTTGAAGCAGAGTTGTGCTTTGGAATTTGAGTTAATCTATTACAATTTCTTTCATCTCTTTTCTTCTCATTAATTTCCAGGTAGCATAGTTAATCTGGGAAATAGTAGAACATCTTAAAATAAGGTTTTTAAGCAGAGCATGATGATAGAAAGTTGGGAGCTTTGAGTATATACATTTGACTGTATCATCATTTGAGGGAAATGATAAATAGATTCTGAAAAAATAAAGAGTCGTTACAAAGTATCCAGCAGTTAGATTGAAACAGTTTTAGGGAGAAATGATGATCTATGTATGTCCAATATGTCTAGGTCCAGGAAAAACAATGACATGGTGAAAATGGAGGGAATAATCATAATGGGAGTTAACAGGGACAATATTAGTTATGATAGAAAAATGAGGAGGCTGTGCATTGGTTAGGAATTGAACATTAATGCGGTTACAGTGAAGAGAATAAAGATAAATAATACAGTACCAGATAAAGAATTCAGAATGAAGGTTCTTGAGTTTGAATTCTTGAGTCAAGCGGGAGCTGTTCTAAAAGTCCTGGGTGGGTTGAAAATTATTTCATGACAGATCCACAGAACGAATCTTGACTTTTCGACCCTGGTTAGAACAGTTTGAGTTGTTATAATATATTCACTTTTAACTTCCCAAACTCATATCAAATCATTCGGCATATCACACTTCAAACAGTGATGGCCAAGGCTCTTCTGGGTTTTTTCTTTCCACTTAGCTTAGCTCCTCAATGACTTGATTCGTATGTAAAGCCTCCCTAACAGAACTCCATCCCATGTCAATCATGGTGCGGTTAACATGTTTTAATAATTTAACTATTATTTAAAAATTTAGCTAAAGAACTATTAATTGTTACAATAAAAAATTTAAAATAGTTAAAATCCTAAGAAAAATTGGAGTATTTTTGTTTAGGTATGCCTTCTGCTCATTTAAATCCTAAAAACATTTACATACTGAAAGAATAATTTTTTTTAATAGAAACTCTGGATTAATATCTTTATTAAAATCGTTATTGATGACTTAATTATGTTTGTAGATCGTTAGAGATGCTTTGAACTTTAGTCGTGAGATTGGTCGAGCAAGTGACAGAGTAAGTTACAATTTGCTTTATAATTAAAAAAAAAAGGCTAAGGATATATGTGTAATATTTTTATTTATCTTTAACATTCAGCAAAGATACTTTCTAGCCCTAAGGTCTTACTAAAGGAAAAATAATCATGACTCTACTGGTAGAAGTTAACTTTTGGCAATGAAAATTGGAAAGAGCAAAAATGGGGGGCTGGCAAGGGAAATTAAATAAGGATTAAGAATTAATTTATATTAATTTAATCATTATTGTGGGTAACCATCTTGTTTTTAAATTATTTTAAATAATTTATTTTTGAAGAGAAAAGATTTGGCTCCGCCGGGAATCGAACCCAGGTCTTCTGCATGACATGCGCAGTATGCTAACCATTGCACCACGGAACTCGCTTCCAAACGGTGCCAAATCCTTCCTCTTCACTGACACCTCTCCCACGATCTCGCAAGTTTTGTGAGTATTTACGGAAGATGGACAATTTTTGTACAATTTTGGGCATCACTTGACGTTCGTCAATTTTTAAATGGTTAGCCACCGTCAATTTTAGGTGGATACCCACAATAATGATTAAATTAATATTTATGAAATAATTTAAAAAATTGACAAACCTCAAGATGGTTAGCATACCGCGCATGTCACGCGGAAGACCCGGGTTCGATTCCCGGCGGAGCCAAATCTTTTCTCTTCAAAAATAAATTATTTAAAATAATTTAAAAACAAGGTGGCTACCCACAATAATAATTAAATTAATATAAAATAATTTAAAAATTGACGAATGTCAAGAGATGCCCAAAATTGTCCATCTCCTGTAAATACTCGCAAAACTTGCGAGATCGTGGGAGAGGTGTCTGTGAAGAGGAAGGATTTGGCACCGTTTGGAATCTAGCTCCGTGGTGCAATGGTTAGTATACTGCGCATGTCACGCGGAAGACCCGGGTTCGATTCTTGGCAGAGCCAAATCTCTTCTCTTCAAAAATAAATTATTTAAGATTAAAAATTAAATAAGAAAAGGGCACACTTATTTTCTTGAATTAAACAAAAAATTCTAATTTAATCTGGGTTAAGAAAACTAAAGCTTTATTGTTTATAATATTACCTCAAAAACAGACATTGTTTGTTTTAAAACAGTTTCCATATCTTAGTCAACTTAGAAACAATCTTTATATTCATTTACTGAGACTCTAAACATAATATAATAGCTATGAAATAAGTTATTACTTATTTACACACATTAATTTCCTTATTCAATTTGTTTTAGACGCAAGCTCCTCCTCAAATTGCTGAGATATCAGAAGTAAGTTCTTTTTGTAAAATATTCTGTAGCTACTCTAAAGTGGTGGTGGATCAAGATAAGTGAGGCCCTGATCGGTAAAGATTGCAGAGACCAGTCCCCTGCCCCCCAACAAAAGTTGAAGAAAGTTCTGACTAACAGTTAATGAATGTAAATAAAAGGCCAAAGATTTAAAATTTTATTTTAGATTCATTCAAAATCTTTTTGGAGAAATTTTTTCTTTTTGGTAATATATCCAAAATCAATGAATAATTATAAAGAAAAGGGAATTTCTATAAATTAACCTTGCCTAATTTTGATTTGACCTATAAACGACTAGTTTTTCAAATTTCGTTATACAGGAAACCGATATAGCGAACTGGTAGGGGGCTTGATATTCACAGTTCGCTATATCGAGATTCGTTATAATCAAGGATTTTTTTTTTTTTTTTAGGGCCATTGACCACACTAATTTGATCAAATTTAGAATGAAATGCATTCATTAGAACTAGTTAAATAAAAACGCATGTATCGAATTTATTTTTAGATAAACTATATATTAATTAAACAATGAGATTTATTAATTTACATATAAGTTTAATTATAAATAAATATAACAATTAGTTTTTAAACGTAAAGAGTAAGAAATGAAAACAAAAAAAGTGATTTCTGCTCCTAATAAATATGTAGAAATAAATATGTAGAAAATAAATAGAAAAAATTTCAGTAACAATGAAGGAAAAAAATACATTCTCAAGAAAAAACAACAAAAAGTAAAAACTGTGAGCTATTATGCACAGGTAATTTGTGTTTGGCTACGGAAGGAAGGGTTAATCTATCACAAATACAAATATGCATTGGTTCTGTAAAATCAAGTTCTACTGTAGACGTGTCCCCTAGTCTTTTTATAACGGAGAGTGCTTCCATTATTTCTTTCCTGGAAGGCTTAAAGACATATACTTCTTCATTATCATCTTCTATGTCATCCTCATCGGGTGCCTCATACGGTTCTGCAACGCACAAGTTTTCGTCAATGTTAACAAAATTGTTAAAACTTAAGTCCACAGGAACTCCAATGTTGCTTTGGTGAAAACGCCACTCCTCTGGCTCGTCCATTGTTTCAGGAATTAGAGCTGATTCTTCGGTTGTTGTCCAGCCTTTTCTTAAGCAGTTTCGTATTTTTGCTTCTGAAACTGTATCCCAAGCAACCGATAATGATCTCATACCTTGAATAACTTTCCAATTTAATATCGGTTAGCTGGTTTCTATGTTTATGATGGCTGCATATTCTCTTTTAAGGTAGTAAATTATACCTTGGTCTAAAAGGCTGGACCGTGCTGTAGCGTTTGGTGGGAAAAACAATTTCGATGTTTGGGAGCTCCAAATTGTCACATTTATGTGCAAAGCAATTGTCAAGCGTCAACCTAATTTTACTCTTTTCTGATCCCATCCTCCTTTGAAGTTTAATTAGACAGTCCCGAATTGCAACTCCATCCTTCCTGGCTTTCTTGTGATATGTATAAATGCACGGTAGATGTAACTGGTTAACGTTTTTGAAACCTCTACGGTTTTGGTATTTTCCTATCATCCAAAGCTTAATTTTTTCTGTTCCATCAGCATTTCAACACACAGCAACTGTTAATATTTACTTGCTCTTTGATCCACCATGATACTTGAGTCCTTTGAAATCAAGAGTTCTTTCTGGCAGTAAATGATAAAATATGCCGGTTTCATCAAAATTAAAAATATCCTTTTCTGCGTATTTCAATTTCTTTGCTTCGAATATTTTTAACTAGTCTTTAACGCTTGAATCGTCTACTTTGTTGGCTTCACCAGAAACAATGTGCGATGTAATGTTATGTCTTTTTTTAAATCACCAGAGCCAGCCATCAGAGCATTCGAAGTTAGGAATGCCAAGTTCACTTGAGAGTTCTTTAGCCTTAGCTTCAATAAGAGGGCCTGAGATTGGTATTTGAGATCTCATTTGTTTAAACCAATCTATCAACGAATTTTTTTTTTCCAAGTCTTCATGAACTGCGAAGTGCAGTTGTTTCTTTGTTGCTGAAGTTAATCCTTGGGCTGCGGTTGAATCTATCTTATCTTTGTTTTTTATAATGGTTGACAATGTTGATTTTGGAATTCCATATTTTTCTGCCATGGTTTTCTTACTTGGAATTCCCGATTCAACATCCTGGAGAATTTCCAATTTTTCCTCGATTGATAAAACAATTGAGTTTTATCAAGGTTCAGCAGTAAAACAATGGTACCCCCCCCCCCCCCCCCCCCCCCCCCGTACTCAACAAATGGCTAAATATAAAATATGAAAAAGATTGATTATGAAATATAGGAGGAAAAGAAATTTTTTTCTACAGGTTGAAAATTTCTATTTCTGTTAATAAAATTGAAGATGTATCGTCCGAAAGCTGAGAATCTCAGAAAAAATAATATTTGGTCTGAAACGTGGAATGAAAGTGAAACTAAATAATAAACAACTAATTAGTTGTTATATTTCATTTTTTATAATTGTTATAATTAGTTTTATAATTCATTTTTTAACTGAAACTCCATGGTGCTATTTGACATTTTTTTAAAACTAAATCAAAACTTATAAAATTGCAAACCATAGAAAAAAAAGCTTTGTAATTTCAAATAACAATGAAAAAATAAAATAACTATTGTCACAAAAATAGATTTAAAAAAGAAATATTAACAGGTTCTGTTTGAGCATAATTGAATATGGCTGTCATTTTCTGAAGAAGACCTAAGGACTCAATATACAAAAATGAAATTCCAATTTATTATAGGCCGTTAACCACCTCTATCTATGCTCACTCGTGATATATCGTCGAAAAATAGCCATTAGCAGGACTATTCAGTAAACTTCATCGTTTGTTTTTAAAATCAACCAAAAAAAAATGTTGATATATAACAATCCAAACGAATCTCTGGCTATTGTGGCCCATAAGTAAGTGGAGCCTACTCCACTCTCCCTCTAAGTACTCCACTTTATGAAGGACTGATGGTATTTCTCATTTATAATTATACAGTATTTATGACAGTACTTCCCAATCGAATAAAAATAATTTTTCATTTTGAAAAAAAAGTTGTATGTTTGCCCTATCAAATGGCATTTAGTTCCGTTAAACAAAATTGTCCATTTTTTTAGTCAAAGTAAAAAGAGTGCTGAGGGTGAAAGTTGTATGGTGTGCTCGACTCACTGATTTTATAATATTTTATGAATGGTTTTGTCTTTATTGTATTGTAATTTTAGGAAATGACACAACTTATGTGGAGTTCAATGCAAGATGGTGATGTAGCAACTGCACTATTGGCACTCAATCATGGTGCTGATGTTCATTATTGTCCTAAACCAAACTGGACTGCTCTTCATGCTTCTATTCTGGCAGGAGATGCTTACTTTACTGAAGAATTGTTACGAAGAGGAGCCCTAGTGAACATAAATAAAAGGAGCTCCCCGGAAGGATACACACCACTCCATTTGGCAGCCCTCTGGAATAGAGATGATATAGCTGCCTTGTTACTCATAAATGGGGCTAGGCCCGAAAAAAAGGATAACAAAGGAAACAAACCTTTGGTATATGCTGTAAAATGGAAGCATGAAAGATTGATTCAAATTCTTAATGCAGTATGTATGCCAGATGATAGTGAGAACACTGCAGACAGTGAGGAACCCGAGGAACACGTAAGCACCAATGATCCTGAGGAAGAAGGTGATGAAACAAGTGATTCCTTATAAAATCTAGAACCCTCCATATTATTAACAAACAATTTTACTTATATTACTGAGCCATTTTAGGATATTTCAAGGCTTTACCTTGAAAAGCTAATTTTTTTTACACTAATTATTTTATTTTATTAGTGGTTCAAAATATAAGTTTATTTAATTTGACTCTTTAAAGTTCATTTATATTGCATCATTCTTTTAATGCATCAAAAATATTTACTATTTTGATTCCTGTAAATGAATTAGCAATTGGCAACCATTTAATTCAATTGTCATCATCGTAATCGTAATTAACTATGTACCCATATATTTTAATTTAAGTTGGAAAAAGTAATTAAATATTCAACTTTATTAGCAATTAATTTACATAAATTTGGTATAAATGATTTATGAAATTTGACATTAATATTTATGAAGCTCATACCTAATAATTCTATAATTGATCATAAATAGTAATTTTAGTCATTTTTATGTTTATGTATGTTATTATTTAAGTATATGTTTTCTCAAAATAACCTGTTGACTGGTTGCTATTTAAAAATACCTTTATTGTGTACATTAAGTTAATTTGACTCTTTAGTTTTTATTTATATTTTATTGTTTTGATAATAATTTTATAAAATATTTACTATTTTGATTCCTCCTCAGAGGCATTGATTTTAGCAACTGTTGTATAATATGAAAAGTCAATTCAACTGTCCTTGTCAAAGATGTTTCAAAACTATGTATATATTTTAGTTTAGTTTAGTTTATTTATGGCATGGATTATTTTTAATTAATGGTGCTCAAACTGTTAATAGTTAATTAAAAGAATTACTTTTACTGATTTTTATGGTTATGTATGTTGTTATTTAAGAATTATATGTTTTTACAACATAACCTGTTGACTGACTGATAATAAATGTTTTGCATTTCTTTTGGATTTATACATAGTTTCCCTGACTTTTAAGGTATTGAGTAAATATTTGGATGGATGAAATGCTCTTTTTATTTGTGTGAAATGAATACGAAACCTATTCATATAAAAGAGGAATAAAATATTAAATAAATTATGATGGAAGATACTTGACCATAGAAATCAATGCAATAAAATGGAATGGTTTCAGGTAAAATCCGAAAAACTAGCAAAGTGCCCCCTCCATTTGACCCATTTTGATCAAAATTTCGCTGTCACATCGCTGGCATATACATACACTATATACCCAATATCAGGTTCTTACGGTTTATAGTTTTTGAGCTAAACTCTTCACACACACACCTCAGGCGATTCAAAACGAAATTTCGGGGGTCATGACTCCCTTCTCTCATTATCACTGGCTGACAGCATCTCTTTTAATGAGATTATTACCTTGTACTAAGAAGGACTGCGATCTAAACAATCTAAAGTGTTCTGTAACTAACTAATTGCACTATCCGCTTAAAAATTCAAAAACCAAAATATTTGGGGAGGGCTCGTGACCCCCCCCCCTCGATCCGCCCTGGACACACAGACCATTTTGCGGGACTTGGTTATTTGGACTCAGGGGACCCCAAAGCACGAACTACCGTTGAAAACCGGAAGTCGAAATTTTTCACGATTGCAATACATACATATATACGATACATACCGTAAACCGGGGTGACATTGTGACTAATGGGGTGACTTTGTGACAAGCCTATTTTTCTACAGTTCTTGAATTTCCCTCCTTAAAATGAATCAGGTTAGGCAATTCAATGTACCTTTCAGGTAGTCAGTAATGTGCTGCATCCTAATGGCCATGGGCGTACCCAGCGGGGGGCAGGGGGGGGCAGCTGCCCCCCCCTAGAAGGCTGGGAGCAATAATTTTTTAGGCTTTTAAGACTGGAAGCAATAATAGAATACATTTTTTTCAAGCAAATAATTGTAATAACTTAGTTGATAAAGCACTGCTATAATTATACATAATTGTGTTTTCATTCACCTTTTCCGCGGTAAGCTGTTACAACCTGAACTACCATAGCTTGCCCCCCCTAGTTTTTAGCTTGCCCCCCCCCTAGTTTTGATCCTGGGTACGCCCTTGCTAGTGGCCACATATAACTTCTTTCATTCCATTTACCATGGTGCTTTATTTCAATGTTTCAACTAAATGATAACAATCAAACATATATGAAATAAAGCACCATGGTAAATGGAATGAAAGAAGTTATATGTGGCCAGTAGGCTGCAGCACATTACTGACTACCTGAAAGGTACACTGAATTAGTACACAGAAAAATAGGTTTGTCACAAAGTCACCCCATTAGTCATAATGTCACCCCGGTTTACGGTACGCAATAGGAAGGGGTCACCTATGGTATAATGGTTAGCATGGCAACCTACAATATCAAAGGTCGCAGGATCGCGTCCCGCGGTGGCCCTAGGATTTTTTAATGGGAGTAAAAAATCCTTGGCTATGCCGTCCCTCGGATAGGACGTAAAATGGAGGGTCCAAGCCTGTACGATGTAAGGTACTCGTTAAAGATCCCAATCCTAATTATGCCTGGATAGGCAAAATTTAGGACTCCCACTGTAGCATCGTCCGATTAGCCTTAGTGGCATAAAGTGACGTAAAAACAAACATACGCAATACGATACATATATTTCATTTGTAGATAAGTGAAAGAAAAAATTATTTGATTGATGAACAATCTATTTTCAAGAGGAAGTCAAGGAATAGGTGAATTTAATATCTAATGAACGAATATTGAACATAAAAATAAACAGGTAATGCAATAGATGTAATCAAAAAAAGGGCTAATAATGTAAGAATGAGTGGAATGTGTGTCTCAGAGAAACTTAAATGAAAAAGGTGTGAATTTGGGAATACCTGTCTCTCTGACTTAACATTTATTGTCGGTAGACGATGTCTTGTTTCGGGAAAATGGCCGCTAAGGCGGTCTGCCCTCACTGCTCGAACTCTGAATTCTTACTTCTCGCAAAAGGTTGGCCCAAAGGGGGCAACATAAAAGTCCCTAGCACAAGTTGCGTACTAAGTGTCAAATATGGATTTGAAATAAAGGGACATTCTTTAAGCCGAGCGCACATTGAGACACTCGCGATGCAGAGCAGTTTTTGTGGTAAGTGAATTAGGAACCGCGCACATTGGGATGCAGAGTAGAGGAGACCGATGTGGCACTCGTGGATCTGCCACAGAAAACTGTGCCGATGCCACGCAGTTTTCGATATTTGATTATTTTAATCCCTATTTTTATCATTTAATATAATTGTTTGTGAAATTTTACTTCTTTTTTAAGTAGGTTAATGAAACTAGGAAGGTCTTCCGTATATATAGAGAGTATATATAGAGTTCTAGATAAGTTCAGGGGAAAAAAACGGTCCTAAAAATACAATAATTTACAAAATATATATATTCTGATATTTCAGATTTCAAAATCGAAATATAATTTTGAAATTTCTCGCTATTCCAAATGTGCATGATACAAGTGTTATGAATTTCAATAACTAAACAATTTCAGGATAAAAAATGTAGTTTTAAATTATTTAAAATATATATATATATATATATATATATATATATATATATATATGTATATATACTCGTATATTAAAATTTAGATTAGGGCCTTTCTGAAGTTTAAAAAGTAGATACTTTTGCCGTAACAGTTTTAATATTGTTATTTTATTTGTCATACCTTATTCCGGTTTTTGTTAGTTTTTATTCGTCTTACTGTGATGCGTTAAAGAAATATAAAAACAAGTTTTCCTCTAATAGATACGAGAAGTTAATTAAACGATTTAACAAGTTATGATCTCAGGAAAATTTGACTGATATTATTTCACCGAAAAAAACATAGGCTTTATGGAAATTTAGCTTATGGAAATGTTGATTGAAAAGACAAATAATGTATATTTCTTTTTTAAAAATATATCCGATAAAAAAAAAAAAAAAAAAAAAAAAAAAAAAAAAAAAAAAAAGCTGCTATTTATAAAATCGAAAACCGCAATTAATCGAAAAGAGTGGAGAATGGACCATGTGTCGATAGGAACTTTTTTAATAAGATATTTGATGTAAATGTAACTCTTCTCTGTTATATCTACTTAATTTAATTATATCCTCATACAGAATAGAAAATAAATTTTGTTCTGGGACAAGGTCCCTCAAGAATAACCGACTTGTACAAAAAATAAAACTACAACTGGTCAAATAATTAAAGTAATGGTTAATAATTAAAGATAATATTTACATTAAAAACCCGTAATAAGTAGTTATGAAAAATTAAAAATATACAAAGTAGTGAATAATATATTCATTAATCAAATAAATAATAACGGTAATAAATTAAAATAAATTTCCTAGAAAAAGAAGAAGAAATTAATGAAAACAAAATGATTCCATAATGATATTATGCTGTTAAAATCGTATCCAAGGATTTTAAGAGGTTTGTGCCTAATATAATTCTACAAACTTAGAGCTTAACCAGAGCTCTCATTACCTGATTTTATAACATCACGGTAAGTAATGGTTTTAAGCTTTGGATCCCTCAGACTAAATAGTAACTACTGTAATTATGTAATTCACCAGACCAAGACGGAAATAGTTAATAGATTGTTAAGAATATTCTGTTTGCAAATTCTTTCGTGAGCTGGTCTTTTCTCCATTTCCTCATTTTATCACAATCTTTTTTACCTTGAATTTTTTTAATGCAATTTTTTTTGTGTTCAACTCTATATTCGAATCAGATTCTGATTCACATTGAACTGTGCCACGCAGGCGACGCAGAGCAGAGCAGGCGACACGAAAAAGAAACTGCGTCGCGCAGGTACACATTGGAGAGTAGTTTCTGTGCTGCAGTTTTCCGAAGGCAGGGGCTTATTTTGTGAAAGTGTGTTAGATTTATTGAATTCAAGCTCAGAACCTGATTCGGAAATAGATTTGGAAACAAAAAAAATTGATATATCAAAAGTCATGGTAAAAAATATTGTGATAAAATGCGTATATGGAGAAAAGACCAGGAGACGAAAGAATTTGCACACAGAATTTTCTTAAAATAACTATTTCCGTCTGATTCTGGTGAAGCTCATAATTACATAGAAGTTACTATTTAGTCTGAGATATCCAATGCTTAAAATAATTACTTATCGTAATGTTTAAAATCATGTAATGAGAGGTCTGGCTAAGCTCTAAGTTCTCAAAATCATTTCGTATACAATGCCTCTTAAAATCCTCCTATACGAGTTTAACAACATAATATCATTATGAAATAAATTTTCATTAATCTCTTCTTTATTAATTTCACTTACCTATATATGAAATATATAGTAAGAGAAAGTATTGCGATCGTGAAAAATTTCGACTTCCGGTTTTCAACGGAAATACACGTTTTGGGGTCCCCTGAGTCCAAATAACCAAGTCCCGCGAAATGGTCTGTGTGTGTGTGTGTGTGAACAGACTACCTCAAAAACTATAAGTCGTACAAAACTGAAATTGGGTATTTGTTGTATGCGTATGCCCGCGATGTGACAGCAAAAATGTTATCAAAATTGCTCAAAGGGAGGGCGTACTTTATTTAATAACTTTTTACGTTTTTATTCGATTTTCTCAAAAATGGCTCTAACGATTTTGATTAAACTGAGTATTTGATGTAACTATATGCCCGCAATGAGACAGTAAAAATTTCATCAAAATTGATCAATTGGAGGGGGCACATTACTCAATAAATTTTGTATCATTTTCACGTGTATTTTTATTTACACAAAAACGGCTTTAACGATTTTGATCAAACTGGGTATTTGATGTATGTATATGGGACAGCCAATATTTTATTGACTGTATTATGAAAATAAAAACTTTCATTTATTAATAAAAAGGTTTATTTTACTTAGGAGGGTAAATACGTGATGCTCAAATTTGTTGAAGCATCAAAGGTGTGTAAAAATATGGTTTTAGATAATAGTCTATATTTAATTATATTTTAGTCTAGAAACTTTTGTTCCATAGTAAATTTTTGAAAGCAATATGCAAATATGCAATATGCAATAGCGATGCAATTTTAGAGGAACAGTAATCGTTCTCGATTTCCATAAAGGCATGAGAGACATAGTTTACAACGAGACGTAAATACACCTATCGATTCACTTTCATGATATTCACAAAAAGCAACTCGTAATAAAAAAAAAAAAACAAGCAAGCAGTAAAAAAAAAACTCGACTGTTGGTGAAATTAGTCCCGTCAAAAAATAAATAAGCAATAATGAATCGAAAAGTGCTGAGAACTTCCAAATTTTGCTATACAGATACCCTATAACAAACATAACCGTATAAATGTGGAAAAATGTGTGAAGTTGAGGAATGGCATTTACATATTATCGAAACACGTCGATTTCTAATCTAAATAAGTTCGTAAGTTCGTAAAAGTTGTGTGTTGCGCGCATCGCACCAGATTTTTTTTATTAGAAATTATTTGAATTTATTTCCGATTTTATTTATTTAATTAATGAATGTATTATTCACTATTTTTTATACTTTTAATTTTTTATAAATATTTACTTTTGTTTTTTATGTAAATCTTAACTTTCATTATCCACCAATACTTTAATTATTTGGCCAGTTGTAATTTTATTTTTGTTCTAGTCAGTTAATTTCTAAGGGATCTCGTCTCAAAATCAAGTTTATTTTTTCTTCTACTCCATTCTGTATGATGATATAAATAAATTATGTAGAGATTATCAAAGAGAAGTTATATTTACTTCATATTACTTATTTAAAAAGTCCTATCGAGACATGGTCTATATCCCACTCTTTTCGATTAATCGCGGTTTTTGATTTTTAAATAGCAGATTTCTTTCTTTCTTACTCAAATATATTTTATAAAAAGAAGAAATATATTTTATTTGTTTTTATTATTACTGTTTGTTTTCAATCAACATTTACATTAACTAAATTTCCATAAAGCCTATCTATTTTTTTCGGTGAAATAAAATCAGTCAAATTTTCATTAATCAAATTCAATCATAGCTTGCTGAATCGTTTAATGAAATTCTAGTATCTATTAGAAGAAAACTTGATTTTCCATTTTTTAACGTGTCACGGTTAGACGAATAAAAACTAATCAAAACCGGAATAAGGTATTACATATAATATAACAATATTAAAACTATTTAAGCAAAGGTATCTACTTTTCGACCTTCAGAAAGGCCCTCATTTAAATTTTTGATATATTTTTTAAATAATATTACAACCAAGCCAGCAATTGCCCAGTTCCGACCAGAAATTAGAATTTTTGGAAAATTAACTTGTAAATAAAGAAAATTATTCTGAAGAGCAACAGAAGGATATAAAACATGAATTTTCAAGGCTTAAGTCAGAATTTCGGCCGAAGCATTTTAGGCTATACCGAACAAACTTCGCTCGAAAATTTTCAAGAGAATCTAGTAATATAGATATCTAGAATAGGACTTCTATGTAATTATGAGCTTCACCAGAATCAGACGGAAATAGTTATTTTAAGAAAATTCTGTGTGCAAATTCTTTCGTCTCCTGGTCTTTTCTCCATATACGCATTTTATCACAATATTTTTTACCATGACTTTTGATATATCAATTTTTTTGTGTTTCCAAATCTATTTCCGAATCAAGTTCTGAGCTTGAATTCAATAAATCTAACATACTTTCACAAAATAAGCCCCTGCCTTCGGAAAACTGCGGCACAGAAACTGCTCTCCAATGTGTACCTGCGCGACGCAGTTTCTTTTTCGTGCTGCCTGTTCTGCTCTGCGTCGCCTGCGTGGCACAGTTCAATGTGCGCCTTACCTAATCATCTACGTGTAAGGTAAGGCGCACTTTGAACTGTGCCGCGCAGGCGACGCAGAGCAGAGGGCTCGAAAAAAAAACTGCGTGGCACAGTTGCCCGCGCACATTGGAGAACAGTTTCTGAGCCGCAGTTTCGGGAAGGCAGGAGCTTTTTTAGTTAAAGTATGTTAGATTGCTTGGATTTAAGATCAGAATCTGATTCGGATATAGAGTTGAACACAAAAAAAATTGCATTATAAAAATTGAAGGTAAAAAAGATTGTGATAAAATGAGGAAATGGAGAAAAGACCAGCTCACGAAAGAATTTGCAAACAGAATATTCTTAACAATCTATTAACTATTTCCGTCTTGGTCTGGTGAATTACATAATTACAGTAGTTACTATTTAGTCTGAGGGATCCAAAGCTTAAAACCATTACTTACCGTGATGTTATAAAATCAGGTAATGAGAGCTCTGGTTAAGCTCTAAGTTTGTAGAATTATATTAGGCACAAACCTCTTAAAATCCTTGGATACGATTTTAACAGCATAATATCATTATGGAATCATTTTGTTTTCATTAATTTCTTCTTCTTTTTCTAGGAAATTTATTTTAATTTATTACCGTTATTATTTATTTGATTAATGAATATATTATTCACTACTTTGTATATTTTTAATTGTTCATAACTACTCATGGGCGGATGCGGGTAGTTGGAAATGGGGTGGCTGCATCCCCACAGCCCTTCTCCTGGATCAATCAGCTTTTTTACTTTCACTTAACTATAAATGAAATATATAGTAAGGGGAAGTATTGCGATCGCGAAAAATTTCGACTTCCGGTTTTCAACGGAAATACACGTTTTGGGGCCCCCTGAGTCCAAATAACCAAGTCCCGCGAAATGGTCTGTGTGTGTGTGTATGTGAACAGACTAGCTCAAAAACTATAAACTGTGCGAAACTGAAATTGGGTATTTAGTGTATATATATGCCCGCGATGTGACAGCAAAAATTTCATCTAAATTGCTCAAAGGGAGTAATTTATTTAATAACTATTTACGTTTTTTTCGATTTTCTCAAAAACGGCTTTAACGATTTTGATTAAACAGAGTATTTCGTGTATTAATATACCCGATATATGACTGTAAAAATTTCATCAAAATTGATTAACCGGAGGGGGGACTTTAGTAAATAAATTTTGTATCATTTTCACGTGTTATTTTTATTTACTCAAAAACGGCTTTCACGATTTTGATCAAACTGGGTATTTGATGTATGTATATGCCAAAGATGTGATAGCCAACATTTCATCAAAATTGGTCAAACGGAGGGGACCACAACAACGCATTAATTTCTAATCTTGAGCACATGCACCAGATTTTTTGTATAGAGAAATAAACTGTCTCCCGTTATGTTTAAAAATTGAAAATGTCTAAATTCAAAATATGAAAAAAATCGAATAAATATATACAGGAGAAAAAAAGAAAAATTATTCGTCAAGTCATAAAACACGTTGAGCCCACGAATGGGCAGTACGCCTTTAATGACAGACGATTGTTTAAAATTAAAGACGTTATGTTCATTTAATGGAAATTAATTGTTTCATGGTAACTAAATGAACTTTTTAACAACTACATAGAGAATTATATAATTAGACGCTATGGAGTATCATGCTTACATTGCCGAATAGTTAGGAGTAATAACTTTTATTTAGCAATACAGTTTTTAGTGTACTTTAGAGTGAAAATACAAACAAAAAAAAGAAACGAATGTGTAAAAATATGTGACTTTGAGAAATGGCAATAAAAAAAATCTGCCAAAATTTTTGCTGTCACATCGCGGGCATATACCTACACTAAATACCCAATTTCAGGTTCCCACGGTTTATAGTTTTTGAGCTAGTCTGTTCACATACACACACACACACACACACACACACACAGACCATTTCGCGGGACTTGGTTATTTCGACTCAGGGGGTCCCAAAACGTGTGTTTCCGTTGAAAACCGGAAGTCGAAAATTTTCACGATCGCAATACTTCCACTTACTATATATTTCATATATAGGTAAGTGAAAGTAAAAATACGTCAATTTCTAATTTAAGTAAGTTGGTAAGTGAAAGTCGTGTGTTGCGCGAATCGTACCAAATTTTTTTATAAAATATTTTGAGCTAGTTACAACACATTTGAGTGATGGTTTTTTTACAGCCTTTATGTGCATATACAGACGTACCACTTTATAACAGTAGTCATCCTACATAAACAATTAAATAACCGAAGATCTTTCACACAAAATAATCAATTTGAAGCATATTTTGGGGCTTATCCTGGCTTAAGATGACAACGATTGATGTAGGACCGGGATATATCAGAGAATATATTCCTCTGATATCTTTTACCTTTTTTTGCCTGTTCGGTAATTATTGCCATTTGTGTGAAATTTTTACTGGCGCGCCGCACTGTGTGGCAAACGAGGAAAAAAACCAAAACCCAATTTTCATTTTTGTAGTTAATTTTTATTCGTTTTCATTCATTAATAGTCAACCAATAAAAAACGATTTGTTTCTTTCTTATCAAAAATATCTTTTAAACAGAAATTATAAGTTTTGTCGTGGTTTTAATATTGTCATTTTTTTTTAAATATTTTGGGCTTGTTACGGCACATTTTATTGATCAATGTTTTACAGCCATTGTAGGCGAACCACTTTATACAGTAACCGTTCAATAAAAACCATTATATAAGCGAAAATCCCTCACAGAAAATAAGTAATTTCAAGCATGATTATATATAAAGCCTTATCCTAGCCTAAGATGGTAGCGATTGATCTATGACGATGAATATATTCCCCTGATTTAATTTGCCTTCTTTTGCCTGTTGGATAGTTATTAATTATGTGAAAAATATACTTAAAAAAAAAATGCTACCTTAAAGGAAATTGAAATTAATATTGAGTTAAATCAAAGTAAAATAAGCTAAAATAACTTAAAAGTAAGTTCAATTATTTAAAATATCTGTTCTCAAGTTTCCTTTATAATTATATATACGTAAATAATATAAATTTAGTAGCAATCCCAGTGTAATTACCCATCCTTAATCGAATAAAACAATTTCCATCTCGATAAACAAACCGTTCTCGAAATATAGAGTTTTTCCACTTTTTTGCCGTTTTGCCCCACTGTGGAGCGGACCGATTGTGTGAATGGAGTAGACCGAGATCGAACCGGGAGCGGAGCGGGAGCGAAACCGATAGTGTGAATAGGCCCTAATTGGTAACTGATATTCCCTACCATGATATTGGTTGTTATAAAACTAATTGTAAGTATAGAAAATAAACGGTATAGTAAAAATATTAGAGAAGTAATAAATTTGTATAAGAGTTTTCTCCAGAAATGTAAATATTTTTAATGGTTATTTTGTTGCTTATAGGGAATAATGAAAACAACCTTCGCCATTATATAATTTGGCACTTACAACCACATTTATTTTTTAAGACTACAATACTTCAATACCATTTGAAGCCAAGATAGCTTAAAGAATCCATAAAAAGACAATGAAGTAAAATGAATGAGGTGCCCTCCAATTATTTGTTGCGTAACAAACTATTCACGGCACCGTTTAACATAAATATGAGACTGGATAATTCTATTCTTTTGGGCGGATATAACGTATTATGGCATTTCCTAATTTCTCTTGGGAATTTGACATGACAAAATAGTGTTTATTTATGTATAAGAAGATATGAATATAGTTAAGTTTAATTATAAGGATTTAATCAGAATAAAATAGACCCTTTTCAATTAGATAGAAAATAACTCTTGCCGATGCTAGGTAACCCATGTGAAACATAAATCGTAGTTTTATAAAGTAGTTTTATACAGCTTTACAACAATTTGAGATTTATTTTTAAAGGAATAACGATTTAAACTACTCTCTAGGACCAACAACGGTTTTAAAATTGTTGAAGTAACAATAATTGAATCTGTCGTTTTAGAAAACCGAATTAACAAAAAGAAAAAAAAAAAAAAAAAGAGACGATTCATTTCAATTTAGTTTTGGTCCCCTTGCATGCGGAAACAAATAATTACCCAAAATTTATATTTTCAATTCAAAGTTCTAATAAAATATATGTCCATGAGAGAACAATTGTTCTATCTAATTGTGCCCTAAGAGATTCTCTTAGGGCATAATTAGATTTTGGATTTTTTCGCTTTTTCATAAATTTGAAATCGTGGACAACTAGGGTTTTTCAAAATACTGAATAAATTCCAATTGCAATCTTGTCCGACATTCATTAATTTCAAATAATTGCACTACTTCAGAATTCATAACACGGTTTCTTGTTTTTATATAGATATATATAAAATATAATGTGAGTTGATAATCTTAATAAGTTCTGGTTATTATTAAGAACGATTAAAAATGAAATCTGGTCCTTGCAATAACCCCTTTTCATCTCCCCTTCATTACCCGTAGTTGTTCATATTAGTATATCATGTTTCCCTTGTTGGTGATCTCTAACAACGGTTCACTGCTCGCTAAAATCATGTTTCGAAATATAAATAAGTGAAAGTAATATATATTCGGTTTTTCAAATTGCATTGAGCACTGGTCCCATTTCGCATCACAGCCAGTATCATCGCGGAAAACCGATTAATATGAATGCGGTTTAACTGACTATGATTTTCTATTCGCTAAAGTTTTCCATAAAATAAGATAAAGTAGATATTCGATTCGATGATACCGTTTCAATTCAATGTTTTATTTTTTACGACAGGTTGGTATACCTGTGCACAATTTTTCTTATTATCCCCACCTCGTTCTTTAGCGGATCCTGGCTCTCCAGTCTCTCCACTGATGCTCCCACAGCATGGAGAGTAACGTCACACTGTTCGTGAATGGTAAAGAATATGTAGGTATGTATTAACGTAGCTGATTTTTTTTTTAAAGTATTTATCTTAAACATAGGAAGGGAAAGCAACGGTAACGTTAATGAATTACAATTTGCCATAAGATCATACTTATTAATGAAACTACCTATTTATATCTATATAAATAAAGTAGAAATTCTGTTTGTTTGTTTGTTTATTTGTTCTTTATAGAAATCCATACCGTTTGTCCTAAATTCTCCAAATTTCGCTCAGTGGTTCTTTCATACCAGGTGCGAACACCTGTCCATATTAAAATTGCATTAATTTAGCCAATCTCTGGGTATATTCATTATTGTTATAAAATTCTTCATGATCTCGCTTTAAAATGGGTTTTTTTACGAAATCGACCGTTTGAGTCGAAAAAACGGCCTAAAAAATCATTTTATAGATTTTGAAGAGGCCAACAAGGCCCGGTAAGACCGTCCTTTGGCAGGCGTCGAGTTCTGGGATTTTTAAACCATATGTTGTTTTTTTTTAACATTACAATACGTTTATTTACATGTATGGTGAATTTATGTTTTAAAAATGCCTCCTAAGAAGCGAGCTTCAATAGGAGTAGTGAGCTCAAAAGCTAAAAAACAACGTCAAATACGAGCAGATGAAACTCTCGACGAACATCAAAATAGGATTGAACAACAGAGGCTTAGACAGGCAGAATCGCAGGAAACTGAGTCTGCCCAGGAATACGAGGCCCGCCTTGCGCCACAGAGGCTTAGGCAAGCCGATTTGCGAGAAGCTGAAACTGCAGGCCAATATTTCTGTTTGTTTGTTTGTTATTTATAGAATTCCATACCGTTTATCCTAAATTCTCCAAATTTCGCTCAGTGGTTCTTTCATACCAGGTGCGTTAACACCTGTCCATATTAAAATTGCATAACTTCAGCGGATCTTCATCTGATATTCTTTATTGTTACAATATCGTAATGATCTCGCTTTACAATGGTTTTTTTACGAAATCGACCGTTTCATTAGAAAAATGAAATTCCCCGGGTGAAACCGGGACATACAGCTAGTATATATATATATATATACCTTTAAGATATTTGAGACAATATACGTATGTAAGTCTGGTGTACATAAGATATAAGACAAAATAGCGTGCACATTTGGTGTATGTATATGCCCGTGATGTGGCAGCAAAAAGTTCATCAAAATCGGTCAAACAGATGGGGCATTTTATCTGAAAAATTGTGTCTTATTTTCAAGTTTTTTTTGTGTGTTTTGTTTTCTCAAAAACGGCTGTATCTGTTTTGATCAAACCGGGTATATTAAGTATGTATATGCCCGCGATGTGTTAGCCAAAATTCCATATCCCGTATTATCACTGATGAAAATATTTAACAATAAAAATTTTCATTTTTAGAGAGTAAATACGTGACGTTCAAATTATTTAAAACTTTTAAGGTGTGAAACATATGGTATAAGATAATCTTTAATTAATTATATTTTAGCTTAGAAACTTTAGTTTAACAATAGATTTCTGAATGCAATATAAAGTGATTTTAGAGGAACAGTAAACGTTCTAGGTTTCCAGAAATGCATAAGAGACAAACTTTAACTCGTAGAAAAATAAAACTCGACTGTTGATGAAATTAGGTTCCTTAAAAAAAAGAAATAAGCAATAATGAATCGAAAAGTACTGAGAACTGTCAAGTTTTGCCATACAAATTATCTATAACTTATGGAGATATACAAATATAAGCATCTAAATGTGGAAAAATGTGAGAAGTTGAGGAATGGCGTTTACGTATTATCCAAACACGTCAATTTCTAATCTAAGTAAATTCGTATGTGAAAGTTGTGTGTTGCGCACATCGCACCAGATTTTTTTTATTCATGTGGTACTACAAGGAGAAATTGCAGATACCAAAGAAACAGATACCCATGATGTAAAAATCTGGTGCGGTGGGCGCATCACACACCTTTCACTTACCTCCCCTTTTGACTCAATAGACAATTTTATTAAAATGGCTCACTTAAGTCCCACTGGAGAGGGAACACTAAACATTTTCCTCTATGAAAAAATTATTTTATTGGAAATTGGTGTCAGTAATTCATAAAGTGGTGTACCAAGAATGAAATTGGCCCCATTTAGTAATGGGGGTCCGTACTTTCCAGGGATTCGTTTGAATTTTTCATGTTTTTTTACTTTCACTTACCTATAAATGAAATATATAGTAAGTGGAAGTATTGCGATCGTGAAAATTTTCGACTTCCGGTTTTCAACGGAAACACACGTTTTGGGACCCCCTGAGTCGAAATAACCAAGTCCCGCGAAATGGTCTGTGTGTGTGTGTGTGTGTGTGTATGTGAACAGACTAGCTCAAAAACTATAAACCGTGGGAACCTGAAATTGGGTATTTAGTGTAGGTATATGCCCGCGATGTGACAGCAAAAATTTCATCAAAATTGCTCAAAGGGAGGGGGTACTTTATTTAATAACTTTTTAGGTTTTTTTCGATTTTCTCAAAAACGGCTCTAACGATTTTGATTAAACTGAGTATTTGATCGATTTATATGCCCGAGATATGACTGTAAAAATTTCATCAAAATTGATTAAACGGAGGGGGGACTTTACTTAATAAATTTTGTATCATTTTCACGTGTTTTTTTATTTACTCAAAAACGGTTTTAACGATTTTGATCAAACTTGGTATTTGATGTATTTATATGCCCGAGATATGACTGTAAAAATTTTATCAAAATTGATCTACGGAAGGGGGGACTTTACTTAATAAATTTTGTATCATTTTCACAGGTTTTTTTATTTACTCAAAAACAGCTTTAACGATTAACAAAAATAAGATATAAATGTAGAAAAATGTGTGACTTTGGGAAATGATTATTAGCAAAACACGTCAATTTCTAATCTAAGTAAGTTGGTAAGTGAAAGTTGTGTGTTGCGCGCACGCACCAGATTTTTTCTAAAATATATCCTTAAAACAAAGTTCCTGTAAAAGCATGGTCTATTTCCCACTCTTTTCTATTATTCGCAATTTTTCAACTAATAGTTGTTTTTCCAATGAAAATCTCTAGTTTGTCAAAAACGTTATATCAAGTGCTACTGATAAATGTTTATTGAAAAAAATTATTATGTTCTATTAGCTGTAAATGGAATATTGGATCGTTAGGTTTACCTGGGGAACATCCAGCATCATTAAAGACCTAGTCCTATACTGAGAAGAAATCTCGAAATTATGCATTCTCTTTTTATAATTTTTTTTTTATATTTATCAGTCAACTATCAGGGATTGTAGTCAGTCCCGGCCTTAGACGTTTGGCGGAAATTTTAAACACCCCTCCTTCTAAAAAAACATCGGATTTTACGTTATATTGGAATTCTGTTTCATTCATGGGCGGATGCGGGTAGTTGGAAAGGGGGTGGCTGCATCCCCACAGCCCTTCTCCTGGATCAATCAGCTTTTTTACTTTCACTTAACTATAAATGAAATACATAGTAAGGGGAAGTATTGGGATCGTGAAAAATTTCTGATTCCGGTTTCCAACGGAAATACACGTTTTGGAGTCCCCTGAGTCCAAATAACCAAGTCCCGCGAAATGGCCTGTGTGTGTGCCTTTTACCTTTATGTCCCTTTCTCAAAACTAAAATTCTCCTTACTTGCTTTACCTTAAAGGAAAATTCTAATTATAAATGACAAACAATTTTCCAAAGGGAGGGTGCTGCAGCCTCCACAGCGCTTTCATTTAATATGTCTTTTATTTAATTGGTTTAGTACCAGGATAAAATTAATTAATTCCATTTAATTTTTACTTTCACTTACCTATATATGAAATATATAGTAAGTGGAAGTATTGCGATCGTGAAAATTTTCGACTTCCGGTTTTCAACGGAAATACACGTTTTGGGACCCCCTGAGTCGAAATAACCAAGTCCCGCGAAATGGTCTGTGTGCGTGTGTGTGTGTGTGTGTGTGTGTGTGTGTGTGTGTGTGTGTGTGTGTGTGTGTGTGTGTGCGTGCGTGCGTGCGTGCGTGCGTGCGTGCGTGCCTGCGTGCGTGCGTGCGTGCGTGCGTGCGTGCGTGCGTGCGTGCGTGTGTGTGCGTGCGTGCGTGCGTGCGTGCGTGCGTGCGTGCGTGCTTGCGTGCGTGCGTGCATGCGTGCGTGCGTGCGTGCGTGCGTGCGTGCGTGCGTGCGTGCGTGCCTGCGTGCGTGCGTGTATGTGTGTGTGTGTGTGTGTGTGTGTGTGTGTGTGTGTGTGTGTGTGTGTGTGTGTGTGTGTGTGTGTGTGTGTGTGTGTGTGTGTGTGTGTGTGTGTGTGTGTGTGTGTGTGTGTGTGTGTGTGTGTGTGTGTGTGTGTGTGTGTGTGTGTGTGTGTGTGTGTGTGTGTGTGTAAACAGACTAGCTCAAAAACTATAAACCGTGGGAACCTGAAATTGGGTATTTAGTGTAGGTATATGCCCGCGATGTGACAGCAAAAATTTCATCAAAATTGCTTAAAGGGAGGGGGTACTTTATTTAATAACTTTTTACGTTTTTTTTGATTTTCTCAAAAACGGCTCTAACGATTTTGATTAAAATGAGTATTTGATCGATTTATATGCCCGAAATATGACTGTAAAAATTTCATCAAAATTGATTAACCGGAGGGGGGGACTTTACTTAATAAATTTTGTATCATTTTCACGTGTTTTTTTTATTTACTCAAAAACGGTTTTAACGATTTTGATCAAACTTGGTATTTGATGTATTTATATGCCCGAGATGTGACTGTAAAAATTTCATCAAAATTGATCTACGGGAGGGGGGACTTTACTTAATAAATTTTGTACCATTTTCACATGTTTTTTTTATTTACTCAAAAACGGTTTTAACGATTTTGATCAAACTTGGTATTTGATGTATTTATATGCCCGAGATATGACTGTAAAAATTTCATCAAAATTGATCTACGGGAGGGGGGACTTTACTTAATAAATTTTGTATCATTTTCACAGGTTTTTTATTTATTTACTCAAAAACGGCTTTAACGATTAACAAAAATAAGATATGAATGTAGAAAAATGTGTGACTTTGGGAAATGATTATTAGCAAAACACGTCAATTTCTAATCTAAGTAAGTTTGTAAGTGAAAGTTGTGTGTTGCGCGCACGCACCAGATTTTTTGTAATATCCAAGTAGCGGCGTTTTCCTAGTTATTAAGTGTAATCTTTTCGAGGAAGATACCTCTCCCATCAATTTACATTGAATAATAAATGATGTTTAATAATTTATTTAATACAAATTGTAACGAATAAAAAGAAATGCTAGGACGATATGGGTCATTACAAAAATATGGGTTATTTTGTGTCACACGGCCTCTATGCCTAAACTATTCTTCATAGTTTACATGGACAAACTAATCTGAGGCTAAAAAGTTGATATGTTTCATAGTTAAAAATTGTTAATTACGTCAATTCTCACTCCCTTCAACTGTCACACGGTATAGGTTTCTTACATCTCATATTTTTGTGCTACCCTGAGTGCATAGATTATTGAAAAAATGATTTTTGCCCTCAGTGTACCCTCCGGTACGATAATATATGGGTACATTATGAAAATAAAATCCTTTAATCATACATCTCATAGGTTTTATTTTTGTCACACAGTTTTTCCTCACACTCTAAAAATTGTCTTAACTAACCCTCCACAACCATGAAAAGATATATTTCATTGCCTGAAAAATATAAGGTAACGCAGCTCCTATATAGCTACCAGACTAACTTAGCTTTGTTTTCATTAGACTACATGTGTTCGTTCAAGAAATTTTTTTGTGGTGGAATTCGTTAGAGTATTTTTATACTTCCTCACTCCCTACAAGACTTTTGTAAATTAAGGTAAGTGTTTAATCTATTAATGATGGGCAGTTAATATGAGCATGAATGGTCACATTATATGAGAATTTTATAATATGAGAAAATCTGAAACCTCTGGCCAGCAAAGCATAAAAACATTCAAATCCTCACTCCCTACAATCTCACTCCCTACAAATAATGAAAAAAATCAAATTTTTATGGAGTGAGACGAGGTTTGGGGATTGAGGGAGACTAGTTCTAAGGGTTAATATGTGACAACACCTTGTTATCAATAGATATAAACCTATATAAATATTTGTAGGTGCATATAAATATGTTACTCTATGGCCGGGGCTACATTTAGCCTTTGTGTATAGGGACGTTTTTATACTTTCGTTATGTCGAAGTATCGATACTTTGCTTCCAACACTCACCATAGTTGCATCAATACTTTAATTGTTCAACGTTATATAGGAAGTATCGATATAACCGATATTTTCAATGTTTGTTTAACTGGTTAATTTGTATGAAAACTTGTACATATTGGCTCTCTTCACACTCTCTGAAAAAGAAGAAGGAAAAAAAGGTGGTACAAACTTATAGAAGACTAAAATGACGCGTTCGGAATGATGCATGGTTCTCAAGATTTTGTTTAATTAGTAAATAGATCTCGTTTTTCTTCTTTTCTTTTTTAATTTAATGCATAGGTACTTATTTTTGTTTGTTTTTGTTATTTTTGTAAACTGAAATAAAAGTTATAAGTTTGATTTGGCGTGTCATTTCTAGCTCCTTAGAAACGATGGGTTTCTCAAAAGTTTCAAAAACCTATATTTCCCAAAATATCCACTGAAGTGTGTGCGTGCTTTTAGGGCTAGTTAAGAGACCGATATTGAGGCACTTTATAAAAAAATCCCACCGAAAATGAGAGATTTTTTTCTTGAAAAAAGTATAAATCAATAGATAAAAAGCCATATCCAATCAACCGAATAGAATTTTAAAAGGTTGTTGGCTAAATATTATATATTAAATGCTAAACATAGAGTACATTATATTGTATATCTATTAAATATTGTGTGGAGTATTAAAAACAGGTATTCGTATTAGTTTTTCTTTTGCTTTTCATTTCAATTTGTTTGATGTTTTGTTTTTTTGCATCCAATTAGCATTGGTGTGTCAGCTTATTATACTGAATAAGTTCTTGTTGTTTCCTTGTGAATGGTTATCATTAGTGCTATGTGCGTGTCATTTCATGGCAACGCTATTTTCCAAGAAGGAGGTCGGTGAGCTTAAACTTTAGTGTGAATTTCAGGGTAAACAACGTTTTACGTAATTTTAAGAACGTCTAATTTTCTGTCAAATAAAGAGTACTTATTAGTTGGGAAGAAGACGGAATGTTCTATGTTTGATAACATAAAGAGACTGGTTCAAGCGCATCAAAAATAATTATATAAATCTTGGAGACAGGCTTAGGCGCACCAAAATATTTTAAGGCGAGTACTTGAAGGAATTAGTTAGTGAAGTCAAGCACATTCTTCGGGAATGCCCAAGATTTGCCAAATTTCGACGTAAGTTGAATATGGAAACAACTTCAAGGAGTTGTTGAGAGACGTGGAGGACTCGGTGAAGTTTGTGATGACTTTTTTTTAAGAAAATCAAGTTGTATAACCAAGTTTAAATTGAAAGCGTTTTTGCCAATGACCCTGCCGGGTAGAGGCAATAATCAATAAATAGTTATTGAAGAGCCATGTCAGACGCTAACTGAGGTTGGAAAATCATTTCTACAATAAGACAGGACGATTGAAAGTAATGACCCAGAAGTGACGGATACTGGATACCGTATGGTGTGAAGGCGAGAGACGCCAAACGATGTTTCCTCGCGTGTACTGCACCTGCAGAAAAGGAGCTTATTGCATTGTATCGTAACTAGCGATGAAAAATGGATACCTACAGTTAGAACCTAAGCTCGACATCATTGGTTCGAAGCTTGTTTGCATTTGGTGTGATCCTCACGATGTATTTTATTTTGAGCCCCTCAAACCGAAGAAAACTAAAGAAATCTCTGGTGCAATGTGCGCAACTCACAACTTTTGGTTACCTACCAACTTAGAGTAGAAATTAACGTGTTTTGTTAAATGTTTAAAAGACATTTAGCAGCTTCACAGTAATTAGCTTTTTCCACATTTATTTACTTATTTCTGTTTTTTATTCACTATGAGTTGTAGAGCAGAGTTTCCCTAACTTTTTTGTACCACGCTCCCTCTCCACTTGAAATTAAACCTTTCGACATTCCCCTTACACCATTGATTGTATGGGAATATAATTTTAAAAACAGTTATGTATTATATTGAAATTTTTTTTTGATTTTGTTCAACATTATAGAAAATAAAATAATCTACAACGTAAATTTAGTTTTAATAAATTATGAACTAAGATTTTAACTAAGTAAGAAATCTTTTTAATTTCGACTGGTTTCGCGCTCCCCCCCATTCTGAGTTGTCTTCACACCCCCCCCCCCCATTTTGGGTATCATTGGTATAAATTATTATAGTTGGAGGGTATAATGGATGAAAATTTTAAATAACATTTTTGTTTGGTTGTACAGATTATTTTTTCTTTAAAATAACTGCCTCGCGGTGGATTTAAAAGATTAAATGGAACACTACACTACAAATAATATTTTATCTGATATAGGTTATTTGGAGTTAGGATAGTCTTGCAATAAAAATACCATACATACAATTTTCTTAATATACTTTTAAATTAATGAACCGACTTTCGAAAATGAACGTATTCGTCTTCTTTTCTTATATCACAGTTAAAAAAAAAAAATCAACAGAAAAACAGTCTCATAATATGTATGTAAATAGTCAAAATAAATCCGTCACCTAATAGTTATAGTGAAAACATACACAAAATAAAGCTATGTGAATTCTCTAATCATTTGTGTCTTTAAATTCAAATGTGGATTTTTGTAGCTTGGACTATTTAAAGTTTTTATGATTTTTGTAAAATCTAATTTTTTTTTCCTAAAAATGGTTTCCTGAATTCTTTTAATATTGGGCATATGGATATAAAGAAGATTACGCCAGGTGGTAGTTTAACATGCCGTACAAAACAGATTTTGGAGTAGGCTGATGACATTGCTGTCCTAGGTAGAAGTAAAGCCGGTTCAGCTGAAGTTCTTTCGACATTCTTTATGGAATGTAAGAAAGTTGGTCTGAGAGTATAAACGACGTGAAGACCAAGTAAATGGTAGTATCGGCCTCAGACTCAAGAAGAAAGCCGGAAAATTTTAAATTTCAAAAGTTTATTTTTGAAGCGGTAGAGAGTTTCACATATCTTGGAGTACAAATTAATAATGAAAACCTGATTAGTCCAGAGATAGGATAATGGCAGGCAATAGAGCGTACTTTGACATGTTAATACTTTTTAAATCGACGCTCCTGTCCATGTATACAAAACTCAAACTATACAAATCTTTGATCCGACTAGTTGCGTGCTATGTAGCCAAAACAAGGACCCTGAAAGTAGCTGACCAACAGGCTCTGAGAATTTTTGAAAGAAAAGTAATGAGACGAATATTCAGTCCCCTATGCGCTTAAGGGGAATGGAGGATAAGGACGAATCAGAAGTTGGATGAGCTATCGTGCGCTAATATGAAGATATAGTGCGCTTTGTGAAGGCCAGAAGAATTAGCTGGTTTGTATGTCTAAAGAGACTGCCTGATGACGTCAACGTCAATGGTTGCAGGTACAATCAGAAAAACAAGACTATGTATTTATGTATTGGATATTTTTATAAAGAACAGAGAGAATACTTAAATACAAGTTATATCTGGCATGGATTTTATTGGATAAGCACATATACACTCAATACATAAATGGTCATGGAAAACAGATTCAAAACGGCATGCGCCAACTTTATTTCATAATAAAATTATATAAAAATATTACAATAATTAAGATACAAATATTAAAAATTTAATTCCCTAATGCCTAAAATGCCAAGATCAAAGTAGTTTATATTGCATTTGCTGATTGTTGCTTAGCAGCGACAGGTGCGAATATAAATATGAAGCAAAAAAAAAAATTCATAAAGTGGAATTATTCCAATAGATATTAACTATATTGTGACATCCGAGATTCCACTTTTTCTCTCCCTTTCCCAGGAAGGGAAAGGAAGAGAAAAATCTTAAAATAACAGGATTTCTTCCTAAAGATATAATAAAAAGCATCTCAGGAGCTAAAGCTCATGTTGGCGCTAATTGGTGAAAAATGCAATGTCATTGGTCACTTGAATGCAATCAGAAGTAAAACCATTTCGCATTTAGCTGCCTCAAGAATATAGTGAGGAATCTAATAACATTATATAAAAATCTGGTGCGTGCGCGCAACACACAACTTTCACTTACCAACTTACTTAGATTAGAAATTAATGTGTTTTGTTAATTGCCACTTCTCAAAGTTTTACCTTTTTCCACATTCATTTCTTATTTTTGTTTTCATTTGCTCAAAAAAAAAAAACACTAATTTATTTTATTATTAAATAAAAGTTTTTACTTGTGATAATTCGGCAATGCAAGCATAATACTCCAAGTCGTCTGATTTTATAATTCTCTATGTACTTGTTGAATATTTCATTTAGTTCCGATGAAACAAATAATTTTCATTAAATGAACAGACATCTTCAATTATAATGCATTGGTTTGTCATTAAAGGCGTACGGCGCATGCGTGAGCTCAAGGTGTTTTCTGAGTTGACGGAATATTTTTCTTTTTTTCTCCTATATATAATTACTTGATTTTCTTCATATATCATATTTAGCCATTTCTTATTTTTAGCCGTAATGAGAGACAGTTAATTTCTCAATATAAACTAACACAAAGGTACTTTATAGGAAAACAAAAAAGGCCACTTCCTCATTTAAGCCCCCTCAGAAAATTTTAATACTGATAAAACTTACCTGATAATCGAAAAAAAGGTAAAAATTGGAAAAAAGTTATGAAATAAAGTGCCCCCTCCATTTGACCAATTTTGATGAAATGTTGCCTGTCACATCTTTGGCATATACATGCATCAAATACCCAGTTTTATCGAAATCTTTAAAGCCGTTTTTGAGTAAATAAAAAAACCCGTGAAAATGATACAAAATTTATTAAGTAAAGTCCCCCCTCCCGTAGATCAATTTTGATGATATTTTTACAGTCATTCATATCTCGGGCATATAAATACATCAAATACCAAGTTTGATCAAAATCGTTATAACCGTTTTTGAGTAAATAAAAAAAAAACATGTGAAAATGGTACACAATTTATTAAGTAAAGTCCCCCCTCCCGTAGATCAATTTTGATGAAATTTTTACAGTCACATCTCGGGCATATAAATACATCAAATACCAAGTTTGATCAAAATCGTTAAAACCTTTTCCGAGTAAATAAAAAAAACACGTGAAAATGATACAAAATTTATTAAGTAAAGTCCCCCCTCCGGTTAATCAATTTTGATGAAATTTTTACAGTCATATTTCGGGCATATAAATCGATCAAATACTCAGTTTAATCAAAATCGTTAGAGCCGTTTTTGAGAAAATCGAAAAAAACGTAAAAAGTTATTAAATAAAGTACCCCCACCCTTTGAGCAATTTTGATGAAATTTTTGCTGTCACGTCGCGGGCATATACCTACACTAAATACCCAATTTCAGGTTCCCACGGTTTATAGTTTTTGAGCTAGTCTGTTCACATACACACACACACACACACACACACACACACACAGACCATTTCGCGGGACTTGGTTATTTCGACTCAGGGGGTCCCAAAACGTGTATTTCCGTTGAAAACCGGAAGTCGAAAATTTTCACGATCGCAATACTTCCACTTACTATATATTTCATATATAGGTAAGTGAAAGTAAAAATGGTGGTGGCAGCAGGGAAACTTTATATCAGGCCGCCTTCTTCCCTGTAGCACTGTATATTATATTTAGGGCCCAGATTTTTATGCAGTAAAAAGCATATGCAGTAAAAAACTATAAAAATATGTAGCTGAATATGCAGCATAAATTCTAAAAATATGCCATTACACTATTGTAGTATTCAAAGATACTTAACATAATAGGTAGATAACATATTTCACAGGAAAGAAAGTGGGGAAGACAATTTAGAAATGAAACCTAATGATTTTAAATTTTGTTGAATATTGAACATTAAATGCATTTAAAACTGAAATATAAAAAGAATTCAAACTTACTAGTTAACAAGGATAACTTTAATAAAGATAACTAAATTAACAATCAATAAAAAAATATAAAACAAGTGAATTAATCTATAAAATTATCTGAATTAAAATTAATTATTAAATATATTTCTAAATTTATCTTTGTGGATCCTAACCTTCTATCGTTTAAAATATTTTTTAAAATTCGAAAATGATCTTTCAACATCAACTGATTTGTTTAGAGCAAATTTATAAGCATTTAACATTATTGGGTCGTTTAATCGTCAATGTCGCTGAGAACAATTCAATTATCCCCGTTTAAAATTTTATTGCCTTTGTATATTTCTAGGATATTATCCTCTGAATTTTTCATAGAAACATCTTCCATTTTTTCTTTCAAAGCTTCTCCAACCTGGCCTGGGATGCGATTTATATTTTTATTTACTAACAATAGAGTGGCGGGGGGGGGGGGGGGGGGGTCTGAGGAGAATAAGAATGGATAATTGGAGATATAAAGCACAGGACAGAGAAGTCAGGAGAAAGAACGTGAAAGAGGCCTTCTACGGACTGTAGAGCCAGTCAGTAAGAAAGCATACGGATGTAAAATGAAAACCATCTTCTTGTACGAGAATTTCAGCCAACAATTTCTTTATTTAAACAGCCTATGTTTTTAACGTACCCCCAAACATGTGGGTCTTCATCAGGGATAGATGAGTCGTAAGCGTCCTGGGCCGAGGATTTAGACCCATACAACATAATTGCGCACACATTAAAGTTGAAGGGTAATATTCTTTTCACTGGGACTTGCTTACCTAATGTTATTTTGGACCACAAAATCTTTAGTGGATTCTTAGAAATTCTTAATTACTTTCACTATAGATGAAATATCGTAAGGGAATGTATTGCGATCGTGAACAATTTCGACTTCCAGTTTTCAACGGAAATACGTGTCTCGCAGTTTGCTGAGTCCAAATTAATGAAATGGTCTGTGTTTGTATCTGTTTGTGAGTGAACAGACTAGCCAAAAGAGATGAACCGTACGAACCTGAAATTAGGTATTTGATGTATGCCTATACTACTAATGTGACAGCAACTTTATCATCAAAAAGGAGTAAACGTTGGGGGAAATTTATAGCATGAATTGTACCACATTTTTACGCTTTTTCCGATTTTCTCAAAAACGGCAGTAACGATTTTGATTAAACTCGCCATGTTTAATGAGAATCAAGTAATGGTTCATACCAGACAAGTTTTATAGTCATAGAAATGTTCTGATAGAGATTAAATAGAGAAGAAAAATTGTCTTTCTATAAACTATTTTTGATTGAGATTTAAATAAAGTTTTCATAACAACTAAATAGAGACTTACAAAATCAGACGCCACACAGTGGTCCCGATTTATGCATTATAGTGCAAAAAATCCCAAAAACCAACCTTTTTTTTTCTGGATCTAATAATTTTTCTTGGTTTTTATATGAATGCTGGACCTTTAAAATATAGTTGAAACAAAAATAGAATAAACTTTGTGGAATATACAACATTTCAAATTTGTATTCTTCTGGCATCCCTATCCGCGCCCTTTTTGCAGCCAAACCAATGTTTGTATCATTCGCTAGTTGTTTCTATTAATTTTTACTTATGTCACCTTGAATGAGCATTCCATATAAAATATACAGCCATCCAAATGATTTCTGTATTCAGTGATTTAAGCGAATGAACTATTTTTTAATGTCAACAATTTTGGTCACCTATTGTTCATATTGGGGAACGTCTGAACAATTTTGTTCACGAGTGTCTGCGATGGTTGTGGCACTACACGTTCCAGAAACTATCTGAGTTTCAATTTGTATAAGTTTCACGTCCAATAAGTTCCACACCTCAACATTAGGAAAAGGGGAGTTTTTAGAGATAAACCATGAGTCACGGCCGGCCGGCTACCTTAATTTGTGGTCCTAAATTCGGTTGAGTTACTTAATAAATCACTAATTACAGGAAAATGAAATGTTCTATGTTTAATTTTCATTTATAATATTAAAATTCTAAACTTATACAAATATAATTGAAATTCAATATGTGCATTTTAAAACGTGTTCTTTTTATTCCACTGTTGTTCCCACACTACAAATTATTCCCAGTAAACATTCTTACTATATTCTTATGTAAATGTGCACATATGTTATTTTCGTGTTTTGAAACGTCGTATTTATTAAATTATAAAAAAATAATGTACCTAATAAAAATGCTCTAGTGATGACTTATTAAATGATTACTTAGTTTGTTTGTTTTAACGTCACTTTATGCCACTAAGGCTAATCGGACGATGCTACATTGGGAGTCATAAATTTTGCCTATCCAAGTATAATTAGGATAAGGATCTTTAACGAGTACCTGACATCGTACATGCTCGGGACCTCCATTTTACATTATTTTCGAGGGACGGCATAGACAAGGATTTTTTACTCCCATTAAAAAATCTTAGGGCCACCTCGGGCCGCGAACCCGCGACCTTTTTAGTATTGTACGTTTCTATACTAACCACAACCATACAGGTGACCCCATGATTACTTAGTATGAGTAATTCTGAAGAGCATTAAAAGAGTTCTTTTTGTTATAAATTAAACATTTTACATGGATAAGTCAATATAAAATGAAGTATGAAACTATATAAAACAACTGTACAATCCACTAATAAACACGAATTCTCCCACCCCTCTTACCCCCACCCTTACCTATTTTCATGAAACTGATATAAAACAACTTTACAATCCACTAATAAACACAATACAAAGTTTGAACAAGTTGTGTCCACTAAAAGTTATAATATTAATAAGAAATTCTCCCAACCCTCCCTCTTACCCCCACCCTTACCTATTTTCATGAAACTGATATAAAACAACTCTACAATCCACTAATAAACACAATACAAAGTTTAAACAAGTTTTGTCCACTAAAAGTTATAACATTAATAAGAAATTCTCCCACCCCTCCCTCTTACCCCCACCCCCACCCTTACCTATTTTCATGAAACCTATATAAAACAACTCTACAATAGTGGATTAAAAA
Source organism: Aelia acuminata (assembly GCA_911387785.2). Taxonomy (NCBI): domain Eukaryota; kingdom Metazoa; phylum Arthropoda; class Insecta; order Hemiptera; family Pentatomidae; genus Aelia; species Aelia acuminata. The sequence goes on along the minus strand of OU426979.1, from coordinate 127,075,399 downwards.
TAATACAAAGTTTGAACAAGATCCGTCAACTGTAAGTATTTTTTGCACCATGATGGGCAGATCGGGACTACTGTGCGCCATAGAGTATCACGTTTTTCATTACCTTACTGTCACAGTTAAAACTGAAAACTATTTTATTGTTATTCAGTGAACGGATGCGTAGAAAAACAATTGATGCTTGAAATATTTAATGCAGTTTTTTTAACGGACGGGGCGTAAATACAACTTCTTCATATTCACAAATAAGGGGAATCTATTCCTTCTTACATGAAACTAGGAATACCTTACATGAAATTAGGATTTTCTCTAATGAACCGAAAAGTACTGAGGACTATGAAGTTTTGCAATAATTATAATACTCTATTTAGAATCACAAATAAAAACTGAATAAAAAATAAAATCATTTAATCTTTTAATTATCGAGAATACATTTTTAAATGTATTGTTCTGACATAGTCATAATAACAGGTTCAATGTCCGTAATAATACAATAGAAAGCCACCAGCCGAAGCATGGTTTTATTCGAGAGATTAGAAACGCGTGGTGGAGGCTATGTCAAGAAGGCAGGAGCATTGTTTTCGTCAGGGTCCTTTCGCATTGCGGAATACTAGGTAATGAAAGTGCCGATCATGCTGCTCACATGGCACGTACTAACAGTGCACCAATTTCCCAAACCTTCATCAGCATGACAAACGAAGATTGGTGCAAATCCAGGTTGTGCAAAATAAAATGCAAATGGCAAGATAGTTGGAGAGTATCACGTTCAACTATCCATCAAAGATGGACCTGTGAAATGGAAAACGAGCTCGCGGATTTCCAGAAGAGACGAAACGATTTTGTGCAGTCTCCTAATCGGGCACTGTGAATTTTCGCACGGTTATCTGTTGAGAGGACTTGAGGCCCCAACCTGTGAACACTGCCATCCCACAATAATTACAGTCAAGGACATCCTCCTGGAATGCCCAAGACTTACCGAGCTTCGATGTGAGTTGAATTTGGAAAATAACCTCCAGGAATTATTGGAAGACGTGGAGGACTCGGTGAAGGTAGTTATGGCTGTTTTGAAGAAGATAAAGCTGTACAACCAAGTTTGAATTGAAAGTTTTTGCCAATAACCCTAGAGGGTAGAGGCAATAATAAATAAATAAATAAAAATAAGTAAGTAGATGAGGGAAAAGCTATTTTCTGTGAAGTTGCTTAATGGTGTCTACATATTAATTTAGACTAGTGTCCCACCGAAACCAAAATTTTAGCCGAAACCTAATTTCGGCCATAGACCTGGTTTCTAGCCGAAACCGAAACCGAAACTTATTTATGTGTGTATTACATAAATCATGTAAGTGTGTAATATGTCTAGTTTAGCAATAATATCATTGAAAGGTTATAAAATAACGGTAATTTAACTCAATTACTCATATAATACGTGGGCTTGGATATAAAAGAGTAGTAAGACAGGTGCAGTAGTTAGGTTATAAGATCAAATCCCGGCCCCGACTTCCTTGTACGGTTGGTCCCCTTTGGATCTTAGATCATACACCCTAAACTAGTACAGCCCTAAATGTTAAATTAATCTTGAAATAACAGTGATAACAAATAATGTAGTAAATCTTTTCCTTAATAAAGGCGAAGGAATACAAAATGACGGCCTATTAAATAAATTACAAATTGTATTTGAATCTGTGGACATGTCGGGTTCCTCCAACGACTAAATTAAGTTTAAGTATTTAGAATATATATTCTTATTTAGTGTTAATCTTATCTTTTTAGAAATCCAATTTCATTATTAATGAGATAATTAAAAGCATCAAAAGGTTCTTTATTCTCAAGGTAAAGAATAAATATTATTCTTTACACTCAACGTACATAATTATGTATGTATGAAAATAATGCTTTCATTACATGTTAAGACTTGATGTAATTTAAGAGGCATATTTCTGTTTGTCACTATCAAATTTTTGTCTCTACATCCAACATAAAGTTTTCGATTAATTATAGATACCAAACGAATGAGAAAAATCTATGTTTTATCGAAATACAATACAAGTGTTATTAATTAAAATAACAGATACTTCGCACCATTCAATCCAAGAGTGTTAAAGCCACGAAAGAGATCGAGCTAACAAGCTAAAATCATGGAGTACTACTTCCTTCTCGGAGATATCAAACACAAAAGCTAGTTTAAGCTTGGCCGAAGATTCGGCCGATTTTTGGCCGAAACCGAAACCAGGTTTTTCGTCCGAAACCGAAACCTCGGTCGGTCACTAATTTAGGCATATCGATTTTTACTTTAAGTAGGTCAGTAAGTGAAAGTTGTGTGTTGCACAATCACACCAATTTTTTTCTCTTTGAAATGATACTATAAAGATAAATTACTCTTTTTTAAAAATTCCCAAATATTTATAATTATAAATTATTTCTATTGGTTTCCCATTTGGTATTATTGGCTTCCCATCATATGACCACTTTAATTTTTTATCTAATTTGCATATCTTCTTTTGGCATAACATTACTTTAGACTTTTCTAGATTAATTTATAAATTCCACATTATAGAATCCATCTCCTATTTGTCATTCATATCTTGTTATATCAGTGGATTGTCAGAATGCAGAACTACATTGTCCACATAAATAAGGATATTAATTTTTTACAACCACATATGATTCCACCTGCAACTGAATCCACCAAATCATTTTTAAAAAAGAAGTAACTAAAAAAGACCATCCTAATTCCTCACTCCGAATGTTGTAGTTTCATATAAATACAACTGAAAACATTTTAAAGCTTTTGTAGGGAGATGGATAGTATTTAATATATGGAACAGTGATTGTTGGTCTACATCCAAAACTGCCCTTATTCATGAAAAATGAATGGTCTCATTGTTATGAAATTTATAATTTATTAAACCAAACAGAGAAAATATATTGTCGAGAGTTACTTATCCTGCTCTGAATCCTGATTGATATTTATGCAATATAATATTATCTACAACCCATTTTGATATTCTTTAAAATTATATTCTGCCAAAAATTGATGATATACTAGTTTGCAGACATATACATATATCTTTAACTTTCGTTATTTAAATCTCATTTTTCTCCTGTATGTATTTATCAAATTCTTTCATATTTCGTCATTTTTTATTACTAGGCATACTAAGAGACTCTTAATTATTCCATATAACGAAATCAAATTTACTTTATTGAAGGAAATTTTCCCTTTGCCACTTTAGATCCCACAGATCATTTTTATGATGATATCACCTATCTGAAGAAGAATACTTAAGAATACTTGATTCTAATTAAACATATCGATTTTAATCAAAATCATTTGGGGCCATTTAAACAAAAAAAATCTTGAAAATATGATAAAATTTATAGAATAAAGTGCCTCTACCTCCAGATACTCAATTTTTATGAGAAAGTGGCTTTAAATGTGAAAATCATTTGCTATTTTCCTAGAAGTTGCGAAATGGTGTTAACATATTTATTAAAACACGTTGATTTCTACTCTAAGTAGGTTAATAAATGAAAGTTAGGGCATCGCATCAGATTTGTTTCTGTATATTACTGACTTCGGGGATGGTGGTCCTTATATATGCCCGTGAGTTCTAAAATTTTCTATCTACATGGAAAGAATAATCCCTAAAATTAATTGAATAGTTATTTTTTAAATTAAATAAATTGATCAATGCGATGGTACAAAGTAAGCGCGGAAAAGAAATAAAAAAATGTAATGTTTGTTCATATCGCATTTTTATTTGCTCATTCCTTAAAATTCTTTTTAATAATTTATTCTTACTACATTTTTTTCTTTAAAGTTAAGAAAAGCACTAAAAATTAAATATTCGCTCTAATCTTGTTTTCTGCTTCCTGTAAATTTTTCTAATAAATTAGAAGTTATATGTAACATTATTTCCAGTGAGTCACAATGTTGGCCCAGACACCACACTACTCACTTTTCTCCGGAACCACGTTGGGCTCAAAGGAACTAAGTACTTGTGCAAAGAAGGAGGTTGTGGAGCATGTGTGGTCAACTATAAATGGAGGCACCCTGTCACCCAGGAGGAAAAAAGTTTTGCAGTTAACGCAGTATGTAAAAGAATGACAAACAAATAAAATAATATTAATATTGATAAAAATTGTCACTAAAATGAACAAACTTATAAAAGAAGTGTGAATATCTTGAATACAAATGTCAGGGAGAGTGATTTCAAATTAAAATTTAAAGTATTTATGTATTATTTAACTTGAATTTAAGCCCATTAAGTCAGATAGATCGATAACAGACCTCAAGAAGTTTTAAATATAAATCCTGTAAGAATGAAATCTATTAAAAATTTATTAGTAATAATAAACATGAAAAGTGGCTTGTTGAGGTAGGGAAGAAGAAAATAAAAAATATCACTGAACAGGAAAACATAATTTTGGTATTTCGCCAAGCCTTGACCTTGCCTATTGCTCAGGCATGTTGGTTTTCTTATTGTATGTTTCTCTCCAGATTATTATTATTGTACGTTGTTATTATTTAAAAACTAATTTGTTGTATCTATTTATTTATTCTATGCACCTCTGATACAATTGGCTCAAAAGAGTACAGAGGGAATTTTACCAACAACAGCTTATTTTACCTTGATATAACTGAACTCTCATGGTATCGTTTTCAATTAAAAAGGGCCTTAATTAGCTTTAGTAGATCCCAGTTTCCACTACTGCTTGCTATGCTCACTCTTTGTGATGGTAAACCTCCAAACAGGTCCTTTTCAGATGAGACCGTAGCCACACTGAAGGGCATCATATTGGCCATGCCTGGAAGTAACAAGGCAGTAGTAGTACCAAAACCAATAAATAAGAACATTCGATTCATTTTAATGGTTTCCTCCTCTACAAATATAGATTTCATTATTGTAATTAAATATCTAATTATTATTAAATTTAAAGATAGATATTTCTAAGATTTATATTCCAAAATATCTTATTAATTTTATTATTACTAATTGTTTATTTTTAGTGCCTACTACCAGTACTTTCTTGCCATGGTGCTTCAATAACAACAGTAGAAGGTCTTGGAAACAAAATTACAGGCTACAACAAAGTTCAAACTGTTCTAGCTAAGTTTAACGGAACACAGTGTGGCTTCTGTTCCCCGGGAATGGTGATGAATATGTATAGGTAAACTGATTATTAATTTATTTTGCAAATTCAATAATTCTTAACAACCTAATAGATATAAGTCTTGATTTGATTATAAATTATAAAAATATAATTTCATATAACATATAATTTTTTTTAATGAAACTGGCCAGAGTCATGATAAAATAAAGCAGCATTAGAAGTACCCTAGGAATTATGACGCCTTAGTAATAAATTAATTTAATAGCGAAAATCTTTAATTGTTCATCAATTAACTGTAGCTGATTTTGACTTATTCGCCGTTATAAGTTTACACTAAAAATAATAAAATGTACAGTTGATACTGCTTTTTTATTCACACTTTAAAATAATACTGCTAAAAATAATTATAAAAACATACAAATTATATAAAAATCAATGCTACACTACCAAAACATATTTAAGGAAATGAAAACTGGCTCATTTAAAATGCTCTAAAATTGAACTCTAACACTAAAACAAAAAAATTGAAATGCCCTCTGACTAATGTATTTTTGATTAAATTCTTGATCTTATAAGATTTCTCAAATAAATTGATCATGTTGAACTTAAATTACATTATATTTACAGCTTACTTTTATCAAATAACAAAGTTACGATGTTAGATGTGGAAAAATCATTCGGTGGAAACATATGCCGTTGTACTGGTTACAGGAGTATCTTAGATGCATTTAAATCTCTTTCTATTGATGCAACTGAAAAACTTAAAGAAAAAATAAAGGATATTGAGGTAATGTTATCCCTATTTGAATTTTTTAAAATAAAATTAAAATAAGACCTAGTTGAATATTCATATATGCATATTTTTTATTTATTAGGATATTGGAAAGTTTTGTCAGAATGGATCACAAAACTGCAATAATTGTATATCTTCAAAATGTTCTAAATCACAATTCCAAACAATAGTAAGGAATTCCCATTGTTTAACACCAGAAAGTTTGAAAGACCTTAAAGAAATAATAAAAAAGCACCCAAACTTCAGACTGATTGCCGGAAATACAGCACAAGGTGATCTAAAAATTTATAAATCTGTGCTGAGATTGCAAAGTGACATGTCACTTTTACTAAAAAAGTTTTTCCATATTCTAGAGTCTCATTCGTTATTTTTGATTGCTTAGAAGTTGGCAAAATGTCATATCTTTTATTATGTCAGTTTTTGAGAAAACAACAATAGGAAATTGTAATAAGTCAGAAGCTACCTAATAGTATGATGCAAATGTCATCTTTAAAATTAAAAAAAAAGTGACATATCGCTGTTCCAAAAGAACAATGACACAACTGCTAAAACTGAAATTTTACAGGAGACCAAAAAACACAACCTCCTGACTGGAGGGGTCAAATAGCCGAAGTTTCAATAATAACGACACAACTACACCCGAGCTGCCAAGAGTCGAACTACAATTACGACGTTGTTCCACCTTACACTTTATGGCTTTGTGATGCCATTAAACAATTAAACTAAATTACTCAAAATTTTACAGTTACGTTATTGTTCTTCTGGAACAGTGATATGATAATTTGCCATCTTAGTACAGAAATATTTAATTATTTTTCATAAATTCAAGACATTCCTTGTCAAAGCCCTTTAATAGCATTGCTGTGAGATGCTACCATAGAAGTTATTCCCATGTACTAATATTATGTTTTTAACCATTGCCTGGTCATATCTGGCATACAGGATGTTTATCCTACAGGTAACCAACCTATTCTAAAAATAATCGGAAGGTTGAGATTCGTTTCATGGATTCGCCATTAAATAAATTTCAACCTGCCCATTACCTAGGCCCCGCATAACTAATTTCATATTTCAGCTCTCAAATGAAATTTTAAAATTTGTCTATAATTTTGTATATCAAAATTCATTATATCCATCCAAATCTCTTACTGCTTGAGGAAATGTCAAATAGTTAAACAGAATCAACACTGGCTTTAAAGAAAACTTAACAGCTTTTGCCACAAAAAATGTATATACATAATGATAGACAAATATTTAATTAGATTTTTATTTTAGGTGTATTTAAATCAGTCGTTTCAAGTCCAGTGTATATTTTTCTAAATCATGTACTGGAATTGAAAGATTATAAGGTCACTTCTAAGCAACTAGAACTTGGAGCAAACATGAGTTTGACAGAAACAATATTATTGTTCTTTTCAACTAGCAAAACAAAGAATTTTGAGTATCTAAAAGTCTTAGCCAACCATATGGAATCAATAGCAAATGTTCCAGTCAGAAATGTAAGTTGTCATCTTATCTAAAAAAGGCCAAGTAATCAAATAAATCATTTCCCAATTTCTAATTTAGTTTATCCAAAAAGTGTAATTTGATATGTGTATAAACTAAATATAACACTAATAAAAACACTTGATCATAATGTTTTATTTACTTTTATTACTTCAAAAACTGCAATATAATGGTTCACACATTGAGATATATCTAAGATATATAATTATCAATATTTCACATTGTTAAATGTATGTTGATTAAATTGTTGGTATTGTTTCCTATATGCATCTGATCATTGCATGGTTCACTCTTTTCGTTACACTACCCTAAGTTAAAGCCTTCTCAATATAACAAATAAATAAGGTTGGCGATTAATAAAAGGTCGTCCCAATTCCTTTGTCCTAATAGTGGAATCTGTACTTCTTTTCAACCACTCCCACCAACATTGACATATTTTAAGTGCATAAGTGACTTATTTCAGTAGAATGGTGCCCAGAGCTATACTTCTTTTTTCTAATTTTATGTCATGAATTGTCATGGGCGAGATACGCTACACTCAACATTCCCTAATCTATAGCATGTTGGGCTCCTTTACCCTTACATCCACTATAGCCTAGAGTTTCATTGCTCTCAAAAATGAGGTTGGGCCCTGCTTCAAACGGCTAAGCCCTCAGACCTGCTTTATGTATGCCATTTTGATTGTGTCACATCTGAAAAATCATTATTCATTAAATATTCCACTAGATTATCAAATTAAATAAAATCCGGAGTGATGTATGTAACACACAGCTTTCTTAAATTTTCTAATTTCGTGACACCAACTACTTAGAGAAGAATTTGACTTTATGTGTTAAATATACTCGTTCAAGTAATAGCCATCTTTACAGTTTTTAAAAATGTATTTACTTCTTTTTGTTTGCTATTCTCTATAATGTAACGTCAGTAATTTCTGTTTTATTTATTTAATTTTTTTTTTTTGAGGTGCCTCATAAATAAATCCTCACTTCATCAATAGTCAAGTTTTAGACCTTTGTTGTCTATATATCTTGAACTTGCAGTATTAAATAATAATTTAAATAAAAGAATAAATAAAGTAAATTTAAACCTAATCTTTGAATATTTTTCTCTGAAGCCTTTCCATAAACTGTCTGTTCTAGTACGTAGGTACTACCTCCTACACTCTTGGGCCATTTAATATTTTTTTCTTAAACCTATTATGAAACTGTAGTTAGTAAATTTAACTATATTTATTAAAGTCTAGAGGAGTACCCCTTTTTGCCAGACAGTGGACTAACTATTATTAATACAGAGGTTTTTTTTTTTTTTTTCCTTGACCATGACAATGGATTAGTATGAATATAATCAAATCGCTATGTTAGTATTTAAATGATACTGAAAACTTACTTTTTACCTTATGCTACTATTGGTAGCATTGTAGGGGGTTAGAGTCGTGGAATCTGTACATGATGATTGTGCCATGGTTATTTTTCCCACCTAATAGCAGACCAACTGCCATTTTACAAAAGTATAAATCTGTTTTTTTTTTCATCGTCTTTAGGCTATACCGGGTATTCCCCGGCCAGGGGAATTGATGCCGAGTATTATTAAAATTCCTCTGGCTCCATGTTTTGAACCTGCTATCTTCGGGTTCCCAATCATATGTTGCCTTGGGCAAGACGTTTTCCACTTGGCCACCCCGCCACTCGAAAACTGTTCATTTAAATTGTTAAATATTAAATGATAACTAAAAATTTTGGGGGACAGGGTGGCAAAGTGGGCTAATGCATTAGGAAATACACATTGCCCCTGACAACACATCATTGGCAACCTGAAGGTAGGCAGTTTAATAATACTTGGCATTGATCCCCCACCCTCTCCCCTAGTCGGGGAAAACCCTGTATAGGCTAAAGGGGAGGATAGAGGGGGGGGGAAACAAAAAATCCCAGCATTTTAATTTTTTTTTTTTTTTTTCAGAAATGGGAGAAATTAAAGTAAAATATTACACCTAAAACTTTTTCTTTCAATTACCTATACAAGTAAAATCAAAGATGTGACAGCAAAGATTTTGTCAAAATTTAGTAGTTAGGGGGGCACTTTATCCCATTGTCTTTTTTTCTATTTCCTCAAATAGGCTCTAAAGATTTTGATTAAAATTGTTGATTTTCATCCTAAGAAAGTACTCTTTATCTAATATGATATAGATTTAATCAACATAGAAATGATCTGATAGGGCTTAAATGGCTTAGTAAAAAAATCTTCCAATAAATTATCTTTAATTTCGTTTATTTGGATTAAATTACAGCTGCTTGTTTTCACTTTCATGTAATGATTAACACATCTAGACCTTTGATCGATTATTCAAAAATTGTATGTGCCATCAAATTAGAGCCATGAAGGATATGTTGGACATGTTAGTAGATATTCCTCTAGATTATAAAAGAATAAATTTGTTGATTATCTATTCAAACTTAAAAAATACAAAGAACTAAATTGTTTTTATTTGTCTAGACAGGAACATTGGCAGGGAATTTAATGATTAAATATCATCACCCAGAGTTTCCGTCAGATTTGTTTCTGCTTTTTGAACTTGTTAAAGCCACTGTCATAATAGGTATTTTATTTGTACTAAATTAAATAATTAGTCTGTTTTTTATTAATTTAATAAATTTTAATCAACTTTTATAGTAATAAAATTGAAGGTTTTAACTTTTACATCAGCTACTAAAATTGTTCACTTATTAAGTCTGAAAAAAAAATACCATATGAAAAACACCATCATAAATTTTTTGTTTCCAATTTATTTAAATCAATAACAATAATATAATATAAATATAAATAAATAAACAATATAATTACTATGCATTAGTAAAGCCTTATATTATTTCAATTAAAATGTTATTAAATCTTAAATAAACCACAAAGAGGAAATACTATTAAAAGTAATAATTTTTCACTTAATTAAGTCTGAAAAAAAAAATACCATATGAAAAACACCATCATAAATTTTTTGTTTCCAATTTATTTAAATTCTTTAAATCAATAACAATAATATAATATAAATATAAATAAATAAACAATATAATTACTATGCATTAGTAAAGTCTTATATTATTTCAATTAAAATGCTATTAAATCTTAAATAAACCACAAAGAGGAAATACTATTAAAAGTAATAATTTTTCACTTAATTAAGTCTGAAAAAAAAATACCATATGAAAAACACCATCATAAATTTTTTGTTTCCAATTTATTTAAATTCTTTAAATCAATAACAATAATATAATATAAATATAAATAAATAAACAATATAATAACTATGCAATAGTAAAGCCTTATATTATTTCAATTAAATGTTATTAAATCTTAAATAAACCACAAAGAGGAAATACTATTAAAAGTAATAATTTTTCACTTAATTAAGTCTGAAAAAAAAAATACCATATGAAAAACTCCATCATAAATTTTTTGTTTCCAATTTATTTAAATCAATAACAATAATATGATATAAATATAAATAAATAAACAATATCATTACTATGCAATAGTAAAGCCTTATATTATTTCAATTAAAATGTTATTAAACCTTAAACAAACCACAAAGAGGAAATACTATTAAAAGTAATAATTGGAAGAATTAAAATATACAATTATGAGCCAATACTGTTATTAATTTTACATATCATATTTTCAGATGGACAAGAAAATTATGCTATACCACTAACTGAAATGTTCAATAAGGACATGAGTAAATCTATTTTAACAAAAATAATATTACCTGCCATATCAGGAGAATGTAGAATCAAAACATTTAAAGTAATGATATAAATATTTAATGTATTTCTGTTATATTTTTACAAAATGCAATATAATTGAATCAGTGATTTGAAAACTTGATTTATGTTATAATTTTTTTTTTAATCGGATTGTTTGATAAGAAATGTCGTTTTTTTCATATTTTTAAAATTGAATTTATTTTTACTAACAACAAACATTAATCAATGATATATTGACCATTTTGTTGGATGACCTTTTGCCATCTTTCGGTAAGTTGAAAAATTGCACGTTCGAAGAAGTCTTGATTTTTAAAAGCGAAAAAGAACTGGTCCAACTCATTTTTTATAGCCTCATCTGAATCGAAACTTTTATTATTCAAATGGTTTTGAAGGGAGCGAAACAAATGGTAATCTGATGGTGCTAAGTCAGGGCTATAGGGTGGATGTGGCATCAGTTCCCAATTGAGCTCTGTTAATTTTTGACGGATTGTCAAAGAGGTGTGAGGTCTGGCGTTTTCATGATGGAAAATCACGCCTTTGCGATTGGCCAGTTCAGGGCGTTTTTTCTTGATCTCTTCGTTCAATATCAATAGTTGACTACAGTAGACATTCGAATCAATAGTTTGGTTTCTTGGAAGCAGCTCAAAGTAGACTATACCCTTGTAATCCCACCACACAGAAAGCATAATCTTCTTTTGGTGAATATTGGCTTTGGATGTCGATTGTGGGGGGCTCATTTGGCTTGGTCCATGATCGTTTTTGGACTACGTTATCATAAACAATCCATTTTTCATCACCTGTTATGATTCTTTTTAGAAATGGGTCATTTTGATTACGATTAAGCAAAGAGTCGCATATGTTAATGCGTTTGGTGAGGTGGATATCCTTTAACTCATGAGGAACCCAAAAATCCAGTTTGTTTACGTAACCAAGCTGTTTAAGTGCAAGTAAAAGGTTGAATTCGATATGTCGAGCTTCTCTGCTATCTCTCGAGTTTTCATACGCCGGTTAATTTCGATTAACGCCTTTATTTTTTCGTTATCAGTAGTGGTTGGACAACCAGTATGTGGTTCATCTTGCACATTAAAATTTTCTGAGCTACAGCGAGCAAACCCAAGCTGACATGCGTTCAGTAAGGCAGTCCTCACCATAAACTTCACATAATTTCTTCCGAGCTTGCACCGCATTTTTGCCCTTTCGGAAGTAAAACAATAAAATATGTCGATCATGCTCTCTTTGAATGTCTATTTTCAACTGTATATTTAACCAACTTGTTCCTTACAATGACGCTCATATATTTACAAAACATAGTCTAAAGTCTTAGCTTATCTTGTCTTATCTACTACATCTTTTCTAATCTTGCCTACTTCAAGAAATATACAGTTCAAGCCATCTATGAGAAAAAAACGACATTAATTATCGAACAACCCAATAGTTATTTTTGCTTGTAATCTAAGAGAACTATATTTGTATAGTTCTATGTTCAAATAAGGTTTAGATGTTTTAAAAATCCTAAAGTATAGGAGAAAAAATTTGAATTGGTTTTCATTTTGGGTTTAAAATTGCTGATTCAATAATAAATGAATATTCCTACTACTTTAGCAATCAAGTGTAAAAATTATTTATAACTGTTTCAGATCATGCCCAAGTCCCAAAATTCTTATGCTCTAGTTAACGCTGGTTTCTTTTTTCAATTTGATGATAATTTTTGTGTAAAAGAGATGCCAAGGATCATTTATGGAAATATCAATTCAAATTTTGTAAGTCAAAAATTAATTTATTTGTATAAATAACATTTAATATGTCAAGGAGCGAAAGGGAAAAACTAGGGTTGCATTATGTCATAATGTTGCATTAACTAGCATAATGTCACTTTATGCTACTATTGGACCATACTGCAGTTGGAGTCCTAAACATTGCCTACCCAGATAAATAATTATCAGGATAGAGATCTTTAAAGAGTACCTGACATCTCTTCGGCTAAAGACTGCCACTTAATGTCTCCTCCGAGGGAAGGTATAACCAAGAATTTTCTTACTTCCTTAAAAAAAATCACATGGCCATCTGCCAGGTTATGAACCCAGGTAAAACTAAATGTCATTTAATTTCAGAAAATTACCCATAATGAATCTTCAAATTTAAAATATTTCAATCATAACTGTTAAAAGGGCAAAAATCAAGTACACTCAATTTATCTAATTGAATAATATTGTTCAGTCTCAGACTGTTTGAATTTAAAAACAATGTTTCCCGCCATCCAATGCCTCCTAACTTATTGTAAGTGCGTAGCTTAAGTGCAAGTTAAGAAGGCTATGAAAATCAGCTGTCGGATGTCTACCGCCACGTGCGTCATCCCCACTCCGGCTCACTCTGCTGTCGACCGCCGTCACGTTAAGATCTCCATCTCTCAATTATCCTGCCACCGGCCGCCATCACGACGCAGGTGCTATCTTTGGTCAGATTGCTAGTCGACCACGTAAGTAAGATCTTACTATATGCAATTGCCATTTTTCTTCAAAGAATTGACTCAGAGCAGAAGAGAGGTCAACGTTGGAGATTGTGCAACCCAAGCATATCTCTATGAATTTCAGTTCACCGGAAGTTCGCCTTCAGAAACACTAGTGGGTTTGTTCGCCGTATTTAATAGCTAATTATTTTAATCACCAGGAGTGGATTAGAATACAGAGCTCTGTCAATTAGTCTGGTTTTCTTTATCTCTGTTTAATTTTCTTAAATGTTTCATGATCATATCTTAACATGCTCTAAGGCCTTAATTCATTGTAAAATTGTTAGTGCTAAGTTTCATTTAATTTCAAGAGTTCTAGTTTCTTTTTTTTTTTTTTTTTTTCATCTTTATTCATTCATAACCTTTTAAGTTATTGTTGTTATTAGAAGTGTCATATGGTTCAGCTTTATTTTATTTCATTTTATCTAATGCTCGAGCTGTTTATTAATTGTAATTTTCCTTAAGAATAAAAGTTTTGTTTTTCTCTCTCTGTAATTTCACCGCTCTTCTTTTTTTATTATTCTCCTTCATCATTATTTTTAATATTAACGCCCTATTGAACATTTTGGTGCCGAAACCCGGGAATTTAATTAATAAAATTAAATATTATTTAACCGCTGAGAGACTTGTTTACATTTCAGAAAACTTGTTTCGCCATTGTCTAGAGTCATTCCTGGTAAAGCTGAATCATCATTGTTGTTCTGTTTCTTTTGTGAGTCATTGTGTTCTGAGTATTAAGATAAGTTCTCATTCTTCTTAGCTCTATTATTTTCTATTGTTACTATTATTATCATTTTTATTACTTTAATTCTTATATTATCTCTAACATTGTAATTCTTTTCAGCACCCCGTTTTCTTTTGTATATTGTAATTGTAATCATGGGAAATCGCCGTAAATCAAATAATTTAGGGGTGAGTGCCCATAAGGCCATTCTGATAAAATCATTAGAACAATTTTTTACCTTTTTCGAAAAATGTAATGAGGCATTGGATCGCCGGGATTTCCAAGTATCAAAGGTTTTTATTAAAAAATTAAATCAATTAATAGAAGAGATGCGAGTAACTTTCAACTCCCTTGTCGAGGAATGTTTCAATTTAAATCGAGGGGTTCCCGAAGATGTGGAGGAACAATTCATACGAGCGCAATTAGATATCATAGAATTAGAGTCTAGAGTGCCTGACCGATCGGCATCCGCGTCACCAGTTCCTCCCTCAGCTCACCGGTTCACGGAAATGCGACTTCCCTTACTCAATTTGCCCACTTTTAACGGGGATATTTCTCAATTCCAAATTTTTAAAACTACTTACCTCCCTATCGTTCACCATAATGATAGTTTAAGTGATGGGATGAAGCTTACTTATTTAAAGAGTTGTCTATCGGGCGAGGCTCTATCCGTCATAGGTCATTTAGACAATTTAGATTCCAATTATGCTATTGCCTGGGACGCATTGACCAAGCGTTACGATAACGCATCGACTCTCGCCGCCCGTATCCTGACGGATATGTTGAATTTCCCGCCGATTTCACGCCCATCTCCCGAAGCTCTTGAGAAATATTTAAAGATCTATTCTGAATTGGGGCAACAATTAAAATCAATGGCTATTCCGAATCTAAGCGATTATTTATTGTATTTCATGGCGTTCCGCAGTCTAGATCCGGTCACGCAGAAGGAATTCAAATTTCACCATCCCGAAGACTTTCCTACCCTCACCGATTTGTTGGGTTACATCAACCGTCTCCAAATAGCGTCCACTTCCGTTTCCGGATCGCCTCCCCCTAGGAAACGGGAAGCTTCGCCTATTCGCCAACCACCACGCCCTGTCAATCGCGTAGCGCGTGCCTTCGCCTCCAGTATTCAATGTCCCTACTGTCGAGAGGCCCATAACATCTACCACTGTCGTGAATTCAAGGAACTCTCCGGCCGGGACCGATTACAATTTATTCGCCGAGCAGGGCTATGTTATAACTGTTTGGGGGCCCATTCACAACATCAATGTCAGTCTAGCCAGCGTTGTCATAACTGTCAGGAATTCCATCATACCTTGTTACATAGGGGGTTTTCGGAATCCTCGCGCCCAGAGGCGGGTCCGCGCTCTCCGCCTAGTTCACCCCGGCCAGCTTCTCCCACCGTCCGAACTTCTCAGCCGCGCCGCTATTCGGCCCAACGCCCCCCGGTCCGTTCGCAAGGACCTCGCTCCTCGCCGCCTCTACCGGTGTTCCACGCGGCACCGCCATCTCCTCCACGGGGCTCACAAAGACGTTCGCCTAATTCCCATGATCATGCCCGAAGGTCCTATGAAAATTCGCCGCCTTCGCCGTTCGCTGCCCCCGTTTCTTATCACCATCCGGGGGGGTCCTTCCGCCCCTATCACAATGAATCTTCGAGGGGGCCTTCTCCACCGCATGGAACCTCACCTGCTCGCCGATCACCTACATTAGGGGCCGCTGGTCACGATAATTGACTACCTACCGCCGCCGACACTCCCGCTCTCGCTCCTACTCGCCCAGATGATCAACCCTCGCCGATAACCATTGCTAACCCTGTCCACCGCTCATCGAGTAGGAGTGACGCGCCATTCAACCACCATGCTTCTTCGCCGTCTCCCAGCCGCTGTCCTATTCGCCAGTGCCGCTCGCCGTCTCCTGATGTAAGCACCAAATCCTTTCCGCCGTTAACGTTATTAGGTTCCTTTGGGAATTTTTCGCCTGCTCTCCTTCCAACTGCGCAGATTGCGGTTCGACGTCCTATTTATCCTCCCAAGCTTCTCCGCGCCCTTCTTGACTCCGGAAGCCAGGTAAGCTTCATCACCGCCGATTCCGCCTCTCGCCTAGGGCTGCCTGTCACACCCTCGCCCGTCGGAGTTAATGTTCTTGGGGGCCCTTCAAACATTTCTTGCCCAGGGTATACTACCGCCTCTCTAGAAGTCCCGAACTCCTCGTCACTTAGGGTACGGCTCTTTGTTATTAAGAAAATAACCGACACTCTTCCTACTTCCCATGTAGATTTGTCCCCTTGGCCGCATATTACTCAGTTGCCACTCGCCGACCCTTCCTTGTGTCAACCAGGGGAGATTGACCTCCTGTTAGGTATAGACGTCCTTCCCCTCATCATTCTGGGGATCGCTCCCGTATCTCAGGGCGGACCCATCGCCCTTGAAACTGTATTTGGCTGGTGTATAATGGGGAACTGTCGCCCCCCAGCCAACCAACGCCGTATTACATGGTCGAAAGACGTAATCGACAACGAAGGAAAGACCTATCGCCCACCTCCTCGCCGCCGTTCTCATCATCTTCCGCCTGCCCCCAAGGCTGATAGCCTGACTACTTCCATTGTCAAAGATACATCTCCTGTGGTTCCCAGTCCTCCAGAAGCACTAATAGCTTTTAATGCGCTCACCAACCTCCAACTCAATAAAGAGCTGAAAAAATTCTGGGATCTCGAAGAAGTGTCCGCCATTTCCCCCAAGTTCTCTGCTGAAGAACAGTTGTGTGAGGATCTATTTCTAAGATCCGTCTCCCGGAACCCTGAGGGTCGTTACATCATT
Organism: Aelia acuminata; assembly: GCA_911387785.2. Classification (NCBI taxonomy): domain Eukaryota; kingdom Metazoa; phylum Arthropoda; class Insecta; order Hemiptera; family Pentatomidae; genus Aelia; species Aelia acuminata. Next base: position 127,058,181 of record OU426979.1, on the reverse strand, counting down.
CCTCTACCACTAAAATCTGTTGATTTAGGAGAATCTTATTACCGAGCTCTAAAACAATTTCACCGTCTCGAAGCCCGCCTCCAACGCGAACCTATTCTCCGGGAGGCCTATGTCGCCTTTATGCGCGAATATCTTGACCTCGGCCATATGTCCTTAGTTCCTGATCCTGATGACGCCCGCGGTGCCACCTATTATCTTCCTCATCATCCTGTTCACCGACCTGATGACCCTCCGTCTAAAATTAGGGTGGTATTCAACGCTTCCTCACAATCATCTAATGGAAAATCCCTCAATGACATTTCTTACACCGGGCCCAAGCTTCAAACGGACATTGTTACCCTTATCACCCGCTCACGGACTCACCGATATATATTCACCGCGGACATTAGGCAAATGTATCGCCAAATTTTAGTTCCCCCGGAACACCAAGACCTTCAAAGAATCATATGGCGTTTTTCACCCGAAGAGCCTGTGCGCTCTTACCGCCTCCGCACGGTCACTTACGGGGTTAGTTCTTCTCCTTACCTAGCCATTCGGACACTTCACCAATTAGCTCAAGATGAAGGGGACCGTTTCCCTAGTGCCGCCCCGGTTCTACGCGATGACACCTATGTGGACGATATAATCACCGGAGCCTCCTCACTCGCCGAAACCATTCAGTTAAGGGATAATTTAATAGCTCTTTTGCACGCCGGGGGATTTGAACTAAGAAAATGGGCCGCCAATCATCCCGATATCCTCGCCAATTTGCCCGCCGACCATTGTCGTATCGGACCCCACGCCTTTGATTTTGACACGACTGATGAGCCCACCATTAAAATTCTAGGGTTAATATGGTCTGCCGATACCGATGCCTTCTCTTACCGGTTCTGTTCCAATAAACTACCGGCTACCAAGCGGTTAATATTGTCTAAACTTGCTCGCATTTATGACCCGCCTGGATGGTTAGTTCCTGTTACATTCACCGCCAAGCTGTTGATTCAACGCCTGTGGATTGGACACTCCGACTGGGACATTTTTCAAAACGAACTTGAATCTGTATCAAAGATATCCATCCCTCGCCGTTTCCCCTTCTATCAGGAATCCCGCAGCAGTCAACGACTGGTCGCCTTCTGTGACGCTTCAGAATTAGGATACGCGGCCACCATTTATCTCCACTCTACCTCATCCGCCGGTGAAATCGCGGTTCATCTACTCATAGCTAAATCCCGAGTAGCTCCCCTCAAAAAGGTATCCCTTCCAAGGTTAGAATTATGCGGAGCTCACCTTTTAGCAAAATTAACCACTAAAATTCTCGGTATGTTCCCTCAACCATTTGAAGATATCGTTGCTTTCTCGGATTCCGCGGTAGCCCTCACCTGGATTCGCGGCGAGCCGCACCGATGGAAAACTTTCGTGGCCAATCGCGTCACTGAAATACAGGAAGTTATCTCCCCTTCTCAATGGCGTCACATTGACGGTAAGGAAAACCCCGCCGATTGTGCCTCTCGGGGGCTATTCCCCAATGAATTCACCCGTCATCCTCTGTGGTGGACAGGTCCCTCCTGGTTATCAAAACCGCCTAGTCAATGGCCAAAATCGCACATAGATTCCCCGCCTGACGCCGTTAACAAGGAGCGTCGAATCTCCAAAGAAATCATCACTTGTGTCGCCCTAACTTCCCTCGACTTGGAAAGTCGATATTCTTCCCTGACTCAACTCCAGAGAATCACCGCCTGGTGCCTCCGCTTCGCCCACAACTGTAGGAATCCTGATCGCCGATACACCGGGTTTCTTTCCGCCGTTGAACTAAACATGGCACTTGATACCCTAGTCCGCGGAGTCCAACAAGTCGCGCTAGCAGATGAATATAAAGCCGCGTCAGAACCCGCCTCCAAGTTGCGCATTAAACGCATTTTACAATTGTTCATCGATTCCCACGGCCTTTTGCGCGTAGGCGGTCGTCTTCATCTTGCTCCTCGCCCGTTTGATGCTAAACACCCGGCATTACTTCCTAAGGATCACCCCCTCACTCACTTAATAATCGATAATGCTCATCTTACCAACTTACACGCCGGTCCATCTGCTACTCATTCATTCATTCGCCAGAGATTTTGGATTTTAGACGGAAAGAACGTTGTTCGCCATCGCCTAGCAAAGTGTAACCGATGTTTTCAAGTCAACCCCCAACCACTCATTCCCACCATGGGTTCGCTCCCTAAAGACCGTGTTTCATCCACGTATGCTTTTCTTAAAGTAGGAGTCGACTACGCCGGTCCCTTCTCGGTTTCTTCTGCCCGCATTCGGGGATGCCGCGTCACTAAAGCCTATATCTGCGCCTTTGTCTGCTTTTCCACCAAAGCTGTGCATCTAGAACTCGCCTCCGAGCTCTCCATCCCCGCATTTCTTGCCGCTTTCGCTCGGTTCTGCAGTCGCCGCGGCGTTCCCTCTGACATCTATAGTGACAACGGTACTAATTTTGTAGGGGCTAGTCGCCAGCTGAACGAAATTGGGCGTTTCCTGCGACACGCTGATACCCGCGAGGCAATATCACAACGCTCATCCGCCCTGGGAATTCAATGGCATTTTATCCCGCCTAGTGCTCCCCATTTCGGAGGTCTTTGGGAGGCTGCAGTCAAATCCACCAAGCGACATCTCCGTACTGTTATGGGTTCCCAGATTCTGTCTTTCGAGGAATTTTCTACTCTCTTGACTCAAATAGAGGCCGTTCTCAATAGTCGCCCCTTGTGCGCTCTCTCTCCGGATCCTCAAGACTTAGAAGCCTTAACCCCTGGCCATTTTCTCATTCACCGACCTCTTAACGCCCCACCTAGTCGCGATGTTTCCGACACCCCGGTTAATCGGTTAACAAGATGGAAACTAGTCGATAAACTTCACCAATCATTCTGGAAACGGTGGACGGTAGAGTATCTGCACACTCTTCAACAGCGTTCCCGCTGGACGGACTCCTCTCCTGAATTAGCTCCGGGTTCTCTCGTTCTGGTCAAAACGGACAATCTACCTCCCCTTTACTGGCCTCTCGCCCGGGTCGTCGAGCTGTTTCCAGGTACTGACAATGTAGCCCGAGTGGCCAGCATCTTAACCCCTTCAGGCTTGCTTAAACGTCCCGTTAATCGCCTATGCCCCTTACCCTCTCAATAATGCCGCATCCGCGCCATGGGGGGGGGGATGTTCAGTCTCAGACTGTTTGAATTTAAAAACAATGTTTCCCGCCATCCAATGCCTCCTAACTTATTGTAAGTGCGTAGCTTAAGTGCAAGTTAAGAAGGCTATGAAAATCAGCTGTCGGATGTCTACCGCCACGTGCGTCATCCCCACTCCGGCTCACTCTGCTGTCGACCGCCGTCACGTTAAGATCTCCATCTCTCAATTATCCTGCCACCGGCCGCCATCACGACGCAGGTGCTATCTTTGGTCAGATTGCTAGTCGACCACGTAAGTAAGATCTTACTATATGCAATTGCCATTTTTCTTCAAAGAATTGACTCAGAGCAGAAGAGAGGTCAACGTTGGAGATTGTGCAACCCAAGCATATCTCTATGAATTTCAGTTCACCGGAAGTTCGCCTTCAGAAACACTAGTGGGTTTGTTCGCCGTATTTAATAGCTAATTATTTTAATCACCAGGAGTGGATTAGAATACAGAGCTCTGTCAATTAGTCTGGTTTTCTTTATCTCTGTTTAATTTTCTTAAATGTTTCATGATCATATCTTAACATGCTCTAAGGCCTTAATTCATTGTAAAATTGTTAGTGCTAAGTTTCATTTAATTTCAAGAGTTCTAGTTTCTTTTTTTTTTTTTTTTCTTCATCTTTATTCATTCATAACCTTTTAAGTTATTGTTGTTATTAGAAGTGTCATATGGTTCAGCTTTATTTTATTTCATTTTATCTAATGCTCGAGCTGTTTATTAATTGTAATTTTCCTTAAGAATAAAAGTTTTGTTTTTCTCTCTCTGTAATTTCACCGCTCTTCTTTTTTTATTATTCTCCTTCATCATTATTTTTAATATTAACGCCCTATTGAACATTTTGGTGCCGAAACCCGGGAATTTAATTAATAAAATTAAATATTATTTAACCGCTGAGAGACTTGTTTACATTTCAGAAAACTTGTTTCGCCATTGTCTAGAGTCATTCCTGGTAAAGCTGAATCATCATTGTTGTTCTGTTTCTTTTGTGAGTCATTGTGTTCTGAGTATTAAGATAAGTTCTCATTCTTCTTAGCTCTATTATTTTCTATTGTTACTATTATTATCATTTTTATTACTTTAATTCTTATATTATCTCTAACATTGTAATTCTTTTCAGCACCCCGTTTTCTTTTGTATATTGTAATTGTAATCATGGGAAATCGCCGTAAATCAAATAATTTAGGGGTGAGTGCCCATAAGGCCATTCTGATAAAATCATTAGAACAATTTTTTACCTTTTTCGAAAAATGTAATGAGGCATTGGATCGCCGGGATTTCCAAGTATCAAAGGTTTTTATTAAAAAATTAAATCAATTAATAGAAGAGATGCGAGTAACTTTCAACTCCCTTGTCGAGGAATGTTTCAATTTAAATCGAGGGGTTCCCGAAGATGTGGAGGAACAATTCATACGAGCGCAATTAGATATCATAGAATTAGAGTCTAGAGTGCCTGACCGATCGGCATCCGCGTCACCAGTTCCTCCCTCAGCTCACCGGTTCACGGAAATGCGACTTCCCTTACTCAATTTGCCCACTTTTAACGGGGATATTTCTCAATTCCAAATTTTTAAAACTACTTACCTCCCTATCGTTCACCATAATGATAGTTTAAGTGATGGGATGAAGCTTACTTATTTAAAGAGTTGTCTATCGGGCGAGGCTCTATCCGTCATAGGTCATTTAGACAATTTAGATTCCAATTATGCTATTGCCTGGGACGCATTGACCAAGCGTTACGATAACGCATCGACTCTCGCCGCCCGTATCCTGACGGATATGTTGAATTTCCCGCCGATTTCACGCCCATCTCCCGAAGCTCTTGAGAAATATTTAAAGATCTATTCTGAATTGGGGCAACAATTAAAATCAATGGCTATTCCGAATCTAAGCGATTATTTATTGTATTTCATGGCGTTCCGCAGTCTAGATCCGGTCACGCAGAAGGAATTCAAATTTCACCATCCCGAAGACTTTCCTACCCTCACCGATTTGTTGGGTTACATCAACCGTCTCCAAATAGCGTCCACTTCCGTTTCCGGATCGCCTCCCCCTAGGAAACGGGAAGCTTCGCCTATTCGCCAACCACCACGCCCTGTCAATCGCGTAGCGCGTGCCTTCGCCTCCAGTATTCAATGTCCCTACTGTCGAGAGGCCCATAACATCTACCACTGTCGTGAATTCAAGGAACTCTCCGGCCGGGACCGATTACAATTTATCTGTGTGTTTGAACAGACTAGCTCAAAAACTATAAACCGTGCGAACCTGAAATTGGGTAATTAGTGTATGTATATGCACGCGATGTGACAGCAAAAATTTCATCAAAATTGCTCAAAGGGAGGGGGTACTTTATTTAATAACTTTTTACGTTTTTGTCGATTAACTCAAAAAGGGCTCTAACAATTTTGATTAAACTAAGTATTTGATGTATTAATATGCCCGAGATATGACTGTAAAAATTTCATCAAAATTGATCAACCGGAGGGGGGGACTTTACTTAATAAATTTTGTATCATTTTCACGTGTTTTTTTTTATTTACTCAAAAACGGCTTCAACGATTTTGATCAAACTGGGTATTTGATGTATATATATGCCAAAGATGTGATAGCCAACATTTCATCAAAATTGATCAACCGGAGGGGGGACTTTACTTAATCAATTTTGTATCATTTTCATGTGTTTTTTTTTATTTACTCAAAAACGGCTTTAACAATTTTTATCTACCTGGGTAGTTGATGCATATATATGCCAAAGATGTGATAGCCAACATTTCATCAAAATTGGTCAAACGGAGGGGGCACTTTATTTCTTAACTTATTTACCAATTTTTACCTCTTTTTCGATTATCTCAAGAACGGCTTTAACGATTTTCATCAAATTCGTCGTGTTTAATGAAAATTAGCTGTTCTACAGGTCCCATCAGGTAAGCTTTATTATTATTAAAATGTTCTGAGGGGGGCTTAAATGGGGAAGGGGCCTTTTTTGTTTTTCTTTAAAGTACCTTTGTATTTGTTTATTTGGAGAAATTATCTGTCTCTCGTTTCGCCTAAAAATAAGAAATAGCTAAATATGAGATATGATAAAAATCAAGTAAACATACATAGGAGAAAAATGGAAAAATATTCAGTCAACTCATAAAAAACTTTGAGCCCACGCATGCGGAGTATGCCTTTAATGACAGACCATTGTTCATAATTAAAGCCGCTCTATTCATTTAATGGAAATCATTTGTTCCATGGTAACGAAATGAAATATTCAACAAGTACATAGAGAATTAAATGCAAAGCAAAAAATCAGACAACTTGGAGTATTATGCTTGCATTGCCGAATTATCACAAGTAAATTATTTTATTTAATAATAAAAGAAATTAGTGTTTTTTTTTTTTTTTGAGCAAATGAAAACAAAAATAAGAAATGAATGAGGAAAAATGTGTAACTTAGACTAGTGGCAATTAACAAAACATATTAATTTCTAATCTAAGCAAAATGATAAGTGAAAGTTGTGTGTTGTGCGCACGCACCAGATTTTTTTAATTTGTTTCATATGTATTTTAAATTGCTTTGCATTTTTTATTTTTTTCTATTCTTTATTCAAATGGTTTATATTATTCTTTTCCTTATTTTCACCCCATAAGATGATATCTTTATTATTATTAATTTAATAAATTATATTTCATAAGTAAAACATTTAGCAGTTCATCGAAAATCTATATTTCAGATTCATGCCTCTAAGACTGAAAACTATTTTGTTGGGAAGAATATATTCAAAGCATTTAAAAAAGGTGTAGGAATTTTATCTGAGGAAATAGAACCTACTCAAACTATAGTAACTTCAGCCAATTTCAGAAAGCAATTGGCTCTTAATCTCTTTTATAAGGTATATACTATTAGCATTAATAGAAATAAGTTTAATTTTATCTATTAAGAATAATTGATGTACTACAGAAGTGAACTTTGCAGTGATCATTTCATATTTATTTATATAAAACTCCTATTTATTGTAGTTTCCTGGTATGGATTTTATCTAAGAATATTTAAGAGTCGAGGAAACTGATTATCCCAAGTGTTTATGTCATATTGGACAACATTAGAACACTTCTCATTAAAAAAAAGAATCAGCCTGAATGTTGGCTTATTTTGGATAGGCATTCCAATTTGCCCATAAAATTATGAACACATAAGGTTTTCACCTGGACCAAAAACGAAGAGTTGTCAAAATCAGTTGTTCCCTACTCGGGAACTGGCCGGGTTGGGAGTCACCAAGAAAGTGGAACTTCCTGCGAAGCACTAAGGTTAGTAAAGGCACTGAGGTTGAAAATTTAGAGCCTATTACCTTGGTGGTTTGGCAGGTGACTGCAAAGAACGAGCGGACTTCTGAGAACCAAGAGAGGATGTCTAAAGTTGATTTGTCACCCTTAACTGCCTAGAGATGAAAATCGACATCACCCTGTCGACATCGTGAACAAGAGACATCTTACCAGCAGCCAGATAATGAGGCACAACAATAGCAGAGCCAATCAGGGTGGATATAAAGAAGGAGAACTCGTCTGGCTCTGCAACCGAGAATTCTTCCTAAAGTTTCAGAAGAACTGGGAGGGACCCTGCGTGATAAAGATGAGCATCACCGATTTGATTTAGAGGGTCTCCAAGTATGCCAAAGGCAAGCCTATGATCGGCCACTATAATCACTTAACGCCATATGCAGGGACCAGGGACCCATCCCCTTAGGGCTACAGAGCAGGCCCGTGTGTAAAAGAAGACATCCACCTTGAATATCTCCGAGGACGGGGCAGTGTAACATAGAACAAAAATATATGATTTTGTCTGTTACATTGAAAAGAGTTCTAGACTTTTTGTTTGAACAGTTTCATAACTCAATTAGTACATATTCTGGGAGTTACGAGAATGTTCTAAGCCCTCTAAGATAATGTTTGATTTCCAACTAAATATTAGAAGCAATGGACTGTGGGCTTAGTCTTTCTCTGAACATCGAAGCAAAAGGTTACTTATGTGTCACAGATTCGTCACTAGTAGTTACTTTTTGTAATGTTATTTATTTGAGCTTTTATTGTTTGTTTGGCATTGTGAGTTATAATTTTTCACAAATAAAAATTATTTTAAACCCACATTAATGTTACTAGCAGAGTATGTGACAATAAGTTCCAAATTTTTTGTAATCCCATTCAATTATATGAAAACCAATTTTTTAACCGACTTCGTTTTTAATTACAGTTTATTCTTCATTTAAAACCAGACCAAATTAATCCATTCTATCAAAGTGGTCAAAACATTTTGGAACGCCCATTGTCAAAAGCTATACAATCATATGAATCTAAGCCTCTTAATTGGCCATTGACTAAACCTTTGAATAAGCTTGAGGCTGTTTTACAATGTTCAGGTAACAAATATAGTATTTTAGGTGACTAAAACATAAGAGAATTATATTATTTATTGCTAAGAGGAATAGTTATTGCTAGTGTCCAGTAAACCCCTTTGTGTCTCCTTGCCTTAAAATTCTATATTTTTTGTCAGGAACATTCTTAAATTTATTCATAATTTATTTAAAACTTTTGGATTATATTTGGACTATTTAAGCCCAAATTACCATTTTTCTAATGTTGCTCAGAAATTCACTACCATAACAAAGCAGCTCTATACTTTTCGGATTCTTCCAACTACTTCCCAACTCTGCGATTTCTTTTATTCTTTATTCATTATCGATTCTTCCTTTGTTTTTAGTTGTATAAACCAAGTTTCAATCTTTAAGCCTGTATGCCAGTTTTAATAAATTCTTTGTTCTATACGAGAATGGAATCCTAAACCTATTAAGTAAGCTAACTGATCCAAAAATAAATAAATCAATCTGGCTTTATTAAAATATCTTTCTTTTCATGTGAACAGAAATCTACTTGGATCAAGGCCAACAATTAAGCTAATAATAGTATTGATAGTTAACCTATACTTCTTACAACCTATGAAGAGCCTTGGGCTCATTACTGGTAGGGAGGCACTGTATCTTAGTGGTAATGTTTGAATATGATCTTGACAGGATCGCAATCATCAGCCAGGTTTTGTTCTTACTGACAATCACTTTATAAAAGCTGAGCATGCACCTGGAAGGTATCAATCACTGGGTTGATCCATGGTTGATATGCTAAAATAAATAATTAAGATCCAATCCTGACATCCTTTCCATATGACCCAACCATCCCAAGCTAAGCCCAATTTTATTTTCTTATTAATATTTACTAACTCCACTTCAGCAAAAGACACTTTTAATTTGAGGTTTTTACTTATCCTGTATCCATTGGTATCTCTAAAGGGCTGAAATATTTTGCCCCTGAACTCTTCTCACCCATATTTTCAACATGCTCTTGCTGGCACAATTCACAATCCAGGTATCAAATTTCGAAAAAAAAGGTCCATTGTTGGTGAGTGCCATGTAATTATATGAAAATTTATGAAATATTTTTATTTAATGATTGATTCACAAAATCAAAGGCAATTACAAATTTGGAATATTTAAGTACACATGTATACATTAAATTAATTGAAATATTTAAGTAGACTTTGCTTTTTAATTACAGTTTCATTTTCATTCTAGTTAGGAATAAAATGAGCTAAGGGAACTTTAAATCATTAATTGCAGGTGAAGCTGTATATGTGAATGATATACCTGAGCTTTCTGGTCTAATGTATGGTGCACTTGTTCTTGCCACACAAGCCAACGCAACCATTAAAAAGATAGATCCATCTCCTGCTCTGGTAATAATAGAATCTATGATTTTCTCTAGCATAAAATTTATATTTATTGTGAAATCTAGCAACCTGTCTTTAATATTAGAAACAATATTTAGAAGAAAAGAAAGAAAAAATCTGTAATTACTTATACTTTGTTACAATGTCATAGCTATCACTTACGTATAAATGAAATATAAAAGTAAGGGAAAGTATTGCTATCCTCAAAAATTTTGACTTCTGGTTTTCAACGGAATAGACGTTTTGGGGTCCTCTCAGTCCAAATAACCGAGTCCTGCAAAATGGTCTGTGTGTGTTTTGTTTGTTTGTTTAACATCTCTTTATGCTACAGAGGCTAATCGGATGATCCTACAGTGAGAATTCTAATTTTTGCCTATCCAGGTATAATTAGGATAGGGATCTTTAACAAGTACCTGTCATCGCACAGGCTTAGGACCTACATTTTATGTTCCGTCATAGCCAAGAATTTTTTACTCCCTTGAAAAAATCCTAGGACCTCCTTGCAGGATGTAAACCCCCTACCTTTAGCATTGTAAGCTTCTATGCTAGCCACTTAACACAGGTAATTATCTTTATGTGTGTATATGTGACCCGACTAGCTCAAAAACAATGTATCGTATGAGCCACTGTTCAGAAGTTCTACCAACCTTAGATTGATATCTCACCTAGAACCATCACATAACCTAAATCAACTGAAAATCCATCTCATCCCGAAACCGAGTTCAAACCCAAACCGAAAGATTCCAAGACTCTCTTCCTCAAAGGATCCATCGTCTTTTAGTTTCTTCTCTTATCCTTCTACACTTTGATTACGAGATTACTGAATTGTTTCATTAGATTTATCCTTATGTCTCCTGAGACACTCACATTTCTTAATGTTATTCTGAGCAAAGTTTTCTTTTTACTAATGTCTGAAGACAATACCTCCTTAAAAGAAAAAAAAAAACCATATATATTCTTAAGCTCTTAACCCCATGTTTTCCATCCATCTGTTAAACACTAGATCTCAACCCACAGATTTGTATATACCTTATCATAGAACCACCTCTTTTGATAAATCCTTTATTGTTCGTGCCATGCAGTTATGAATTTTTTAACCCAACTCCATTCATTCATTAAGCTTCCTCTGTAGCACGTGTATGCATCTTCTATTTCTTTATCTTTATTTATTAATTAATTAAATTAAGTAACTCTAAAATTTGTATTTTTCTTATTTATGTTTTTGTGACAATGCGAATCCTCTATTTTTCTTCAGTCCTCTTCATATATAGACTGTATTTATGCCAAAAAAAAATATTTTTTTTCAGGCAATAGATGGTGTTGTGGCTTTCTTTTCAGCAAATGATATCCCTGGCAAGAATATTTTTTGTCTACCAACCGTTTCAACAATAGCTATGGGAGAAAAGGTAACTTTAAAATTCTACTACTATTTATAACTGATTATTTTCTATTCATTGAATCGAAAAGACATAGGAAATGAAGCAAGTTATAACTATTAAAATATATCTTTAGGTAGTTATATATATCTAGATATAACTAAATAAAATCTTTGTAAATGAGTGGTGCCAATAATTATTACATTTAATAGCAATTATTAAATAATTGGCCTTTATTTTATTATCGTTTATTATTAAAAAATAATAAACCATCAATATTTAACAAATAACATTTAACTGACTATCAATAAGCTCTCAACATTAGGACAATTGTGCAACCATTGGGGGGTACTTTTATGCAATATGGTGAGACTTGGCGGGTAGAATCGTTGAAGAGAGAAGGTTGGCAAGGCAGTGCATACAGCCCTTGGTATGTTGGTATGGTAAAATGCTGCAACGGTGATACAGAGACCCAGGTTTAAATTCCAACCATGGCCACTATCTCCCTTCAGATTAAATCATTTAATAATTATCACAATAAAATAATACACTATAATTATTTATCTAATTGTAACTATGCATTATATGTTAATTATAATCTACATTACTCAATGTAAAGTAAATTAAGATCTTTTGCAAATGTTAAAAACTCAAAATTATATTCAATTCAAAGACCAGCTGATTGATTTTTAAGATTATGTACCTTCAGTTGTCAATTCGGGAAAAGATTAAAAATGTGATATGCTAGAGCCAATAGTGGTAAAAATATTATTAATCATTCTTCACTGATCACTGATAATGATGAGGTATTGATGGCTGAGAATGTTAAGACAGCAATTCAGAATTTAGCAGCAGCTGTAACCATGCAAGAAATGGATTACTTTAATTTTGTGGTGGATCTATATGATTAATATTGATCTTTCATGAACTATAATAAGTTAATGACCTGGAAGATAGCTCATTACTTCTCTCCGAGCTGTTATGTACATTTTTAAATTCAAAAGCAACAATTTTCAGAAGTCTATAACTAAAACTTATTTAAAGAATTGAGTCTTTAAGTTAAATGAGTGCTATCTCAACATTTTTTAACAATGTACCTTATAACAAGGAATTCGTTAAAATCTTAGAGCCATTAAAAGAAAAAAAACAATACAACTTGTTAGAAAATTTTCTTCTTTTAAAAATTATGGCAGAGACATTAGGAATTGCTAACTTATCTACTAAACTCTTTTTTTTTTTTTTATTAGAAGTAAGAATTTTCTAATGAAAAATATTATTAAATCTACTTAACTGAACAATAAGTATTCAGTTGTATTATCTAATTGCCTTGGGGACTCAAGATATTCTTTTCGTAATTCATAAAAGAATCTCAATTTGTATTCTTTAACAAATAAAATCTATCTATCTATCTTAAATGAACAATGTCATTCTGTCTATTTTAAAATGATTTGTTGCTTTTGCTTATACTATTCTGCCTAATGTTGTTACAGGCACCAGATGAAGATGATTTCACAAGTGTCTATGTTAATAAAAAAATAAGGTTTAAGACAATACCAGTTGAAGAAGAGGTATAGTTCTCCGATATGTTATCTAGTATTAATGAAAATGTATTACCCTGGTAGTTGCCTGTTTAAACTCGGAGAAATTTTTACAAGAAATTTAGACAAGAAACAGCATAGAATTTAGAGGATAATCTGGTATATGTCAATAGCAAAATCTATGATCATTTAATTGTTTCAGTTTTATGCCAATAAACTGAAACAAAAATTGTTTTATCTATCTATCTAAAAATCTATGAAACAAAAATTCATAGATTTCGCTATTTATGTATATCAGCTTATCCCATAAAATTTGGTTATTTAGTTCATTAACAATTTTAATCTATATGCTGTCATAACATTACTAATCAGCAATAATCCATTCTGATAGATTTAATTTTTAATATATATTTAATAAATTTATCTTATGGCACATGGGAGAATCAATATCAACTGGTCGAAAAATAAATTAATTGGTGGCTTCTACATTTTATTTTTTTATCTTTCTAACATAGAAAAAACTATACAATAGGAGTATAAAAATGCAATTCATTTATTTTTTTATTATTTATTTTGTTAATGGCGGCAATTTTGTTTTCGACCGAACAGTCATTATGCTCAAGGTTTATTTATTTTCCAATCCATAACCTTGCAATTAGTATAATCTACCTAATTTACAGTTCAAACCTCTTACCAAGGACTAACACTTTTTTGTAAGTTGTAAACTCTTAAAATTTTGGAAATTTCAAGATTTTACAAAATTGTATTAAAAATAAACAGGCAAGTCCACAGCTTGAACATTTTTGAACTCGAAGCACCCACCTTTAACTGTCAAATTTAAAATAAAATAACAAACACATAGACATTTTCCTTCTTGTATAAAAACTTTTATAGAAATTCAATTTTGGTAAATATTGAACCAATTACGACCATTGCCAAAATAAATTGATTAATTAAACAGTTTTGTATTTCTCATATTTGTTCTTTTTATGGTAAATATATAAAATATAATAAAAATGTTTAATGTTCAAAAATTAACTTCTCCAAACTACTCAATATTGATTGACCCACACCTTATGAAAGAATATTTATTTATGAATTTAAAAAAAAAAGAAGAAAGAAGTGAGGTAACTTAATCTTATTGGTCATTAAATATTTGCTTCTAGTATAGCTCTTTCAAGTAATATGTTTCTTATTGGCCTCTTCGGTATTAAAGAACTTAAGTTTTTAAGCGTTTGAAATTTTCATGTTTAATAACAAAATAAATAAATATAACATTAATTGTATGTGGGAAATGGTTTGTGGTTATCATTAACAAGTTCTGATATAACTAATCATTTTTAATTTTAATAATCATTGCCCTTTTGATCACTTTTAACACATTTGAAGTCTTTCAGGCAACTTACACAGTGACGCCAGTGTTTTAGAAATTACCCACTTGGTATTCCTTGACATTTTCCACCAATTTAACAATTCCATCTGCTTGAAAAATCTTTTTCTTGGGGAAAGACTTCTGGGGGGAACACTTTTTTTTTTTTTGGGGGGGGGGGAGACTGAAGAGGTGTTCTTTTGGTTGATTTCATGCCCCATGGAACAATAATTGGTAGACACTAATATAAATTGGGAGACACTAACAAAACTGCAATGAGCAAGACAGAATCGGTTTGGCACGAGGGGGCATGATGACAAAAGATGTGTCCTCATGTGCAGAACTCCATAAAGTATAATCTGATCAAGTTTGGGGCATAGTAGGTCATCCACTTTACACTTTGGATTTTCCATAATAGTGATTACCATTCTTAACTTCCTAAAAGATTAGTTGAGTTGTAAATTGTCATCATCAAGAAGTGAATTATCAGGTGCAACACTGGCATAGTAAGTGGCTTATTATAAAATTATTTTGTCTTAAAAAGAATTTTTTTTCTCCAAAAACCTTGGGTATAATAGTTTTCTCCAAGTTAATTTGTTAATTCTTAATTTAATTTTCATATTAATTTATTCAAATTATGTTGGCAGTTGTTTTGTTCAGGAAATGTGCTTTATGGTGGGCAGCCAGTAGGAATAGTTGTTGCCAAAACTGAAGACCTAGCTAATAGAGCAACCCATTTTGTAAATATTGATTATATTAAACCACAAGAAGAACTGTGTTTAACAGTTAAGGACGTTTTCAAAAAAGGAAAAACTTCCAGAATCAGACACTTTTCAAAACACAAGCCAAACAGGAATATTAATTTAGGTACGTAACAGTTGGTAGCATGTAAAATACTTTTATTATAAATACAGTAAGTAATTGTGGTGTCATATCATGCAGAAATAATGGACAAAGATGGGAATAGTTGGTTTTCATTCCTGCTACTAAAACCAAATACTGACCTTCATCACTCAAGCACAAGATTACTTTTGAGTCACTGTTGTGTCACTTGTAGTTACTGTTTGTAACGATTTTACAAATGATTTGTTTGACATTTTTGTATTATTATTTTACAGTAATAAAATTATTTAAACCCACATTGGTGTTTCAATATTGTAAAAGACATTTTTTCATAAAAATGTGTAAATCTTCACCTAGGAAAGTGACTGAATCTGACCAAAATTTCAAATAGTTGCAGAACTTACAGAAATCTTAAAAAATAGAGGACGTCAATATGACAGTTACTGCGCAATTGTTTCAAACTAGTATAACTTATTTTTTTAATGCTCATTATATTAAACGTACATAAGGAATGAGCATTTCATGTTATTCTTTAGAGTGTGTTGGCTTTTAAATACATTACAAATAAAAACTAATGATTTATATGAAGGGGGAAAAAAATACGATATTAAGATAGATAGGTATTAAGATAGATAGACGATAAAAAAAAATAGATTTTAGTGTAACAATTTGTTTGGTACTGTCAATCATTCATTTAGAAATATGAATAATTTTTTACAATAACATGTATAAAAATATTTGAACATATATATCCTAATAATGCAATATTCAATGATTTGATAAAATTTTCACAGAAAGAGCAAAATATAAAGTAGAAGGAGAAGTTGAGATGGGACCACAATATCATTTCACAATGGAACCTCAAAGCTGTGTTTGCAGCCCCACTGAAGATGGAATTAATATATTCGCTTCAACACAATGGATGTCTTGCATTCAAGGAGCAGTTTCTGAAATGCTCAACATTCCAGAAAACAGGTCTGTAAAGCTTTAAAGATTAAAGTAAATATATATATATTACTTAAAGTAAATATAAATTTTATTATTGCACGTGTTCTTTGTAGTATTAACATGGAAGTGAAGCGAATAGGAGGTGGATTCGGTTCAAAAATTACACGGGCTTCATTGGTAGCAACTGCTTGTGCTCTAGCAGCGTACAAGTTAAACTGTCCAGTCAAAGTCATATTAGATCTTGAAACGAATATGAAAGCAATTGGAAAGAGAAATGCATCCTACTCAACATATGAGGTTTTATACTTAATAAATTATTTTTTTGTTTAATAGATAAATAAATAATTTGATGAAAATGCAAGTTAACAAGAAAAAGCCTCCTTTAGTTATATTAAAAATTACTTTTTAAACTAGTTATTTTCACTTTGTTAAATCAATGTTTAAACTTTTAGAGTATATAAATAACAAATCAGGTTCTACATCATTTATAACCATATTAAAAAAAAAAAAAAAAAAAAAAAAAAAAAAACTGAAGATAACTAGTTGTTCTGTAATCATTGGTTATCTGTTAGAGAAAAAAAGAGAAAAATGCTTTATTTCAAAAAACAAAATAAGCAGAGCTGCCCAAATACATTGGGTTGCCATATGACACAGCATACCGATCAATATTAAAATACATGAATACATAAAGTTGAGGTACATCGTTACATTTCATTTTATACTTATATCATATAATTTTTTTTTTTTTTTTTCCCTTCCCTATTTTTTATTTTTTTTTCCCCTTCTTTTTCCATCTATATCTTTTACAGTTTTGTTCTTCTTTGTTACTTAATTATTTTTTTCTCTTTCACCTTTTCTCTTCTTCTCCATTTCATTCCATTTTCTTCTTCTTCCTTCGTCCTTCCTATTTCTCATAATCTTAGTCCTTTTCTTTTTTAGCGCTTATTCTCTCTCTTAACGCTCACACCATAAATAGGCACACATACAGAGCTGCTCAAGAAAAAAACCCACAAATAAGATATATAACAATAAAAACCCTACATGTATCTAATAAATAAAGAAATAAATATGTACATAAATAGATAAATAAATAAAAAAAATGACTATATAAATAGATAGATAAATAATTAAATAAAAATAAATAAATAAATAAAAAGATAGACTAAGTTGGAATATGAATCAATTTCCATACACATGGTGGTGGATGATTCCCAGGGAGTCCAGGACTATATTTTCGGCCAACACCGCAATCTCTCTTATTTCGACACCTAGGTCTTCTAGAAAACTCCTTGTTCTGTTAGGGATCGTTCCACGAGATCCAAACCAAAGGCCCCTAACGGAGAACTCTCTCTCACTAAAGGTCTCGCGGAACTTCTCTCTAAGGAAAGGGATGCACTTTTCATAGATCTCTCTCTTTTCCCTTTCCACTTCACTCGTCTGGTCAAGGTCATTGCTCTCATATCTAGGATCCAGGATCAGTGCTTTTTCCCCGGTCTTGGAGAATGCGACAATGTCTGCATACCTCGTGGATCCATCCGTATCCATACAGTAGACCTCATCAAAGCAGGCAAAGTTCCTCTCTTTCAGGAGTTTTGTAAGTTCATACTTAACCCTATGGTGCCGGCGAGTTATGAGGAGAGAGTTGTTGGGGCATTTTCCCAGCACATGGGCTAGTGTTTCAGACTCTCTGCCGCATTTACGACAGAGGGACCCAACTTCTCTCGATTGTCCGCTGACTCCTGGGACTCCACTCAGAGGGGCGTAATTAATGTTCAGTTTTAAGGAATTCGACCATTCTGACCCCGACAGGACCTGTTTATCATAAATGAATCTGTTCGCTTTCGGGGTCTCCTTAAAATGTCGAACTCCAATCCCCTGCCATCTGCATTGGCCCATTCTTCAAAGGAATTTTCCCGCAGTGACTGTCGTAGAGCTCTCACACTTCGGCAGCCCTAATCCATACCCAGTCTATCGGCGCATTCCGCCAATTCTTCCTTGGTAATTAAATATAGACTGGAACAGTGCATCCGGCACGTTTGACAGCCGCTGAGCAATGGACCAATGCTGTAGAGGAGCCTCCCATTGGCAACGGATCAATCGCAGTCCTCGATATCTTCTTGGTGCGTAGAGCATCGCTGTAGAGGTGTTGGCCGGTAGCCCGATAATGGCTTTGATACTCCTCCGAATGTTTGTATCTATTCCTTCCAATATATCGTATCTTTGTAAGGGGCGCTGTCTGGAAAGGATAGGTAAGACCTGGGAACACATACTGATTGACAACATTGACCTTCTGCTCAGGTTTAAGCAAACTAGAGCTCACCAATTTGTTTAAGTTCGCAGTTATCTTTGTCACCGCCTCATCATTAAAGATCAGCTCCCCCGAGAACGAGCATCCCAAGTATTTTATTCTTTCATCCATTTTAACAGTCTTAATGCAGTCTCCGTTCTCCAGGAAGAGCGTCGACAGCAAGACGAGAGCCTGGTCCTGCAAATCCTGTGAGGACCACACTTTTTTAGTCACTTAGTTTATAACCGAACCTTTTGGAAAATTCTCGGTCACACAGGTCGCGGTAGAGGTGATCTATGGCCAGGTTGAACAGCGAAGGTGACAAGGGTCCGCCCTGAGGCACTCCTCTGAGCACACTGATCTGGCTGGTCGAGTGTGCTCCTACACTAATTTTAATTTTGTTAGTGCGCAGGAGAGCGGCTATAACATTTCTGAGGTCTGGTGACACCCCTCTGGCCTCCAGTGAGCTGACTATGTGATTATGGTCAATGTTGTCAAAGGCGCCGACGACATCAAGGAACACCACTGCGCAATCATTTTTCCTTTTTTTTGCATCTTTTATGATCGCGTCGATGATCCTCGCGCTAAGATGTGCTCCCGGTAAGCCTTTAATGAAGCCTCTCTGATTTTTGCTGAAGGTGATTTGCTTTCTTAATTCTTGATCCAGAACCTTCTCTATGATCCGGCGCACAATAGGATATATTATGATTGGTCTCCAGGAAGAAATGTTTTTAACATCCCCCTTTCCTTTATAGACCAGTATTGTGCGCCCTTGACGAAGAGGTTCCGGTACATGCGCCACCTTCAGCATTATCTCTGCAATGGTCTTGATAATATGGGCAATGTCGAAATATTTTATCGTGCGGATCAAGACTCCATCCGGCCCCGGTGATGTGTCCAATGACGTTGATTTAATTGCTTTCTTTACATTTTTGACGTCTATTGACATTATATTTGGCACCGGGGCATTTTTCTCGTAATCCGCATGTTTGCGGAGATTTTCAGTCTCAAAGAGGCCTCTGAAGTGGCTTTCTATATCGGCTACCTTCAAAGGGCATTGCTTGGGAGCGTCGGCATTCATTATGTTCTGCACCACTATTTTTCGCCTATTATAATAGTTATATTGGGCCACCTCATATTGGTACTGCTCTTGCCGACGACTCCTATCTTTCTTATTTGCACGCTGAGGATTCGATGTTTTTCCAGCAACCCTGCTAGCTATATCAGTTTTTTTTTCTAATATTGTAAAATTTTATAGCAGAGTGCTGTGGGCCGGGCAGTTGAGCGTTGATATTTATAAATAAAATTATAAAATGATAATGAATGAATATTTCATAATTATTATACACTTAAATATGTTGCTTCCCAGCAATCCTATAAAAGTTAATGATCCAGATCCCCCAGATTTGCACCACAACCAAAAATCTGAATAAAAGTTAGGATACCAATATGGCTTTGGTGAATAGTAATTTCTCAAAGACACAATTGCGTAATTGTTTCGAACCTGTATAAGTGCTTTTTTTTATGAATAACATAAAAATGAATGTTATTCTTTAATGTCTGTGGGCTTTTAAAATTAAATTAAAAAAAAAACTAATGTTTTATATGATTGAAATTAGTACTATATGAAGATAGATAGATAAAAACAACCACTAAATACATTTTAATGAAAAAAAATTCAGTTTGGTGTTGTAAATCATTTACTCAGAAATACAACTTATTTTCTACAATAACCTGATACAATAAAGTTATATAGGGTAAGTGGGGGCAAAGACCCGCATTTTTCATTTTTAAGGAAAGGGGAAAGGTTAGTTGGCTTAGTTTAAGCATAGATTGGTTAGATCTCGGAATTAGCTGAATGCCCATGATAATAAAAACCAGATTGCACCAATACGTCGCCGGAAATTCAACTATTGAAACTGTTGAAAAAAAAAAGTGCAGGTCTCTGCCCCAAAAAATGGGGCAAAGACCCGCAGTGTGTGGGAAAATACAACAAAAAGCATCTGTGAACTTTTGAATCAAAAATATATTTTATGAAATAACAGTACAAAAATACTTTTACTAGATACAGAGTAATTCTATATAAATATCAGTGGATAAAGAACTGGGACAGGTCTTCTGAGAAAGATATTTTGTGAAACCTAGCGCTGCTGCTTTCTGTCGGTTTAATAGATAATTTCATTGCAACATCATTATAATCAACAAAAGCTTCTTCTTTCGTTTCAGAAAATTTTAAATTATCCCGAATTTGTTTATAAAACACAACTTCATACAGACGTAACAATGGAACGAATTTTTCGTTTCAACGTCGACTTTAACCAGAACGTAGTTCTTTACTGCAAGTAGTGAAATTGCTGTCGCCTCATCTTCTGTGGATTCCTAATCTAAATATGAAAGAAATGAGTCAAAATCCGAACTACTGTTGTGCAGGGAAATTGCCTCTTCTGACAGAAGAGCTAGATTTAACCTTGTTCTTTTTACTATTTTTTGGTTTTAAGGTTGGCTACACTTGCTAGCGTGATTTTCTCTTTGACAGACGTTTAACCTTCTCCGCAGCTTGTTTTTGTATTTCATTTAGGGATGTTACGGAACGTTTAAATGACGTATTAGCTCCAACCGTTCCAGTTCCGACTGCGTATTAGGTTCCCTTAACCGTTCCAGTTCCACCTATCGGTTCCGAGAGTAAATTCCACCAGTGTAGGTAGACCTCTATCTCCACCTTTTCAAAGTTAAACTACTCTCCAAGGAACGTAAATAGGAAAGGAATCCAGGGGATAATTTAATATTATAATAATATAATATAGTGTCATATAATATAATATTATTTAAATAATAATGATATTTAAAAAATAAGAATGTAAAGAATAACAAGTTATCAAGTAAACATTTTTATTATTTCTAATTTTTACAAATAAAAATTAAATCGTTATTTATAATCTTTAATTATATAATTTATAATTAGATTTTTCAATTTATAATTTAAATAAATAATTGTATGCCAATAAACATAACAAGCAGATAACAAAATAAAGTATGTAGATATAAACATGTATATTTATTTTATACATTGTATCTCTCTCACTGTATATTATATGTATGGATGTGAATAAAATTTATTTAAACAAAAAAATTACGATTTTTTGTTAGCGTTTAATATTAAAAATTAAAAAAAATTAAAAAAAAATTCCAAGTAAGCCAGGTTAAAAAAAATGAAAATGATGACATCTTAAAATGAAATGAAAACCCGTTTGCTAGTAAAAATAAAAAAGTATATTGTACATAAAACTTATTGTTCTTCAAGTCATGACTCAATGTTAGCATTTAAAAATAAAAGCATTTTTATTTTTACAGTTAAGAAAAAAGAAAACATTTTATTTTTAATTTGACTAAATATTTTTACAGCTTAATTAATTAGAATGAAATTGCTACAATGCTAATGTTAAGAAGAATTTAGGATTTTAATAAATAATGCCTTTATCGAGTTATGACTTCCCTATTCATTTAATGGTTTATCTAAAAAAATGTTAACATATTAATTTTTTTAAAGATCATATATTAGAAAAAATTTAAATTTTGTTTTATTTTATTTTAAATAAATAAAGAAATGAAAGACGGTGATGTTACAAAAACAAAGATAAATAGAAATTGCTTCTTAGATAACCATAATATGCTGGCTTAAAAATTAGTTGCAATGTCAAATCAAGAATTCAAAACTAATTTCATGAACATTTGCACTGAGGCTCCATTCCGAAGAGAGCCTCGGAACTAATAAGCTAACAGCTCCGTTAGAATCAATGGGCAAGGAAAGGTTAAACAGCTCCGACCAGCCTCGGAACTAATAAGCTAACAGCTCCGAGTCGGAGCTAGTCTCGGAACTAATAAGCTAACAGCTCCGAGTCGGAGCTAGTCTCGGAACTAATATGCTAACAGCTCCGAGTCGGAGCTAGTCTCGGAACTAATAAGCTAACAGCTCCGAGTCGGAGCTAGTCTCGGAACTAATAAGCTAACAGCTCCGAGTCGGAGCTAGTCTCGGAACTAATAAGCTAACAGCTCCGAGACGGAGCTAGTCTCGGAACTAATAAGCTAACAGCTCCGAGTCGGAGCTAGTCTCGGAACTAATAAGCTAACAGCTCCGAGACGGAGCTAGTCTCGGAACTAATAAGCTAACAGCTCCGAGTCGGAGCTAGTCTCGGAACTAATATGCTAACAGCTCCGACTCCAGCTCCGTTAGAACCAATGGGTGGGGAGAGATTAAACAGCTCCGACGAGCCTCGGAACTAATATGCTAACAGCTCCGAGTCGGAGCTAGTATAGTACACTAACAGCTCCGGTTCCAGCTCCCAAGAGTCTAGTGAAGGAAGGAGAAAGCAGACAGCTCCGACCGGAGCCGTTAAGGCATCCATGTTGGAACTGTTCCTAACAGCTCCGGGCACGTATTAGGTTCCGTGGAGCCGTTCCGGCAATTTCGCACCATCCCTAATTTCATTTACTTCTTGCTGCACCTTCGGTTTGTTTGGTGTGGAACATGTTGCTTCAAAACCATTTATTGCTTTCACAATGGTACCCGTCTTTTCGAAGGCCACCTTGAACGTTTCTGCTACATTAAATAGTACAAAACCTTAATTAATACGGCTTTTTTTTTGTGACTAATTTCCTCTCGCATAGGTAATTAGTCCAAAAATCTTTATTAGGTAAGACTATAGGTTAGGGAGGGGGGACGGGTTTTCCCCGACCCCACCAGGGACCACCACTATCGCCAACTCGTTTCCCTCGGGCTAACTAATAATCTGTTTTTAAATTATAATGCCGGCTGAGGAGTGGGCATTGCCATTTTACTCACGGCTACCTACTTAGGAGGCTGGATGCCCCGACATGTGAAAAATGTGCCTCTTTCAGTCCAACACTTAGCTTAGAGCGCCACACATCGGTCGTATTTGTGAGATCCAAAGGTTAAATTGTATTTAAATACATTAAATAGTAGTAGTAAGTAGTCATATTTCACCTGGGTGTGAAACATTCCAAGCATCAACTGCAGCGTCGTAATATGCTTTTGATGGCCCAAAAAAAGTCCAGTCAAGTGGCTGGGCCCTGTGGGGGCAATATGAAAAGGTGAGTATGGTTTTCTTTGGCAAATGTGATAGCCCCGAGACTGGTGTGAGACACATGGTTGTCGAGAATCAGTAGAAGTGGATAAGTTTCGCAGGGCATAGTGTACTTCTTGAAATGTTCCAGTCATTCAATGAAATAACATTTCTTGGTTAGAACCTAAATGTAAACCAAACCCTCATGACCAAAACCCCCATAAGTTGGAAGGTAGCTACCTTAAACAATGGAAGACTAAGTGTAGTATATACAATCTGCTTAGACCTTTAAACTGATTATTGCCTCTTAATGAACAAGGAATTCACTATTGAACACTAGGGGCAAGTCCCCGCACTTTTAGGACTGCATGGACTTGCCCCTTTTAGAGCGCGGGGCTTTGCCCCATTTTCACAATTCCAACAATGTAAACAACTGTTAAGAAGTTATTTGAAACACGAACATGAAGCTTAACTAAGAGATTAATAGCCGTAAGTTTGTCTTTAGAAATACCTCGAACCATCTTTGAAATAATTGACTTAAAAAAAGAAGAAATATTACATGAGAACAGAGAAAAATAAACTTACCGCATTTTCTCTGTCAATATTGAAGCTATTGCCACCAATTTTGGTGTGCTATTGGGGGATACCAAGAAAAACCAGGTGCCTAAAGGACAAAATTACAACTGCGAAATTTCCCTCCAAAACCCTACTGCGCATCATTTCCAAACACCTACCCTACATATATAACTTCGGTTTGTACAGAACAACACTGAAGAACTACTGCTGTTTTTATCCAAATTTTCACACTTTTTCTTGTAAAAAGAGAGGAAATTATCATATCTAAACATTTTATCCAAAAACGTCTGAGTAGTTTTGATGTCCCTTGCTTAAGGTATCATTGAGAAATATTTCTAATTTAGAAGTGGCGAATAGCTGACTTTTCTATAAGATTCTCAGGGATAATTGAAAGTCAAGAATTTCAGTCCAAAAAACTTCTCTTTATTTAAACAGGTTACGTTTCAACCCAAACAAGGGCTAGGTGATTGAAGTAAGGTACTGATCTCAGTGTCTCTGAGGTGAGTACCTAGAGATACTAACTGGGATTACATTACTCACTTAGTTCTATTGAAGACCTACATGGTAAGCTCAAAACGTACACTGTTTAAATAAAGAAAAGTTTTTTTGACTAAAATCCCAGACTCAATTATCTCTAAGAAATGTTTCATATGAACATTGCTCGAAAAAAAAATTGCATACAATGATTTAAATATTTCAGCATTTTAAGATACTTTAGCAAATTATGGGGCACAGATGGGAGCTAGAGATCTGAAACTTGGGGGATAGGGGTTTCTTGTGATGGTGTACATGTGTCTAAGTCCTGAAACATTTATCGCTCTGGGGCACTTTTACCTATCATAACCAGACAGAGCCTTAAATTTCTTTTGAATAAAAAGATGCTCTTTTTTTGTAATTTATTTCTTTCCAGATGTTAAAAACCTAACAATCAATCTATTATCTATGTCAATAATTTTTTCAGGAATTAGGTTTGTTCTACTAAGGGAAAGGATTAGTTTTCCCCTTCCTCCCCCAAACGGTTACATACATGAACATTTCCTTAGTTAAATTTTGTTTTAAAAAATAAAATTAATAACAAAATGAACCTTGAATAATTTATTTTATTTGTAATTCTCAGGCAGGTTTCGATGACACTGGGTTCATAGAGTGGTTAAAGGTTAAGCATTATAGTGATGAAGGATGTAGTCCGAATGATCCAGCTGTCATGTTATTTAAGTCAGGAATGATAAATTGTTATGACTATTCTGGTTGGGAAATAGACTTGAACACAGTTTCTACTTCAACTCCAAGTTCTTCTTGGATGAGAGCACCAGGTATTACGAATTACTTAATTCAAATCTTATAAAAATTGTTTATTATGGAAAATATGGATGAGATAAAACTTAGGAAAGCATGCTTAGGAATCCTCGAGGAAGTTTTTTTTTTTTTTTTTTTATTTAAGGTTTATTGGCTTTAATGTTACACATGTAGCCATTGAGTCTGGCCCATTTCGTAGAATCCTCGAGGAAGTATAAGACAAAAAAACAAAAAACGTAAATAATTACATTCATCCAAAATTTATACTCTGAAATGTTTTCGATCAATGATCAACTGAGGAAATTGTAAATGAGAACTCTTTACGTTGACTATGAAATGTCTCTCATATGAATGGGAAACAAGCAGTCAAGATTGTTTCTTGGATACTGCATACTGATGATTAGAATAAGGAAAACCCATGAACATCAGCGAATGTCAAGTAAAAGAAGCTGAAATAATTGAGGATATATGGATCAGATGCCATCACTGATACGCACCTTTGAAAATTTTGAATTGATGAAGAAAATATACTTAGTTGTGTGAAATCAATAATCTTGTTTAATAATTTGATATACATTAGTTTCAAACTTTTTTTCATGTGAATGCTAAAACTGATTAGCGAAGAATATAACAAATGCATAAGCTAAAACCTTTAGTCTATTCCTTCTTTAACTAATGAACTTACATAAAATCAAAACTTGTATCATTTAAATAAGATAAAAATATATCTGGTCTTTTTCAGTTTGACACCAATCTCTAATAAACATTTTAAAATTAATAATTTAATTTTCAAAATTTATAATTTAACTTTATTTTGGATTTTATTTGTATTATATAAATTACAATTTTCTCTATTTATAAGCAAAAAATAATTTAAAGAAAATGACTTTGTGCCTGCAAAAATTAATTTAAAACAAAATTACAGGAACCCTTGAAGGAATGGCTGTAATTGAAGAAGTCATTGAACACATATCATTTGTTTTAAAAAAAGATCCTCTGGAGGTTAGAATGCAGAATCTTGGAGAACAATCAAGTTATATAAAGGATATGATAGCATCTGTTAAGGAATCTTCGAACTATCTCAAAAGAAAGGAGGAAATACAAACTTTCAATAAGGTAAGATTATTTTATAAAAATATTTTGCAGTATATCCACTTGACAGTATCCCTATCATGTAGACATTAATTAATATTCTATGGCATATATTTCCTGTTCCATAGAAGCTAAAAGTATGCAAAAGGATATCTGTGAATGTTTCTTCTTGACAACTTATACTACTTTGGAGAAATGATGTAATACTGACTACATTACTGTCCTCCATTAGTCAATCATGTTCAATGAGATGTGGATTAAAATTTTTTTCTAATGAACTTTTACAGTGAGCATTGGAGGCAATGTTGCATTAACACTTGTCTGGTTTCAACACAGCCAGTCATGCAAAATTCATATTGTTATTTTTTTCTATCATTTCACTACAGTTACAAGCTTTGTAATTTGTGCTTGCGATTACCTAAACATGACATAAATGATGGCTGGAACTTTTTTTGAACCAATTTGTTTTAAATAAAATTGATTTAGTATTTTTAGTAGTAGTATTTTATAGTAGGTGATGGGAGTTCAATATTTTATTAAAATTATTATTATTAAAATATTTTATTTTATTATATTTTAATATTTTATTTTATAGTAGACGATGGGAGTTCAATAATAACACGGTCACATAACCTCTCAGAACAGGCCACGCCCATCAGCCACTCTTCAGTACTTTTACTTCTACATCAATTTTGTATTTTAACTACACATAGTTGTTAGGGAATGATATACAGATTATTTTTCCTAAATACATTTTCTTTTCAGTTTAAAATAATAGAAATTTACTTATATCAATTTACTATAAAAATTTACTTATCTCATCTATAAAATTATTTTTTTAAGAATCTAAATTTGTTCTAGTCAAACCGATGGAAAAAGAGGGGCATTTCACTTATTCCAATGTCATTTGAAGTTGTTTACTTCTTCTGCCAACCATCTATGGTTTCAATATACGGCTATGATGGTACTGTGTCTATAACACATGGTGGTGTAGAAATGGGGCAAGGTATCAATACCAAAGTAAGTAAAATTAATACCAATTTATATATTTTAAATAATAAAATATAACTGTCAGAATGCTGGAATTATTTTGATTAATTTCATTTTTACAAATATGAGGAAAAAATATTGAGAACAGTTGTAATACATAAGACTTTCGAATTAGACTAAATCTCAAAATTTTAAGGTATTAATATAATTTAATCAGTATATCCACCAAAACTTTCTTTTGAAATTTCTAAATCATTCTTGGAAAAATTCCAAGTCATAAAAATAGTAATAATAAAAAACCCCTAATTTTACATAATTATTTCGATATTAATCACTTCAAATATTACTGTAATTTAGAATACTGGAGACTTTTTTCAAAACAGTTAGAAATATGTACAGTAGGCAAAAAAAGTATTTGCACACCATGAATTTTTTTATTTAACAACAGTATGTAACTTGAGATATCACAATAAATATTTTTTTCTAGTCTAAATATAAGAAGAATCAAGAATTTGTGCTTAAATTTTTTATAACAATTAACATCACTTTAACAATAACACTATTGACAAAATTTTACGCAAAATAAGTATTTGCACAGCCTGAAAATCACATTGTTTTTTGGTTTTTACATTTCAGTATTTGGTGTGCCCTCCTTTCGCCTTTATAATCATTTCCAATCTCCTCGGCATGGATTCCACCAGTTTTTGTGTCACATTTGAGCCGATGTTGTTCCACTCCTTTATTAGGCAGATTTCTAGACGATTTTTGCTTGTAATGTGGTTTTTCTTACTTTTTGATCCAAAATATGCCTCAAATTTTCGATTGGATTAATATCAGGGGACTGAGGAGAGGGTAATTAGCCTGCGGGGAGCATTGTAAAGGAACCATTCTTTGGTAAGGTTCGCCATATGCTTTGGGTCATTGTCTTGTTGGAAATAAAATGAATCTGTGAGCCTTAATTTTCTGGCACTGGATTTAAAATTACGGCGCAATATTTCCACATACATTTTGGCCATCATATGCCTATTAATAAATTCTAAATTGCCCACTTTCAAATGCCATACAGCCACAGACCATAGTACTTCCTCCCCCATGTTTCACATTGTACAGCAAATTCTTCCCCTCAAGCCTTGTATTTTTTTCTTCTCCAAATTGTAAGGATGCTAGCCAGTTTAAATATTTCAAATTTACTTTCGTCTGAAAATATTATCTTTTTCCAAAACTTTAATGGTTTATCTCTGTATATTTTTGCAAATTGCAATCTCTTCTGTCAGTTTATTTCACACAGTAAGGGCTTCTTTTGAGGACTTCTACCTTTAATTCCCTCATTATGCAGAACATTCCTTATTGTTGGTGAGGTAACAGCATTACCCGATAATGTCGCTAAGCCCTCAACAATTTTTTGTGTGCTAGATTTTGGATTTTCCAGAGCATTTCGCACTATTTCACGTTTTAGTCGATGTATGAGTTTGGATGGTCGTCCTTTCCGGGGTTTGTTTTCAACACTACCAGTCAATTCTTTTTTTTTGAACTGTTGAAAACCCGATTTTCATACATTTTCCGATTTCACGGTAACTTTTGCCTAACTCATGCAAAACAATGATTTTTTCACGATCAGAACGCAATATTTCGTTTTTCTTCGGCATGTTTATCATTTCAAACATAAAGCTCAACTTAATAATATTGCAAAACTCCTCTACTGTCGTATTAATCCTTATTTGTTTGTAAACAACTTACACCTCTACCAAAATCAACTATTAGTTTTAAGATATGAAGCGTGCATATACTTTTTTTGCTTGAAATTCTGTTAATTGTGTTGATCTAATTGTTATAGGATTTTTTTTTAGACAACTGCTATTATATTTTTGAATTTAAGTAACCGTAGAATAAAACAAATTAATTTCATGTTATTCTCTGTTAGTAGTTAAAAATTAACCCGAAATTTTATGGTGTGCAAATACTTTTTTGCCTACTGTATTTTATCTCAAACAAGTCTTTAATAAAGTTAGCGGTTAGATGTGCCATATGTATTTATGAAATAAAACATATGATCAAAAAGTGAATCATAAAACATTTAATTTGAAATATTGTGAGCAGTTGAAATGTTATTAAGAAGTGCTTAGAATAAACTTTTAATAACATTTCAAATCAACTGCTCACAATATATTAAATCAAATGTTTTATGATTCCCTTCGAACATATGTTTTATTTCATAATCAATATATATTATAAAGCCAAGTGTACAATGTGCGTGCCGAAAAGGCTCAAAAACGACTACACGGACTATCAAGAATGTTATGTTGTCATATTGCCCTATTACCCCTAACGATGAAGAAGGTTTCAGTTTTCATTTTAAGTGTGTAATGTTGAAGGGACAAGGGCTGTAATTTTAAGCCTCTCGCTACATGTAATTAGCCCCTCTAATAAGCCCATGCGAGTTAATGAATGAAAAAAATTAGTTCGACATTTGGAAGCCAGGAGCGCTAGCTAAGCTCAATTCATAAGGTTATCCTTCATTAGTTCGGTTTGTTATGGTTTTAGCTTCAGCTGTTTTCTTTAAATTAAAGGAGATTATGTATAAATAATTATTTTATTTTTTTTAT
The DNA here is from genome assembly GCA_911387785.2 of Aelia acuminata. Taxonomy (NCBI): domain Eukaryota; kingdom Metazoa; phylum Arthropoda; class Insecta; order Hemiptera; family Pentatomidae; genus Aelia; species Aelia acuminata. The sequence goes on along the minus strand of OU426979.1, from coordinate 127,028,233 downwards.
TTTTCAATAAGGTCATTACATCTCTGCAATGAATTGAAATTAAAAATAAACAAAACCAACTGGATTCCTAAGCGAATTAAGTTTTACCGAAGAGGAAAGTATTGGTCGAAACATTGCCTTTAATCAATATACAATATAAGAATAAATTTACTACAAAAGAAAAATTGCTTATTTATGTAGTGAGCGAATAAAATAGATAACCTATAGATAATATGAATAAAAGATATAACCCAATGGAATATATACCGAAAATAAAGTATTCATATAATAGTTCTGTTCTGTTCGTAAATTTTCAACCGAATTCGAAAAAGGAGAAGTTACTCAACTTGATAAGGATGCAGTACCGTCATGAGAATGGTCTCAATGGAATCAGAACATAGAAACCATAAAAAATGGTACATAACAGGACATATTTGCTGCTAAAATAATTTTTCTTAATCAAGAAAAGGGAAGAAAACGCATTGAGAAAACCGAATTAATGGGATCTCTTATACCCAAACCTTATAGGTGGGCGCAAGCGACGGTGCTGCTACTTTACAGGAACTAGAGAAACGGGGATAGAAGCCGGTCCATTACCTGGGATTCATAGGGTTTTTGGAGTTTTTAATTTATTTTTCCATAATTAAAACCCGATTGAGCAAAAAATCATTTGAAAAATGTCTAATAGGTATTGCTCGGTCCCTCAGTGTTCAATTAGAAAATCAAAAGACGTGTCATTCCATTTATTTCCAAAAAGTAAAAAGCTTCTTAAAGAGTGTATTGTAAAATTAAGAATAGATAAGCCTCTTTCGAAACATATGACGATATGTAGTCTTCATTTTAAAGAAAGTGACTATATTTATCCAGGTAAATATTAGTATTTGACATTTTATTATTCCAAAATGTTAATTTTATGTAAATAACATTGGGACCATAGTGTCTTATTTGTTTTTCTTTTTTAATTTTCCCCATTTTTGTCTTACATCCGTTGTTCTTAATTGTTCCAAGTTTTCAATGCGAAGCCTGAAAGTTTTGACAAATAAATAAATATGACAAATATATAAATAATATTTATTAATAAATAAATAATATAAGAATCCAAGCTGTCATAACAATGATTGTATGAATAGGTAATTAATGTTATTACTAACCGAAAAACGTAGAGTAAAGTTACAATGATGTTTGCATTTACCAGAACTACCAGCTTTACAAGTACAATGACAAGAAAATTGCTTATTGTTATTAATAAATTTGATTTCCACTTTTATTTGATGGGGCAGTCCTTTTAAGATTGCTAGTTTGAAGACACAAGGCTTGCAAAATAACTGTTTTTTTACTTTTAGATATTATTCCACATGTTATTATGTGGTTTGCATGAAGGATAGCCTGCCCTTCAATTAATGGTCTTTTAAAATTACCAAATGTCTCTATTACATCAACTGTCTATCCCCGTTCTTTCCGACATTTTGCAAAACTACTAGCGCACCCTATAGTCGATTGCGCCCGCCTATAAGGGCGGACCATGGGCGTACCCAGCGGGGGGCAGCTGCCCCCCCCTGGAAGGCTGGAAGCAATAATTTTTTAGGCATGTAAGACTGGAAGCAGTAATAGAATACATTTTTTTCAAGCAAATATTTGTAATAACTTAGTTGATAAGGCACTGCTATAATTATACATAACTTTGGTTTCATTCACCTTTTCCGCAGTAAGGTGTTATAACCTGAACGACCATAGCTTGCCCCCCCCTAGTTTTTAGCTTGCCCCCCCTAGTTTTGATCCTGGGTACGCCCTTGGGGCGGACTCTGAGGTTTCGAAACACCACTAATACTAAGCTGAAGTTTCAGGATGGTACAAATTTTGTTTTAACCATGATTAATTTTGTTCTATTTTTCTTTACTATTACATTTTAAAGATATTGTTTCATTCCACCTATTCCACAACTTCCTGAGCGAAGCCGGGCCCCAAAGCTAGTTACAAATAACCTATCACTCACAAACCTGTTTCCAGTTCTTTCACTCAAGCCCACAGCAAAAGTTAAATAAATTAAGAAATATATTTTCTTTACATGTATACTAGTGTAAATATCAATATTAGGTAAAATTAATGTGATTGATCGAAACATAGCGAAAGCAAAGTCCGTTCATGTCTCCAAGCTCTAAAAATTCCCTGAAAGGTGTTTTTCTATAAAATTATATGATTTTAGAGGGGCCCAGTATTAATACAAATAATTTCAAATCATTACTTAAATATGATCACTAGGGCTAGGATTCCCATGTAAATACATATTTGTTCCAGAGGCTGATATCAACTGGTACTATCTCATTCTATATGTTTTAGCACAATTGGGATCAAATTAAGCCTATTTCAATTTACATATGTTTACATATTTGACTTAATTTACATATTTTGTGAATTTTTACATATTTTATCTCCATATTTGTTCATTTTTATATTTCTTTGCAACAAAAATTGAATGAGTGCAGCAAAAAAAAAAAAAAAAAAAATATTTTAATTGAATTGAACTGGTCTAGTGCAACTGTTATTGATTCTTAGAACCGAACCCTTCAAAACAATTCCGAGATTCCACCTCCCTTGACTTTTTCTATAAAAAAAACCAGAACAAAGCCCTTTTCTTATTTAGTGTTTATTGTTAAGTCGTAATTTGAACATTTAGTTTTCCGATTTATTATAAATTATTTTATTGGAATGGGGAAAATTGCAAAAAAAACCAAAGAACGAGTTTTAAAATATCTTCGCGAGTTTCCAAACGAAAAATTCAGGGGTGATGGTGACATTTTGTATTGTACTTGTGACAAGGCTGTATCCACTACACAACGATTCCAAGTGACCCAGCACATTGCCACAGGATCTCACAAATTGAACAAAGAGAATAAGTCTAAATTAAAGCAAAGTTTTATCACACCATCTACCTCAAGCGAAAATAGTAAGTCAACTTTTTATACAGATTTGTGTCGAGCATTTGTACAGGCAAACATTCCATTAGGTAAAATAAACAAGCCCTGTCTTAAATACTTTTTGGAAAAGTAAATTGAAAAAAAAAATGCCTGATGAATCCACCTTGAGAAAAAACTACATGCATGATATATATCAAGAAACTCTTGCAAAAATACGAGAAAATATCAAGGAGGGGCCAATTTGGGTTTCAGTTGATGAGACAACTGATGTAGAAGGCCGATACATTGCCAATATTATTGTTGGAAGTCTGCTCAGATTCTCCTTCAAAACCATTTCTTTTGAATTGCCAGGAGTTGGAAAAATGCAATCATGCAACAATTGCAAGGTTTTTCAATGATTCCTTGAATCTTCTTTGGCCAAATGGTGTACAACACGAAAAAGTCTTTTTGTTTTTATCAGATGGAGCTCCGTACATGATCAAAGCAGGAAAGCATCTTAGAGTATTTTTTCCAAAAATGCTTCATGTCACATTTCTCGCTCACGCATTCCATCTTGTGGCTGAATCAGTTTGGTATGCTTTTCCTGAGGTAGATTCCTTGATTTCAACTACAAAAAAGATTTTTTAAAAGCCCCAAGCCGAGTGGGAATTTTTAAAGAAAATTATCCTGAATTGCCTTTACCTCCTCGACCTGTAGTCACCAGATGGGGAACTTGGTTGGAGGCTGTTATGTACTACGTGACGAATTTTGAAAAAATAAAGAACGTCATATCAAAGTTGGATGGCGAATCAGCTTCAACCATTTCGCAAGCTCAGAAATTGTTGGAAAATCCGAATTTGAAAAATAACCTGGCATTTATTTCCTGCAATTGCGCTTTCATCGCTTCCACTATCACGCAACTTGAATCACATAACGTGCCTCTATTGAAAAATATACAAGTCGTCAATGAAGCAATTCGCAAAATGGAAGAGGTCTCAGGGGAAACAGGAAAAATAATCCAGACGAAATTGCAGGATGCCCTTAAAAAAAATCCAGGCTGGAACGATTTGCTGCTGATTGCGGACATGATAATTGGAAAGGAGGTGACAGCAAAACTTTCAATCGACTGGAATCCTTCTGACATAGCCGCTTTCCGAAACGCTCCAGTTACGTCCGTAACTGACGTCGAGCGGTCATTTAGCAGATTTAAATCAATACTGAGGCCCAATCGACGTAGTTTTACTTTTGAAAATGCATTTAGTTTCAAATTGTTACCCTTACGATGGATAACAAGTTTTAGTTTTTACATTTTTAATTTATAAAATAAAAAGTTTATAGTATTGAAGAAAAAATATGAGAGTGTGGACCCTTTCAGAAGGGTATTTACTGTTTATTTTACTCATTTGCATATTTTTATTGAAATCAATAAATTTTTATAAGTACATATTTGGCATTTGAAATTACATGAAAATCCTGGCCCTATTCATATTGATTTAAGTATACTTCTTAAACTATTTCAAATAATTACTAAAGCATTTTTTAATGATTTTGATTTTACATATTCTTCACTTTTACTTACATATTGTTAAAAAAATAACTACATATATATGTACATATTTTACTTTTTTTATTACATATAAATCCGGGCCCTAATGATCACTAATCATTAAACCATTATAAAAAAATATATTGATTTGACACTTTTTTTTTATATTCAAAGATCATTAACTTTGAACAGTTAATTAGGAGATTAATATTTCCAGAAGAAGAAAAAATTATTTAATAATAAATGAAATCTCGTGAAACATATTCCCAGTAAAGTTATACAACAAACATAACTAGATCAATTTAAAAATAAAATAGCCTTTCAAATCTCTTTTTATTCACTGTATTTTTTGTTTCTCCTTTCCATAGTATCCCTACGGAAAGAATTATATAGTGGTTAAGTGTGATCTCAGTTAGATTACCTCTTTGCATAACCGTTGGCCCATCAATGGTACTTCCTTAAAAAGTAGTGAACCATTAACCCTCATGCAGTGATACAGATTGTTTTAATATCACAAGAGATAAAGATTCTATTACATAATATTTTTTTTTTTACAGGCAGTACAAATATGTGCATCTACTCTAGGAATAGACGAAAGTAAGATAAAAGTCAAATCTAGCTCAGTGTTAACATCTCCAAATGCACATATGTCCGGAGCCAGTATTACGAGTGATAATGTTGTATATGTACGTAAATGACAATAATTTACCATACATAGAGATTTATAGAAAACAAATTTATGGATTATTTTCGCATTATAATAATTATATCAGTTAATATTAATTTTAGTTCTTATGATACAAACCTGGTTTTACAGAGCACTATGAAAGCTTGTGAAATTATAAATGAAAGACTGGCACCTATAAAAAAACAAATGAAGGATGCTAAATGGGAAGAAATTATTGAACAAGCGAACTCAGATAATATACAATTAAATGCATCCTACATGTAAGCAATGAAAGTTAAGCCATCAAGTTAAAAAAACTTGTGAACCAAAATATAGATTTAAAACTGATTCCATTTCATTCTCTGTAAAGTAAGAAAATTGAAACCATTATATCTTGAAAGTGTTATTTCTAAAACTTACAAGAATATAAATGGGACAGAAACACAAACATTTCTAGCTATAAAACAAATTTTAAAAAAAAGTAAACATGGTACTTACAAATTTTGGAATTGAAATTCCTGACTAGTTCCGGATTTTTTCTGAAAATTTTTAATAAATGCAACTAAGTTTAATTAAACTAATTAAGATTTAAAAAACTTAATTACAAAAATATGATTGAATTACAATTCAATCATATTCAATGGGCATCACTTTTCCCAACCTTAAGAAAAATGTTTGATAACCACAAAAACTAAATAGTTTCAATAGGTATGTTATTGAAAAGGGATTTTTGATTCACAACTTAAAATTTTTATGGGTAAAAGTTGCTCCTAAGTACTTTGGCATGTTCCCATTTTTAATTAACGATAATAGTAGTTAACAAAAAGGTCAGTGGATCTAAATTAAATATTTGAACATAACCAAAAAAAAACACAGTCTTGCGCAGTAGAAGTAAATAATCTTTTATTATCTAGTAATATTGTATATATATATATATATATATATATATATATATATATATATATAATGTATATATACAGGCCTAAATTAGGAAGTGGGGTGGCCAGGAGCAGCATAGCACTCTTTCTCGTATAGAGCCTGGGGCAAGAGTGTCTAGAGTGGGGCCTTCTTAGAATTAGGGCCGATGAGGAGGGCTTAGTTATAAAGTTGGCCCTCTGTTATTAATTAACATGTTGTAACACTTCTGGGGGTTATCAATATTTATTCAACAAAAATACAACAATATCAATGCCTAATGAATTATAACAACATAAATATTCAAGGGTTACAAAAATTATCACTTAGTAACACAAATCATATGACGAGCTTCACAGTCAAGACAAAGACTAAGACTAACTAACCGGTCCAGTCACTCGCTCCTTATATATAGTCGAAAAAGGAACCTTCCAGACCTCTGTAGAATAATCCAGGCCTTGAACTCGGAATATCTAGTCCCAAACATGTGCTCTGACGGTTCGCTCCAATCCCTAGTTCGTTCCAATAAAAGGTTTGGGATTTTAAACCATATGTTTTTTTATTTATTTAACGTTACAATATTTATATAACTAACACGTTCAATTATTCATTTGGGCACCTAATTACAATAAAATATAATTATTCTATTAATATCTACATACATAGTATATAGCCCTCATACAATATTTTATAATAAGAATTAATATAGATTTAATTATTGTGAGTCACCACAACTTTCACATGACCTCCTGAAACAGGCCACTTAGTGATAACTGGGGGAGAGGGGGGTTAAGTTCCCAGATGTGAGACCCCGAGGAGAGCCCCCTTTGACTTTGCTACTTATTTTATTACAAAAAATAAAATAAAAAATACAGTAAACCCCCGATATAGCGAACTGGTAGGGGGTTTGATATTCATAGTTCGCTATATCGAGGTTCGTTATAACTGAGGATTCTTTTTTTTAGCCAATGGCCACACTAATTTGATCATATTTAGAAGGAAATTCATTCATTAGAACTAGTTAAATTAAAACATATGTATGTAATTTATTTTTAGTTAAACTACATATTAATTAAACAATGAGATTCATTAATTAACAGCCGAGTTCTTTAGCCTTAGCTTTAATAAGAGGGTCTGAGATTGGTATTTGAGATCTCATTTGTTTAAAGCAATTTATCAATTTTTTTCCAAATATTCATGAGCCGCAGAGCGCAGTCGTTTATTTGATGCTGAAGTTAATCCTTGGGCTGCGGTTGAATCTATATTATCTTTGTTTTTTATAATGGTTGACAATGTTGATTTTGGAATTCCATATTTTTCTGCGATGGTTTTCTTACTTAAAATTCCCAATTCGACATAACCTGGAGAATTTTCAATTTTTCCTCGATTGATAAGGATTTACGTTTGTGACACACGTTTACCAACGAATTCATTGTGTATTAAAAAAAAAGTATAAACGACTACATAACACTGATTCGAAAAATACAGAGTTCGAAACAGAACTGAGCTAGTTTTGAGAAAAAAGTCAATGGAATGAGAGAAGGGGATTGGATTAGACAAAAGGAAATCGGATTAGTTAAGAGTGAAAAAACACCTCAATTCTAGAAACTGGAGCTACTTCATCTTCCCGCACTCATTCTACGTAGTACAGTAAAAAAAAAAAATATTAAAAATTCTTGTAGTTCGTTATAACAGAATATAATAATTCTCAGGCATCAAATTTAGTTCGTAGTTCGCACTAACCGAGGGAATTCGCTATAACAAGGGATTCAGCACAAATATAATGGTAATTTTGGGGGGATAGTATTTTGGTTCACTATATCGAGGTGTTCGTTATATCCGAGTTCTTAATAATGAGGGTTTACTGTAGTTAAGAAACATTTTAGAAAATGTTTTAAAAGCAATACTTTGACGAATTTCCCCTACATTACAAATTTGTTAGTTAGTTTTTTCATCAATACATTAGATAAAAAAATCACATATATGTACATAAAAGTTAAGTTCCATGAAAATGGTATTTGTAACAGTTTGCAATTCCCTGATAATAAAATTAACTAAATTATACATGATAATAGTTATAAATAAATAACAAATTTTATCATGCATAGGAACAAAACTCAAGAAGAAGAAATAAAGAGCTATTGTGCATACGGTGTGGCTGTAACAGAGGTAGAACTAGACGTTCTCACTGGTCAGTATCAGGTAAATACTGCCTTTATTAGGGTTATATCTCACTGAAAATCATCATCCATGCCTTTTCTTTACTTTATTACTTTATTCCCACAAATTAAGGTAGTGGCTACAATTCTAATGATCCTTCATTTTTAGCTCTATTGCGATGAGTTGCAGTTTCCCGATTTTATCAATAGAAGGCTGAAATCAGCTGCCTTGCCATCCATTCATTACAACCTAAGTTGTAACACCCAGTGCTTTAGTTTAAAATTTGACTAAAATTCAAAGTAAATATTTTAGCTAATATTTGACTCGTTTGGATCTTGATATTACGGTATTAGGTATAGTATCTCCTAGAATGATGATAATTCGCCTATAGAGCATGTGCATCACCAGCATCAAATTATTGGGAGAACAACGAATCAATGTTCTCATAGATAACTTACCAATTTATGTCACAGTTCGATTGCAAGTAGTTGCCCCCTTCCAAAATATTTGAGGGGACGCGTCCCCCGTCCCCACAGGCAGTGACGGCCATGCTTTAGAGTGTAGATAACACATAGTTTTTTTTTTATGAAAGTATCACAATTATTATGAGTTTGCGTATGTGTTGGCATGAGAATCGATTAGTGTTTCAAAGTATAAACTTTTTTTTTTTTATTATTACCACGTGAATCCGATGACAAGTTAATACTTTTTCCAACAATAGTTCCCTCCATAGATTTGGGATCTCAAATCTGAGTGTTGTAAGGAATCACCTTTTCAATAAGCTTAAACATTCTGGTCCCACTGGTCAGTATTAACTATAAATATTTTAGAGGTGAGAGATGGTCAACTGTTATTCTTTAAGATAGGTTAAATGATTGTCAGGATTTTCAGTTAACATGCCATTGTCCACAACCATTCCTTTGATTTTGAGAACCCCTCCATATTAGTTACTGTACCAAACCACGATAAACGACTCGGAATCCATATTCATCCATCTGGAAAAAAATAACCCTGTGAATCATAAAGAAGATAAAGAGATAATTTCATCCACTTACTCTAACATCTTCTGCATCCTCAAATCCTAGTTTTGATTTCATAGGTATCTGCAATTATCGATGTACCTATTTATTATTTATTATTATTTATTGAGTTCATACATAACAATTTGTATACAGTACCATCTATTTTGTTAGTTTTTAATATTTTATTTTCACTTAGTTGTCATGTAGCCTGTCACTTCAAAAGCGTTGGGTTTCCTCGTACCTTTGAAACCTTTGAAGTCGGCAAACTAACTCCCTACCACTACCTCTCACCTTATTTTACCTTCAGTCTTTGTATTACTCTGGACTCAGAAGGTAAATATCAGATTTTATTTTATCTTGCTAACCAGTTACTTATTTAAAATATTCTTGTATAATGCTTACCATATTTTCTGTAATTATCAGTTTTGTAATATATTCATTTAATTGTCATCTTCTAGCATAGATACTACTCATATATTTATTTTATTTTAGCCCTGATGAAGATCCACAAGTGGGATCGAAACCTTGGCTTTCCAAAATAAAAAAAGTTTTAACTGAAAATCCTGACAACCATTTAATCTATCTAAATATATTAGTGAACAAATTTTAATCAAATAGGCGGTTTCCAAATATCTTGAATAAGTCCACTATAATCGATCTGAAGTTTTTTAATGAAGAATTTATGTATAAGATTATATCAGAATGATATAATAATTAGAGGAATAGTACTCAATTATACAAGAAATAAATACAATAATAGTCCAGGGATGGTGGTCAAAAACTCTAAAAACAGTTCACTACTTGTAAACTTCGGACTATTCTTGTATTTGTTGAATATATAGTCAACAATCAATTATCCAATATACAAGAAATAATTTTTTTTATAGATTCTTCGAACAGATATTCTTCAAGATGCTGGGGAGAGTATTAATCCGGAAATTGATGTAGGTCAAGTTGAAGGAGGCTTTGTAATGGGACTCGGTTATTTCTTTACAGAAAATATAATTTATGATCCTAAATCAGGTCTCACGCTTACCAATAACACATCAGTAAGTAATGAATGATTCAAAATATAAAGAATTTTTGCATTTTTTATGTAGGTTTTAATTTTTCCTACCCTCCACATAAAAAAGTGTTACATATTTGTTATTATTGCACCACAAAAAAGTCATGTCAATTAGCATTTGATTGGAAGGATGAATAATCCAAAATCATGTACAAAACATTATTTTGTAAATCTTTAAATAAATAAAAAACTTTTAAATAAATAAATAAATATTTTAGTTGCCAAAAAGTACATTAAAAGAATGGTTTTTGAAAAAAATTAAAAGAATGGGTTTTTGGTCTGCCAAAAAGTACATTAAAAGAATGGTTTTTGAAACATTTTTTTTTTCATTGGTCTTGCATTATACAAAAAAATATTTTTCTTACCTAGGTGACGCATATGAAAATTTAATGATATCTTAAAAGCTGCGCCTGTGGTGTTAGCTAGCTAGACACCACTGCCGGTCCCAAGCCCTGATAAAGCAGGGTTGTGCGAAGGGCTTCCACCATTCCTCGTGAAACAACACGGTTTACAGAAACCTTCAACTAGTTCTTATGGAAATGGCGCAGGATAATAATAACTACCCCAGAGGGACCCGATCGGATTTGGGGGGGCCCCACCAACGTCAGCCCAGAGGAAGCATAGTGATAGGCGTAAACAGATCAGAAATAGAGAACTGACACTAGCAACTTGGAATGTCCGCAGTATGTATCAGGCAGGAGCTAATAGATGTGTGGAATCACAGCTCGAGAAATATAGGGTCGATGTAGCTGCCATTCAAGAGATTAGATGGGGGGATACGAAAATCGTGGAGTTGAACAAGTATATCCTGGTCAATAGTGGGAATACACAAAATTCACTAGGAACAGACTTCATAATAAAGAAAAACCTAAAGCATACCATCTTAAATTTTAGAGCAATTAACGAAAGAATTTGTACGCTGCAACTCAAAGGACGTTTTTTCAATATCTCAATAATAAGTGTCCATGCTCCTACCGAAGAAAAGGACGAAGAGATGTAGGACACATTCTATGGAACGTTAGAAACAACGTATGACCGACTTCCTCATTAAGATGTCAAAATAGTGATGGGAGATTTGAATGCCAAGATCAGTAAAGAAGAAGCCTTCGTACCAACCATCGGAAGACAGACTAAACATGATGAGTCTAGTGAGAATAGTGTCAGACTAATAGATTTTGCTATGACCAGAGGACTCAGAATAGTAAGCACGAAATTCCCTCACTAACAAATCCACAAGGAAACTTGGGTATCTCCAGATGGCATGACTGCTAATCAAATAGACCACATCCTCATAGACCAAAGGCACGCATCACATATCGCAGATGTAAGAAGTTACCGTGGAGCAGAGTGCGGCAGTGACCACTACTTGGTTATTGGCTAGTATAATCAAAGACTGGCAATAGCCCAAAAGCAAAACATTCAAAAGACAAAAGCGACCTACAATGTGGAAACTCTTAAAGATGATGGCTTCAGACAAATATTTAGAGAAAAGCTTCAAAACTATATCCAGGAAACCGCACCGGAAGAAAAAACAAATATAGAGAAGAAATGGGACACTTTGAAGGGATCTTTGAAGAAAGCTTCCGAATCTCTATTAGCCACAACAAAGCCCAAGAGAAAGGATTGGTACGACGATGAGTGCCAAAAGGTGGTACATAGTAGAAATGAAGTCAGGAAGAAATTACTACAAAGAAGAACCAGGAAAACATCTGAGGAATATGCTAACCTGAGAGTGACAGCAAAGAACCTTTGTAGGAAGAAGAGAAGGGCTGTGGAATACGAAGGGATGGAAGAGCTATGCAACGCATATGAGAAGAAAGAAAGTAGAAAGTTCTACAAAGGTATAAAGGATATCAGAACTGATTTCAAATCCCAATCGAACCACATCCTGGATGAGAAAGGAAATCTTATGGCGGATATAGGAAGAATCCCCGATAGATGGGCTCAATATTATGAAAAAGAATTCACCGGTTTTGGTCCTACCGTGGTGTTGATCCTGGAAGAGGAAGGAAATGGAGATGAAATAGTGGTACTCATTAGCTTTGAAAAATAACCAACTGTTAATAATAAAAATAACCAACAACTCCATTTCACATTATATAAAATATGTATTACATGTTTATAAAAGATGTATAGTCAAAGTAAAAAACATTCATAAGAAGCTTACGTTTCAGAATTATTGGATACCAGGGCCAAAAGATATTCCAATTAACTTTAGAGTTACACTGCTAAAGAATGCACCAAACCCTCATGGAGTTGTTCGTTCAAAAGGTATGAAAAAATCACATATTTTGAAAACTTTCAACTGTTGTCTTTATGAATATCTTCATATTTTTATAAATCTACATTTTAGCAACAGGCGAGCCACCAGTATGTCTTGCTCTGAGTGCTGTACATGCTTTAAAAGAAGCAGTTATGTCTGCAAGAAAAGACAGTGGAGAAAATGAATGGCTTTCTTTCAGTAAGATAATCAAACTTTTATATGTTTCACTTATTTTCTCCATTATTTCCTTATCACTTTTTTTCTGTTTGTTTGTTTACAGGCCAGCCATTTTCAGTAGAGAAAGTTTGTGAAGCAACAAAAACGACATTGGAACATTTTAATTTATGAATTTTACTTTAAGGGTAAAGATTTAAATTTTTAGAGAAAACAGCCATATCAAAGAAGTGTTACATTAATTATAATGTAAATTAGCAATTTGTAAGTTACACCTAGATTTACTGCAGAGCTGCCAATGCCACATTGAATAATAAATTAAACAAGAAACTAATTGGAAGAGTGCGATAGTTGTGCTGCTTATTAAAGCCTTTATACAGGAATCACAGAGATAATCCCATCTCTTCAATGGAAGGCCAAGAAACCGTTCCTTGGTGGCTGGCTGCGATTATGAGTTTTTAAGGTGGTAGATTAAATATATTCGAGTATAAATCGAAGAAAAATAGCATAAATCCTTACCTTTTATTAGAATTAGTAAAGAATATAATTTTAATATCACATTAAAAAATATGTTTAAATAAATTACAAACTTTATTTAAGTTTTAAAGACGGTAGATTGAATGTATTCAAACATAAAAAAAATAGCATGAATGCTTAGCATTAGTGAAGAATATAATTTTAACATTATGTTAAAAAATATGATATTTAAATTAGTAACAAATTTTTTTTCTTCTCAAAAGTTTTATATCTTCCACTTGGATTTATTTCCTAAAATTTATCAGGATTATATTAAGAACTTGGAGCCAGAAAATGAGTACATCAATAGTAAAAATGTCTACTTTTCTAATAAAAAAGTATGTATTATGAATAAAAATATATTAATAACCTTTTTTATAATGATTGTTTCACAGATATTAAATTTCATTTAATTCTCATATGTCAATGTTAATTTTAAAAAAGCATATTAACCATAAACACTTGGATGAAACAGAATATTAAAAAAAATATATATTTCTATATTTACAAGGTCACACACTATGCATCACTATTGCGCTTAATCACTGTGGAGGCAATCAGATGTGACAAAACTAAGAAGGAGGTAGATCATTTCAGGTTTAGCAGCATTTATCTGAAACTATTTACAAAATATTTCACTTAGAAAATCAAAATTTAAAAAAATATACATAAAATGGTCCCTAAAATATAAGTGATGATTTATTAAAGAATCACTCGCATGTCTTTTTTGTATTGATAAAAACAATTATTCTTCTAAAAACATTGATTTTGAAAATTGCTATTAAACTGTTAAAAAATAAATAATTAACACAAGAGTTAAAAGTTTCATTTGATTATGGGCCTGCTCTAATATAAAAAAAAAAAAAGTGTTAAGAATAAAAACCCACATTCTTGTTAAAAGTTGTTCAGATTGGTGGTCTTGAGTACAAGTCAAATTGGATCACATGGTGGTACAACATTTTAATTTGCTTAAGGTGAAACCCAGGAGGTTTGGATGTGATAAAAGTAAAACTAGTGAAGCAAGAGCCAGTTGCATCATTAGAATTAACCAAAATGTTGAAAAAGTACAAAGAGGAATTAGCTGAGTTCAATTAAGCTGATAGTTCTGCTCTCTTAGTTTTCACTAACATTACGTACAAAACGACACTAATGAAGGTAATCAGGTTGACCACAGTAGGGAAAGTTTGGATGGAGCTCCATAGAATGTTTGATTGTACAACTGAAGAAAAGGCCTACTACAATCTAATTGCCTATCTTATCTAAAGGCCTACAATTTAATCTAAACTAATTGCCTATCGAATTATTATTGCAGATATTTATAATGACTTTATTTAAAAAAGAAAACTAATTATTAAAATGTAATCTAGTGTAATTTAAAGAGAACGTCCGAATGAAAACCAAATGAATGAACACTAATTCAATGAATAAACTATAACATACTGCTACCTGGTTGTTAGGCGCTCACACTAATTTAGCATTCATTAATCCAGCAGTAATCTGCAGGTGGGCTTATTATACATCGAGACTGGGGGAAATTCCAGCTCTTATATCTTCATCATTCCCTTCGGATAAAAACGGGAACCATCTTCATAGATAGGGGATATAGGGCTACAAAACCATATAACTTTCAAGATCATAGCTATATGATGGAAAAATATCATTTTCCAGTTTTAGTGGCACGCACATTGTACACTTTGCGTTATAATACATATTGATTAATGTCTGTTCACAGGATAGAAATAGGTTTTGATTATACTAATTATACTAGTAGCACAATTACTTGAAAATAAAATAAGAAGACTTGCCACACTTCTTTGGGCAAAACACAAAAATATCCTTTTCATGGATAATGCAGCATCTCCCCTACAATTCCAAAATCTCATAAAATAATTTTTCTACCATCAAATACAATAGCAGCATGTCATCCCTAAGATCAGAGAATATGTGTTTGTTGTATGTTTTCATGTTGTTGTCTTGTTAATTCCTGTGTATGCATTTACAGATACATTTATATATTCTTTTGAAATTTTTTAAATGAATGATTTAAATATAAAAGTATATATTTTCTTATATGAATGTTTATTTTTATTTTTTAATATCATTAACATGCGTAATGATAATGTCCTAGTTTGCTTAAAAATGTTTTTCCTTTTCAACTTTCCTTTAGAGGACACTTCTAATGGACAAAATATCTTTCCACTTAAGTGCCCAACACAGTGAAGTTTCACTTTATATCTTGGTTCAATTTTTCCATATTATTATTTATATAATCAGTATCTTAAATTACTTGTTCACTTTTTACAAAGATAAATTTTTATTTATTTAAATATTATAGAAAAGGAGAGCAACTCTGAGCTTTAAAAACTGCACCAAAATTCTTTATGAAAAAAAAAAAACCTGTACCACTACAACCCATAAAGGGTCTTGGGTGCAGTACTATGTAAGGAAGAGTACTGTTTCTTGGTCAGCGGTCGTGCAAGGAGGTGATTTGACCGTGATCACGCTCAACCGCCAGGTTCTTTCCCCTTAATTTTTCAATTAAGGCAAACCCACTTTATAGAGGCTGGGTTTGCCCCAGGAGGGTCTCTCGGCCCACGAGACGAACTGTGGCGAATAATAAAGATATCATAAGCCATGTCAGATTCGAACTCGGGACCTTAAGCACAGCAGTCCACTGCCTTACCAGTGGGCTACCCCGCTCCCCAAAATTCTTTATGAAACAATAAAAAATAATTAAAACAAACCTGTTCATGAAACTTCAGGTGAACACCTTTCAATGAACAACTAATTATACTGAGTTGTGATACATCGATTCCGTACACATTATTAATATGTGATGTCAGTTGATTACAAAAAAGTAGTATTTCTTCAAACTGAATTACATCATTGAGTGAATCGTGAGTACTGTAAAAGATTAAAAAAATAATAATAATAATAAATGATATATATAATTATAATAGCTGGGATAATAAAACTATTTAATAAATATATTTAATAAAGTAGCAGAAACGGCCACGCATTGCTATGGCCCTGTAGCTATAATGCGTTGAATTAATTATATCCTAAACTTTTTAATACAGTCAAATCAATATTCACTGATAAAGATAAAAAGAAATTCAGCTAATCTTAAAAACTTAAAACTTACCTGATTGACAATAGTACATCACACCAAGTTAAAAGTGTTTGGTAAAGATTAAGGAGTTAATTTTTTTATTTTTAACATCTCATATTTGACTGTAGTACGAATTAATGATTCATTCATTAAGTACTACTTATTAACACATCTATATAAATAAAGATGAAATTCTGTTTGTTTGTTTGTTTCTTCTTTATAGAAATCCATACCGTTTGTCCTAAATTCTCCAAATTTCGCTCAGTGGTTCTTTGATACCAGGTGCGAACACCTGTCCATATTCCAAAACTTCCTGTCCAAGCCAAAACTCACTGGAAGCGATGGACCATATGATAATAGAACCTGATTGCTGATAATTTCTGCTTTATGCTACTGGAATGCCTTTTGAAATTCTTGGGTCTAAACTCAATGGCTTCCTTTGTGGAGCAATTGACGCAGAGGGTAGGTTATGGAATGGTCTGAATCTCGCATAGTAAATAACTATTTCCAAGAAACAATGTAGCTCAAGATTTTTAGGTTCCTCCATATTGGCGATATCCGATTTTTAGGTTCCTCCATATTGGCGATTAACTTTCTTGAGGCATTTAGAAATATTATTGTATCTGACACTCTACACTGGTACTGAACGTGAATTTTGAAAAATGAACAATTTAGTTTACTCAGGTTTATATTGATCTTTTTTAACCTTTCATGGCCCAAGCCAGATTCGAACTCGGGACGACCTTGAGCACAGCAACTCAATGCCTTACCAACAAGCTACCCCGCTCCCTTTATCATTATTCTATCTATCCCTTCTTAATCATTGGATTTGGAGAAATATTGAGGAAGATATGGGACAGAAACAAAACATAAACATAATATTAACTTTGGAGAAAAATCATTTAATCTTAAGAAAACTCAAGATTATGTTCAGCTCCTCTTAAAATTTTTTCAACTAAACACAATAAGAAAACTAATAAATATTTATTTTATTTTTTTAAATCCTTGGTATAGATGTTTAATTAAAAACTAGAATTAAATAAAGCTAATCAATGATATTTTTAACCAAAAAAAGACATATTATCTTGGTAGACTGCTTTATTTATTTACAATAATGAACTAACATGAGACTGCAATGGAATGGTTAGTTCATTATTGCAAAAAAG
The DNA here is from genome assembly GCA_911387785.2 of Aelia acuminata. Taxonomy (NCBI): domain Eukaryota; kingdom Metazoa; phylum Arthropoda; class Insecta; order Hemiptera; family Pentatomidae; genus Aelia; species Aelia acuminata. The sequence goes on along the minus strand of OU426979.1, from coordinate 127,010,753 downwards.
ACATGATATGGTCAATATCACAGGCACATAACCTTTCAAAATAGGCCCGCTCAGGAGCCACTCTTTAGAAGTAGTACCGAAAGTATTATTGATGTGAGGATAAAATTATTTTGGTCCTGTTTTGAGTTGTTTTTTGTGGTTATTATTTTTATTATGTATGTAGTAAGCAACAACTAAACTTTTAAAAATTTTAAAATGCAAAATTAAACTAAACTCTTACCCTTATATATATATATATATATATACATATAAAACTATTATCACCTTGACAATCGAAAGTGAGATACAAAGTAAATATACATAAACACACAAGTCCATAGAGAATACATTACCTGTCCCATAATGCTGATAATACATCTTCATTAAAAAAAATATCTATTTCTGCAGCATTCTTTGTAGGAAGTTTATAAGTGAGGCTCATACCACAATTAAGATTTCTCTTCAAAGTTTCATTTACAGTTATCCCTATGAAATTATAGAACTAAATTGATTACATGTGTATTGAAAACTGATTTATAACAATCATAAATATCAAATCATGGACTAAAATTCAATAATAATTGTATCACTCAAATAAGGAGTAATAAATATATATGCCTCTTATGATCAACCATCAACACTAAAATGGAGTTCTAAATCTAAAATCCAAACCAATTGGTGATGCAGTTTTTCAATTTTTTGTGATATACCTCATAATTCATTCATGTCACAATGCATTTTGTGCAGAATAAAACTAATAAAAAATTATATTCTTATAAAACTTTATTCAACTAATTAAACTACATAAAAAACAAATTAAGGAAAATTGGCTGATTTAAAATGAATTCTGATTTCTCCACTTGCTAAATCATAAGGGGTAAAACCATCATCATCATCACACATCAAATCTGTTATAGCCCCATTGAGCAACAAGACCTTAACAATTTCAGAATGGCCGCATGAACAAGCATAATGAAGGGCAGTTTGACCAGATCCATCTCGCATATTGATGTTAGCTCCATGGGCCAGCAGCAACTTCACTATATCTAACAACCCTCTATCCGCTGCCCAATGTAGTAAACTCATTCCAAACTCATCAGTAACTTCAGCACCACAACTCTCAACAAAACATTTGACTTTGTCAATATCTCCTTCCTTAACCCTATCAAAAATGTTCTTATCTTCCTCATTGATTTCAACTTCATCATTTGCCATTCTACTAACAGCTACCCAACCTTCTTTTTTTTCATCGTTCTTTTGATTGGTTTCCCAATCTGGTAATATTTCTTCTATTAGACTAATATATTTAATCATAGCTTCTGTTTGCGGCAAATCTCCTAAGGCTTTCCATGCTTCCCACTTTCAGTTGCTCTCATATGCATAGGGATGGCCATAGGGGGCGGGATGGCCGAGTGGGAAAACGCCTCAGAAAATACGCGTTGCCCATGGCAACGTATGATTGAGAACCGAAAGATAGCAAGTTCAAAACCCGGAGCCAGGGGAAAATTTAATAATACTTGGCATCAATCCCCCACCCTTTCCTGGGGATGGTTGGCGGTTATAAGTTATAAGTTAGCGAGAGCTAGGTAGAGCGCGCGCGGTATCAGTCGGGGAATGGGTAGGCAAAGGGGGGACGGAGTGTGACCGGGTTAATTTGCAAATTAATGTTTCCTGACCTATAGCTAACTGATAAAAAAAATCTGGTATCAAATAAATATTAAATTCAATTTTCTGATATACCCAAACTTCTAATGCTGATACCTAGAAAAATTATGTTTGTTATAATATCAGTAATTTTTACTTTTCAGGACAGAAACTGATTACATGATATTTATATTTATACTTTCCCCTGTCCTTATATACCCAATATAAATTTTTTGTCGACTATCGATAGTTTTACTCGATGGTATTGAAACTATCACTAGTTTCCCAACCCTACTACAAATGGACTGATAGCTGGACAAACTAAGGTTATCAAGATTTTTCCCACCACTTTTACTGATCAGTGTTGCCCAGAACAGCCGATGACAATCGTGATGGATGTTTTTACAAAACTTTGGAGACAAACCTATTTTTCTATTCACTCTGAAAGTATTGGAAATAACTAAAACATTCATAACTCAAAACACCACCACATAAAAATAAAATCCATCTCGATCCAAATTTAATCGAAACTGAGTGTTTTATTTCAAGAAATGATGAACTCATGTAACTTTACACAGATTTTTTTTTTGTAAGACATGCTATATTCATTTTAATGTTACCAGGTCTGGATCAAGGAGTGGCTATGGGGGCACTAGATCTGGGCTTTTAGAAGATTTTAGGGAGCAGCAAATTTTGGCATAAAATTACAATTTTTCAACAAAACCCTCCTTTAAAGGCTTTTTTTAATGTTTTGAGATATGCTTTACATCCAAAGGCAATTGTCTCTATGAGGATGACATACCACTCATAGCAAACCTCATTCAGATCCTGTAAAGGAGATGGATTAATGCCAATAAAGACAAAATTCAACAGATTAGTTGTGAACCTAAAGATGTGCAGTTCACTTTGAGTAATAAATCCTTGACAGGAGACCAAACCAATTTTCTAAACAAGCTCTTTCAATTGATAAAGTGGTACAAAAATATTTTTTTATAGGTTTAATTATATTAAATAGTTACACTGAACATGTGATCACTCTGAGATTATTGTGCAACAGTTTTATTATATTTTTTAGAAATACAGCCTTTCCTAAGGTTTCTTCTTCTTTTTATAAATATTCGAGCCTTATGAGCTTTTAAAAGCTTACACAGACCTCTATATCTTCCAGGATTCTTCTTACTTATTAACTAACGTGGCCCTACAACTCAGTTATGAGTTCTGGCCTCCTCCACCATCCTCTGCCAATTCTCACGGTTAAATGCAGCCGCCATCCAATTTCTAACATTTAGGAGCTCACGGGCATCGTCCGAGACACAGTCAGCCCACCTCATTCTGGGTCTTCGTCTTGTGCTGTACAGCTGGTTCTTTGAGCAGCTTCTTTGGAGCTCATCACTGCTCATCCTAGCCACTGCTTCTCACCGGTGTCAACCAAGCTTCCAAACCCTCATCATATTGGGGTCTTTTTATAGTGCATACACTTCGAGATTGGTTCTTCGGTGCCATCTGCCATTGTCCCATGCTCCTCCAAATATCCTTTGCAGGACCCTCCTTTCAAATATGAGCAGGTCTTGCTCAGACTCCCTTGTAATGTTCCATGATTCCGACCCGTACAGTAAAACTGGTCTAATCGGTGGCTTATACAAGTGGATTTTTGTTTTCAGGTGTCGGAGGAGTCCATAATATAATTTATTTGCAGAGGAAATTCTCTGGCGAATCTCGACGTTGTTCTCGTTGTCCAGAGTAACCAGAGAGCCTAGTTACTTGAACTGAGATAGTTTTTCAAACTCGAAGTGGGCAAAGGTTACAGCTTCACTGGGGTTTGGGGTCTCTTCTGCTAACATATATTTTGTCTTTGAGGCATTGACCTCGAACCCAAGCCTCCTTGCAGATTCCAATAGCGCCAGGAACACGTCTTCTACCGCAAAAGTGATCCGCCTACTATATCTATGTCATCTACGTAGGCAAGTAACTGCACTGTCCGATTAAATATTGGTATTCCCAGCTCTCTCAGCGTAATAAACAACTCCTCTTCTGTCTCCAGGATTCTTCTGAGGCCTAAATTCTAGCAAAAAATAACAGTTTTGCAAAGGATTTATTTCAGTAAAAAGAAAAATCAAAAGTTATTCAAATAGCACAATTACTCCAGAAAGATTGACTAATCTGAGTATAATTTCCGTTTCGAATAAAAGAGCTAAATTCATCAACTATTAAGACATCGTTCAAGTTTTTCCTGCAAAAAAAGTTTTGAAAGAGAAGTTTAATTTAATTGATTGATGTAAATCATGACAACATAATTCAGTCAATAAAGACAATCTGGGGTCACCTGTGGTGAGGTGGTTAACATAGCCAACTAATACACACAATGTCGCAGGTTCCTAGTCTGCTAGGTGGCCCTAGGATCTTTGTAAGGGAGTAAAAAGGTGCCATCATGCCAATGCCATCCTTCGGGTGGGACTAAAATGGTGGTCCTCAGCCTTTACAATGTCAGATACTCATTAAAGATCTCTATCCTAATTTCACCTGGATAGACAAAATTTAGGACTCAACTGTAGCATCGTAAAATTAGCCATAGAAGCATAAAGTGACATTAAATAAAAACAAAATGAGCTTTTTGCAAAATAGAATTTGTTAATAAATCTTGGTGGCAAAAAAAAAAAAAAAAAAAATGAGCTTTTAAAAATTTTATTATTTTATATTTATTTCAAAATATATTACCTAAAAGACAATTATCAAAAAATTTACTTACAACGAGAAAAGGGTAGAAGAGCAAAATTAAGCTTCTCCACCCCCCACCCATGGAAATGATCCTAGATCCGCCCCTGAATTTTACCATCATATTATTTTTGAAAAAAATTAATCACTGCTGAAATTTTTTGCAAAAATACAAAAGGAACAACCAGTGGTGTCAATTGATATTAGAATTACTCATAAACTATTAAAAATTATGCATAATTCGATATACAAGCAGCAAAATTAATTTTCATACCTCCTCCTTCTTATCTGAACAGACTCTGCAGATTTTGAATTTTACTTATAAGTAATGAGCAACATTTGATGAAGGAACAATTCTAATTCCATATTTGGGTCTATTTTTCCTTTGCTATTAATTAAAATATACTGATACCAGCAATTAGTAAACTTATCAGGCAGTTAGTAAACTGTATCAATCTTGAATAATAATTGATTTTGGATAATCATTTAGGGGTTAATATAATTAAGGGTTATACTAAACAAGTTGGACAAAGATAAACAATTTTTTAACTATCACATACCTTATAAGATGATTAAATAATGAATAATAATAAAAATACCTATCAACCATACGATGTTTGCCTCTGTAAGCTGAACAGGTCTCAAATTACATTTTAATGTCCTCTGGATAAATTGGTGTATTTTCAATGATTCCTTCTTAGATTGTTTTAAAACTAATAACAGTGACCAATAAACAGTCCCATCCTGTTCAGTTTCAGAAACTGAAATAGCCATTGATTCATACACCTTTGTACCATTTTTCTGGCTAACCTGAAACTTTATCAAATGAAAACTTTAATAAAAATTGAGCAATGAGGTTCATTACTAGTAAAAGGTTCATATTTAATTAGAAAATACAAAACCTACCAGCATTGATGGGCATGAGAAGGTTAAACCAGTTATTAATGAAACATTAGTTTCAAATTCAGACATTTTTTTCTGGAACAATGTTTGAATTTTCTTCAAAAAAAAGTCATTGATATCTATGGATGTAGTGTTTACAATTTGGTATGGTATAACGTTTTTGTTAGTAACATCTACAAACAGAAGCAAAATCAAAACAAAATGGAAGGTAAATTAATTTAATATGATTTTACAAGAATAAACAAAACTTACAGGGCAAATTTTTAGCCTCTCTCAAGAAACGTAAACTGTTCTGATGTATAGTTCTGTACTCTTCTCTCTTATTCATGTTAGGTTCATGAAAAATTAAAAATAAAACCAACACATACAACACTGTCAAGAATTAAAATAAAAAGTCGTATGGTACATACAAATAAACGCCTTAGCAATTCCCGCCAAATCTTCTGTCAACGTATTACCTTCCTTTAGGGTTGGGAAGCTATCGATATCACTGTCGATACTATCTTTAGCTAATCCCTAGTTTATTTTTTGATCTAGTTTAGTTTAGCATAACGAATAAGTACAAGTGTTGTAGCAGTGTTGCCCATGTATGTCGATGAAGCAGTGTTGCCCATGTATATAAATTTTTATATAAACCTTTTAAAAGTTATTAATATTTAATAACATTCTATTTGTAAAATATTATTAATTATGTTATTAGAAAATAACTAGTATAATATTAATATAGTAAAAAATGGTGTAAATATTTTTTTCTTAATTTGTGCAACCATATGGCAACACTGTCAATTATTTATAAATTATAAAAATCATCTGTTTTAATTAGTGAGTGTTGAAAAATACCTGTGAAAACATATGAAAATCGTTGACCTTATGTGGAATAAATAAAATAGTAATTCTCCGTAAATGTGTTGTTCCTTGGTGTATTAAGAATTTATTGATTGGTGCAATTAGAAGTACCAAAGTGTAACCACACTAGGAGTTTATTGGTTCGTCATCAGGAGTGCTATCTACGGATTGCCTTTATAATTTTATAATTACATCTACTTAATAAATGACCGGTCTACTACTTGGATCTTTATCTGACGCAATTTCTTGTATAATCAGATTGATAAATATTTTATTTATTAATCCGATAACAATCAGATTGATAAATATTTTATTTATTAATCCGATAACAATCAGACTACTTGTAATGGAGTAATAGAGCATGGCACTTATTGAGCTTAGACACATTATTAATTTTTTTTTATTGATATTGGTCAATTCTCATTCACACATCTTAACTTCCCAAGGTGCTGGCATAATTAATAGAAAAACCTTCATGATTGCATTACACTATATATATTTTTTAATTATACATAGAGGAAAAGGCAATTCATCTTTTACTGTGGCATTGTTGTACAGTGGCAACATTTGAATCGTACTTTTTAACCAGATGTTTAGTTTAATTTTTAAAAAACATGTATTTGGTGGCTCTATTTCCGTTCGTGCAAAAGGAGATAATGTGGAAATCTGGAGTTGTTGGAACAGACTTAAAAGGATTATGAATTGGCGACGCACACAGGGGTATTTGGCCCTAAAAGCTGGCCAAAACCCATTTTTTGAAGTTTGAAATTTCTGGTAAATAATGACTCGAAGGTGAAGTAGAGGACCTGTGGGATCATGCAACATGATTCTTATCTCTTCCAGGCCCTTAATCCGGCGGCTATTCTAATTCAAATCTGACCTTATCCTTTAACTCGTCTGTGCTCATAAGTATTGTTCTACAAAATAGATTAATTTTCTTTGTTCTTACTGAAGTATCGGCGTTATCATATGATGGATAGTTCGAGGCAAGGTTTGTACTTGTTATTCAGATAGTTATAATTTTTTTGTATTCAATACTAGTATCAATATCTTTTTGTTTTTTTGGTAGGTATATTTTAGAGCTAAAAATTAAATTTGAAGGTTAAAAAGTTATACTTCTGGGCATTTCTGGGCAACGAAATATTTTTTATGATAATGTATAATTATCGTTGATTATGTTTCTTGAAAAAAATTCTGCGAATATCTGCGATTCGGAGACTTATAATTTCTTATTACTAAAATGTCAATTTCATTAAATAATAAAAAAAATTCAATTTTGTTATATTTTCATTTATTTATATTTTAGGATCTTCTGGAATAATAATAATAACTAGAAGGGAATTATTTGACATATTTTTAAAGTCGAAAGCATTAGCTTTAAAAAAAAAATAAGGAATTTTCGTAGTCTTTTCTCATTGGGAAATATTGCCTAGGTAATAGCCTAGAGCAGGTGAAACAGCTAAAACATAAATGATTAATTTTGAGGCATGATTTCTAAGTAAGATGGAATGCTTCTTCAAGGAAAAGAAATGTTTTTGAAACAGCAACAAGAAATGGCTAAGTGGGACGATACCAATTAAAAGCTCAAGATCTGGTGGACGCTCTGAAAAATCATTTGTTACTTTAAAATTTAAAATCTGTTCACAAAATTTTAAGAGATGGTTTTGAAGTGATAAAAAGCCCTCTACTTCATATTGGTCTTTTATCTGAGGAAGCAGCAGAAACTCGAAAAAACCATTTCCGGGTTTATAGAGAAAATAAGACCAGAAAATTTTACCGGATAGAGTGCAATCTGGATGTAATTAATAGATTAATATTGACATCAGATCCAGTTATCACAGGTATGAGAAGTTCAAGAAAAAAGGTATGAGGTTTTGTAAGGAAACTTTAGAAATGTTGTCTCCCCCAACCAACTTAACCGATAGTGGTGATTCCGAAAGTTCATTAAGTGACGAGGAAAGTGAATAATGAATAATTAAATTTAATATGCATTTTTAAGAAAGGTTGGTGCGTTTCTTCCTGGGATATAAGTTGTGTTTCGAAGAGGTATTAAACAATTCTTAATGAATTAGGAAAAAACATTGTTTTTCTTTATCACCATAACTTTTTATATTCACCTATTTTACACTATTTTCATTTTTTAAAAATAATAGTAATAGATAAATGATAATAAATCTTTAATTAGTTACAAGCATATTTCATGGGTGCAATGCATTAAGAGAAAATAATATGAACATAAATTGTAAACCCATGGATGCCTATTTCACAGTCGGTGGATTTATGTAAAAATTAATTTTATGAAAATTTTCTCCTTAGAATATTTTTTTTAACTGCTAAAAAAGCATTTTTAATGTCTATTACAAATATAGAAGCCATTTTGAGGACTTTTGAATTAATAAAATGGAAGGAAATAGTTTTGGCCAGCTTTTCGGGTCAAATACCCCTGTGTGCGACGGGTCGCGAAAGAAAAGATTGACAGTGGCGGTTCCAGATCAGGGTTACTACCCGGTGGTCCGCGCTTCAGGAATCCCTGCATAAATCATTTGCATTTTCCGAAAGTTTTTATTTTTTTAAGCACAATGGCACTGTAAATAGGTATATAAATAACGGTATTAGGTATTACTTCGGATGAGCAACTCCAAGATGGCGGCCGCCGTGAGTAAACAACAAGGTAGTAAATTCACACCCAACCCGATATCCAAGACTCAGTTCGGGTTTACCGAGAGTTCCCGAGCGGGTCGAGATAACCTTCCCGCTTAAGGTCTGGCCACACTAGAGATGGGCGTTTCGGTTGTTTTTACAAAACGCCAACGAACTGTTCGTTGAAAAAAAACAACTGTTGGAAAAAACGGTTTGAAAAAAACAGGTTGGGGAAAAAAGAAAACCTCCTATCTGTTTCTATCAGGTGTTTGTTTTGTGTTGTGTTGTTTTATTGGAAACGTAATAATAGTATTAATTCAAAGTTTAAAAAAATAATAATTTGAGAATAAAATCAGAAAATGTCCCTAATTGTTGAAGCAACAAAATTAAAATAAAAAATCACAAACTTAAAATAATTTTGACAGGTCTTTATCGAGAAAAATGTTAAAATATTATGAATTCTTGAAATATTAAGAAAAATAAACTTCTTTAATATTTAGAATTTTTTTTTCATTGTAATGAACTATATGTAATAACTTCCTGTTATTGTAATGTATTCTCATCCATACACAGCAGTTTGGAGATATGTTTTAATTAGCACTTGAATAAACTGACATTAAAAAAAATGTAATTAAAAGTGTAACTTTAAATTTTAAATGAAATAAATAGAAATTCGAAAATAGAATCCACAGAAAACTTAACGGAAAATCAAACAACGGAGCGCTATAGGCGGGCGCAAGCGACGGTGCTGCTTCTGCGACGGCGCTGCAGGAACTAGAGAAACGGGGATAAAAGGGGGCCATTACCTGGGATTCATAGGGTTTTTAATTTATTTTTCCATAATTAAAACCCGATTGAGCAAAAAATCATTTGAAAAATATCTAATAGGTATTTTGCTCGGTCCCTCAGTGTTCAATTAGAAAATCAAAGACGTGTCATTCCCTTTTATTTTCAAAAAATAAAAAGCTTCTTAAAGAGTGGATTGTAAAATTAAGAATAGATAAGCCTGTTTCGAAACATATGACGATATGTAGTCTTTATTTTAAAGAAAGAGACTATATTTATCCAGGTAAATATTAGTATTTGACATTTTATTATTCCAAAATGCTAGTTTTATGCAAATAACATTGAGACCACAGTGTCATAGATTTGTTTTTCTTTTTTAATTTTCACCATTTTTCTATTACATCCGTTGTGCTTAATTGTTCCATGTTTTCAATGCGAAGCCTGAAAGTTTTGACAAATAAATAAATAATATGACAAAGAATCTAAGCTGTCATAACAATGATTGTGTGAACAGGTAATTAATGTTATTACTAACCGAAAAACGTCGAGTAAAGTTACAATGATGTGTTTGCATTTACCAGAACTACCAGCTTTACACGTACAATGACAAGAAAATTGCTTATTATTATTAATAAATTTGATTTCCACATTTATTTGATGGGGCAGTCCTTTAAGATTGCTAGTTTAAAGGCACGAGGCTTTTAAAATAACTGTTTTTTTATTTTTAGATGTTATTCCACATGTAAATATGTGGCTTGCATCAAGAATAGCCTGCCCTTCAATTAATGGTCTTTAAAAATTACCAATTATCTCTATCACATCAACTAAGTCTAACACCGTTCTTTCCGACATTTTGCAAAACTACTAGCGCACCCTATAGTCGATTGCGCCCGCCTATTGGTGAAGAAAACAACTGTTCTTTTCAATTTCAGTCGTTCTGTAACGAGTTCCAAACGTTTGAGTAGTTGTAAATGAGAACGGGAAGAGAAGGAAGTTCTAAATCCCAACTGTTTGGGCTGGTTCAGGAAAACAGTTTTTTCCGTTTTTTACAAAAAACAGTTTTTTCAAACAGTTTGGCGTTTTTCTTCCCATCACTAGGCCACACATGTCCGCACCGCAGCACTAATATAGGTTATGTTCAGAATATTTTTAATTTAACTTACATATTACCTTTAGTTATGCGGCATAACTTATGCCTAAAGTGGCCTGTGCCTGACATGTGTGGCCTGACCTTTAGGCATTACTAAAGGTAATATGTAAGTTAAATTAAAAATATTCTGAACATAACCTATTTTAGTACTGCGGTGATGACACATGTAGCCAGACCTTTACTCAAAGGAGGGGAGGGAAGTAAAGTAAGGATGGGGAGTGACTGGCGTATCTGTGACTTTGTCACTGTGACTTACCGGTCACCAGTAGTCACTGTGACCAAAATTTACAAGTCAATGTGACTTCAGTCACTGTAAGGTCACAGTCTCTGGAAGATTTGTCACTTCAAGAATTCACAGGGACTCTACTTGTCAGTGACTTGGGTCACTCTTCACTTCACTGTGACTTGGGTCACTCTTCACTTCACTGTGACTTGGGTCACTCTTCACTTCACTGTGACTTGGGTCACTCTTCACTTCACTGTGACCGACGCCGCTGATCTCCCACTACACCTCCCTTCCTGCCACTGTTCTCAGCTATTTGGGAAACTTCCCGGTTACATAAAAAACAAACCCACTTTAATAAAAAAACCTTTAGTCTTTCCGACCTAAAATTCACAACTTACTTTTACTTAGGCATAATCAACTCTCCTATCTTCGATTAAAAAAAAAAAAATCTGGTGCGTGCGCGCAACACACAACTTTCACTTACCAACTTATTTAGATAAGAAATTGACGTGTTTTGTTAATTGACACTTCACAAAGTCACAATTTTTTTCATTTTCATTTCTTATTTTTGCCGTTTATGAGTAAATAAAAAACACACGTGAAAATGAGAGAACATTTATTCACTAAAATGCCCCCTCCAATTGATCAATTTTGATGAAATTTTTACTGTCACATCGCGGGCACATTCATATGCTAAATACCAAGTTTGATCAAAATCGTTAAAGCCGTGTTTGGGTAAATGAAAAAAACAAAACACGTAAAAGTGGGACGCAATTTATTAAGTAAAGTACCCCCTCCGGTTGATCAATTTTGATGAATTTTTCGCAGTCAAATCTCGGGCATATTACTGCATCAAATACTAAGTTTAATCAAAATCGTTAGAGCCGTTTTCGAGAAAATCGATAAAAACGTAAAAAGTTATTAAATAAAGTACCCCCTCCGTTTGACTAATTTTGATGAAATTTTTGCTGTCACATCGCGGGCATATACATACACCAAATACCAAGTTTGATCAAAATCGTTAAAGCCGATTTAGAGTAAATAGAAAAAAGACGTGAAAATCAGTTTTGTACGGCCTATAGTTTTTGAGCTAGTCTGTTCACACACACACACACACACACACAGACACACAGACCATTTCGCGGGACTTGGTTATTTGGACTCAGGGGGCCCTAAAACGTGTATTTCCGTTGAAAACCGGAATTCAAAATTTTTCACGATCGCAATACTTATTTCATATATAAGTAAGTGAAAGTAAAAAATTATTTTATTGCTAAGTTTATAATTCGACCGCTTACTTTTTAGATAATTATAACTGAATCTTTTTTACTTTCACTTACCTATATATGAAATATATAGTAAGTGGAAGTATTGCGATCGTGAAAATTTTCGACTTCCGGTTTTCAACGGAAATACACGTTTTGGGACCCCCTGAGTCGAAATAACCAAGTCCCGCGAAATGGTCTGTGTGTGTGTGTGTATGTGAACAGACTAGCTCAAAAACTATAAACCGTGGGAACCTGAAATTGGGTATTTAGTATAGGTATATGCCCGCGATGTGACAGCAAAAATTTCATCAAAATTGCTCAAAGGGAGGGGGTACTTTATTTAATAACTTTTTACGTTTTTTTCGATTTTCTCAAAAACGGCTCTAACGATTTTGATTAAACTGAGTATTTGATCGATTTAAAGAAAGTTCTAAGCCTGATATACATATATATAAAAATATATTTTCAACTTACATATTTTTATTTTTCAATATAGTCCCCTACAACAGCAACGCACTTATTCCACCGCTTCCCTAACATCTGTAACCCGGCCAAAATTTTTTTTTCGAAACCTTCCAAAACGACTTTGAGAGCTGAGATAACCTCATCGTCTGACGAAAACACTCTCCCATACAAATGTTTTTAATTTCACTTACCTATATATGAAATATATAGTAAGTGGAAGTATTGCGATAGTGAAAATTTTCGACTTCCGGTTTTCAACGGAAATACATGTTTTGGGGTCCCCTGAGTCAAAATAACCAAGTCCCGCGAAATGGTCTGTGTGTGTGTGTGTCTGTGTGTCTGTGTGTGTGTGTGTGTGTGAGTGTGTGTGTGTGTGTGTGTGTGTGTGTGTGTGTGTGTGTGTGTGTGTGTGTGTGTGTGTGTGTGTGTGTGTGTGTGTGTGAACAGACTAGCTCAAAAACTATAAACCGTGCGAAACTGAAATTGGGTATTTAGAGTATGTATATGCCCGCAATGTGACAGCAAAAATTTCATCAAATTTACTCAAAGGGAGGGGGTACTTTATTTAATAACTTTTTACGTTTTTTTTCTCGATTTTCTCAAAAACGGCTCTAACGATTTTGATTAAACTGAGTATTTGATCGATTTATATGCCCGAAATATGACTGTAAAAATTTCATCAAAATTGATTAACCGGAGGGGGGACTTTACTTAATAAATTTTGTAACATTTTCACGTCTTTTTTCTATTTACTCTAAATCGGCTCTAACGATTTTGATCAAACTTGGTATATGATGTATTTATATGCCCAAGATGTGACTGTAAAAATTTCACCAAAATTGATCTACGGGAGGGGGGACTTTACTTAATAAATTTTGTACCATTTTCACATGTTTTTTTTATTTACTCAAAAACGGTTTTAACGATTTTGATCAAACTTGGTATTTGATGTATTTATATGCCCGAGATATGACTGTAAAAATTTCATCAAAATTGATCTACGGGAGGGGGGACTTTACTTAATAAATTTTGTATCATTTTCACGGTTTTTTTTATTTACTCAAAAACGGCTTTAACGATTAACAAAAATAAGATATGAATGTAGAAAAATGTGTGACTTTGGGAAATGATAATTAGCAAAACACATCAATTTCTAATCTAAGTAAGTTGGTAAGTGAAAGTTGTGTGTTGCGCGCACGCACCAGATTTTTTATTTTTATTTTTACCATCAAATGAATATAATATTTTTTAAGGGCAAAGATTATTCAAAACAAATATAACTTATATTTTTGACAATAAAAAAATATACATTTACAACTATCATACACAAAGTAAAATTGTGCCTTTTTCAATATAAAATAAAAAATCTGGTGCGTGCGCGCAACACACAACTTTCACTTACCAACTTACTTAGATTAGAACTTAATGCGTTTTGTTAATTGCCACTTCTCAAATGAACAGAACATCTTTAATAATAACGCATTGGTTTGTCATTAAAGGCATACGGCGCATGCATGAGTTCAAGGTGCTTTATGAGTTGACGGATTATTTTTCTTCTTTTCTCCTGTATATGTTTACTTGATTTTCTTCATATATCATATTTAGCCATTTCTTATTTTTAGGCGTGATGACAGACAGTTCATTTCTCAATATAAACTAAAACAAAGGTACTTTATAGGAAAACAAAAAAGGCCCCTTCCCCATTTAAGCCCTCTCAGAACATTTTAATAATGATAAAGCTTACCTGATATTAAATAACAACTAATTTTCATTAAACATAACGAATTTGATAAAAATCGTTAAAGCCGTTTTTGAGATAATCGATCAAAAAGGTAAAAATTGGAAAAAAGTTATGAAATAAAGTCCCCCCTCCTGTAGATCAATTTTGATGAAATTTTTAGTCATATCTCGGGCATATAAATACATCAAATACAAAGTTTGATCAAAATCGTTAAAGCCTTTTTTGAGTAAATAAAAAAAACACGTGAAAATGATACAAAATTTATTAAGTAAAGTCCCCCCTCCGGTTGATCAATTTTGATGAAATTTTTACAGTCATATCTCGGGCATATAAATAGATCAAATACTCAGTTTAATCAAAATCGTTAGAGCCGTTTTTGAGAAAATCGAAAAAAACTTAAAAAGTTATTAAATAAAGTACCCCCTTCCTTTGAGTAAATTTGATGAAATTTTTGCTGTCATATCGCAGGCATATACATACTCTAAATACCAAATTTCAGGTTCGCACGGTTTATAGTTTTTGAGCTAGTCTGTTCACATACACACACACACACACACACACACACACACACACACACACAGACACACACACACACAGACCATTTCGCGGGACTTGGTTATTTCGACTCAGGGGACCCCAAAACGTGTATTTCCGTTGAAAACCGGAAGTCGAAAATTTTCACGATCGCAATACTTCCACTTACTATATATTTCATATATAGGTAAGTGAAAGTAAAAATCTGGTGCGTGCGCGCAACTCACAACTTTCACTTACCAACTTACTTTGATAAGAAATTGACGTGTTTTGTTAAATATCATTTCCCAAAGTCACACATTTTTCTACATTCATATCTTATTTTTATTAATCGTTAAAGCCGTTTTTGAGTAAATAAAAAAACCCGTGAAAATGATACAAAATTTATTAAGTAAAGTCCCGCCTTCGGTTGATCAATTTTGATGAAATGTTGGCTATCACATATTTGGCATATACATACATCAAATACCCAGTTTGGTCACAATCGTGAAAGCTGTTTTTGAGTAAATAAAAAAAGCACGTAAAAATGATACAAAATTTATTAAGTAAAGTGCCCCCTGCGGTTGATCAATTTTGATGAAATTTGTACAGTCATATCTCGGGCATATAAATACATCAAATACCCAGTTTGATCAAAATCGTTAAAGCCGATTTAGAGTAAATAGAAAAAAGACGTGAAAATGTTACAAAATTTATTAAGTAAAGTCCCCCCTCCGGTTAATCAATTTTGATGAAATTTTTAAAGTCATATCTCGGGCATATAAATAGATGAAATACTCAGTTTAATCAAAATCGTTAGAGCCGTTTTTGAGAAAATCGAAAAAAATCTAAAAAGTTATTAAGTAAAGTACCCCCTCCCTTTAAGTAATTTTGATAAAATTTATGCTGTCACATCGCGGGCATTTACTTACACTAAATACCCAATTTCAGGATCGCACGGTTTATAGTTTTTGAGCTAGTCTGTTCACATATACACACACACACACACACACACACACACACACACACACACACACACACACACACACACACACACACACACACACACACACACACACACACACACACACACACACACACACACACACACACACACACACACACACACACACACACACACACACACACACACACACACACACACACACACACACACACACACACACACACACACACACACACACACACACACACACACACACACACACACACACACACACACACACACACACACACACACACACACACACACACACACACACACACACACACACACACACACACACACACACACACACACACACACACACACACACACACACACACACACACACACACACACACACACACACACACACACACACACACACACACACACACACACACACACACACACACACACACACACACACACACACACACACACACACACACACACACACACACACACACACACACACACACACACACACACACACACACACACACACACACACACACAGACACAGACACAGACACAGACACAGACACAGACACAGACACAGACACAGACACAGACACAGACACAGACACAGACACAGACACAGACACAGACACAGACACAGACACAGACACAGACACAGACACAGACACAGACACAGACACAGACACAGACACAGACACAGACACAGACACAGACACAGACACAGACACAGACACAGACACAGACACAGACACAGACACAGACACAGACACAGACACAGACACAGACACAGACACAGACACAGACACAGACACAGACACAGACACAGACACAGACACAGACACAGACACAGACACAGACACAGACACAGACACAGACACAGACACAGACACAGACACAGACACAGACACAGACACAGACACAGACACAGACACAGACACAGACACAGACACAGACACAGACACAGACACAGACACAGACACAGACACAGACACAGACACAGACACAGACACAGACACAGACACAGACACAGACACAGACACAGACACAGACACAGACACAGACACAGACACAGACACAGACACAGACACAGACACAGACACAGACACAGACACAGACACAGACACAGACACAGACACAGACACAGACACAGACACAGACACAGACACAGACACAGACACAGACACAGACACAGACACAGACACAGACACAGACACAGACACAGACACAGACACAGACACAGACACAGACACAGACACAGACACAGACACAGACACAGACACAGACACAGACACAGACACAGACACAGACACAGACACAGACACAGACACAGACACAGACACAGACACAGACACAGACACAGACACAGACACAGACACAGACACAGACACAGACACAGACACAGACACAGACACAGACACAGACACAGACACAGACACAGACACAGACACACACACACACACACACACACACACACACACACACACACACACACACACACACACACACACACACACACACACACACACACACACACACACACACACACACACACACACACACACACACACACACACACACACACACACACACACACACACACACACACACACACACACACACACACACACACACACACACACACACACACACACACACACACACACACACACACACACACACACACACACACACACACACACACACACACACATATATATTTCATATATAGGTAAGTGAAAGTAAAAATATATTCGATGTAAAGTAAATATTTGTAATATTTATACAAAATGTAATCTATGTAGTATCAATTGTTTTACGATAACGGAACATTATGGGGTTAAAATCACAAATTTTCGGATAGAGCAAATAATCGTTGCGTAGCCCCTAGAAGAGCGGGGCCACCAGGGGGAAGAACATGAATTCATGTGATATAAACCATTATTTAGATTTGTTTTTCTTTGTATTATATTAGACCTTGCATTTTGGAAACTGTTTTATCTGTGCATTTTAATTAAATTAACAAATTACTAAGTAAACGTTTTCTAATAAGTTAATGAGAATTTGAGAATCTTATTCATTGATGCTAAAACTCTCTAATTATAACCTTAGAGCGAGGTTACCATTCACTGTTCACGTCATTCCTTCAACAGTGACAAAGTCACTGTGACTTTTAATGAGCAGTCACTGGTCACTGCAGTGACAGAAAATATCTGTCACACCCCATCACTTACTTACTAAAGTATCACTTTACTTAGTAAAGTAATATAAGCTAATAATCAGCTGTTGTCCCCCACCACTCCATTCTGGTAACCCTCCATTCAAAATTTAAAAAGCCCGCTTCTCCCTACTTCGACTTCGGACAGCTTCCCGTGTTCTACTTCCTTTCGAGAAGTAATCAAGAAATTCGGAAAACTGCCTTTTAAAGAACTAATTAGCGCGACGCTAAATTCATTTCATTTGCTTCTATGCCATCATGCAGTGCTTAACTGTAAAATTAATAGTAGTAATGTGGGAGAAATGGGTAATGAAGAACATTATATACAATTATTGAAAAATCACGTCTGTCTCTGGCAAAGAATGTCACTCTCATTGTAGATCCCAATGTAAGGAGATCACATCTACAGTCACCTTCAGGTATTCAACATTTTCCTAACAATTATTAAACATTTAAATTTTCCCTATATTAACTTGCGAAAAAAAGGACTTTAATTGTTTCACAATTAAAGTCTTTAGTGGTAGGTGTTAAATCACTTTTAAAAACAAAATCCTGTTCATAAGTTTTTATGGTAGAAATTTCGTCATTCTTTTAAGGTCTTCATTTTTTATAAATATAAGAATTTCATTTATCATTATTAAGGTCATTTATTGATTCTGAATTGGTTAGAAGTGAGTTAACACCTTCCATCAAAAGCATAAATTCATACAAATTGTAGCTCTTAATTATTAAAAATTCATATATAAAAATAATTGATTATTAAAAATTACCTTAATTTTTTTTAATGTGTTATCTTATATATAAAATTCTCGTGTCACAATGTTAGTTACCATACCCCTCCGAAACGGCTTGACCGATTTTTATAAAATTTCGTATGCATATTCAGTAGGTCTGAGAATCGGCTACTATCTATTTTTCATACCCCTAAGTGATAAGGGTTGTCCACCACAAACATTTTTTTTTTTTTAACAACATTTTTTTTTTAATTTTTTTATAATGTGGCATTAAACAATACACACAACCCTAAATTTTCACCCTTCTACCACCAACTCCTATTTCTTTATAGTCATTTTAGTAAAAAGTTGAGCGCCAAGCGGTACGATCGTATCGCTGTTGGACTACTGGCTGGGGCCGAGGAGGTCCCTCGCTCCCGCAAGCTAAAAGGTTGTTCTGTTGGGGGCCCGCCCGCCGAGGGCGATTTCAAGGCGTATGGGACCGCTCCGGCCCCGAACAATTCGCCGATGCAATTTTTTTTTTATTTATTTTTTTTATTTGGGGGTGCAAGGAGAAGAAGAAGAGGTCTGAACGCCAAGTAGCCAAAAGCAAAACTGAGGGATGGAGATGAAAGGGACAGAAATATGAAGGGATTGACGTGGCGGTCATAGCCGGATATCCCCAGGGGGCTACTACTTCAGGTAGCGGGCTATTACCCTGGAGCCGGGCGGTACGTACGTACCCCTCTCAAAATTATTGTTAATGGCCAAAATTAAATTATTTATTTATTTTGCAATTTATGTATCATTCTGATCATATAGAAGTATATCAATTAGGAAAAAATGCTTCGGCCCCATGCAAAAATACATCATCTTTTCCATGGCACTCAACGTGTTAATCATTTTTCATCCCGCTCGATAACTGATCAATGATCACTTGGTGAGTTATCCCCGCCAGTTGAGCCTAACATTTAATTGAAACATTTACATGGTGACATTCTATCAATGTCATTTTGTCACCCGTATTGTAAACAATTCGTATATGCTTATAACGGAGTTTATCATTTAAAATGAATAAAACTATAAACAGTGATGTGCAGAATTTACTATACACTATGATGAGTAAGTTTGAAGAAAAACAAAAGGAGCAGCAAGATCTTTTAGACAAAAAACAGCAATGTTTACTTGCGATAACGAGCTTTGTAGGTCAGTTTACCAGAAGAGTTTTGGTACAAATACATCATGACATTACAGCACGTGTTTTCACGCAAAAGTTGAAGTCTTTAATGAGTTTCATTACTAAATTACATGTATTAGGTCCCACACGTTGCTGTCTGTATTCGGTTGAGTGGCAAAAGCGAGGATTACCTCATGCACACATTTTGCTTTGGTTAATTGACAAAAGAATTCCGTCCTGAAGAAATCGATAATATAATTTCTGCGGAAATTCCAGATCCGTTTACTGACCGATTGCTGTTTGATACTGTTACAGCAAACATGGTCCATGCGGTACTCTTAATCGTTCATCCCCTTGCATGGCAGATGGGAAATGTACTAAAAAATTCCCTAAAGATTTCACTAACGATACGATCACAAATGTCGACGGATATCAGCAACATAGACATTGACATTGACAATCGTTGTGGGTGGCGCCATATTCGTCTCTGCTGAGCAAGATATACAATGCTCATATTAATGTTGAGTTCTGCAGTTCTGTGAAGAGCATCAAATGTCCATAAAGTAATGCTCCTCCAGTGAATAAAAACGATCCTGATGAAATAACGCCCTACCAAAGTGGTCGGTCATCAACTTCAATGAATCTGCTTGGCATATCTTTGTTCTTCCAATTCATGAACGGGATCCAGCAGTTGTTCAGTTAGCCGTCTATCTTGAAAACGGTTAGTGTGTATTTTTCACCAACGATACAGCGATTGAGCGTGCTACAAATCCACCAAAAACTGCAGTCACTGAATTTTTTGAATTGTGTAATCGTGAGGTTGATTTTGGTGCCTTTGCACGAAAATTACTCTATTCACAATGCTACTTCATAGTACCATGCTATTTCACGTGGGCTCATATAAAAAAATGGATTCCCCGCAAGCAAGCTGCATTGATAAATGTCTCAATTTATTCGAATCAAACACCTTGGGGCGAGTATTTACAGTCAATCCAAGACTGACTGAGTGCTTTTATCTTCGACTGTTGTTGGTTAATATTACTGGCCTATTGTCATTTCTAGATATACTTAAAATGAATGGGTAACAGTATCCAACGTATAAAAATGCATGCCTTGCACTCGGCTTGCTGGAAGACGACAGCCAGTGGGAATGTTTGCAGTTTGCTGAAGCAGCATTGAACTGTAGAGCAATACAAATTCGTCTACTATTCGCTAAATGTTGACTACATGTTTCCCAGCCCGAGCAGAGATATTGTGGGATAATCACAAAGATTCAATGACTGATGATATATTGCATTAACATCGTACACGGTGCAACGATCTAGCGATAACATTCAGCGACGTTATGTACATTGAAGCATTGGTTCCTATTGAGGATCTTTGCATTATCATTGCCAACTTACTTTTCAGCCATTTTGGCATGAATTCGCCAAATCGAAATGCATCTGATTTAATGAACGCTGAAGTGAATCATGAACTGCAGTACAACAGTGAAAATGGCGGCGATCGTTCCTCGCAATATCACACTAATGAATGAGGAACAAAGAATCATTTACGACTGCATTATGCTCGCAGTTTTCAGCTGGACAAGGTGCTTTCTTCTTTTTGGATGCACCAAGTGGAATTGGCAAAACATTCCTTATTTCGCTAATTCTCGCCAAATTCCGATCAAATAATAGCATCGCATTGGCCGTTGCATCATCGGGCATTGCGGCAACTTTACTGGATGGAGGCAGAACAGCTCATTCAAAAATTATGAATTACATTTACATATTGACAGTATTTATTACGATATATATAATTTTAAGGAATAAATTATAATAAATTTAAAAAATTAATGTTTGGTCTTTTGTTCTTTTTGTATTCCCTCATCGTTCACAGTGCTCCGATAAATCACATCCTTATATACTTGCAATAAGTTTGTGATTTCTTTTCTACACTAGAAATTCCCTAGAAATAATTTATATGGCAAAACAACGTTTGCCGGGTCAGCTAGTATATTATATTAATTCATTCATTGTTGCATAATCATATGTAAAATATTAATTCAGTTTGTTAAATAAAGTTGTAGTGTAAACTACATTTATTAAATCATTCCTAAATATAACAATGGTGACGAGGGAAAAACTCATCAGACAAAGATCTGTCTGTAAAGGACAACTGACACGGATAGAAAAACAATTGGAGGATGAAGAACTTACAAGTACAGTTGAAAACATTAATTACTATGCCAAAAAAAAATAAGGAACAAATTCGATGAAATTCAAACTAAGCTTGAGATGGAGGTGAGTGAAGAGGATTTTAATGAACAATTAAATTACAGATACGAAATTGAGGAGTTGGATAAAAATGTAATTGTAAAAATTAATTCAATTAGGAAAAATATTAGGGATATGCTAGATCCAGGTGAGGGAAAAAAAATAAATTATACTAATCATTCATTTGGAATAAAATTTGAAAAGTATAATAAGGAAATAGAAACTTTCACGAATTTTTCTGAAAGATTTGAAAACTTTCTATACCTTAACAATATTCACAATGACGAGCAGAAAGTACTATTTTTAAATTGTTTAACTCCGGAAATTTACGAGAAGCTACGAGAATTTTGTTTTCCAAAATTACCATCTGCAACCAGTTATGCAGATGTGCACAAAATTTTGAAGGATTATCTTGAACCTCGTACAAGCATCTGGGCGCAACAATACAAATTTAATCACGTGTCCAGCATTCAGGAGAAAGCATTTCCGAATTTAATGCTTGTCTCAAAAGAATATCTACACAATGTAAATTTAATTGCGAATGCGGCAGATCCGTTGCTGATTTATTTTTACGTATTCAGTTTATAAGTGGACTCTCTGACGCGGGTATTAGAGCTGCATTACTTCAGTCAGAAAATATGTCATATCAAGAATTAATTGAAAAGGCCAAAGTACTTGAAAGCTCTAAAGAAGAAAGTAACCTAAACAGGACATCTGATCCAATGGTAAATAAAGTCCAGAAGCTGCCGAGAAGGTTACCTGAGGAAGATAATCCTGCTTTTGCAGCACTTAAAGGAAAGTGCTACAGGTGCGCTGATCAAGGACACCGTGCCAACAACTGCAAATTTAAGAACAAATATTGCAACCATTGTGGGAAATTGGGGCATATTGTTCGGGCATGTATAAGTAGGCACAAGAACAAAGAGCAGGCAGCTACGAAACATTTTGAAACATGTTCTGAACATTCTGAGGATGAATTTGACATAAAGCTTGTTACAGTCATAAGTAGAGCTCGGATTACCGTGCAATTGCATCTTTTTATTGGTAAGTCAGAATAACGCGAATTCATGTTACTTATCCGAATCAAGCCTAATGGGATGTTTTAACGAAGTTTTATACTGCACGAAATTGCACGTTTTGGGGTTTACTGCACGAAATTGCATCATTTTATAATTTGAAGAAAAAAAAATTATTACAAATTTTAATTTTCTTAAATATACATCAAAAAATTAGTGGAAAAATAAATGGGAATTAGGAATAGGAATAAAAAAATAACGGAAAGGAAACATAGGAAAAAAATAAAGGTAACTTGGGAGATGTAAACAAACACAAACCTCTAATTTCCAAGAACTGAGGGGGTTCAGTAGTTCCTGGATGTTTACATTTTGTTTCTCAATTCTCATCGTTCTGTCACTATCAATCTAGCTTCTGTCGAGTGTATTGTTACTTAAAATTCCAAAAATTGGAGGGGTGTCTTCGAAAATTGCGGGATGGATTGAAAAATATCCTGACTCAAAAGGGATGGTAGTGTAGTGTTTTGCAAAGTTTGTGATAAAAATATTGGATGTGAGAGGATATCATAAATTGATGCCCACTGCAGCACAAGTAAGTTCCTAATTTTTTTTGTAACCAATGAACGGTACCATGGGTAGTGCGTGTCATTAGAGTGATTTAAAAATAAGCCTACGCACCGGATATTGCATCTAGTGATTTCATAATTTGAGTAGCATCTTTCCTTTATAAGATCTCCCTATTTCCAATATAATTATAACTCACATGCGACTGTTTACTCTTTATTCCACAACTTGTTACTATTTAAAGTAAATATTTTATATTCTGATTTTATGTTGTTTTTTTTTAACGGAAATATTTTCAAATATAGAATTGGAAGAAAAAGTGCAATCAATTATTAAATTAAAAACCATTTTGATGAATCCAACCATTCAATCTGATTTGGCATTTATTAGATCGAATTTAGCAGCTTTGCCGGTTGCTATTACATAACTAGAGGAGAAAAATATTTCTCAATATGACCAAATAAAAATAGTTGAGGACGCTGGAAAATCATTGGAAAGAATCAAGAGCGAAAAAGGAATTATCATTTACAAAAAATTTCGAAATAATTTTTTAAAAATCCTGGATACAAACTATTAAAAAATTGTAATGATATCTTGAACAGAAATTCACTGTTGAATTGAAGGAGATCCCTAGTTGCTGAGTCGCTTTAAATATTTTTCTCTAACGATTGTAGAAGTTGAGATATCTTTTTCTAAATTGAAAGAAAGTTTAAATTACAGGAGGCACTGTTTTACGGAAAAAAAATTAGAAATGTATTTAGTTATAAACTTTAATTAAAAAAATAATGCAGTGTAGTTACATTTCTAATGAACTCCATTAATTTTTCTTTACTAATAAAAAAATCATTATTTTATCAAAATCTATATTAAAACCAATATTTTAAAAATAAAAGTTTTTACTGCAATTTACTCTCCGCTACTTATTTGTTTCAAAAGTAGCTATATATTATTCACATAAATAATTTAATGCATGATTTTCAAGCAATAATATTTTTTTTGCTTGTTATTGCACATTTTAAATTTTTTATTGCACGTTTTTAAGTTTTTACTGCACGGTTTTGCACGTTTTCAAGTTTTTATTGCACGTTTTAAAATTTTTACTGCACGGAATTCCGAGCTTTAGTCATAAGCAACCACAAAATATGTGCGGAAGAAAAGATTATGCTACCTGTGAGAGAGGGGGGGGGGCGCATTTGAGAGTCAGAGAAGACTATAGCTCCTTACACTACCTATTAGAATTGAAGGAAGAAAATATCCTATTGAGTTAGATACGGGAGCTTCAAAAAAAAAAAAAAATTAATTTTTATCGATCAGAACGTTTCACATATACTAGGTCGAGATTGGTTAAAAGAAATAAAATTAAACTGGGCAAGCATTGCAAAAGTCACAGAATCGCGGGAACCTTCCTTGGAATCTACACTTGAACAATTCAAGGATGTTTTCGACAGTAAAATTGGAATTATTCCAGAAGTATATTGTAAGTTCATTCTGAAAGAAGATGCCAAACCAATATTTTTGAAACCATGACCTGTACCCTACGCACTGAAAGAAAAAATTGAAAAAGAGCTTGATTGATTGGAAGTAGAGGACATAATCGAGAAAGTAAATACATCACAATGGGGTACCCCCATAGTCCCAGTTATGAAGACTGACGGAACTATCAGAATCTGCGCTGATTTTAAAACAACTCTGAACAAGAATATTCTATATGATAATTATCCAATCCCCAGGATAGAAGACATATTATCAAGTATGAACGGAGGTCAGTTCTTCTGCACATTAGATATTCACAAGGCATATTTGAACATGCTGATGGATGGGAAAAGTGCAGCAATGCAAACACTTAGTACCCACAGGGGATTATACAAAGTAAAAAGGTTGATGTTTGGGGTGAAGATTGCACCCAGCTGTTGGCAACGTTTTATAGACCAAATTCTACAAGGAATAGAGGGAGTTAGCTGTTTCTTCGACGATATTTTAATCCAAGGGACGACTTATAACGAGACACTAGCTAGACTCCGAAATGTTTTGCAGGTGTTGAGAAAGAACAATCTATACTTAAACAAGGACAAATGCCAGTTTTTTAAACCATCAATAAAATATCTTGGATATAGGATAGATAAAAATGGACTTCATAAAACTGAAGAAAAGATCGAAGCAATAACAAAATCCTTACCTCCTCAAAATACAGACTAATTAAGAGTATTTTTAGGATTAGTAAATTATTATAATAGATTTTTACCAAAATTAGCAACAAAGTTAAGACCTTTAAATCGGTTACTCCAAAAACGTAAGCCTTTCCTGTGGTCAAAGGAATGTGAAGAGGTATACAATAATATAAAAGAAGAAATTGCTAGTCCTAGAGTCCTGACACATTTTGATCCAAAGCTTCCGTTACTGTTAGCCACAGATGCATCACCTGTAGGTCTCGGGGCTGTGATTTCCCACAGGATGCCAGACGGATCCGAGAAGCCAATTGCATTTGCTTCCAAGTCTTTAACGAAGACTGAAATGAGATATAGCCAAATTGATAGAGAGGCAACAGCAATTTTCTGGGGACTACACAAATTTTACCAGTACTGCTATGGCAGGAAATTCTTATTAATTACGGATCACAAACCCTTAGTGAAAATATTCCATCCTGAAAAATCTTTACCAACCATGGCTGCGACGCGATTATTCAATTACGCCCAGTTTATATCAGGGTTTAACTATACAATCGAGTATAGGAAAACTAGTGAGAACAATAATGCCGATTTTTGTTCCAGATTTCCTACTGGACATCCGTACAATAGGGAGGCTCAAGACGACTGTACCATTTTTCATCTGCACCAGATAGAACATTTGCCAGTACATAAAAAGCATATTAGAGAAGCAACAAAAGAAGATGAAGAATTGGCACCATTGTTGAAAGCATTGGAGTCAGGGAAGGATTTGAATAAATTGGGACAGGACAACATTGCCTATTCGTTAGAGGATGGATGCATCTTTAGAGGATGCAGAGTAGTAATTCCAAAAAAATTACAGCACCGAATACTGAAGGAATTACACGAAGCTCATGTCGGAATGACAAGGATGAAAGTGTTGAGTGATAATTTATTAATGAATCACTCACATGTTTTTATTTGTATTGTTGAAAACAATTATTAAAAAAAAAGGTTCAATTTTGAAAGTTCCCTTAAACTGTTCACAAATAAATAATTATTAACATCAACAGTTTCATTTGGTTATGGGCCTGCCCTGATATATAAACCAAGAAAAAGGAGAAAAGAAGAAGTATTAAAACTAAGGACCCACATTCTTGTAAGATGGAAACAAAAGTTGTTCACATTGGTTGTCTTGAAGGCAAGTCAAATTGGATCACATGGAGGTACAAAATTTTGATTTGCTTAAGGTCAATACCTGGAGGTTTGGATGTTATAGAAGGAAAACTAACGAAGCCAGAAACAGTTGCCTCATCGGAACCAGCTGAGACGTTGAAAAAGTACCAAGAAGAATTAGCTGCATTCAATAAAGCTGATAGTTCTGCTCTCTTAGTTCTCACTAACAATATGTCCGAAGAGACGCTAATGAAGGTAATTAGGTTGACCTCAGCAAGGGAAGTTTGGATGGAGCTCCATAGAATATTTGATTGTGCAACTGAAGACAAGGCATACAATCTATGTATGGGATTTTTTGAATATAAGAAGTTACAGAACGATGACATGGCTACCCACCCATATTAGTAAACTTAAAAATTTATGGAAAGAACTAAATCAAGATATTAAAGATAATGAACATCCTGAACGGGAACTTCCAGGAATATTTTTAATATGCAAAATATTAGGAACTTTACCCGATTCGTATTTTTCTTTTCGCTCAAGCTGGATGCTAATGAGCAAAAGCGAAAGGACGATTGATAACTTAACCGCACAAATGTGTGCCTATGAAAGGTCGTTGATTGGTTTTCAAAAAACAGAGGTTAAAGAAGAGGCATTGGTAACTAGATTGTATGACACAACTAAAAGAAGGCTAAGTAAAACAAGAAATGATATGGAATGTTTTTATTGTCAAGAAAAGGGGCATATAGCTAAATATTGCAAGAAAAAGATGGAAGAGAATAGAGGTAAATTTAAATCTATAAATAGGTTGCAAAGAAACAAGTCTCCTGAAGCCAACATAACTCACAATGTTCTAGCCATTGACCGAAAGGCTGAGTGGGGTGAAAAAGGTTGGTATGTGGACAATGGAGCTACGAGTCACATCTCTAACAGAAGGGAACTATTTTCTTCATTTCAGAAGTTTGAAAATCCTCACAAGGTAGTGACTGCTGACGGCAGCTTAGTCGAGGCTCAAGGTATGGGAAGTATTAACTTTCGTAGCAAGGTATTTGGGAAAGAAATAAGAGTGACCCTCTCAAATGTTGATTACGTCCCTGGTATTCAGAAAAATCTCTTTTCAGTGTTGGCAGCACATGATAAAAACCCTCTTAACAGTTTTTTCAGTTCAAATAGTAAAAACTGTACATTCAAGCTAAATGGAAAACCACTCTTGAGAGGAAAACGCGACAGAAGTGGAGGATTGTATAAGCTTGATATTTATCCAGTTTTTCCAGAAACTGCTGTAAACACTGTTAATTCATTACAGTTATATCATGAACGTTTAGCTCATCAAAATAAGAGACCAAGAGGTCTGTAAAGGGTGCGCTGTCGGAAAAGCTCATAGACTGAAGTTTGGAGCTCGACCAAGAACTAGTAAACCAGGAGAACTATTGCACACTGATGTTTGCGGACCGTTCCCACCTTCTTTTTCTGGTTATCGTTATTTTCTTTTAATAAAAGATGATTTTTCAAACTACAGATTTGTATATTTTTTGAAGAAAAAGAGTGAAGTAGGTGATAAATTGAAATATATGGTCTCTGAAGCAGAAGCAACAGGGCATAGAATCCAGGCCATCCTGAGTGACAATGGAGGTGAATTTGATAATGATGAGAGGGATATTTTTCTAGCGTCCAAAGGGATTCAGCACAGGTTTACTATGCCTTACACACCTGAACAAAATGGCTCAAGTGAGAGGGAAAACAGAACGTTGGTTGAAGCAGTGAGGTCTATGATGTACAATCGTGATGATTTACCGGTAGAGCTTTGGGCTGAATTAACCAACACAGCAGCTTATATACTTAACAGGTCTGGTCCAACTAATATCAAAGATGTTTCCCCATTTGAGCTATGGTTCAAAAAGAAACCGAGCATTAAATATTTTAAAGTAATTGGAAGCAAATGTTATGTCCACATACCAAAGGAAAAACGAAGTAAGTTGGCTCAGAAAGCACAAGAAGATATTTTAATAGGTTATGAGGGAGACTTCTATGTATGGGTATAGAATATTTTCTAAAGGCAAAATTGGGCGTTCCAGAGACGTTATCTTTGATGAGAAGGTTATAAGAGAAAATCATTCATCAGAAAAAGACGTAACAAAACTACAAAGAGGGGTAAACAAACAATCAACTATTTTAATGCAATTGCCAATAATAGGTGGTGAAGATAATCTTAATAAAGAAGGCACTGGTAACCCAGGTGAAGATATGAATAATAAAGAATGTCTGGATTCAGAAACCGAAAATATAAACCTTGAAAACCAAGAAAATATAAGTCTGCAAGAAAAAGAGGGAAAATACTGCACGAGAATTCAAAAAGAGGTGCTAGAGGGTGGAGAAGCTAAGGAAGTATCAGAAACTGAAGAAGAGAAGATGGAACTGGATGGAGAAGCTGAGGAATTGCCAGATACTGAAGAAGAGAAGATGGAACTACGACCGAGGTCGACACTTAGAGCTCCTGCCCGGCTAGCTGATTACATCTGTCCTGCTGAAACATTACGGTATAATGAAGTCATACCTCGAACTTTTCATGAAGCTGTTACGAGTATCAACAGTGATAAGTGGCGAGAAGCAATAGACAGCGAAATTGCTTCCCTCAGGGAGAACGGCACCTGGGTGCTGGAAGATTTGCCAAAAGGCAGGAAGGCCCTTCCTTCACGGTGGGTTTTCAGAGTGAAGACGTTCCCAGATGGATCTATTGATAAATACAAGGCTAGGCTGGTTGTAAAAGGATACTCACAAAAGAAAGGTATCGACTATGACCAGACCTTCAGTCCAGTTGCTTCTTTAGGGACCATTAGGACAGTATTGAGTGTTGCTGCAAGTGAAAATCTCACCCTCAGACAATTTGACATCACAACAGCCTTTTTATATGGCGATTTAGAAGAAAATATTTATATGAAACAACCAGAAGGACATAATGATGGTAGTGGGCGAGTTTGCAGGTTAAAAAAGAGTCTGTATGGGCTAAAACAGGCTCCAAGATGTTGGAATAAGAAATTTAAGGATTTCTTAACATCGAAAGGCTTCAGTGAAAGCGCAGCAGATCCCTGTCTATTCATCCGAAAGAAAAATATTTCCAAACTGATAATTGCCTTGTATGTAGATGATGGGCTGATTGCAGCTAATAGTTTAGCCGATATTGACGATTTTATACAAGAACTTGGAGAACAATTCAAGTTCAATATAAATGAAGCACCATATATGCTAGGCTTTGAAATAGAAGAAGATGGTGAAAAGGGATTAAAACTTAGTCAGAGAGCTTATACAAAAAGAATCTTAGAAAAATTTAATATGAGTGACTGCCGGCCTGTGAAATCCCCTATTTTACCAGCGTGCACGAAGGAAATTCCAAATAATAAGACTAAGGTAAATAACTCTAAGGAAATAGAAGATCTTAAAAATTGGAGAGAGAAGGTTCCATATAGGGAAGCAGTAGGTGCACTTATGTACTTGATGTGTGGAACCAGGCCTGACATAGCTTTTGCAGTGAGTTATGTATCACGATTCCTGGACAACTTTACTCCAACTGAATGGACTGCAGTAAAAAGTATATTTAGATACTTGAAAGGAACCGTGAATTATAGTTTGAAATATCCTTATGGATCTAAATGTCAACAGCTTGTAGGATACAGTGACTCAGACCATGGAGGAGACAGATTGACTGGGAAGTCGACCACTGGAGTGGTCTGTCTCTTTGGAGGAGCTGCAGTCACTTGGTATAGTCAAAAACAGGCCACTGTGGCTATCTCCACTACTGAGGCTGAAGTGGTTGCAGCTAGTGAAGCAGCAAGGGAGATAGTTTGGTTACAGGGAATGTTGAAGGATTTAGTTAAAGGAATACAGACTCCAGAACTTTGCGTGGACAACGAAGCAGCTGTAAGGTTGGCTGAAAATCCAGAATTTCATCGTCGAACTAAACACATTGCTGTAAGACATTTCTTTGTCAGAGAGAAGGTGACTGGAGGGGATATAAAAATTTCGTTTCCTCTGAAGAAATTATTTGGGCAATTCGGAATCCCGGAAGTACTTGTATCTGATAATGGAACACAGTTTACTTCTCATGAAATTAGAAGCTTTTTATCTAGCGAAGGCATTCAACACAAAACTGCTGCGGCATATCATCCCTCAAGTAATGGCCAAGCTGAACGTTACGTACAGACTCTGAAGCAAATGTTGCGATCGATGGAACGGGAAAAGGGTGACATAAATGAGAAACTGGTGAGAGTACTAAAGCAATACCGACAGATTCCGCACACTACAACCAAAAAGAGCCCATTTTTCCTAATGTTTGGTCGTGAGATGAGGTCAAGGCTCTCCAGCTTGAGGAAGGTGAAACAAGACCTATTGGACAGGACAGGTGGGAAGAACCAACCACGATCCTTTAAGAAAGGAGATCGTGTCCTAGTTCGAGTGTATAATAGTCAAACCAAATGGGCAACTGGGACTGTGTTGACTCAACAAGGTAGAGTGCACTTCGTCGTGAAGTTAGATGGAGGAGGGAATGCTAAGAAATATCATATTGATCAAATCAGAAGACTTTATACTAATTAATGTTTATCCATCCAACCTAATTTCCTTACTTTGGGATAAACAAACTTCCTTTCCGGGGGGGGGGGGGGGGGACTGTTATATATTATATTAATTCATTCATTGTTGCATAATCATATGTAAAATATTAATTCAGTTTGTTAAATAAAGTTGTAGTGTAAACTACATTTATTAAATCATTCCTAAATATAACATAATGTAATCAAGTTTAACAACCATCTTAAATTGATACAATATAACAAATTAGATATTTCACAAATCTAAAATCAATTACATCTGCATTCAAATTTAAACCTTAATGATTGCCCTCATGGTCCTAATTGAAACTTCATCAAATTCCTTAAAATAACTTGTTAAAAATTTAAATTCTTCCTATACCAAGTCTCATTTTATCCATTTTAGTTATTCGAAAAAAGTATGTTGTTTCAAAATCAAAGGTGTTACTCACTTCTAAAAACAATCATCTTTATTAATGTTTTTAAGGTATCACATTATGTTTGAAATTGTTTTTCAAAATCTGATATTTAAATTATTAAAAAAACTTTTGCTTACAGCAAAATCTCTGTGTTTATCAGTTTTATTTACTATTCCATGGTTGACTATTCCGCATCCCCGTCATGATTATATCATGAAGGTGTTGGGTTTGTCATCTGAGGCTGTAGTAGAATGGTCCAACTTTTGTCGGGAGATCTGTTTAAATTCTATCGATATTGTTATGGAAAATATACCTTGTATAGAAAGGCTTTATTTGACAAAAATTGAATAAGTATTTTTACAAACAATATCATGATAATTGTTGAATAATTACACTGTTCTGCAAAAAAAAACTTTTCGCCCCTCCCTTGAACAATTTTGCCTGTTTCTCATGTTTTCAGGTGTGCTGAGTCCGAATCTGAACTCAGAAAAATTCTATCACCCTCTGATTTTGAGAGAAAAGAGGTGAAACTTGGAAAAAATGAAAAATTGTATTTGAAAATTATTGTCTTTATTATAACAGATTTTTTTTCTTTATCAACGATAAAATATAATTAATTGAATCCTGCCTGCTATCAGGTATAATACTAGATATGACACAACTCAAAAAATATACACACATCGTCAATGAGTATTTTTTTTCTTTTGTACTCTTCCTCCTCTGTCTCCCGCTGCAGTGTATAGCAGTAATCCGCCAGCATCTTCTCATTCCATTTGTCAGAATATCTTTTTTCCATTCTGGATATGTCTTGGTGGAATCGTTCTCCATGTTCGTCCGAAACTGCACCCAAATTTGGGGCGAAAAAGTCTAGGTGACTATGCAGGAAATGTATTTTTAAAGACATATTGCATCCCAATGTTGTATATGAAGTAAGCAGTTCTTGGACTATTTTTCGGTAGTCTCTAGATTTTTTGTTTCCCAAAAACTTAGCACATACCTCTCGAAAAGCAATCCAAGCCTTTTTCTCAGTAGTATTTAACTTTGCTTCAAAAGTGAGGTCCTTGAGTAGATGTCGAATTTGGGGTCCTACGAAAATTCCCTCCTTTATCTTAGCATCGCTGAGATGCGGAAATTTTTGTTTTAAGTACATGAAACCTTCTCCTTCCTTGTCCATTGCTTTTACGAAGTTTTTCATTAGCCCCAATTTTATGTGGAGTGGGGGTAAAATTATCTGGTTTTTGTCCATTAATGGAGGATTGGCAATGTTTTTTTCACCTACTTTTTCCTTACGCCATATTTCTTTAACCACTTGTAATATTCCCATCAAATTTTTTTCGTTCAAATATACTTCATTGCGCTCAAAATCATCGGGCTTTTGAATTTTTTTCACTATGTTTTGATGCCGAAACAAAATTCGTCAAATCCACAAAAAACTCACCTTTTTGGATAAAAAACTAGAATTTCTCAGGAAACTGTGCGTGATAGACAAAATTTGACTTCAAATTCGTGTTCAGCACATCTGATAACAGTAAGAAAGCATGTTTTGGTTTGAAGGAGGATTTTCGTGCAGAACAGTGTTATCATATGTTATTTACATAACATTCACCCCATCTTTTATTTTAGTACATAGTCCGAAAGATAAGCAGGAATTTTTCTGTTTCTATATGATCGCCTGGGAGTAGGACTAGTCGGTTGTTGCTCCTCTTGTTGCTGGGGCGTTAGTTGGTTCGGGTTTCTGTTCACTCTCTAGTTCAAGTTCTTGAACAACTTCTGAATCAGTAGCCGGTTCATTGACTGGAGCGTTCTTTGATTTTACTTCTTTTTCTCTCTCAGACTCTCTGATTACATTAACCTGTTCATCTAGCATGCCAAAAATTGAGAATATAAGGGTAAGACTTCTTATCACAGTAGCAGCTGACATGTCCGGGCATGGCACCGCAAAAGGGAATCTTGAATATTCATCAATATGTATTTATTCCTTGTAATTGGAATTGGTCCTTTAAAATCACTGTTTAGTCTTTCGAACAGTGCCATAGGACGGATCAGATTAGACAGTGGTTTCTGATAGAAACGAGGTTTGACCTCGGCGCAAACCGAACATGAGGCTATTGTTCTCTTTACATCCTCCAGTGAATATGGTAGGTTCTTGAATTTTACTATATGGAACATTCTGGTTATGCCCGGGTGTTCAATGTCGCAATGTAGTTGGTTGAAGTTTCTCGACGTCCTTCATCGACAGTGAACAAGAGATTCTTGAAAATGCATCTGCTGCAACGTTTTCACGACCTGGTCGATAAACGATGTCATAGGAATATGGTGCAAGCTCCAACCTCCATCTCAGCATTTTATTATTTTTGATTTTTCCATTGTGGTTCTGATTAAATATGTGAGATACTGATCTTTGATCCGTAATGAGTTTAAAATGACGACCGATGAGGAAATGTCTGCACTTTTGTAGAGCTTCTGTAATAGCATAAGCTTCTTTCTCAATAGAGGGGAAATTCCGTTCAGTCCTATTTAGAGTTTTTGAGAAAAAAGCAACTGGTCTTCCTGATTGAGAAAGCGTCGCAGCTATAGCTTGTTCTGAGGCGTCCGTTTCGACAGTAAATGGTAGATCTTCGTCCACGGCAAAAATTCTGGAATTGGCGATTTCCTTCTTAATGAGGTTAAAATCATGGAGAGCTTGAGGGCTCATTGGGAACTTACTGGTATTATCAGTGAGTTAACTTTCTCTGAAAAATTTGGTATCCATTTAGCATAGTAGGAAAACTTCCCAAGAGCACGTTTCAGACTAGGTGTGTCTGCGGGGACCGGAAAATCCAAAAGTGTTCTTAAACGTTCAGGATCTGGGCGCATGGACATATTTTCTACGACGTACCCAAGGACTGGTATTTTCTGAAGTGAGTATTTACTCTTGTGTTTATTCAGAGTTAGGTTATATTTTTTTGTAACCTCCAAAAATCGATTAAGATTTCGATCATGTTCTTCCTTATTTTTCCCGCATACTGTTACATCATCGAGATATGCGAAGGTATCCTTTAAGTTTTCAGTTTCAATTATTTGATCGATGGTTCTTTGGAAGTAGGCAACACCATTTGTTACACCGAAAGGTATATGCGTGAATTGATAGAGCCTACCATTTGCTTCAAACGCTGTGAACGGCTTATCCTGTTGGCTTATTGGTACCTGGTGATAAGCATTATATTGAGCTAATTTAGCGACAAAAGATTCAATATTTGGTAACGGATAGGCATCAAGAAATGTATATTTATTTATAGTTTGAGAATAATCTATGACTAACCTTCTCTTTCCTTCTTTATTTACTACAACAACTTGTGCCCTCCACGGTGAATTACTCGGCTCGATGATTCCTTCGGAGAGTAGTCTTCTTTGATATACATTGTATCTTGATAGGAGTAGTGACGAGATCTAACAGCTATGGGCTTACAATTGGGGTGTAAATTATTGAAAAGTGAAGGAGGAGTCACTTTCGCGCTTAGGAAATTGCATACGCTAAGGGGAGGTCTTTTCCCCCCAAAATTCAGTTCCACTCGGTCATGCTGATTCATTATGTCAAGGCCAATAACTACATCAGCACACAATTCTGGTAGTATAAGTAATTTTACGTTTGGATAGTCATGTCCTTCTGAGGCGAAAAAGAATCATACTATATTACATTTTAATGATATATTTTTTAGTATTTAAAAAAAAATTATATTCGTTTTTAGAGAACATTTTATCTTACAAACCATTAGATCCGTAAATGTTAAATTATTTGTAAAGCGAGAGCCACCTCCCCTCCCCTTCGAAATAAAAAAACTTATAATATTTTTAAAATCTCCGTATCCGGAAACATAAGAATGCACCCTTATTTCAATGAATTCCGTAACCGTTTAATAATTTGTAAAGCGAGCGCGCCCCCAATCATGTAGAAAT
Source organism: Aelia acuminata (assembly GCA_911387785.2). Taxonomy (NCBI): domain Eukaryota; kingdom Metazoa; phylum Arthropoda; class Insecta; order Hemiptera; family Pentatomidae; genus Aelia; species Aelia acuminata. The sequence continues at coordinate 126,974,697 of OU426979.1, read as the reverse complement.
AAAAAAATTATAATATTTTTGAAATCTCTGTATGGGGAAACATAAGAATACACCCTTGTTTCAATGAAATCCGTAAGTGTTAAATTATTTGTAAAGCGACGCCCCCCAATCTCTTCGAAATAAAAAATGTATAATATTTTTGAAATCTCCGTATACGAAAACATAAGAATGCACCCTTATTTCAATGAAATCCGTAAATGTTGAATAATTTATAAATCGAGCGCCCCCCCCCCCCTCACATAGAAATAAAAAATTTATAATATTTTAGAAATCTCCGTATCCGGAAACATAAAAATGCACCCTTATTTCAATGAAATCCGTAAATGTTGAATAATTTATAAATCGAGCGCCCCCCCCCCCCCCTCACATAGAAATAAAAAATTTATAATATTTTAGAAATCTCCGTATCCGGAAACATAAAAATGCACCCTTATTTCAATGAAATCCGTAAATGTTTAATAATTTGTAAATCGAGCGCCCCTCCCCCCTTGAACCCCACTTTTCAGTATATTGTAACACTTATGTGGGTAACAAATATTTATTTAACTGAAATATACAATTATCACAATGCCAACGAATTATTACAACTTAAACAACAGTCCACGATTACAAATACGTACTTATTTCCAGCTTCACTTTCTGGGAATGGTGTTAATATGTCCATGGCTATCCTCTCGAAGGGGCTCCCCGCAATATACTGCTGCATCCGAGCGCGGCGTTTGCGAGCTGGTCCGTTGCTAGCAGAGCAGGTGTTACGTTTACACCAATCCCTGACATCCTCAGAGCAGTTCACCCAGTAGAACCTTTCGCGTACTTTCTGGAGTGTTTTCGTCACACCAAGGTGTCCTCCTGACACTTCATCATGTAGCAGACGAAGTACCGCCGGCACGCAGGTCCTCGGTATAATAAGCTGCTTCCTGGATAGGCTGCCGTCTACATTCTCCACAACCCTCTTGAGCAAGCCGTCTTCTATTACAAGGGAGTTCCACTGTGCCCAGTACGCCTTCAAAATAGGTGAGAATGGTGCTACCTCTTGCCAAGTTGGGCGGCGATTGGCTAGTTTCCAGTACCGTATCATTTTCAACTCAGGATCATTTTCTTGCCTATCCCGGATTGTGTCAGGTGTCCATTCTTCGCTAACTACTCCAACGGCGCAAAGGTTGGCCTCCTTTTGTTCCATTCGGCTACAGTGGAAGCAATTAGGCGGGCATGGTCTTCTGATACCATGGCTATAACTTATTGTCGTTATATATATGTATATATAAATGTCAGCCAAGTTATATATACAGTATATAACAAGCTGGCCGGAGGAGCCAATAGTTGAGGGGCAGAGACTTCAACTAACTCATTCAGTCTCTGTCCCTTATATATATCGTAAATAGTGGGGCCTGGAATCTTCTAGAACAATGTCGGCAATTCTCCGTCATCACGGAATGATCTAGACAAAAACAGTTCGTTCCAACCGGTTATTTTGTTCCAACATGCAGTCCGGGAGGTTACGCCATATGTTTTTTTTTATTTGCTTATCGATTTAACGTTACAAAATTATCTTTTTTTTTTTTTATAGTTATAAAACTCGTTCATAGTTTATATTTTTAAATTATTCATTTCTATTTGAAATACTTTTTATGATTGTAAAAGATCTAACCAAAAACTTAATACTAGATAGGTTCTTTATGGGGAAAAAAATTAAATTACCATTATTCCAATGAGGATACTAATATGTGGCTAAAAAAAAAAAAAAAATAAATAAATAAATAGTTGATTGTTATAAGTTTATATGGCTATGTTATAAGTTTATATTGTTATGATGGTTATTATATTTTACAATAATATGAAAGGGATTGCACAAATTGCACTTCTACTAGGTTCATATGAGTTACTGTAATATTTTTAGAAGTGAGAGATAAGTCAACTGTTCTTCTTTATGATAGGTTAAATGATAGTCAGGATTTTCAGTTTACAATGATTTTATTGTGGTAAGCCAACGTTTCGATCCAACTTGTGGATCTTCATCAGGGTTAAAAGAAAACTAATATATGAGTATCTATGCTAGAGGGTGACAATAAATGGATACATTACAGAACTGATAATAACATAAAAGATGGTGTATACATGAATATTAAAAATAAGTGGCTGGTTAACAAGATAAAATAGAATCTGATATTTACCTACTGAGTCCAGGTGGATACTAAGACTAAAGGTAAAAATAAGGTAAGAGGTAGTGGTTGGGGGTTAGTTTGCCGAACTCAAATGTTTATGACGGGGAAATCCAACGCTTTTGAAGTGCAAGGCACATGACAACTAAGTGAAAAAAATATTAAAAACTAACAAAATAGATGGTACTGTATACAAATAGTTATGTCTGGACTCAATAAAAACATAAAAATGAGATAATACATAATGTAACAATGCATAAAAATTGGAAAATATATACAGGCAGAAGTTATACAATACAAAAAGATATTAATAGTACAAGAGGTACAGAGATAATTGCAGGTACCTATGAAATCAAAACTAGGATTTGAGGATGCGGAAGATGTTAGAATAAGTGGATGAAATTATCTCTTTATCTGTTTAATGATTTACAGGTTTTTTTTTTTTCCAGATGGATGAAAATGTATTCTGAGAGGAGTCGTTTATCGTGGTTAAGTACAGTAGCTAATATGGAGGGGTTCTAAAAGTCGAAGGAATGGTTGGGGGCAATGGCATGTTCTGCTAATTTAGACGTAGACGAATTACGCGTGGAAATACTGTATTTATGTTGATAAATTCGTTTTTTAAAATAATTTTTGGTTTCACCGATATAGCAACTGTTGCAATTAAGCATGGAGCACTGGATACGATAACAATAACAATAACAATAGTAATTCATATGACAATGAAATTATGGATCGGACAAGGTCAGGCTACGATGGATAAGGTTTTTTGCGACGTTGATTTTTTGGTGATGTGGATGTTGGGAAAAATAGTTTAGGAGTCGGCCAGAATAAGTGGGTTTGGTGTATCAATTAGTGGATATGGAATTGTCCGGGTTTCTGGTAATGGAAGGGTACAATTGGTTTCCAATTCAATAGTGAAACGAAGACGTGGATGGTAGGAGTTAAAGGCGGCGAGAATATCAGTAATAAAGTTTGGATTGAGAATCAATAGGAGGTCGTCTACATATTTTTAAATGAAAAAAATATCGTTGGGGTATTTGGGTAACTCAGAATCAAGGAGGTCGTTGAGGACAATACCGGAGAGGTCGGGAGCTAGACGTGGAATTTTAATATTCATGTCTTTTATACACTCACCAGCAAAAAAAACCTGACACCTAATGTTTTCTTTTTTTAAAGGCTGAGTATCAATATTTGTTTTGCTTATGAGTATATCTGGATAGAACAATCAAGCACGGACCATGTCCATAGGGATAATTCCTTTGGGATCACTAGAGGAGCTGATAAGGCTCAAGATATCACTCATTTGTTCTGTAGCTGCTTTACGGAATTCAACTTATAACTTATTCACTGTAAGTTTTCAAACTTTTAGCATCTTTAATTGTTTTAATTAGGCGTTTTTGTAATTAATAAGGGTTATGTTGCTCTTCTCGTCAGGGATTATTGTTCTGACTACTGAAGACGTATCCCAAGCTGATGCCTTGGCTAGAGAAGGCCGTAGCATACGGTATATTGCAGAAGCTCTAGCTGTAGCTAGGTCCACCATTCATGATGCACTCCAGCGTTTCCGGGAGACTGGCAGCTATGAGCAGAGGGCCAGAAGTGGACGACCAAGGGCTACAACAGGACGTGACGATTTGTCACCCTCTCAGTATTGAGAAATCGTCATTTGACTGCTTCCGAAGTCCGGGACAGACTTGAAATGGTGCGGAATACCCGTATAAGCACAGATACTGTACGGCGGAGACTAAGGGAACAAGGGCTTGCAGCGAGGCGCCCCGTGGTAGGGTGCCAACTCCTGGAAAGACATAGGGGAGAACGCCGATTATTCGCTAGCCAGCATCTAAATTGGTCTGTCGAGCAATGGGGGGCTGTTCTGTTTACCGATGAGTCTCGGTTTGGTATTTACCACTCAGACGGTCGTGACAGAGTGTGGAGACGACCAACGGAGCGATTTGCTCAATGCACCCTGCGCGAGTCACAGCCTTTCCAAAGGCACTCAGTTATGGTTTGGGGAGGAATAAATTTCCACGCCCGTACGGGACTGATTTTTATTGAAAATGGGGCACTGGCAGCACACAGGTACATTGAGGAAGTACTCATCGAGGCTGTTATCCCATTCGCCCCATTTATTGGCGATCAATTCATTTTAATGCAGGATAATGCTCGCCCGCATACTGCAAGAATAGTCACTGAATACTTGGAGCAGGTGGGAATTTCAGTTTTGGACTGGCCTGCGCGATCTCCCGGTATCAATCCAATTGAACATTTATGGGATAATTTAGGGAGACGTGTTAGAAATCATCATCCACCCCCTAGTAACGTAAATGAACTCCAAATTGTTCTTCGAGAAGAATGGGATGCTGTGCCAGAGGAACTAATCCAAAATTTGATTTCTTCTATGCCTAACAGGATGAGAGCACTTACCCGTGAAAGGGGGGGCAATCCAAGATATTAGGAGGCCGTACCTTTAATAAAAGTTTAAAAAATTTATTTAATTTTAATTAAAATTAAATAAATTTTAAAAAAAAGTTTAATTAAAATTTATTTTTGTACATTGTACGCAATTATTAATAATTTTTTTTAATTTTTGGTAGATTTTGTTGAAGTGACCTATAAAGAAAGTAACCCTAACCACAAATTAAAAATCAAATAGAATTTACTGGAATTATGAGAGATAATGTGAGTGTCCGGTTTTTGTTTGCTGTTGAGTGTATTATTATCAGTTCTGTAATGTATCCATTTATTGTCACACTCTAGCATAGAAACTCTTATATTAGTTTTCTTTTAGCCCTGATGAAGATCCACAAGTTGGATCGAAACATTGGCTTACCACAATCAGATCATTGTAAACTGAAAATCATTTAACCTATTGTAATATTTTTATGGGACACATTTAATGTTGTTGTTAGCATAGCCAACTGCTGGGTTCGTCAGATAATAGACACCTGGCTCGTCAGACAATAGAACAGAGGCCAAATCATCTTACTGTCCAAGCAGAGTATTCACCGCAAAAGTATAGCCTAGGGGTTCTGCTTGGGGGGGTCCTGTGTTGAATAGGTGGCTGTAAGCGGGTACCCTGGTGTGTAGCCTACCACGACATCCAAAATTGTTCTAGACTCTTACAGGTGTTTAATACACAGAAAAATTGTTTGGCTAAAAATAATAAAAAATCAAAGGGACTGACCTGAAAACTGTAGACAAAATGATATTATATCTGAATTTCATCACAATGGTTTTATTGTTTAATCCTAAAGTGAATTATGAAATTTTCTCGAAAGTCCTTCTTCATTGGTTGTAGTAATTTAATTGAACCTATCACATACCTTTACTCTGAGCTCAAATTTTTTAACAGAATCTTCAGTTTCAAGGTAAAATTGAAGGAGTACCGGTTTTTTGACCGTCAGTTTCTGACACTGAGTTCAATTAATACTCATTCTACAAAGGAAAGTCCTAACATGTACAATTTGTAATGTACAAAATCATCAGGATTTCAGATATCTCAAAAGTTCAAATGACTATAATTCCGAAACTACTTGGTGGAATTGGGTAAAATTTGGCATTTTAACTTATTTGTGTGTGTACTTAATAGTTACAAATTTTTATCAAAATCTTGGGTTGGAGGGTATAATATAAAAAAAAAAAAAAAATTCAGTCTCATTGCTCAGTATTAATCGAACCAGTGGCATGAAAACCAAACCATGCTGCATATGAAACTGAACAGTATCCCAGCTTTTATTAGAGTAAGACAACACCAAATCATCAGCAAATGGTGTAAGGTTACTATTCATAGGTGCTGAACAAAGATCGTTTACATACAATAAAAATAGTTTCGGGCCCAAAACAGATTGGCTAGGACGTAAAATGGAAGTCCCGAGCCTGTACGATGTCAGGTACTCGTTAAAGATCCACATCCTAATTATACATGGATAGGCAAAATTTAGGGCTCCCACTGTTGCATCGTCCGATTAGGCTTAGTGGCATAAAGTGACGTTAAACAAACAAATTTAAAACTACTTTTCTAATGCCTATACATTCCATCTTATCAAAAAGAATATAATGGTCTAATGTGTCAAACACCTTGGTACCATCAACAAAAATACAACCAATCTTATTATTTTCATTTACTGATGTACATAAACCTGACATAAAATTAATCAATTTAGTATTCACTTTTTTAAGGAAGCCAAACTGATTATCACTAATTAAGTATGTTAATTGATTCCAGAGAAGTTATTAATTTCAATGTCAATAGGTTTTCTGAAATTGTTGAGAATGTAAAAAGGAATGAAATTGGAAGGTAATTTGAAAAATATTTCATGCTATCTTTTTTAAATACAGGCAAAAAACAGCAGTTTGCAGACATTCAGGGAAAATACCTGATGCAACTCAGATAAACTAATCCTGGGGTGATACTGACTGACTTGACCATTACTTGGTCCAGTTATTAGCTAATCAGCCAAGACAATCTGCAGCTTTTCTTTTTTATTTTTAGGATTAATTTCTCCTACAATATTCTGAGCTAAACCCCACTGTTGCTTACAATTTCCATTAAATTTGTGAAAGAGCTTGGAATAATACTGACCTTGAACATTTTTTATAACATCTTTTATATTTGTGGCTTCATTATGGATTTCTTTTCAAGATTACCACTTCAATGCTAAATGGTCATCTGAAAACAAAATCCTTAGTAAATTTGGTAATGTACCAACCAGCATGAATATAAACTCATAGAAATATCCAATATATTTTTGTGGGTAAGCTCTATATTTGGCTGATGTATTATGTCTGCTATTTAAAAGTACTTTACTAAACTTTAATAATTAATATAATTTATTTAATTATAAATAAAATAGCGATTATGTTATGATGCATAATGCATTGTTTATTTAATAAAAATTAAATATTTTTTATTGGTGAAGTGCATCCTGTGAGAACTACTGGACCAATTGGGTACTTTATGTTTTGAAATGTTCTAGATCATTTTTTTCAGAAAGATAAAAAAGGAAAGCTGTCCAGAAGGTGTTAAAACTCCTATGAACAATCATTGGCGGATCCAGGGGGGGGGGCTGTGGGGGCTGCAGCCCCTCCCTTTGGAAAATATTTCGTCATATAAAGATAGAATTTGACTTTCCTTAATGTAAGGAAGCAAGATAAAGAACGAATAGTGTGCAGAACAAGTAGAATTTTAGTTGTGGGAAAGGAACATGAAGGTAAAAAAGCTGATTAGCAGATCCAAATGAAGAGATGTGGGGCTGCAGCCCCCCCTTTAAGATCGGCTGGATCCGCCCATGTGAACAATTACTATTAGGTTGGAGAGGTATTGTGAAATAAGAGGTATGTCAGAATAAGAAATCCAAATTACACTGAACATTAAAGTGTTACTCTGATACAAAGCAAATTGGCAATATACCAATAAATTATAATTATAATTTATAGTTATAAATACTATAGTTATAAATACTATGTGCATAATCATGATGATAAGGGAATAATGGCAATGACCAACAATTTACAAATTGTAACAACAAACATAATGTACAAATAATGGGGACAACAAACATAATGTACAAATAATGGGGACAACAAACATAATGTACAAATGAATGTTTCTTATATATAATTAAAGTACTACAATAGATATGAGTAGAAGTAATATTTCAATATATGAAAATTTCCTATGATGGTTTCTTAAAATTTAAAAGGTAAAGGTACTGAAGTGGGGCTGATGGGCGTGGCCTAGGGGATGGGAAACTATCGATAGCCTATCGATAGTTTTAAGCGATAGTTAAAAATTACCATACCACTAATAAAAAGACCAGGCGTCCCAATTTAGGCGGGACAGACCCGCTTTTTAAGTGAAACTGCATTTGGAAGGTCCAAAGTTATATAGAAGCGTATTGAGCTTGGGTGAAACGGTCCGTGGTTCCGGTCACACAGGTGATCCAAAACATGAAATTATCATTTTAATGATGTTTTGTTTTGAAAATATAATAGAAATGTATCCCTATATACATTCTCATAATTTAAATAAGTATAAATTTTGTTCTGTAATTTTTAATTTTGAAACTACATCCCTAGGTACAAGCGCAATACCCCTCTTCCCGTCTCATCAGTGGCGGATCCAGGGGAGGGGCGCCCCCCCCCCCCGAGAAGTGAGGATACCAATTCACTTATTACTATTTCTGTATAAAAAGGGCTATCCTTAGTGATTTTTTTTACTCATTAAATGAAAAATATATTGCATATAAATATTGATTAGAAATTCACAACGTAAATATGCACTGATATATTAAAATAGGTCCTTCATGACACATAAAAATTTCTGGATCCGCTACAGCGTCTCATTTATAATGACAAAGTCCCTCTTTTCGATAACCATAATTCTCAATTTAGACAAATAATCAGCAAGCAAGCCCTCTTAGGAGGACCTGGTTTTAAACATTTGTTGGAAGAAACTCATCATTGTTGGTAGCATTATGTCTTCTTCTTTTAGGAGGTCGCTCTATCATATCGCTATTGTTATTTATAAACATTCTTGTGCTAAAAAAATTTTTTAGTTTCATTTAGTCCTAAAAGGGTGCAGTTCCTTTCGTTCTTTCCAGCCTAAAAAAGAAAAAAAAAACTACTAAAAATGAAATATTTACCTAATGATATATAATATACTAGCATTCCCTGTCGCGGCTTTGCCCGCGAGGCTTTAAAATCAATTCTGTGATCATTATCTTGGTATTGATTTAATATAATATGTTATATATTGACAACATATGTTATATATTGAAACATAACAGGGATCGGAGCTTCCGGTAGGTGGAATGTTGGAGGGGGGAGCTGCTGGCTCAGTAGAAGAGAGGGAGACGCGCAATGGAGAGAGTTCACTAAAACCACGTAAACAAAAAATTGCTTACTCGTCGTGAACGCTTCATTTATCGGCTTTAAAACATGGTTTTCGACGCTCCGTAGGTGCTTTCGAGTTAAACTCGTCGTATCAAGATCTTTAAAATGAGTCCAAATTAGATATTTTTTCTCGAAGTGCAAAAATAGGTGTCCCTTAGAGTTACACGGCAATTCCGCCATTTAAACCTCTTAGGGGTTACATTTTTGAAATTCCTTTCTTAGTGGTTACCTACATCGCGTTTAAAATCTAAATTCCCAACTTCAAGTTTTTATCATTAGTAGTTTTTGCTCTGCGTTGATTCTGTCAGTCAGGACAAAGCCTCTTTTATATATAGAGAGATAAATTTTGAATTAATATTACAATAAACGGCCAATGAATGTGTCATTCGCAGGTCCTGGATTTTCCTCAGGCCCTTGTCTGTCTAAATTCATTATCGGTCGACTATCGATAGTTTTGCTCGATATTATCGAAACTATCGAAAGCATCGAAACTGTCGATAGTCACAACTATCGATAGTTTCCCATCCCTAGCGTGGCTAGACGTGCGCGCCGCCGCCGGATGATTTTAACTGCGCCGAGCCGCCGCCGATGAAGGTGGCGCGCCGCATGTACAACACTCTCAGAGCAGGGTGTTTTTGTGCTTGGCGTTGATATTATTGGCAACAGAGTTTTTCTTTAAGGCCTATTTGCAGACCTTCATAAAGCTACGAGAAAAATTGATCAGCGGATATGAAACGTTGTTAGGACATATCAAGTCATTCCTCAACCGCCGCATCGTACCAGCAAGAATTGGTTGCAACAAGTTGTTTCTATTTTTCTGCGGTATAATTACACTAATCGAATTATTACCATTCCTTGTTATTGTTTAAAGGACTGATAAAGAATTCCATTATTTCTTTTACCTTCATTCACTTCCCCCCTCAAAATATAGTAAAACTTTGATTTTATTAATTATTAATTTTTTAACGATTGTTACCACTTATCATGCTTTCTACTTAAACAATCTTTCTATTTCATCAGTGCTGTTGTATTCCATCTCAGTGATCCAGTATGTTACAGATGAATCCTATAATACTCCACCATTTAACCACTTCCCTTCTTTCCCCCACTTCCCTTTCCCCGCACATTGAATACCTGTTTGCTGAAATATCCACCTCCCCACATCCGTACTCTTTGGTTTCATCTACCTGCCTCCGAAAGTTACCTTTGATGAAACATTCGAAGCCATCCATTACAACACGATCCCTTCATATTCCAACATTGTTCTCTCCGGAGACCTCAATAACAATCTCCAGATACCTTCTCCTAACCATCCCTATCTTTCAGATATCCTCTATTCCCTTAATTTATTTATAGTCCCTTACGAACCGATTCTTAACACCCAGCATTCCATCACTTGGCTTGTCTTTTATGATCTCGATTCCCTAAAAAACTCCTCGCCTTATCACAGCATCCGGTTCCTTTACAGTCTTCCCACGACCTCATACAATTATATAACCTTCCCATCCTGCTGTATTCCCCCACAACTAAATCCTTTCGAAACCTTGATTCCCTATCACCTGCAATCCTAGCGCCTGATCTTGAGATGATCCAATGGGACCCCATATACACCTCATACGCCATTGACTCCATGGTGGAAACCCTTACCACTTAACTTTATACCATCCTAGACCGTCACGCTCTTCTCAAGTTCAAGACAGTTAAGCATCCTCGAGCACCCTGGCTAACACCTACGCTAAGGAATTTTATGAAACTAAAAGAAGCAGCTAGAAGAAGATTTTAGGGCACCTGACTTTCTGAAGATTACAATCAAGCTCCTCCGAAATAGCACTCAATCCTTCATATACCGCGCCAAATCCAACTACTTCCAGCAATCCTTATCTAGTACCCCCGACTCCAAAGCAAAATAGGTAATTCTCAGCAAACTGTCAATAGGTAAACCCACTCAAAACCAATCAATTCCATTTTCAGCCGATGCACTCAATTTGTCTCTAACATCTCCAATCTAAAGGTGTTCCTCTTTGTCCCCCACGCTTTTTTTTATCTGTATCAATGAACTTCCAACCTCCACCCATCGCTGTCAATACCATCTGTATGCCGATGACGCCCAGCTTTATCTCTCCTTTGCCCCGCTGATTCCTCTTCTTGATCTTCGATCAATCCCCCTCTTGGAAACCACATATGTATCTCACAAATTTCCCGTCGCACTGTCTCTACCCGGAAACAGTTCAACCGTCCTCTCTCATCTCTCCCCACTTTGACTACGGCTGTATGGTGTTCAGCGGACTGTCTGAGGCACTCGAAGCCAAACTTAAACGCCTAATGAAATATTCAATACGTTTTGTCTTTAGGATCCCAAGAGATACGCATAAAACCCAGTACTATGCCGAGATGAAGTGGCTCTGCCAGTCCTACCGCTGTCGGTATCTACTGGCTTTCTTCTTATTCTAGACCATCAGAACTCAACGACCCTCCTATATCTTACAGAGCCTACAATTTAAATCCTCCATCCAATCCCGCCAAACCAGATCCCGTACGTCCGATATATATCCTCCACCCCATCGAACTTATACATGAACAAATTCTTCATAATGCAAGCAACATCCCTCTGGAACTCTATTCTCTCCGTTATCCGACACACTCCATTAACTTCCACTTTCAAATCACTCCTCTTCGAGATCCTATTCAACTTTCAATTCAACTGATCACTGAAGGAACACGATGGATCTTTAGAAGTACGAGGGTGGTAAAGAAAGTTCTAAGCCTGATATACATATATATAAAAATATATTTTCAACTTACATATTTTTATTTTTCAATATAGTCCCCCACAACAGCAAGGCACTTATTCCACCGCTTCCCTAACATCTGTAACCCGGCCAAAATTTTTTTTTCGAAACCTTCCAAAACGACTTTGAAAGCTGAGATCACCTCATCGTCTGACGAAAACACTCTCCCACACAAATGTTTTTACTTTCACTTACCTATATATGAAATATATAGTAAGTGGAAGTATTGCGATCGTGAAAATTTTCGACTTCCGGTTTTCAACGGAAATACACGTTTTGGGGTCCCCTGAGTCGAAATGACCAAGTCCCGCGAAATGGTGTGTGTGTGTGTGTGTGTGTGTGTGTGTGTGTGTGTGTGTGTGTGTGTGTGTGTGTGTGTGTGTGTGTGTGTGTGTGTGTGTGTGTGTGTGTGTGTGTGTGTGTGTGTGTGTGTGTGAACAGACTAGCTCAAAAATTATAAACCGTGCAAACCTGAAATTGGGTATTAAGTGTATTTATATGTCCGCGATGTGACAACAATTTTCATCAAAATTGCTCAAAGGGAGGAGGTACTTTATTTAATAACTTTTTATGTTTTTTTCGATTTTCTCAAAAACGGCTCTAACGATTTTGATTAAACTGAGTATTTGATGTATTAATATGCCCGAGATATGACTGTAAAAATTGCATCAAATTTGATCAACCGGAGGGGGGACTTTACTTAATAAATTTTGTATCATTTTCATGTGTTTTTTTTTTTATTTACTCAAAAACGACTTTAAAGATTTTGATCAAACTGGTTATTTGACGTATGTATATGCCAAAGATGTGACAGCCAACATTTCATCAAAATTGGTCAAACGGAGGGGGCACTTTATTTCATAACTTTTTTCCAATTTTTACCTTTTTTGAGATTATCTCAATAACGGCTTTAACGATTTTTATCAAATTCGTTATGTTTAATGAAAATTAGTTGTTATTTAATATCAGGTAAGCTTTATCATTATTAAAATGTTCTGAGGGGGCTTAAATGGGGAAGGGGCTTTTTTTGTTTTTCTATAAAGTACCTTTGTTTTAGTTTATATTGGGAAATTATCTGTCTCTCATCACGCTTAAAAATAAGAAACGGCTAAATATGATATATGAAGAAAATCAAGTAAACATATACAGGAGAAAAAATAAAAATATTCCGTCAACTCATAAAACACCTTGATCTCACGCATGCGCCGTACGCCTTTAATGACAAACCAATGCGTTATAATTAAACTGTTCTGTTCATTTGAGAAGTGGCAATTAACAAAACGCATTAATTTCTAATCTAAGTAAGTTGGTAAGTGAAAGTTGTGTGTTGCGCGCACGCACCAGATTTTTTTACTTTCACTTACCTATATATGAAATATATAGTAAGTGGAAGTATTGCGATCGTGAACATTTTTCATATTAGGGAAGAGGTAGAAGTCTGAGGGGGCCAGGTCTGGCGAGTAGGGTGGGTGCGGGAGCAGCTTGGCCTTCTCCGTGGTAACTCTTGATTTGTGGAGGGGAGTGTTGTCCTGCAGTAGCAGCACACCTTTGGTGATCATTCCTCGGCGTTTCTATTTGATGGCCTCTCGCAGTTTCACGAGAAGGTCTGCATAGTATTGCCCTGTTATTGTCATGCCATGCTGCAGAAAATCGACCAGCAAAACTCCTTCCGAGACTAACGTCACCCAGATCGATCATCATCTTCGAGGTTTCCTCGGCCAGCTTTGAAGAGTGCGGTCCACCTTTTGATAGAGGCATACGATGGGGCAGAGTCCCACAAAGTTGCAAATATGTCGGCCCCATCCCATTTTTTACAAAATATTTTATCACTGCACGGTGATCAAAATTAGACATTTTTAAATCGACCAATAACTCACAACAGTCGGAAAGAAACTGACCTGAATTGAAAGGTGGAATTAGAGAGATAAGAACTTGTTATAAGTAAACAATGACCTTTAACCCCATTCAGCTTATCTGTTTTCATTTCAAAAACTAGTTATCTATGTCACAAGACTGTAAAGTATGTTTTTTACAAGTGAAACTCCTTTAATGTACGGCCTTAACATTAACAATCCAATTCAACAAATAAAATAATAAACGAGTACTCCCAGGTGCGTCCGCAGGATTTCCTCTCAGGGGAGGGCAGGCTGATAAAATTTTCGAAAGGGTCGAGGTATTCTGACCTTGTAAGGCTCAATTAATTGTCAAAATAAAACTTACTGATATTTAAATGTTATTATAAGTGTTTATGTAATGCTTTATAAACATATTAAATGAATACGAATTTATTTATTGGTTGTTTTTGTTTCTCAAAATTTGTAGAGGGGGCAGCTGCCTTCGCCTGCGTACGCCCATGATACAAAAATCTCGCGAGCATCGGCGCGCCGGTATGCGCCGCCGCCGCCGGTTAAAAATCATCGGCGACCCGCCGCCGAAGATTTTTCTGTGGCGCGCATGTCTAAGCGTGGCCTGTTTTTATATGACCGTGATGTTATCAAACTTCCATCGCATTTTTTTTTTTTTTTTTTTCGGTTAAAAAGTGCCTTGATTAGCTTTAATAGATTCTAGCTTTCGACTCCCGCTCGTTCTTCAGAAATAAATAAACCCCTAAGAGGGTCCTTTTCAGTGGAGACCGGGGCTTACTTAGAAGGGCACCTTAGTGAACCACGCATGAGCCCTTTTTAAGTTTGAGAAAACTGTATTTGAATAACCAAAAAGAAAATTTTTAAAAATGATTTGATGATGATTTAAATGATATGACTCCATAGGAAAAAGAACAAATTGTATAATAACATGATTTATTAGATTGAAGAAAGGGAATAAAAGGTTTATGAAATTGTATCTATTAAAATGAATTTAACTATAATTATCGACTAACTTTATTACAATCCACAGATGATTAATTTAATTAAATAAGTTTCAACTAGCAATAATCGTACCTCAGTAGACCTTCATTGGTTACGATATTGCCTCTGCGCAAGTTAATTTAATTAAATTTTTATATTTTTTAATGTTAGGGGTTAGGGCAGAATCTAACCCAATCAAAAATTATACACGTACATATATATCAATAATTCCAAGTTTCGACGAGCTGTTGGAAATTCGTTATAGGCGGGCGCAAGCGACGGTGCTGCTTCTGCGACGGCGCTGCACGAACTAGAGAAACGGGGATAAAAGCGGGGCCATTACCTGGGATTCATAGGGTTTTTTGGCGTTTCTAATTTATTTTTCCATAATTAAAACCCGATTGAGCAAAAAATCATTTGAAAATATCTAATAGGTATTGCTCGGTCCCTCAGTGTTCAATTAGAAAATCAAAAGACGTGTCATTCCCTTTTATTTCCAAAAAATAAAAAGCTTCTTAAAGAGTGGATTGTAAAATTAAGAATAGATAAGCCTGTTTCGAAACATATGACGATATGTAGTCTTTATTTTAAAGAAAGAGACTATATTTATCCAGGTAAATATTAGTATTTGACATTTTATTATTCCAAAATGCTAGTTTTATACAAATAAAATTGAGACCATAGTGTCATAGATTTGTTTTTCTTTTTTAATTTTCCCCATTTTTCTATTACATCCGTTGTGCTTAATTGTTCCATGTTTTCAATGCGAAGCCTGAAAGTTTTGACAAATAAATAAATAATATGACAAAGAATCTAAGCTGTCATAACAATGATTGTGTGAATAGGTAATTAATGTTATTACTAACCGAAAAACGTCGAGTAAAGTTACAATGATTTGTTTGCATTTACCAGAACTACCAGCTTTACACGTACAATGACAAGAAAATTGCTTATTATTATTAATAAATTTGATTTCCACTTTTATTTGATGGGGCAGTCCTTTAAGATTGCTAGTTTAAAGGCACGAGGCTTGTAAAATAACTGTTTTTTTATTTTTAGATGTTATTCCACATGTAAATATGTGATTTGCATCAAGAATAGCCTGCCCTTCAATTAATGGTCTTTTAAAATTACCAATTATCTCTATCACATCAACTAAGTCTAACACCGTTCTTTCCGACATTTTGCAAAACTACTAGCGCACCCTATATTCGATTGCGCCCGCCTATATAAATATGCCATTTCAATATATGTAGGTACAGATTGTGGTGACTGGATCAAACCTAACCTTTGAGGTGCCTTTACACCTTACGAACTTTACCTTCGAACACCACCCTCGAACAACCTTCGTGAAGCCTTCACGTCGACTGTTCGCGTGTTCTAGGTACTTCATCTGTTCGCCTGGGTTCGGGGTAGCGCTAGTGTCACTTTTGATTTGGGTTTTTCCTAAGTGACAGGAGTTGTTTGTGATACTAGTGTAATTTGTGAAACGTTGTAAATCGTCTCCTATTTTTTTATTTTTCAGATAATATAAAATATATTGATAATGGAGATTTTTTCTTTATCATAAGCTAGCTTTGGATGCGTCAGCCATATTGGTTCGCTTAACCTCACGTGAAGTATAAATGGCTGTTCGCTTCACGTCGGTACGGCTAGGTTCGAAGGAAAACTTGTTCGAAGGTGAGGTTCGTAAGGTGTAAAGGTACCTCAACGAATGAATACCCCTCCAACAATGTGGATAAAGGTCTGGCCACACATGTCCGCACCGGATCCGCACCGCAGCACTAATATAGGTTATGTTCAGAATATTTTTATTTTAACTTACATATTACCTTTAGTTATGCCTAAAGTGGCCTGTGTCTGACATGTGTGACCTGACCTTTAGGCATAACATAAGGTAATATGTAAGTTAAATTAAAAATATTCTGAACATAACCTATATTAGTGCCGCGGTGCGGATCCGGTGCGGACATATGTGGCCAGACCTTAAAGGCGACATCTGATCATGGAAACTCTCGGTAAACCCGAACTGAACTGAACCGTTGGTATCGGGTAAGGCGTGATCGGAATACCTTGTTTACTAGTGGTGTTTTGTTTAGTAGCAATCTGTTTATTTGAAACAGTTAATTTCATTAAACAGAAACAGTTAACTGTTTCGGAAAAAAATAAACAGATACAACAGAGTAGTGAGAAAAAAAAAAGTTAAATAATAATAAAAATTAAACACAAACAATTAGCTTGCAATAGCACGGGCGTGACCTGTTTAATAAACAGTTTCGAGAAGCAGGCAGAATTAGCAGGTTAACAGGCTGATGACCGAAACAGTTTATGAAACTGTTTCTTTTTCAAGGCCACTGTTTCACGTATCTGTTTCGGTTAACAGGCTTTTGCGAGAATCAACAGGTTAACAGCCTGTTGACCGAAACAGTTTATGAAACTGTTTCTTTTTCAAGGCCACTGTTTCACGTATCTGTTTCGGTTAACAGGCTGTTTAATGAAACAGCCTCCTAACCTGCTAATTCTGCCTACTTCTCGAAACTGTTTCAGTGAAACTGTTTATTAAACAGCTTGCGCCCGTGCTGTATCTGTTTATTTCATTCGCAAATCTGCTACTCTGAGTTATGTGGCTCTTAATTTTTTTAATTATTAAATTATTTTTCTCCAGATTATTTATTCAATTAAACCATAATTTTATAAACAAAAAATCAATTAATGCCTATTACAAGTTTTGATTTATTATTTATTTTTAGTGCTGTTTAATTATTTTACATAAAGCTTTATTTTATATTAAATCTTTCGTGAGAAATTGTCATTTGAACTTCATTATTTCAATAATGAAAACATAATTCAAAAGAATGCTGGAATGCGAAGTGGGACTAGTTTTTTTTCTTTATTCCCATATAGTATTATTTTAAACAGTTCTATCTGTGTTTTTTTAAAACTGTTTAATGAAAGTAGCAGAAACAGTTGCAACTGTTTTTCAAAATTAACAGTTTTGCCCATCACTATTGTTTACTGACGCCGGTCGCCTTTTGCAGCTGCTCAACCGAAGTAATAATATAAAAATAATAGTAATCAATTCAATATATATTATAAAGATTCCTCTTAGATTATAAACATAATAGATTCCTCCCATAACCTACTATCTTCCTCACAGCATCCAGTACCATTTCTGTCAAGTCATGACCTCATCAAAATTTCATATAATATCCCAACACCAAAACTATGCCCTTACAAAATCTCCTGACGGAACCTCGATTCATTAACCCCTGAAAAACTAAATCCTTTTTTCGACTCCCTTTCCCAATCCCTAGATCCCATTTATTCGTCATCCTCCATTGATTAAATGGTCGAATGCCTCTCATCCAATCTTTCCTCGTTCCTAAACCAACACGCCCCCCTCAAAACCCTAACTTTTAGACGTCCAGCCGCTCCCTGGATAAGTTCCGAAATCAGAGAGCTGATGAGGAAAAGAGATGCCGCCAGAAGACGTTTCCGACGCACCCGTTCCGCTGAAGATTACTCCTTTTTCAAGTCCCTACGCAATCTAACTCAATCTTCCTTACGGCGTGCTAAGGCACAGTTTTTCCATCACTCCATATCACAAGCCCACGATCCCAAGTCCAAATGGAAAAACCTTAAAAAATTATCAATCGTCAAATCCAAATCCTGTACTCATTATCCTATTGACCCAGATGATTTAAATTCCCATTTCGCCAACTCACCATCTATTCCTCACCCCTCCTCATACTTTTTCACACGAACCTTCAACCCTGATAACTTCTATTTCCTAAATATCTCGCCTGAAGACCTACTTTCCTCTGTCCTTAAATCCAAAACCAACGACCATGGGCCCGATCAAATCCCTGTAAAGATTATTAAATTATATCTTCCTGTCATCTTTCCTGCTCTTTTACACATCTATAACTTTTCCTTACACAACTTCGTTTTCCCAAAAGCCTGGAAAAAAGTGATAGTCCGTCCGTTGAACAAAGTACCAGTTCCCACTTTAGCCTCCGACTATAGACCTATCTCCATTCTTTCTAACCTATCCAAACCGCTTGAAAGAATTGTCCACTCCCAGCTCAATGACTTCCTAGAAAGAAATTCTCTCCTCAACCCTCTCCAATCCGGTTTCCGTTCTCATTACTCCACACAATCTGCTCTGTTGAAGATCACTCAGGATCTTCAATCCACTATAGATGAACATAAAATCACCATCCTAATTCTCTTTGATTTCACAAAGGCGTTCGATACCGTCAATCATGAGATCCTTCTTTCTAAACTCCAAAACCTCTCCATGTCAAACAGCGTCTTGAAGTGGTTCCTCTCCTTCCTATCCCAACGTTCACAAACAGTTCACATTCCCGATAAACCCCCTTCCTCATCTCTTTTACTAACACGAGGTGTACCACAGGGTTCCTCACTTTCTCCAACTCTCTTTTCTGTTTATATTAACGATCTCCCCGAGTCCATCAACCATTCACAATACCACTTATACGCAGACGACCTCCAAATCTACCTATCCTTCCATCCCTCCAAAATGCTAGAGGCAATCCGAAAAGTTCAAGAAGATATAAACAGCATTAACGCCTGGGCAGAAAAAAATGAGTTAAGACTGAACGTACAAAAAACTAAGGCAATCCTAATTGGCTCCAGGCATCTTCTTAATTCCCTCCCTTACTACGTCTTAATAATCTAACCTTCAGCTCCAATCCTATGTCAGAAACCTCGGTGTGGTCTTTGACCAGCACTTGTCGTGGAGTAATCATATTTCCGAAATCACCAGAAAATCCATAGCTATCCTCAAACAGTTCCTTAGATCACGTGATTGCTTGTCCCCCAAAACCCGGCAACTCCTAGTTTCCTCTCTTATATTTCCCCATTTTGACTACGGCTGCCTTGTATACGGGGGACTGTCTGGCATGCATGAAATGAGGTTGAAGAGACTAATGAATTGTTTCATTAGATTCATCTTCGGTGTCCCCAGGCGCTCCCACGTCTCCAGCTGGTATGCAGAATTGAAGTGGCTCTACCCAGTTTTCCGACGGCAATACTTCCTAGGTGTATATCTTTTCCAAACCTTCAGAACCAAGAAACCTTATATCCTCAGTTTGTTCAAACCCTGCTCCTCTATACATTCTCTAAATACCAGATCCCAAACCTCTAACCTGTATATCCCTTTTTACTGATCTGCATCCTTTACAAAATCCTTTATCATCCATGCTGCCACCTTCTGGAATTCATTACCTGTCTCTATCCGAAAAACTTCATCCCTCACATCCTTCAAAACCCTACTATTTCATCACCTCCTAATTCTCCAATCCCTGATGGCTATGTAAATATGTAAATAGTGAAAACAGTATTAAGGATAAATCTATTTGATTTTTATTATATATATTATTTCTATTTATATATATCTCTTAAGCTCAAAAGCTGACCAAAGTTTTTCACTGGACATCCGCATGTTGATCTTACATTTTTTCTTTCTACATTCTGTCTTTGTTATCTTTATTGTATTACTTTTCTTTTTTGTGTCTACCTTATATTTTAATTCTTTATTTCTTTTTATTATTTTTTTTCCAAATAACCAGACAAATGGCTATTAATTTTGTTCATTATTGTTATTCTTAGGGGACTAAATGTCCCAGAATAAAAATTACTTTTCTTCTTCTTCTTCTTCTTAAAGAAAAGTGTACAATGTGCGTGCCGATAAGGCTAAAAACCGACTCCACGTACGATCAAGAAATTTATGTCTTCTTGTACCCCTATAGCCCCTAACGGTGAAGGTTTCTGTTTTTATATTTAGAGTTTAAAATTGAAGAGAAAAGGGCGAGAATTTTAAGCCTCTCGCACCATGTAATAGCCTATCTTTTCGGGTTAGTGAATGAAAAATTTAGTTCGAGCTCCAGACTACCAGGAAGCGCTAGGGTGCCTTTCACTCAATCTTTATTGTCCATTCATTCAGGTTGTAATGGTTCAATATTTTTTCAGCTATTCTTTTTAAATCACTAAAGAATTAAGGGAAAATAATTTGTTTCTCCTTTGTGTTTCAAAATAAAATAATGATTTTACATCTCTTGGAATGGGCTTATAGGATTTAGAATCACAGTAACCATCAAAAACGATGCATAACTGGACAAAGTTGCAGCCAAATTAATTTTTCATTTACCATTTTCAGCCCCCTATAAAGTATATAGGGTTCCATATTTGAGCGGACTCTGCAGATTAAAGTTAAAACCAAAGTTTCAAGAAGGTGCTAATTTTGTTCTATATTTCCTTTAATTTTAAAGTTTTTCTGTTATTAAAGCTACCACATAACTACCAGAGCAAAGCCGGGCACCTAAATAATAATAATAATAATAATAGTAACCTAAATAACTACAAGAAGTGAGTTAAAAACTTGTAATTTTCAAAAAATGTCTGCACCAGGGGTATTCCAAACCCACAGACCCCCCTGAGGGAGCCCTGCTATATTTTACCTCCCAGGGCTCAGCCAAGTCCGGAATCGCCACTGATGATATGTCTTATATTTTGAAGTTATGAAAGTAATCGAAATTTGAAATACAGATTTATAACCCTTTTATTCGACAATATTGAATCATAACATATGGTCATTTTTTAGTTAATACTAGTTACGATATTAAAAGTCGCAACAGTCTGCCACACTTATCGAGGGTACTCCATGATAATATATTAATAACCTAATAATAATGAGAGTTAATGAAAACAAAAAATTGTCTGAGTTCACTGTTATTCAAGAAGCTGCTTGGATGCTCCTTAGCTGCTCTGGACCCTGAGAAATAGGAATGAGAGCCCAGCATATTCCAGGATTATTGTCCTTAGTGCCCAGAGATAAAGGGCTGAACTTCACCTTCTCCTAGGGTTTTGAACCGTTTTTAATAGACATAAATACGTTTATATGCCTTTTCACCTTTATGATCGAGCCTAACTATATGGGTGTTTCTAAAATTTTGGTGGTATTTGGCTTTTAGGGAATTTCGAAGTCATATTTTCTTATTTTTCTGGTTGTAGATGGGATGGTGACATGCTCCTTGGCAATGAAGTGAAGTGTGCACACACTCGTATTAATAGTTTTGGAGGTAATAATTATCAGAGAAAGTAATATTCCAGGGAGCAAAAAAGTGGAACATATGTATGAAGTAGGATTTTGGATCATTATATGTATTTAAATATTGTAAGCAATAAAATGTAACTATTGGCCTACCACCTCTACCCAAAAGGGTCATTGGCATTTAACAATACCGTAAAATGAGGTGACATTGTGACAAGCCTATTTTTCTACAGTTTTTGAATTTCCCTCCTTAAAAAGAATCAGGTTAGGCAATTCAGTTTACTTGTCAGTTGATCAGTAATGCAGCCCATTCAAAACCCTACTATTTCATCACCTCCTAATTCTCCAATCCCTGATGGCTATGTAAATATGTAAATAGTGAAAACAGTATTAAGGATAAATCTATTTGATTTTTATTATATATATTATTTCTATTTATATATATCTCTTAAGCTCAAAAGCTGACCAAAGTTTTGTACTGGACATCCGCATGTTGATCTTACATTTTTTCTTTCTACATTCTGTCTTTGTTATCTTTATTGTATTACTTTTCTTTTTTGTGTCTACCTTATATTTTAATTCTTTATTTCTTTTTATTGTTTTTATTATTTTTTTCCAAATAACCAGACCAATGGCTATTAATTTTGTTCATTATTGTTATTCTTAGGGGACTAAATGTCCCAGAATAAAAATTACTTTTCTTCTTCTTCTTCTTCTTCTTAAAGAAAAGTGTACAATGTGCGTGCCGATAAGGCTAAAAACCGACTCCACGTACGATCAAGAAATTTATGTCTTCTTGTACCCCTATAGCCCATATGTGGAACATATGTATGAAGTAGGATTTTGGATCATTATATGTATTTAAATATTGTAAGCAATAAAATGTAACTATTGGCCTACCACCTCTACCCAAAAGGGTCATTGGCATTTAACAATACCGTAAAATGAGGTGACATTGTGACAAGCCTATTTTTCTACAGTTTTTGAATTTCCCTCCTTAAAAAGAATCAGGTTAGGCAATTCAGTTTACTTGTCAGTTGATCAGTAATGTGCTGCAACCTACTGGCCAAATATAACTTCTTTCATTCCATTTACCATGGTGCTTTATTTTTATATATGTTTGATTGTTTTCATTTAGCTGAAACTTTGAAATAAAGCACCATGGTAAATGGAATGAAAGAAGTTATATGTGGCCAATAGGTTGCAGCACCTTACTGACCAACTGACAAGTACACTGAATTGCCTAACCTGATTATTTTTAAGGAGGGAAATTCAAAAACTGTAGAAAAACAGGCTTGTCACAAAGTCACCTCATTTTACCGTATATTAAATTCTGTACTAATAACCAGTGATCTTCTAGAATTGGAAAAAAGCGGAAACTCGCTCTTCATTATCTTTCACAGTTTCCCTTAGAGCTCGCAAGTTTATTTTTGCACATGCAACACCCAAGGTTATAGTTTCAACTTTAAGCACTAATGGAGCTTCTGCTTTTCAAGCCATATAAAATTCACCTTTTACTTCCGACCATACATTGAGCATTTCTATAATTAAGGCATTGCTTAGGTATGGGTTACCAATGACCTATTCTGATTCAATGACCCAGCCATTTTGTTTTGAATTCTGCTATTAAGCAGACAGTAATTAAAATAGCTGTAGCTTTCCCTGATGTGAAGTAATGCTAAGAAAACCAATAAGATCATAGCACCAATCTTTTGTTTTTTTAACACCGCACCAAATACAAGAAAGATTTAGGAATCAATCGGAAATTAATAAAAAAATCAGGTCATTAGTTT
The DNA here is from genome assembly GCA_911387785.2 of Aelia acuminata. Classification (NCBI taxonomy): domain Eukaryota; kingdom Metazoa; phylum Arthropoda; class Insecta; order Hemiptera; family Pentatomidae; genus Aelia; species Aelia acuminata. The sequence continues at coordinate 126,951,138 of OU426979.1, read as the reverse complement.
TTAAATTTAATTTATTATAATGTTGAAACAATTCATGAATTATATTAATTTGAAAACATATTATTAATTGTATAATAATAATACCTGCTTGTTTCCTTCCTTCTTAAATTAATTGAATAGCTAAGGAAATATCAATATTTTTCTCTAATTCATTTACAATGTTTATGATTAATATCATGGAAAAAACAAAATAAACACACAGATTTATAACTAACCATGTAAAACTTATCTACAATAAAATAAATCATCATAAAACAAGGAATATTTGAAACATTAAATTTATTTCACGGCAACATTCAAAGATTATATTCAAAAAGAAAAGTCAGAGATAAGAAAAAAAATTAAATAAAAAATAATAGTGCTAATTTAAACAATAAAAACCAATCCCCTAATAGTATGTACACATCTCTTTCAATAGGTATATTCAATAACTAGTCACAGCCTGAAAAATGCATGTCCATACTACTAAAACCTACAGTAAACATCTACAGTACAATAAAATTTAATAAATTCTAATGAAAAAGTAAAAAAAAAAATTATGAAACAAAAACATAAGTTATTTAGTTAAACAATACCTCCCCAGATTAATAGTCAATTTAGAAAATACAGTATAGGTCAAATATGTAAAATTTTTAATTTAAACTGGTTTAATATGTTATTTTCACAATGCAAGAAGTAAATGTAATAAACTATAATAATATACAATTAAAAAACTATTCACTGGAGATAACAATCCAAAGACTATTAAAGAAATAGTTAGCGGTTCATTTACCTTTTTCTTTGTATATGCCTGTTCATCAGGTGGTAAGATTTTGAGATAACTGGTTTTGTTTGGTATCAAGTTTATAAATGAATAAAAAAAATTTTTTTTGTTAAATATGAGTGAATCAATGGTAAAACTTACCGAATAACTAACAAAATTTTCAGGATAGCTGGATTCCAGTAGATTCACTTTTTAAAATGTCAGAGAAGCAAAAACACTAAGATCTATGTTACACACATTGAAGGATGTAGAACAGTACAAAGTATACCTAACATTTTTATATGAAATTTGTATTTAACGAAAACTAAATGTTTTTTTTTTAATGACCTTCATTCATATTTCTGAAGGCAGTAATTCCTTTTTCATGGTGACAAATGCATTAGTTAGCTGAGGAAAATTATTTAAATTAAAAGGACAACTTTCTCAGAAAGACAGAAATGACCAGTGTAAAAATATAGAACATAGTGTATTATGATAATTAAATATAGAATTGAAATGAGCTTATAAAATATGCCTATTAAAAATAATATTTCTACATTGAATAATAATATTATAAAAACAGAAATTCAAGAAGTCAATAGGATATACGAGTACGAATACCCCTAGAATTCATTCCCCTTCACTGACCTTGAAATTATGAAAAATCATTCAGTGTTAATTAGAACCAATTATTATTTCTAGGAAGTAAACATCATGAGATACCAACGTTCAACTTCATAGATGTTTGAAGACTCATTGAATTAAGAGTAATAAACTGTCTATTCTAGACCTGCATAAATGTTTTAAGTTAATACCAAATGTTTATACACAGTACTATATATAATAAAAAATCTGGTGCGATTCGCGCAACACACAACTTTCACTTACCAACTTACTTTGATTAGAAATTGATGTGTTTTGTCAAATGCCATTTCTCAAAGTCGCACCTTTTTCCAATTTCATTTACTTATTTTTGCTCTTTATAATACACTAAATTTTTTATTATTAAATAAAAGTTTTTACTTGAGATCATTTGAAAATGCTAGCATATTTTCCAAGTCATCTGATTTTATAATTCTCTATGAAGTTGTTGAAAACTTCATATAGTTACCAAGAAACATAGTTTCGATTAAATGAACAGAACATCTTCAATTATAAAAAATGGTCTGTCATTAAAGGTGTACCATGCAACATGCTTTATGAGTTGATGGAATATTTTGCATTTTTTCTCCTTTATATGTTTACTTGATCTTTTTCATATTTCGCCATTTCTTATTTTTAGGCAAAACAAAAAAGGCCCCTTCCCCATTTATGCCCCCTCAGAACATTTTAATAATGATAAAGCTTACCTGATATTAAATTAAAGAATATCTAAAAAAACATAATAAGTTATTAAATAAATTTCCTCCTCCATTTGACCAATTTTGATCAAATTTTTGCTGTCACATCATGGGCATATACCTATACCAAATACCCAATTTCAGGTTCGTACGGTTTATAGTTTTTGAGCTAGTCTGTTGACACACAAACACACCATTTCGCGGGACTTGGTTATTTGGACTCAGGGGACCCCAAAATGTGTAATTCCGTTGAAAACCGGAATTCGAAATTTTTCACGATCACAATACTTTCCCTAACTAATAGTTCATATACAGGTAATAGAAAGTAAAAGAAAAAAGGATTAATGACTAAGGAATAATAGGATTAAGAAAAATCTTATTTCATTTCCGTTACTCAAAACTATAACTCTGAATAATTGCATTCAAATCTAAAAGTTTGACCAATGAAACATTCTGATGTATTAAGTTTCAGTGAACTTAAAAAAAGAAAGAAAAAAAAGGATATTTCAATAAACAATGGCAGTGAAATTCAAATCTCTATATTAAATAAAATGTTCATTAAGATGCCAACAGTACATATTTCCATTAATTAAAAATTTACAAATTTTTTATAAGTTTAACACTTTTATTTATTTTGGTTATAAGACAATCATTAAGATAATATCAATAATACAATTAAAGTTAAAATAAAAATTATAATTTATTTCCAACAAATATAGAACCAATTGTCTGAAAAATTTAATAATAAGATGTTGGTCAAGAGATGTTTGGAATTTTAAATTAAACAATGGCATTGATAAGTAAAAGTATATTTAGTACAATGATATGTATAACGCATTGCATGCAACTCATCTTTGTTACCATAGAATAAATAAAAGGTAATAATTAAAAAAAAGTAATTTATAAGGATTGTAGAAATTCAAAGTAGTTTTGAAATTTGTTTTAAATAAAGTCTGAAATTTATTTTACTTTCACTTACCTATTTACGAAATATATAGTAAGGGAAAGCATTGCGATCATGAAAAATTTTGACTCTCGGTTTTCAATGGAAATACACGTTTTGGGGTCCCCTGAGTCCAAATAATCAAGTCCCGCAAAATAGTCTATGTGGGTGTGTGTGTGAACTGACAAGCTCAAAAATGATACATCGTACAAACCTGAAATTGGGTATTTTATGTATGTGACAGCAAACTGTCATAAAAATTGATCAAAAGGAAGGGGAACTTTATTTCATAAGTTTTCTCTCATTTTTACGTTGTTTTTTTTTTATTTTCTCAAAAATTGTTTTAACGATTTCGATTAAACTTGTCACGTTGATTGAGAATCAAGGATTCTTTATAATCAGGTAGGTTTTATCATCAGAGAAATGTGAAAGAAAGGGGGCTTCAATGGCGAAGGAAAAAAATTGTTTTTCCTACAAAGTACCTTTGATTTTATTTTCATGGAGAAATTAACTGTCTGTCATTATGCCTAAAATTGAAAAAATTGAGAGACAAGTAAAGGAGAAAAAAAGAAAAATGTTAAATCTGGCAACTCTTAAAACTAGTTGACCACAGAAATGCGCAGAACACCATTAATGATAGACCACTGTTTATAAGTAGAGGCGTTCTGTTCATGGGAAAGAGTTTTCAACGTGTTTTGATAATGAAAATTATTTGTTTGCGTGGTAACTTAATGAAGGTATCAACAACTAAATAGAGGATTTAAAATCAGAGGTGATGGAATTTTACACTTGCATTCCCGTATTATTGAAATAAAAATAAAAACTTTTATTTAACAATAAAAATGTTTAGTGTAGTTAGAGAGGAAATATGTGATGCTCAAATTAATTAAAGCAGTTTATGTAGTGAAATACACATGGTACTACATAATATTTAATAATTATGTTTTAGTTTACAAACTTTAGTTCCATAATATTTTCTGAATGAAATATTAGGTGGTTTAACCGTTCTCTGTTGCCTAAAAGGCATAAAAGATAAACATTTGAAAATGTAGTTTTAATTTACTATGAGCCATAAATACACCTGTCGATTCACCTTCAAGATATATAACAACAAGTAATTCGCAGTAAAAAACTTGATTATTGATGGAATCAGGATTTTTTTAGGTCCCGAAAAATAATAATGTATCTAATAATAAATCGACAAGTATTGAGGACTCTAAAGTTTTTCAATAATTGTAATACTCTTTAAGTTATGGAGAATAACAAAAAGAAGTGGAAAAAGCTATGTTCTATGAAGTTGCTAAATGGCATTGACACATTTATCAAAATACATAGATTTCTACTCTTAAATTGGTAAGTGAAAGCTGTGCGATGTGTGCACCGCACCAGATTTTTTTTTAGTTAGAAACACTCAATTAAAATTTGTGTATGTTCATCTTGGGTAAATATTCCATTTAGCAATACTTTTTTATCAGAATAATCCCAAAAATATAACAAATAAAAACGAAGTATAGGGGAGAGCGGGGTTGGTTGGCAACAGTTTTCACTTTTTTGATTGTTGAGTCGTTCCTGTTAATATAATTCCAATGGGGCTGATACCAGTTTAAAATTCAAGTATTAGAGTACTTCAAGTATTTTTTTCACAACATAATATTTAATACTAAGATCATAGAAAATTGAAAAATTCGTTAATCCAGAGTATGCCAATTAACCCCCTATGTGGGGCAGGTTGGCCTAGAAGGTGGGGTTGTTTAGCCATCTCATTCAAGTACTGCCTGACACATATTATTGTTATTAAAATCTGCACTATAATGGTATAATAATTTTGAATCGGTTTTTAACAGCTCTTAAGGGAAAACAGAATGACAATAGAAGAAGATAGAAGTTTAGACTGTCGTCACTTTCTGCATAAAAAAATTGCTCTCATCCTCCTTACTGGAACTAAAGACAATTGGTAGTTTCACCTTTGTTTATGTTTACCTTGCTTTTGTGAATGCTACTGCTCCAACAAACCCCAGCTGAAGAGAGCCAACTAACCCCACAGGAGAGATAATATGAAGGATGGCTGCCAGGACAGGGGAGAACAATCAAATAAGAAACTGGTTAGTCGAAAGGTTAGGTTTTTCAAAGGTGTTTGGGTCTATGTGAACAGAATCGGACTCAAATGTTTTCTCATGCCTTTAAACCAACTTTACTGAAAATATAAAAATTTACTTAAATGTTGTAAAATCAATCAATGAAGCACATTATTTTCTACACTGTCAGCATCGGATTGAAAACTCAGGACAAGACTCCCGAGGTCTAGCGGGTCACATGGTACAATGATGGGGCCTTCACAACAGGTGTGACGGAAACTATAAGCCAATGGCCAACCTACCCCCTACGCCAACCAACCCCGCTCTCCCCTATCATTTACATTTTCTTTTTGTTAATATTGGACATAATTTAAATTCCAAAATATTTGATTGATGCATGATGAATTAATTTGAGGGATGGTTGAATGAATTTTGTTAGCATGAAATTCACATTGGAGGTGCATCACCTTCTGAAAATGACTTTTAATCCTTTTATCATAGTTTTTATTTGAACTATGAATATATGTAGTTTGATTTCTAAACTAAGTATTATACCGAAGGAGAGAGTGCAACCGGTCAGAAAAAAAATCAGAACCAGAATTGCTTAGAAGAGTAAACCAGGCAACAATAATGGTTGTTACCCAATAAACAACCAAAATTTAGTTGGCTACCAACCTCACTCCCTTACTCTTAAGCAATATTTTAAAAATCAAATTATATTGTGATTAAAGTCACCTCATAAATTAATTCAAATAAGATCAAAAGAATAAGCCTCACTATTAATATCTTGTTTTATTAGTATTTACAAGAAAAACAATAAAAATAAAAATTGTATAATGATAAACCTATACAAACATTGTACATAAAAAATCGCATGGAATAGAATTCAAAATGACAAAAATTTCCATAATATGGCTAAATTAATAATCAACAAAACATTTTTCACTTTGATATCCAACAATTAGCTGATGATCAGGAACCTAGTAACACAAATGGTCTCTGACCCTTCATCCATCAACAATAGAAAAAATCTTACTATATTCTATAATATTAACGTTTTTAAAAAGGTATCAAAATCATAATAAAATCTTAATAATATTATCCCCAATAATGATTATCAACCAATCTCTTATCTGAAATTATCAGGTATTAGATTTTTAACCCATCAGCGCCTGTCATTGGGTTATTTTAATTTTTGAAATTACTGCATATATTTTCATTTAAATTAATAGGTTTGTTCCAATAAGCAGTTCAAACACATTCACTGCTCTTCAGAGAACCATAACCGCCTATCTAGAACTCCAGATATGTGCAAACGTTCCCTACTTTCCATCCTCCTGATCAAGAGGATTATATTGAATAATAATCAGTCTACTTCAGCAACATCAAATCATTAAAAGATGTGGGGGGGGGGGGGGTGAGTATTTCCCTAGACTGGACATGCGCAGAAAGTGAAATATTTTTACATGTCTATTAGTCCAGGACTACATGTTGAAACAAATCTTATATATAAATAAAATACTGGCTTTCCAACCATATGATAACTTTAGCAGCATGCATTGTCATGATTTTTTGTTGTTTTTTTTTTTTTGTTTATTGGTTATGATAATGAGATTTATTGTTTTAATGAATATTGTAACTTATTTTATTGATTTTTGATATTGAATATATACTTTCATTACCATATCTATGAGTCTATCATCATCATTCCTTTCTACAGAAGTTGATTAAGTAGCAGTTTAAGACTAATGCTTCACAGGAACTAAAGATATCTCATTTTCATTCATGAGTACTTAATTTCATTAAAATGCAAATAACATCAATTTATGCAATTACCAAATTCAGTTTTTATAGATGTTTCGTTTCAAAACTCATCATATTATATCTTATTCATTTTTTTATTATATGAATCACCCCCCTATTCAAGGTGATATACTATATATCACAGGTGGTGATATACTATTGTATTCAACATTTCAGCACAATTGTTTTTACTAAATTATAAGAAAAGTTTCAATATTTCTGTTTCACCGAATTATTGAAGGTAAAAAAACATATTACTTAGTATTTTTAGGCATCACTCCAATTATGATAACTTACGGTATCTCCAGTTATGATAGCTTACGGTAGTTCACAGTGCTAATGGGTTAGCATTTTTTTAATACTTATTTCATAAGAAGTATACAAACAATGGTTACTTATTTTTAATTTGAAATATATGCATACAAATTATAATATTAAAAATAAAACAATTTTTTTTTCACCTTTTTTTGTATGAAAATCAGAAATATATTTATACATACCTATAATTATATTAGGAAACTAAAAAGAAAAAAGATATACAAAATATCATTTAGAAAAAAATTATATGTAGTAATAAAAAAAAAGATAAAAATTAATAAACACTGTATAAAAACTAGCTCAGTGTTGTAAAAAGAATAAGATGACTAATATCATATCGATAACTTAATATCAATATATCACTAAGAATATAGTATAAAGGAACATTGGAAATGTTTTTTAATCATAATGATAATTAAATCACTATAATAAAAATTCTACTATCTTACTGTTCTTCAAAATGTTTCGAAAAAGTCAAAATGCATTCGTCATCATGTATTACAACAATAAAACACCAATACATTTATAAATATAAAATTAATATTAGTTTAAAGGTAACTTATAAAGAAGTAGGTTTTAAATTTTGGGTATTTTCTAGCTTGGAATAGCATGTTCCAATATCACACACCAGTTTCCTGCCGCAATCGGACTTGAGCTAGATACCTTATCTGTTATTCTTCCTCTTCATCTTCTTCAGAGGTTGAGGATTCAGGCATGCTACTGAACCAATTTTCTCTAGCACAAGGCATGGTAACACCCTCTTGCATGCCATTGGCACACCTAAAACAGAAAATAATAGCTTCCATTGTCAATAAAATTACAAGGGATAGTTACCAGTTAATTTCATAAACTGACGTGGAATTACGGATATAGATAGACATTTTTTAAATATAGGGATTAGTGTAAACTGGAGTACGTTAATACTTTAAATACTAGTAGCACATTAAACGTTAAATACTTTGAGGACGTTTCTCCCGAGAAATGCAATGTAAAATTCTTAATTAAAAACAAATGAATAAAAAATTTAAGAATCATGTATTCCTGAATTCTAGATGTATCCAGCTATTCATAAAGAGCAGACACATGGTTCTTATGCCAGCTGTTGGATAACGAACTTGTTACTAACTCATACCTACCAACCTTACTCCTTACCAAACTGTAAGATTCTAGCAATATATGCAGCCATCAATTAAAAGGACCGAAAATTTTATTCTGAGATACTCAAGAAAGTAACCATCAAGTACTTGAGAGGGGAGGCACATAAGCGCTAATAAAGATGGGCTGGATATGTTGCTCACCTTAGGGATTAACAATGGAACAAATTGAGTTATGAATGGATCCCAAGATAAAAGACAGATACACCTGATGAGGTACAAGGTACAAGACAAAAACCAAAAGTTTTATAGCAGTTAGCCTTCATTAGCAAGTAAATATGACAAAATAGTCATTGTACAAAGATCTGGTGCAGTGCATGCATCACACAACTTTAACTTACCATCCTCCTTTCTTTGACTACAAATAGATGTTATTTTTTTAAAATGGCATACATAAGGTCAGGGAAGTGTCTACTGAATAAATTAAAGCCCCTTAAAGAATTATAAAGGAACATAATTTTTAAAAAATCAATTTATGTATATAGAATATAGAGATATAATACCTTAACTGTTTCCTGGGGTGAGTAGGCAATGTAAGTGATGCTCTACAGTAAAAATGTTGGTCACACTGTTCACCAGTCCTACGATGAAGTGTCATAGTAACTAAGTCTTCTTCATACCCAGGCGTCTGTCTCATGTTGCAGTTTTCACATTCACTGCGGTAATCATCACTTTCATCAGCTGTCGGTCCTTCTCGTTTGGTTTCAACTACAGCAGCTGTGGTATTGATTTGAGAATTTACAACTCCAATGCTTGATGCACTGATGTTTGATATATCTTCTTTTTCGTCAACTGATGCTGCTCCCGAGCCAACAACTTCAGCTACGACTTCACCTTCATCTAATAAAAGGAAAGAATTAAATATTAAGATAAATCAAAAAAACAAAGATAGATATTACATATAATTATTAATAAGTCTTGATGTTTAATATTCTGTCATCTCTCTAACCACAGCAAAAAAGAATCTCTTGAGCTACCTTAACTTTAAATAACAACCAATGAGAAACAAGGTTTAGTTAGTAAGATTGATCATAGCCATCAAATTCTGAAATATAAAATCAGTAATCTGATCAGCAAATATATTTTTACATATGATACTTTTTTTGCTTGAGGTTTCAGTCTCCACTTATGCTGTGGCTAACTACTTATAATCTGAAATATAAATTGGGCTAAGTTTAATGTAATAAGAAACATAATAAAGGTCCAATAATAGTCAAGGCTACAAGAGATCAAATTATAAATTGTAAAGGCTAAAAGTAAGATGTATAATTACAATTGGTTGCTAAAGTTAAGAAATAGAAGAGTTTATAATATTTATTTATATTAGTTATAATAAATATAATAATATATACCTTCTTTTAAATTTTAAACTATCTTATAAATAAACAAATAATTTACAATAAATGAATAGATGTGTACTTTTATCGATATTTACACTGAAAAGTTTAAAAAAACTTTTCAATGACTTCACGTTTTTTAGTTAAGCTCTAAATTAATAAATTAAATAGCTGATTAATACTCTTAACAATGGATACTAAGAATTCATTTAAAATAGAATAAAAATAAGCAGCTACCCCCCCCCCCCTCCACTCCCACTGAACTGAGTTCAGGAAGTTTTAACCAGACTTTAATGTTTCTCTTAATGATAGTCAAATTGAAATGGTAGAAGAAAGGAAAAGTCTTGAGCATCTACTTGGAAGTTAAGCAGAAAGGAAGTGGAACTAAGGCATTGAATGATGAATTCATGCTCAATTACTCTGCAGCTGATATGAGAAAGAGATCATAAGATCTAAGAATAGCTCCAAACAAAGAATTAAACATTAAGGTTGAAAACTGAGAACCAATGAGCACAAGAATTATCTTAACAGACCTAGAATTAGTAGTAGGAAAGGTAATAATTCAGGTATATGCTCCTATTGAAGGCTCATTGGTTATAGATAAGAAACAATTTTACAGTGACCTCCAAAGGATACATGAACATGCTAGCAGTAATAGCAGGATATTAACCCATTAGCGCCCAAATTTATTTCTAGTGAAAATTTTTAAATTATTTTGTTATGTACTATTCATATTAGGGATACTAGCATTATGCAATACCTCTCATATCACTACCTTCAATAAGTCGAGAGATATTTACCGTCCTATAAATAGGACACTGGGCGTTTAGGTAAGCTTTTTTCCCCACTTTTAATGAATAATTTACAAATGTTTATATAAATTGTCTTATTTGTAGAGCAACATTTTCTGCTTACATAAAGAAGGAGAGGAATTAAGGATTACTAAATAATATTTTTTATGGTATATTATATGGATATATTTTGACAAGAAATAAAATTTAAAAATAAAACATATGGTTTACATTATAATATTCGCCAAAATTTTATCAGAATTGTTGCATTACAGACTAGTAAAATAATAAAATAAGTAACAATATTATTTAGTACTTATTAAATAATAATAATTATTTAAAAATTAAAAATCATAATGAAAATTAGCGATGGAATTTCGGAAAACATGCCGAGCACAGTGTAACATCACATCTTGAACAAAATGTCAGTGGTTTTCCTGTACAATTATTGAAATATTGGCATCTTCTTTGTTTATAACGTTTTTCAATTATATGTCCTTTCCCATCTAATCGTACACTGTCTAATACCTTTTTCTTTTAAGTTTGAACAATAAGAGGTCTTACAACACTTTTCCTAACTTTTTTGATTGGAATGTCTTTATTGTTAATTTTATTATAGATTGTGCAAGTATTGACAATAGCCATCTCAATTAGGCTTATTTTTTATTTTCCTTGAATATTTTTCCGTTTCAGATATGATAAAATCAAAAATATCCAGATCAAAATTTTTTTCAAATTTATCGATCGGTGCTAGACCTTGCAACGTACATTCAATATTTTCAAAACTGGATTGTGCTATTTCACCTAAGTTCCCAAAGCAATAAGTGTGGTTAGTTTTAGACCAGGTTTTCTTTTTATCTGAACAATATTTTTTTATTTTGGGAGGCTTGAGAGCAATTTTTTTCCATTTATTAGAATTTGATACTGACAGTTCAGCTTCTTCACAACTATGGTCATGTTCGACATTGTTTTTAGTCTCAGAAGTTTCAAATGTGTTACCTGGTATGTCTTCCTCTACTATGCTGACCTCAATCTTTCCTGGAACATCCTTTACAATTGGGCAACCTAATTCTTCATCATCAAATTTTTCCTCATCAGTAAGTTCGTCAGCATGGGGGGGGGGGGGGTAAAGCAATTATATCACCTTCTATTTCAGAAGAAAATAAATATTCTACTGCTTCTTCTACTGTAGTAAATGTTTGTTTATGTGCCATATTGACCGACCTAAGTCATGGGAGAACAAAGTAAATTATCAGAAATGCTACTACTTTAGACCAGCGTCCTATTTATAGAACAGCTACTTTATAAATAAATAAATTCAATATATTTGTTTACTATCTTTTCAAAATATTTTTTATTTCCTCTGAAATAACAAGGCTTTACTACAAATAAGGTAGTTTTTACTTACCACTCATAGAAAAATTCACAGAAAAAATAATATATGAATGTATCAAAACACTAAAAACAGAGATGTTAATGAGTCAACAATAAAACACAAACTGATATCTGGGGTACATAACATAAAAATAACTGTTATTAAACATGCAAAGTCATGTTCTGAGGGCAATTAAGGGATATTTCTGTTGAAGTGAACCTGCAGTAACTTGCTTATTGCCTGTCCTGTAAATAGGACGCTGGGCGCTAATGGGTTAATATAGTTCAGTGCGGCCATGTTTGATCAGACCTTTTTTGGATATTTATTAAATTTCTGATAAATTTATTTAACTCCATATTTTTATATATAATTTGTAGTTTTTGTGCATGATAATGGGCAATTATGTAGGATTTTCAACATAAAAATCTGGGTCTGCATTTTAAGTTATTAGAGATAACAAAGTAGTTTATAAAAAAGATTACATACTTGATTGTAGAGGTTCTGATGGAGGAATTATGGTATCCACCGGCAATGGAGAAGTACTGCCTAGAAGTAAACCGCTTGTAGCCAAATTAACAGGAATTGTCCTATGTTGAGACTGCATTTGAGATGCAAGACTTGGGCCTGCAAATGAACAAATTAATAAGATACTTAAAAAAAAACTAATAAAGAATAATAATTTAGTATTGAGAATCATTCATTAATAAGATGATAAAATGAAAGTAAAACTAACACTTAATTGTATTATTTTGTTTAATCTAGTTTGGGAGACTGACCAAACATTACTGGAGATTTCAAATGAAAAATATTATTTATAAATGATTCGACTGAGATCACTGATGTCTCAAGATAAACAACCGAGGTTGAGGTGAAAAGAATAATGTGGCCAATAAGTGTTACTTCGTCCTTTTTTCTATTCAGAAAAGACCGACCTCCATCATAGAAGACACTAATCCGTCCAGCAGAAAGAACAATGAATAGAAGTAGCAATGAACAGAAGGAACTGAAGGAAATGAACATAAGGAACAATGAAATTTACAAAATTTGTGATGAAGATGTTGTTCGGTCTGAACTGTGCTGTTGTTCTAACTTGAAGACTGTGATTGGCTGACTAAATTGCTAGGATGGAGGAAAGGCAATCCCTAAAATAGTTAAGATAAATAGTTCTCCACAGCATGAGAAAAAGGGGGTCTAAGATAGTCAGATGGTGTGGATAGAGATGCAAGTGCTATCCTCGGAGTCAGCTGCAGAGAGTAGAGATAACAGGAGGAAGTTGGAGGAGGTCTAGTACCACCGGTGGCTCACACTAGACAGTCGCATCGGACACTTTAGTCAATCACAAAACTTTCCACGATGATGTGTAACGAAGTAGGATTGTATTGTTTATTTTATTAATGTTGGATTGTCAATACTGCATAATGCCCTTGAATAACTCCCATCCGATAGAGCGAAAATCATTAAGGTAAGCCGCCAATGGGCGAGGAGCATGAATTACAGCCCCAGCGTAAACGTGTTAAAATAGCAATTTACTGGTGGATCGCTATTGCTTGCTCCAGGGGTGGCTCTGTACTGAATTATTAAATTACCCCACTGGTAAAATATCCCTTTAGTTTAACTTTTAAGGAATAAAAATCAGATAAGTTTAAACTTTTACTGACCAAAACTTGCAATTGCTGACATTTTTTGGGTTAGTAAAAGTTATCTCATCTTTAACTGGTGGGGGTCATCGCTATTTTCCAAGATATCTCGTATGGAGCTGTTAAAGGGTTAAACATTCCATAGCATAATACTTTTTCTGAATAACTATTTCAATACACACAAATAAATAAATATTCTTAATTAAGCAAGTCATGTTCTGAGGATAGACGTCAGCTTAAGTGCTGAAAACAATTATGAATGTTTAGGCTGGATGGAGGGACTAGGTTGGAGAGGATGCAACCAGGCTGAGTGATCGCAGTTCCGAAGCTTTGAGCATGGAACTGTGGAATCGGTGTGGAGGTCAAGGCCTGACTTGCATGTATAGTCCAGGCGGCATTAAACAAAAAATAGGGGGAAAAAACAGTAGGGGAATGTTTCGTGAACAACATACTAAAAGTGCCCATGGATGGGGGTGGAGCTAAAGCTGGGGTCTCCAATGGTCCCTTTTTTATTTTTTAATGAATAACTCAAAAACTACAGGCTACAGCAAAAAAATTGGTTAAATACTAAATTGTGTGACTCCTCTATCCAGAAAGGTGGAACTATCTTCAATAGATTGACCCAGCTACTTTGGTATGCCAACAACTTCAACATCATAAGGAGACTGCCTCGATGGGGCTGCCCAACGTATCGGACTAAGAGTCAACTCTTTAAAAACAAAATAAATGGTCACCAATCAATATGCTAACAGAACAACTGAAAATTAGGCCCTATCAATTCGAAAATGTGAATGAGTTCACGTACCTTGGGTGCCTGGTCAACAGCGACAACATCTCCCGGGAAGTCAGTTGCCAGATAACGAAGTCGAGTCAGTGATACTTTGTACTTTGACATCATCTGAGAAGCCGACTCCTGACCAGGGCGACATAGGTGCTCCTTCACAAGACCCTTATCCGACCAGTAATGACCTTTGGATCGGAAACATGGACCATTACGATGACAAGACGAGTTGGCTCTACAAGTCCACGAACGAAGGATACTCCGCTCCATCTATGGAGGAATCGTTAGGAATGGCGAGTGGCGGCGCCGGACAAACCAGGAACTGTACTTCCTATACCAGGAACCTGATATCCCCCGATTCATTCGTCCCGGCAGGCTGCGATGGGCTGGTCATCTGGCAAGGATGGACGAGCACGCGATCCCCAAGAAAGTGTTCCTAGACAAGATCTTTGGAATGAGGAAGAAAGGAAGACCCAGATTGAGATGGCAGGACGGTGTGGCCCATGACACTCGGACCTTACTCGGAGTTCTCAACTGGAAACTGGAGGGTGACTGCACTGGACTGCCTCCTGGAAGTCTGATCCAGGAGGCCAAGACTCAGAGATGAGTTGTCGGGCCGCTGATGTATGTATGTATGTAAATACTAAGTTAATATACATAAAATTCTCTATAATCAAAGTCCTATATACTTCTTTGCTGAGACTGATCTTATTATATATATTTAATCATTTCTCTTTTAATGATAACATGAAAATTCTTAATATAATTTTTAAATATTTTTTATAAGAAGAAAAAAGATTGGTGTTGGTTAGGATTTGAACACCGATTTCCTTATCACTAGTAAGGCGCTCTTGCCACTTGAAACACCAGGCACATATCCCAGTCAAGTCAATCCTTTCTCTTCACTGATCTCACAAATCTTGCGAATTATATGGGGGATTGGACTAAATGGACTATGTTCAAGAGACCACTATTGTAAGATCCGACCATGATTACTTTTAGTATGTTTTTCAGGACACCATCAACTGCATCTGTCCCAAAATTAGCTAATACACAAGTGTTTTCTCCTATTCAGTATTTTTAGTCTTCAATGTTTGGGCTAGTAGTAAGTAAGTATTCAATCAGAAAAACATTAAAAGCAAAATTAGAACATTGTAAAGGTATTGCTAGATATTTTAGAAGGTAGTTGCAGTAGATAAAGGAAGTTCACCTGTAGTTTTTTCTACTAGGAAAAACTTTCCCCTCATATGGGGGGTCTCATTTTTAAATATATAACTTAAACTTGTGGTTTTTGCAATAATTAATAAAATATTTGATTAAACCATCAGATGAAACATGAATAAAAAGTATTTTTTAAAAATCTGTTTTATTTTATAAATTCATAAATTAAAAAAAAATTAAATTTATATAAATAAATTTTATGCTGGAATTTTATAATCAAAGAGTAAATATTTATGTAAAAACAGCATAAAGAAATTAAAATAAATGGTAAAATATTAAGCTAAAGATTCTACCACCTCTTAGAGTTAACCATAACTATCTATTTTATTAATAATTGGACAGTATTCGGTTTATTTTAAACAAACTATTATTTCTTACACATTTTAAAATAATTTTTGAATTATTCATAACTTCATGGCTTCTAGAGGCTATAACATATTATCATGTGGGTTAGAATAGTATCCTACAGCTCTTTCATCTCCACACCACAGCATCATTATAAAATATTTACTTACTAACTTCGCAACTATTTTTCTAGAAAGATCCAGGCATCTTCAACATTCAGTCTTGAATGTTCTTTCAACCTTATACAAATATGAAGTCATCCTAGCTAATGTGTTCCTCTGCCTTATCCCATGATTTAATTTCCCCCAGCCAACATGCTCAAAGTAGCCTTATTTTTTATTAACCACATTAGTCTAGACTGTGAGGGGATACACATCTGGTATGAACAAGCTAGTATAAAGAAACAGTAAAAATAAAGAAAAATTAAAACAAAAGAAACAGTAAAAATAGAGAAAAATTAAAACAAAAGAAAAAGTAAAATAAAATAAAACAAAGATAATAGCTTAAATTTATTGCTAATTAGTTTTCCTCTCTGTTAAGGTATCACAAGTCTACTTGTAAAAGTGCAACTTTATTTCAGGTAACTTTATTACATTCAAAAATTGCCAGAAAAATGGGGATAATGTATAGCTAGTGATGGACAATACTTCAAATAAAATATTTTAAACATATTTAAGCAATAAAAGTGTATTTTCCGTATGAAAATTTTGCTATCAAATTTATATGCCTGATATATTGATTTCAAATATTCATAGGAACTCTTATAGAACATTTATTGTAACTCTTGTTTCAAAAATCTATAAATTTTCAATATCAATCATCAAGTCAATATTCCATTCAGTGAGATGAAAGAACATATATCCTTGAAAATTTATTCTAAATTCTGTTAGTATTCACTTGATATGTCAGATAATAAAACATCAAAACTGATTCCAAAAACCAATTTAAACTAGAAAAAGTAAAAAATATATATTTTGTTTACCTAAGAGTGGTTCCATACAAACCCACATAGGCAAAGTTTTACAATTATTATGGAAAAACTGGATAGAAATTGGTAGACATAGGTTGGTGGTATATACATCAAATCTTCAAGTTTACTAAGCCTTGTATTATTATGATTTATTCTGAGATGGACAGAAAAATAAATTTTATTTTCCACTCGTAATAGGTACGTTACTTCTTTATTATGTAACATAAACAGTCTAACCAGACCTCTATATAACAGTGCATAAGACATTTTAAACACAAACAAACAATTCATTTAGAATTGTGAGCCTACCTTCAGCGCCATCGGAACAATTCACAGTTATGATGTGATACATGACATGATGTAAAAAAAGTTGCTAACTATAGAGAGTAATCTTAATAGCACACAGAAGGTAGCTCAATTTCAGCATTTAATCATTTTTCAACTCTGAGTGAGCCCCCCTGTACCTAATATTTTAAAAGTTTTAAAGACCAGTATGTTATTTGAACATATAGAAAACTTTAAAAAACAAGCAAGAATAACAAACCTGGAACTCTTGCAAGAGCAGCTTCTGCTCTAGCAGCAGCAAGAGCTTCTTCATAAGGAGGTGGAGCTTCACCACGATAAAAAGTTGGCTTCCAAAGTGGATAGCCAGCCCCACTTCCTTCAAAATGATGTTCTGGCAAATATCCCAAGCTGCCTGCAATGTAGCCAATACTGCCAAGGCTACGCTCTTCCTCTGTCAATTCTCTATCCTGCCGACCTTAAATTTTTTTTTTTTTTAAATTGATAAAAATATAGATAGAACTTCAATAAAATGGATACATATACACAGAGACTCTTCTGCACCACTTAAGTATCGATACTTCTTTCAACAGGATCCTTTTTCCAGATGCCATATAAAAATCGATATTTCTGTCAAAACGATACTTTTTCGACAGAATTTTAAATAATACTTTTCTATATAAAGCCATTTCTTATCACTAGAGATAATGAGAGACCAATATTTACTCCATATGTTCCATCAGAACATTTCTATTATAATAAAATCTACTTGATATAAGGGAGCCATATCAAGGGGAGTAATATATTGTTCCAGTAAACCTTTTTATTTTAAAACAAGACACAGTTAACTTCTCTAATATGTGTGATGTAACTGGCCGTAAAACCATATATGAAAACTCAATAAAAATTGTTTCAACAAAAACCTGTACGAGAATAGAGGGGAATACCCTTAGCCATTTTAAATAATTACATCGTCTTTTCTACCTACTGTCCGCTTAAGAGAAATTTTTTTTTTTGAAAGAAAAAGGACTAAATCTGAGTGTCCGTTTATTAGAAGTTGAATACAATATAAAGTAAATGGAACAAAGCCAGGGAAATTAAAACTGTCAGCTTATAAGAGATGTCCTTTTATTACAAGTGCCCGTTAAGGGAAGTTCAACTGTATATCAGAGAAAAAGTATCGATACTTTGATACATAGTAAGTCCCCACATATACATAAAAAATATTGTTACCTCTTATTTTTCTCTGCCTTAATCTATGGAGAAGAAAGAAAAGAAGAGAAAGTGAAAGGATAGCTGTAATCGCTGTAGCTATTAGTCGTAAACCAAGCTCTGCGCTGAAGTCATGCTCAGGCTCAGGTTTACCAAGAGTATCATCCAAGCATATGAAATCACAGCATGAATTGCCAACACGAAAAGATTTACAGTTCTAGAACATAATTTGAGGATTATTATGACAGAAATATGGTGTTTGAAATTTATGTTATGTTAGAAAAATGATGAAAGAATTAATGTAAATAAGAAAAAAAAAAACCTGTGTTACTACAACCCATGAAGGGTCTTGGGTTCAGTACTATGTAAGGAAGAGCACTGTTTCTTGGTCAGCAATTCACTGCCTTACGAGTGAGCTACCCCGCTCCCAATAAGAAAAAAAAAGTATATATATACAAGATGTTTACGATTTCCACATGTATGTTTAATTAAATAAAAATATATTTTCACCAGGCATCAGTTTAGTCCAACTTACAAAGTGTCAAGGCACAAAATTAAAAACTTGAACGATATAAAAGTTATATATTTTAAATTTAAAACTTTAAAGCATTAATAAGATCGCAGAGTACTTTAAAGTTATAAAGCAAAAGTAGTAAAATTTCTTTATATTGGACAAGTATATCTTATGCATATATAAGGAAAATATAAAGACAAAAGATTTTTTTATCATTTATCAATAGATAAAAACATTGCCGTGACAATCAAAATATATGATTACTGAGAATATTTTATTCTACGAGCTGATTCCATCAAACTCTAGAGCTGTTTTTGGCAACTTCATGTGATGAAGTAAAGGTAAATCAGAAAGTTTATTTCTATTATGGTTTTTAATGAATTTCTTCATAGAAAGTTTATTTCTATTTTGTTTTTTAAATAAACTTCATCGACAAATGTTAACATATGTATGTGTTTGCGAACATTGATGATATTTTTAGACCTAAATTTTTCAAGTTTGAGAATTTCTTTTAAGGCAGCAAAAATCGTGAGCGCATTTTTACATGTTAATAAGAAACATACCAGTTAATAAACTCCCGCAGGTCGCACCAAACAGTATCACTGACTGCTAGTTGGACAATCCTCTTAAAGGTAGTTAACTATAAACGTATTGATAGTATTGCCAATATAATTATGACACTTTCCTTGCTTAAATTTACCATATTTCAGTTACATGAGCGCATAACTTAAAAAAAACGTTGGTTTTAATAAAATAATTAAATTTTGTCATTTCATTTACTTATTTAACCTTAACCCCAACCCTCATCTGCTTATAGTTATTTTGGTTCAATATTATAATAGAAACAAATGTCTTACCTGTGGAGGTGAGCAAAGAACAGCTTTGCACCATTTTGGGCTTCCACTATCACAGACACAAAGGGTACAGGCATCAGGACCAGGCACAAAATGAACGCCTGGTTCAATTCTATGATTATTCAGATCAACACAACTTAGTTTTGATTGAACTTCCATTGCCTGAAATAATAATGAACTAATAATTTATTTTTCAGGACAAGGAGTTATTCTCAAAAACTGTCATTTCTGAAACATGGAAAAAAAATTAGGGAAACTAGACTATTCAAGGGTTAAACCAGTATCCGAGAGAGCAGAAAGTTAGCTGACAAGTTTTGTTTATTTTAAGAATTTTGAACAATAAAAAAACAACTTTTATGTTAACAGACATATGATAAGCAATAGAAAAGGTTTTCTTGACATTTATCACGTTTTCCTAGGACAAGGACAATCCTGATCAAATTAGACCACACAAATTCTAAATAATCAATGACGCATTCTTTTTGCAGATGATTTCCTGCATTTTTACTTTCATAATTCATAACTTGCTCTACTTTCATAATTCATAACTTATTGTTATATTGTATGTCATGTATGGCATATGGGGGGGGGGGGATTACTCTAGAGGTGTAACCATGGTGGGAAGGTTAAAATTTATTACATGGGGCCACCGCAAAATAAAAGTCAACTTACCCAAGGCGTATACAAACCAACACTGTTAGACTCGAGAATGCTAAAGGGGGTCCCGCTCTAACACGATCGGCTATTCCGACCATTGTTTGATTAAGATTTATTAACAGCAACAATTCTTTTTTTTATATAGATTTTTATACATTGAAGGAGTCTCAAAAATAAATCTGCACTGGCTACCACTTACAAAGGGAAACCCACAATTGAGGATTATCTTAAAAAGTTGGAGAGTTGCGGCATATAAGGGTGCACTTTCATCATTGAGGAAGAAAGAAACTTTAAATGGAAGATTAATATTTATTTATTTGGTACAAGTTTCCTGATACTACTTCTGGGCATGGCCTATTACGGGAGGTTATGTGGATGCCTGTCCAATCTACTGATAAGTCTTCCGTTTCTGTAATGTTATGTTGTTATGTTAGTCCGCTGCCTGATTATTTTAGGCAATTTGAACTATTCCAGGGACATAACCAGATTATATTTTTACACAATTTACACTTAGTAGTTAACCCATGCAAATAATTCACATAGGATGTTATTAAGAGATACAATGGCACACACAATACATGCTAATATTTTGGTACTGGAGCAGAAGGAAACTTCAAAATTAAGGTTTATCATAATTCCTAAAAAAAAACATGTACCACATGTCTTGGGTTCAGTACTGTGTAAGGAAGTACTTTTTCTTGGTCAGCATTTATGCAAGGAGGTGATTTGACCGTGATCATGCTCAACCGCGAGGTGTTTTTCCTCCTAATCTTTTGATTTCTTAATTGAAACTCTTGTACCCACTTTATAGAGGTGGGGTTTGCCCCAGGAGGGTCTCTCAGCCCATGAGACGAACTGTGGCAGAATATTAAAGATACCTTGCCAAGCCAGATTCGAACTTGGGACGATCTTGAGCACAGCAACTCAATGCCTAACCAACAAGCTACCCCGCTCCCTTTATCATAATTCTATCTATCCCTTCTTAATCATTGGATATGGAGAAATATTGAGGAAGATATGGCACAGGAACAAAACATGGACATAATATTAACTTCAAGAGAAAAATCATTTAATCTTAAGAAAACTCAAGATTATGATCAGAGCTCCTCTTAAAATTTGTTCAACTAAACACAATAAGAAAACTATTAATAATTAGAATGGAAAATAAGTAAACTAAACTCTTACCCTTCTTGTGTCGACTAAATATCACTCATATACACTCTTGACCTAGCACAAAACTATTTTTGTAGTCTTTTATTCTGTCAGTGTGTTACAAAGAAACACATGCATATCAAGACATACCAGTCATATCGAAATCATCCATTGAAGCCTGTTTACAAAAAATAAGAATTCAAAATATCATTACTAAACCCCCAGATAAATTCAAATACAGACAACATATTAATGTTTCAAAAAAAATATCTTAAATAATAAATAAATAAATGTATGTATTATCATAAATATTAATTGCAGAACTATTAGAATGACTAAATACCGTAAAAGGTAGACAAATCTGCATAATCTTAATTAAAGAGCGTAATCTTTCAAAAAATATATGCTCTACAAATAAAGTTAAATAACTCAGTAACCATTTTTCACAATGAGATTTCCATTCATTAATCTGTATATTGTTTATAAACTCTACAGAAAAAATTAAATCATTGTTGCTAGTTCTTAAATTAAATCAATGGGATTACTCACTGTTTTTTTATTTAGCATGTGTTGCCCAGCTTATGATATGCAAAAATTATTAAAGCAGATCTGTCTGAGTTAAGTTTGAACGGTGGTCAGAGGTGTGTAGACAATCATTGGTCGTGACAGCATCAAACACTCAGATTTGCAACGTCTTTTAATAATATTATTGTCTGCTGCCTAACACCAGATTCAATATTTTCTTCACTTAAATTTTAAAAATTAAAGAAGAAAATGGCTTATTTATAGTTTATCATGAAACCAAAGTATGAATCTTTGATCTAAGAAAGCTTCGCACAAAGCTTCTGAAAGGCTAAGCGAGCTAGGAGACATAACCAATATTTGTTTGGCCAGGCAGATAGTACCATAGCATGTTGATTTTCTATAGCATGTTGATTTTCTATAGCATGAAACTGTAGAGATGGGATAGGGAGATCAGTTCTTTGCAGCATGATCACATTCTCTGAACTCTACTTGTGTTTTCTTCAATTTCAGATTTATTTTTAATAAACTCATCAACTGATAAGGTAAAGGTAAAAATAAGCTTCCAAGTGAGGAGGATTTTTAAAGCAGAGATCATAATGTTACAATGAGCTCAAGACATCACAAAACTCACAACTGTGACTACAATGACACAGTCAGTCATACAGATTTTAATGAAAAATTTTTTGGAGGTTTCTTTCCGGAAAAAGTTTGCTGTTTGGTCCAATGGTTCCTAGAAGCCGATGAAATAAAAATAAAATAACATTGAACTGCTTTCTTTTATATCACAATTTTAAAGAATGGTATCAACATAATTCTTGCACCTAAATTTTTATTTTTGAGTGTAAATTCAAGGAAAAATAAACTGGTTCCATATATTCTGTTTTAGGTCAATAAAATTGTAAAAAAATTATATCTACAAGAAAACTAAAGCAACGCAATGGCAGTATGTCTAAATTTCATCCTGTATGAATAAGGTGAAAAGTGATATTTTCTGTTGATCAAATATGCAGAATTTGCATCAGAAGTAATTTTTTGAGTAAACAAAATCTATATGGGTAGTTTGCTTGAAGATCTAAACATTCTAAAAAAACATTTTTACTATTTCATTGGCCTAAAACAAATCCATGGTATGGCTGAATATATATCCTTCAATTCAGACCCAAAAATAAAAATTTTGGTGCAAGAATCATATCGATATCATTTCTAAAACTCAAGATAAAATAAAAACAAAATAAATAATTTTAATGTTTGTTTGTTTTTCTGTTTCTACAGCCCATGGGTGTGAACAGCTAAGCACTGTCTAATATATTTCGACCAGGAACCATTAAAAGGTTTTTCATTCATAATGTGTCCTTCCCTTGCGAGTCAATTTATATGATAGTAATAAATTTTGTTATATATCTTATTATTAAGTAAACTGTGTTAAAACATTTTTAATGATTTTCCAAATGATAAAAATAACTAAATAGCTACACTACTGAGACATAACCATATATTTCAAAATAAAGATATTGATCTAATATACAAGACACTTGAGGTGGATACCTTCTAACTAATCTTTTCAGGGACAAACATTTATAATAATCATTATAAACAATAAATAATAACATTTGATTAATCTGACTTTTTAAACTCTAGGTTGACTTTTCCAAGGCATTTTGTCAACAATTTGCAGCAAACACCATCAAAGTGAAGAAACATTTACATCTCTCGTGCCACCTCCCCCCCCCCCCCCCCCCCCAAAGAATAATAATCTAGAATAGTAATATGATGAAGTAGGGATGAACATCAAAAACTAAAAGATATTTGACCACAATGTAAAAAACAAACAAAAATAACTTGATATATATTTTATAAGTTTCACTTGATACTCACTGCTGATGTAATGGCATCATAATTTCAAATGTGTTTATGTATTGATAATGACCCCAGATGAGTGAATTAAGAACTAATTGAGTAAGTTTGATGAAATCTTGAACTTCCTTAGACAGTCTGCAAATCTAAAAAACCAATTATTTGATACTTCCAAACTATGAAGGATATTATATCAAAGCAACAAACAAAACTATACCTTACATATTTCCTCAATCCTAAAACTTTTATATGAATATATTTTTAAAAATAATTTCATGCTAATTTTCAATAAGTGTGGCTGAAAAAAGAAGTGTACTTGGTAATAAAAGGAAAAAAAAAAAAAATTGAAACCTTAAGAAACTTTGAAAAGTCATTCCAGTAATGCATGCAGATCCAGACTTGGTTTTGGGGAACTTAAACACCAAAGTTTTTAAAAAGTTACTCGATATTTCATCAGGAAACTTCCATATTCTTGAATCTTCACAAATAAATTAAATTCAACAACTGTATCTTCGAGGCGTAACTCTTTTTAATACTTGGTAGACTATCCAAACAATCGATCACATAAACATTTATGTGACAAGATATACCATTTTTAAGTCTTAACAAAAAAACAGCAAATTTTCAATATTTAAAAAAGAAAAAATCTTTTCAGGTGTCCCATTGCTATTACAAATATTCAAAATAAATTATGCTAGTAAAATATGGGTTTGCGTTAATAAAATATTAATCACTTCCTCACATTTCTTTCAACAGATCAATTATAAAAAAAAAATTTATCTTATAACCTTAAGCACACTCTTATACACGAGAGTGTATATTTAGACCCCTGAATAAGATATAAAAGTAAACAATTTTTATGGAATACATGATAGGAGTCAGCCCAATAATTTATTGTGATAAATTAAGTACAGTGGTACTTTAAATAATAATAATAATTGTGAAATAACAAAAAAATTTATTTTGCCTTAACATCCAAAATAATTCAATAAATAATCAACTATAGTATATACACACTTATGTTACAGTACAATGTATTCATTAAATTTTCATAAATCTAATCAATCACTATCAAATCTAAAATTATCACAGTTAAATTGTAGCTTTAATAAAAAGTTTATCAAGACATTTTTTTTTTGTAAGTTTCCTTCAATCAATACTTTATAAAAGATATGAAGTCATTATTTAAATAAATAATACTCTAAATCCATGAAACTTGCAAACCCTGAGGAATATGAAAAAACTGAGGGGCAACTACTTTCAACTAGCGTTGGTTATATTATATAACCACCAATTATTAAGAAATAATCCAATTTGTTAAGCGGTCAGAAAATTATTTCCACATAACCAGTAATGGTTCAAAATAAAATGTATACCACCCTGAATTTTCAGTTTTTCACCTGGGAGTTTTTTTTGAGTGAAAACCAATATTTTCAAAAGGATACCACTGAATAAGAAAAAAGCTCAAAAAGAGGCCTTTTCACATTCAACCATAAACTCCTAAGCAATTATAAATTCACCTAGCAGAATTAGATTTTGTTTTGCTTTTAGAGTCTAAACTGATTATTACCCTTGGTTTCCTTTTTTTAGCATCTTCTTTTATTTTGGCCATCATTATTTGCATACATGTATTGGCATCCTCGTAGCTATCATGTCCTGACTCATTTTCTTGTATGTTAATTTTTAAAATGTCTTTGGCTATCAGCTTCAAAGCTCTTTTGTATGGTAACCCCATATGATGAGGAAAAACAATACTAGTGTCAACAACAGTTCTATGGAACAGCCTCAAAGCTTTGAAATCGTTTTCTAATGAATGACCCACCAATATCGACTTTTCATTAATAAGTTTCATTAAATCCCTTTGCACATGTCTTAATTTTTTTCTTGATTTAAGAATCATATCTTCAGTGATTCCACTAAACCTAGTATTGTAATCGAGAATTGGATGTTCAGGCACAATTACCTCATCATACACCATTTTCCCATTCAAATCAACAATAGTACATCTTGTTAAATCTAGTCCTTTTGTTGTATAACACATTTCACAGTCCATGGCATAGATTCCTGCTTTTTCAGTTTCTTGATCTGAAGGGCGGGATGTAATGAATCCCTCTAAACAGTCTTCATCATAACTATTACAAACATGATACCTTCCATTTGTACAAGGTTCAGAACCTATTTCACCATTACAACACCTATAAAATTCAGTAATACCTCCTCTAACTCTTGTCCTAGCCAACCTACCCCAATGGTAAAAGCAATCATATTCTTTAACTGGAAACCCCTTTTCATCCACATAATAGTTGTTTGAGCAATTTGCACAAATTCTTAAATTGGGATCATCTGGTTGTTTCACATCATAACGTCTGGCACTCTTTTCAATATAGCCAATACCTGATTTCGTTTTAATTTCAATAGGAAAACCATGACTGATGAACTCCTCTTCCTTCATTAAATACTCTGCAAAGCACTTATAGATTGTCCAACCATAAGTAAACTCCGGAACAGAATGAGATAAAAGAAGGTTTGAAGACATAATGTCTATTTCTGATTCACTTTTGCCTTGTAATTTTCTAATTTTTAATAAAGAAAGGGCAACAGCATTTTGGTAAGTTTTAGGCACATGTAATCTTCTACAGATTTCTATTTCATCTGTTTGGGCTTTAACTTTTGCTTCCTCTTCTTCACAATATTTAAGATACTCATCATACAAATTATTAAGACAAGACTGACGTATGGATACAGGAACCTTTAAATTCTCTTCCATAATTAGGGAAGGGTATTTAATTCTATCTTTTGAGGGCATGTGTGCTTTTCTGACACGCTTACCAGCATTTATATCTTTATTAACATCTTCAATTTTTTGCTTAGAATTTATGAGATCATCCTTAGTAGGCGACTTTGCTTTAGCAATAATTTTATCTTTGGCATTTAATAATGATTTTACATTTGGAACATGAGCTATCTTAATTTTACCTGCAGCAGATGATTTCTTTACAGTTTCGCGAGCTTTTTTCCAACGATCAGAAAATAGAGATGATGTAAAAACAGCTGGAGTGACCTTCAAATCATCCTCATCCTCCTTAAGTCTTTTGGCAGGTGGTGGAGAATCATAAGTGTATTCAGATGCTGATGGAGATGATCGTATATTCATAGCTGTATCAGAATCACTATCACAATTAAATTTAGGCGACATTGTACTGTCTTCAAAATGTTCAATAACAGATGAGGAAGATGATGAAGAATCAATTAGAATAGGCTCTTGTGAACACTGAATTTCTTCCAAATCCGATGAACTGCTGACTGAATTTTGTTCAATGAAATTATCAGTTTTTATAATTGCAACAGGGTCACTTGAAATTTTCTTAGCTGGAATATCTTTTAATAACTTTTCTTTATCAGGCAATACTTCCCTTTTCTTATGTGATTTTTTTAAATCCTCTTTCGTTTTTTCCTTTTTTTTAAGCAACTTTTGTTCATTAGATGTTAACTTTACATGAGATTTATGCTCTTTTGAATTAGATTTACTCTTTTCCTTGGTATGAGTAGATTTTTCCTTATCCTTCACACACTTCTTGGATGCATTTTTAATTTTATTCTTATCTTTACTGGTATGAGATTTGGAAGAACTGTCATTAGAATGGTTTTTACTTTTTGAGTGTTTTTCATGACTGGAACCATGTTTGGAAGAACTATCATTAGAATGAGTTTTACTTCTAGGATGGCTATGTTTATCATGGCTAGAGGTATGCTTTGAAGAATGATCGCTGGAATGACTTTTAGAGGGACTGGTTTTTTCATCAGAGATACTTAATTTAGAGGTCTTTTCTTTATTGGAATGAGATTTGGAGGAGCTATGACCAGAATGAGATTTAGAGGAACCATCAGCGGAATGACATTTACTCTTTGAATGACCATGCTTTTCATGACTGGAACCCCGTTTTGAAGAACTATCACTATGTCCTTTGCTTTTAGAATTACTATGTTTGGAAATCAGTTGATTTTTATTTTTTGGCGATGAATCCTCACATCCAACCACTTTAGGTGGAATTACTTTACAAGAACTGTCACTGATATTGTCAGGAGTTACACTAGGTTTTAACTCAACTTCCTTAGTTAACTTGATATTATCTTTAGAGGGTGAATCAGAAAGAGGTTTATAAGTGAACTCATCTTCAATAAGTTTGTCCAAAGCTTCTAATGTTTTCAGATTACTTACATCTATGTCATCATTCTTCTCAATATCAACTGCATCATTTTCTTCAGTCGAAATGTTTGATTCATCATTAGTAACTGAGATATTGTCATCAGAAATTTGAGTTGTGAAAAACCGGTAAGAGCTAACATTTTCTGGCGAATAAGCTTCACAGCGAGCTTTGGAAGATGATGGGATGTAAGTAGATGTAGGAGATGAATTGTCACTTAAACTTTTAGGAGTATAAAAAACAGAGTCCTTAATTTCTCTCTTTTTATATCTGTCTAAATAGACTGGTCTTGTAGGGGCATAAACAACAGGAATATGTTTTTTATTTAATTCTGATATAGGAGTAGGTTTATAAGAAGGGACTTCGACAGTATTTGTATAATCTTTTGTATTTCCATCGATTTTAGATTCAATGCCAGGTTGAAAAGTTTTAACAACATCTGTCACAATAGCATCGGTATTCAAACCAGAGCTTTCTGTCTTATCTCTAATATCAGTATGGGAAAGCACATGCTTTACGGTTTCAGTAACTAATTCTTTGATGATATTTACATTGCTATCTTTATCTGACTTAGTCCCATCTTCTTCTGAAGTATTAGTTCTATCTTTTTTGCTATGCCTAAAATGGCAATGGGGCCTCTCACAAATGCCAGAATCATAAAAAGGGCATGGCATGCCCGAAAAATATCCTTTAGAGGGAAGCATTCTTCAATTACCACAAGAAGTCAATCCACTGAATCATTTTAAACCCAACACAACACTAAACTTCACAAGTATACACAAATACAATAAAAAGCAGCATAACCCTTAATCATTTTGTAATAGAGGCATAACTATCTGCTTTAACAAAACAACTTAATAAATTAAAACAATCTAAATAAGACAGTACCTAAAATATTAAACAACTAGCATGTTAAAATTGTAAAAATCTTTACACTTTTTACAAAATTTCACTAACTATTTAATTTAAAAATTAATACACTTAAGGAAAAAAAAATAAATTTATAAAACAAAACAAAAGAACATATACATATTAAAAAAAAGATAATTTTCTACATTCTCGTCTATTCATATTTGTACATATACTCTGTTACATACATACATACATGTACGTTTCTGACATACATTTAAGAAAACTGCTGTTAAGAGTCTATTCCTAGTTCATTGAGTTATTTCAGCTCACATTTATTTATACACCATGTGTCTATAAACATGAATTTGTTAATGAATCACTTAATGAAAATAAAATCTTCCAAAAAAATATCGCTTCTCCTAAGGATGATCTCACAAGAATAAAACTAATTTTATCTGCTAATGATGAACTATGGTGGTTTTTTAACATGCCTAGAAAAAAAAAAGAAAACAATCTTTAGAAATTATAACTTTATGAAACCAGAAAACCTTGATTCTTAAACATTTAATTGAAAATAGGCAGGGTATTTTACTAGTACAATAGATGAAGTGTGAATATAAAACTAGCGCATACAAAGAAACATATTGCTAAACTGAATTTTAGTCAAAAATTTCACTAGAAATTAAAAGATACTACCATCCACATAATGACATAATCAATATCTTACAAACTACTATAAATTAATACTCATAACAGTTTTATTATTATTAAACCTGAGAGTTAGTAACTAATGCAAATTAAAATAAGAGCTTAAATAATTCATATCAATCAATCTGTTCAGATGTTACAAGACCTGAAGATTGTAAATTTACGATTGCATAAAGCTCCAACAAAAGAAAAAAAAGAAGAGAAACTGAAAATATTCAATAAAATTTACCTGAGGAAAGAATGAAACTTATCGGTGTACAAATCTCCCTATTACCAATACTAAGCCGATTTTCGTTGTTAAATCACTCACAGGCATTTTCAAATAAAACTTGATCGAATTACCCGTAAAATTAGTTTGTTAAGTTTCCCTAAATTTAACCTATGGATAATAGGCTTTTGAGCTTAAAAGAAGATACTAAATCTGACATAATCACCGATCGATTGTAAACAAGGCCCGTTCAGGCCTGTGCAACTTCTATAAAAATCCAGGGTAAAGAAACAGAGAGGTAAGAGTAAGTAAGAACTACAAAGCAGTAATAACGAACATATTACTAAATTATTTCCAGGGATGTAATGCCCTTAGGTGATAAGTACAATTCATAACACGAAATAAGATTTTATCAAAACCAATTTGCTAATTACAATAATTTATAATGATAGGAATGATTTTTGTTTAGGAGGGTGATCTAACTTGAATTCACGACTTCATCTTTCCGTTGTGCTTCCAAAAATCTCTTCATCTGATCAGAATGCTATTCCAGGCCCATTAGTTCAAAATGGTGGACAAAAATCGCATTTAATCATGGGGTTACAATTTCTTGGGAATGCCTAGTGATTGTACTATGAACAATGCCGTATGAAGGCACCTAGATTTAAGGTTTGGTCACACATGACCGACACGTAGCACAAGCTTGTATCGGATCTGATACAAATACGAAGGATAGATAGTAACGGGTAGGTTGACCCGGTGTTGGGCAAGTGTGATTACTAAAGCTCGGAATTCCGTGCAGTAAAAATTTGAAAACGTGCAATAAAAACTTAAAAACGTGCAAAACCGTGCAATAAAAACTTTAAAACATGCAAAAAAAAATTATTGCTTGAAAATCATGAATTAAATTATTGATGTGAACAATATATAGCTACTTTTAAACAAATAAGTAGCGGAGAGTAATTTGAAGTAAAATCTTTTATTTTTAAAATATATTTTGGTAAAATAGTGATTTTTTCATTAGTAAAGAAAAATTAAAGGAATACACTAGAAATGTAACTATAATTGATTATTTTTTTAATCAAAGTTTATAAATAAATACATTTCTAAATTTTTTCCCGTAAAACAGTGCCTCCTGTCACTTAAACTTTCTTTCAATTTAGAAAAATATATTTCAACTGTTACAATCGTTAAAGGACAATATTTATAGCGACTCAGCAACTAGAGATCTTCAAATTCAACAGTGACTGAATTTCCGTTCAGGTAATCATTACAATTTTTTAATAGCTTGTATTCACGATTTTTTAATAAAATTTTTCGAATTTTTTCGTAAATGATAATTCCTTGTTCGCTCTTGATTGTTCCAATGGTTTTCCAACGTCCTCAACTATTTTTATTTGGTCATATAGAGAATGATTTTTTTCCTCTAGTTCTGTAAGAGCAACCGCCAAAGCTGCTAAATTCGATCTAATAAATGCCAAATGAGATTGAATGTTTGGATTCATAAATATGGTTTTTAATTTGATAATTGATTGCACATTTTCTTCCAATTCTATTTTATGAAAATATTTCCGGTAAAAAAAAAAAATCAGAATATAAAATATTTACTTCAAATAGTAACAAGATATGGATTAAAGAGTAAAACACTCGCATGTGAGCTGTAATTATATTGGAAAAAAGGATATCTTATAAAGGAAAGATACTACTCAAACTATGGAATTACTAGATGCAATATACGGTGCGTAGGCTTATTTTAAATCACTCTGATGACACGCACTACCCTTGTTACCGTTCTATGGTTAAAAAATAATTAGGTACTTACTTGAGCTGCAGTGGGCATTAATTTGTGATTTCCTCTCACATCCAATATTTTTATCACAAGTTTTGCAAAACACTACACTACTTTTCCTTTTGAGTCAGGATATTTTTCAATCCATCTCGCAATTTTCGAAGACACACCTCCAATTTTTGGCATTTTAAGTAACAATATACTCGACAAAAGCTAGATTGATAGTGACAGAACGATGAGAATTAAGAGACAAAATGTAAATATCCAGGAACTACTGAGCCCTTAGTTCTTGGAAATTGGAGGTTTGTGTTTGTTTACATCTCTCATGTTCCCTTTATTTTTTCCCTATGTTTCCTTTCTGTTATTTTTCTTTTCCTATTCCTAATTCCCTAATTTTTTTATGCGTATTTAAGAAAATTAAAATTTGTAATCATTTTTTTTCTTCAAATAATGCAATTTCTTGCAATAAAACTTCAAAACGTGCAATTTCGTGCAGTAACCCCCAAAACGTGCAATTCCGTGCAGTAAACCCCAAAACGTACAATTTCGTGCAGTATAAAACTTCATTAAAACATCCCATTAGGCTTGATTCGGATAAGTAACTTGAATTCGCTTTATTCTGACTTTCCAAATAAAAGATGCAATTGCACGGGAATCCGAGCTCTAGTGATTAGTAAAGCTCGGAATTCCGTGCAGTAAAAATTTGAAAACATGCAATAAAAGTGGATTGCTTGAACATCAAGCATTAAATTATTTTTGAGAACCAAAAATAGCTACTTTTGTAATAATTTGGAATAAAATAAGTAGCGGAGAGTAAATTAAAATAGAAACTCTTTTATATTTACAAATTATTTTTATAATATTGTTTTCAGTATACATTTTTAAAATATTTCCGATAAAAAAATCGGAACATAAAATATTTAATTAAAATAGTAACATCAAGATGTGGAATAAAGTAAAATACTCGCGTGAAAGCTGTAATTATATTGGAAATAGGAGGATCATAAAAAAAAAGGAAAGATACTACTTAAATTATCGAATCACTACATGCAATATCCGGTGTGTAGGCTTATTTTTAAATCAGTCTGGTA
Organism: Aelia acuminata; assembly: GCA_911387785.2. Classification (NCBI taxonomy): domain Eukaryota; kingdom Metazoa; phylum Arthropoda; class Insecta; order Hemiptera; family Pentatomidae; genus Aelia; species Aelia acuminata. The sequence goes on along the minus strand of OU426979.1, from coordinate 126,918,403 downwards.
CATGGGCGGATCCAGCCAATTGTAAAAGAGGGGCTGCAGTCCTAAAGAGAGGGGGCTGGAGCCCCACAGCCTCCCCCCCCCATTGGATCCGCCAGTGGTCTGATAATATGCATTACCCGTTACCGTTCTGGGCTTAAAAAAAATTAGGTACTTACTTGTGCTACAGAGGGAAACAATTTGTGATTTCCTCTCACATCCAATATTTTTATCACTAGATATACAAAAAAACTGCACTACCAACCCTATTGAGTTCAGAATATTTTTCAATCCATCCCGCAATTTTCGAAGACACTTCCTCCATTTTTTGGCATTTTTAGTAACAATATACTCGACAGAAGCTAGTTTGATACTAGCAGAACAATGAGAATTAGTGACCGACCGAAGTTTCGGTTTCGGTTTCGGCCAGTTTCGGCCGAAAAACCTGATTTCGGCCGCAGTTTCGGTTTCGGCCAAAAATTGGCCGAATCTTCGGCCAGGCCGAAACTAGCTCCTGTGTCTGATATCTCCAAGAAGAAAGTTGGACTACACGATTACAGCTTGTAAGCTCGATCTCTTTCATGGCATTTAACACCCTTGGGTTTAATAGTGGGAAGTATCTGTTATTTTAGTTAATTGCACTTGTATTGTATTTCAGTAGAACATAGATTTTTCTCATTCTTTTGGTATCTTTAATTGATCGAAAACTTTAAGTTGGGTGTGGAGGCAAAAATTGATAGTGACAAACAGAAATGTTCTCGTAAATCAAATAAAGTCTTAACATGTAATGAAGGCATGCTTTTCATTCAGGTTTCTTTACGTTAAGTGTAAAGAATAGTATTTATTCTTTACCTTGAGCGTTAAGAACCTTTTTGTGCTTCTCCTCTTGTGCATCTCCTCATTAATAATGAAATTTGATTTCTAAAAAAAAAGATTAACATAAATAAGAATATATATTCTAAATACTTAAACTTAAATTAGTCGACATGTCCACAGATTCAATTCAAAAGTGAAAAAAATATTTTAGTCATTAACCTTCTCATTAAAAGTTGGATCAAATGGTGGTAGTAGGTTTTTTTTTGTTCTTGTATGGAATGGGAATCAGATGCAAAACCAATTTTTCAACCTTGGCAGCCCCCTTCCCCCCAGCGGTTCACCAATAACATCCCTAAAACTCCATGAAGAAGCACGTTTTCGACCAAAAACTATTCTATAAATTTTCAAACTAGATTAAATCCGCTGACATTTGAGACCAACATAGCTTCTAAGATACAGATTTACGTATTCCATAGGCCGTCATTTGTTTTCTATCGGCTTTATTATGGCAAAGTTTTACTAAATTATTTATTATTTAGACATGATAATATGAATTTTTATTAATATCAGCCTGTTATTTCAAGATTATTTGAACTTTTAGGGCTTTACTAGTTGAGGGGGTATGGTCTAACATCCCACGGGGACCAGCCGTACTAGGAAGGAGGGGTCGGGATTCGATCCTATAACCTAACTAATTCACCTGTTTTACCACTCTTGTATACCAGCTCACTTATTAAATGAATAATTGAGTTAAATTACTGTTATTTTATAAGCTTTCATTGATATTATGTCTAGTTTAGCAATAATATCAATGAACACACTTATATGTATTATGTATAGACACGTAAATAAGTTTCGGTTTCGGCCCGAAACTAGGTCTATGGCCGAAATTCGGTTTCGGTTTCGGCTAAAATTTTGGTTTCGGTCGGACACTAATGAGAATTAAGAAACAAAATCCAGGAACTACTGAACCCTCAGTTCTTGGAAATTGGAGGTTTGTGTTTGTTTACATCTTCCAAGTTCTCTTTTTTTTTCCGAAGATATTCACATTTATTTTTCTACTAATGTTTTGATGTGTATTTAAGAAAATTAAAATTTTTAATAATTTTTTCTTCGAACTATCAAATGATGCAATTTCGTGCAATAAAACTTCAAATCGTGCAATTTCGTGCAGTATAAAACTTCATTAAAACATCCCATTAGGCTTGATTCGGATAACTAACTTGAGATCGCTTTATTCTGACTTACCAATAAGAAGTTGCAATTGCACGGGAATCCGAGCTCTAGTGATTACTATCTATCCTTCGTATTTGAATCAGATCCGAAATACGCCCGTGCTGCGTGTCGGTCATATGTGACCAGACCTAGGCGAGGTGGGGGGCGTGGCGTTACCCAAACGTTACTTTTCAGGTATTGACTCATAACACGAAAAAAGTTCATCGCAGAGCAAATGTTATTCGATTCAAAATTATAGGTACCAATTATTTACCAAATAGTAAATTTAAATTTATCTCTGTGCTGTCTAGTTTTACTGATATGTAGCAGCAAGAGAAAGGGAATATCATAATAATGTGGCGCGCAGTAGACTTAGACTAGAGGGGGGCGGTCTGTGGGCATAAATAGAGCGGCCGACTCGTCTCAAGGCATCCTGCACCTTCTGCCCTTCTCCTCTCAACACTCCTTTCTTGCTGAAGGGAGGATCCAGGAGGGGGGGGGGTCACGACCCCTCCCCAAATACCCTAGCTATTTTTATATTTTTAAAGGTATAATGCAATTACATAGCTGCTAAACCCTGTACTTAACACTTTAGATCGCATTCATTTCCGCTATAAGGATCCTGGGTTCCGCCTCCGTCGTTGCTAGAATTAGTTTCCCGTATTCTCTAGGTTTATATACATATTTCATCACGAATTTAAACCAATTTATAGCACTTTTAACTTATGTTATTTGGAATGTTATTATTTCTGTACCAGAATATATATAAAAATTCCGGTACAGGTACTGAAGTGCGGCTTATGCCCTTTCTTCAATCTAATAAATCATGTTATTAAACAATTTGTTCGTTTACCTTTGGAGTCTTATCATTTAAATCATTTTTAAAAATATTCTTTTTGGTTATTTAAATACATTTTTCTTAAACTTAAAAAGGGACTTCACTAAGGTGCCCTTCAAAGTAAGGCCCAATCTCCACTGAAAAGGACCGTTTTGGGGGTTTATTTATCTCTGAAGAGCGAGCGCAGCGAGCGGGAGTCGAAAGCTAGAATCTATTAAAGCCAATCAAGGCACTTTTTAACTGATAAAAAGGCGATGAGAGTTCGATAACAACACGGTCACATAACCTCTCAAAACAAGCCACGCCCATCAGCCGCTCTTCAGCATCTTTATCAAAATTCCTTATAGGCGGGCGCAATCGACTATAGGGTGCGCTAGTAGTTTTTCAAAATGTCGGAAAGAACGGGGATAGACATAGTTGACGTGATAGAGATAATTGGTAATTTTAAAAGACTATTAATTGAAGGGCAGGCTATCCTTGATGCAAACCACATAATTACATGTGGAATAATATCTTAAAGTAAAAAAACAGTTATTTTACAAGCCTTGTGCCTTCAAACTAGCAATCTTAAAGGACTGCCCCATCAAATAAAAGTGGAAATCAAATTTATTAATAATAATAAGCAACTTTCGTGTAAAGCTGGTAGTTCTGGTAAATGCAAACACATCATTGTAACACACACACTATGACACTATGGTCCCAATGTTATTTGCATAAAACTAGCATTTTGAAATAATAAAATGTCAAATACTAATATTTACCTGAATATAGTCACTTATCTTTAAAATGAAGAGTACATATCGTCATATGTTTCGAAACAGGCTTATCTATTCTTAATTTTACAATCCACCCTTTAGGAAGCTTTTTATTTTTTGGAAATAAATGGAATTACACGTCTTTTGATTTTCTAATTGAACACTGAGGGACCGAGCAATACCTATTAGACATTTTTCAAATAATTGTTTGCTCAATCGGGTTTTAATTATGGAAAAATAAATTAAAAACGCCAAAAAACCCTATGAATCCCAGGTAATGGCCCGGCTTCTATCCCCGTTTCTCTAGTTCCTGAAAGAAGCAGCACCGTCGCTTGCGCTCGTCTATTGCTTGGTGAGGACGTGGAAACCATAGAAATGAACACAAAAACGATGATGAAAGCCGGAAAAAAACTTGGACAGGAAATGAATACGGATAAGACAAAATATATGGTTAGCCGTAGAAGTGGTGACGATTTTGCTGATAATAATGCAGAACGGAATAAGTTTGAACACGTAGAGAAATTTAGATATTTAGAGACCATGGTAAAGAAGAAAAGCGCCTTCTGTCCTGAAACTTATAATCTGGTGCGATGGCGCAACAGACAACTGTCACAAAATAAATTAAAAACGCCAAAAAACTCTATGAATCCCAGGTAATGGCCCGGCTTCTATCCCCGTTTCTCTAGTTCCTGAAAGAAGCAGCACCGTCGCTTGCGCTCGCCTATTGCTTGGTGAGGACGTGGAAACCATAGAAATGAACACAAAAACGATGATGAAAGCCGGAAAAAAACTTGGACTGGAAATGAATACGGATAAGACAAAATATATGGTTAGCCGTAGAAGTGGTGACGATTTTGCAACACACAACTGTCACTTACCAACTTACTTAGATTAGAAATTGACGTGAACTATCGGGTCTATAATATGTAAATGCAATTCTTCAACTTCACACATCTTTCTACATTCACTTACTTATTTTTGTATTTGCTCACTAAAGTATCTTAACCAGTTTGCAATTGATTAATATGTTATGTTTTTGTAAATACATCATCCACCAGACCCCTTGTGGCAAATACAAAATTTATTTTTATTCGTTCATTCAATTACTTTTCTATTATAATGATTTCCCCTCCATAGGACCCCTCCTCCTAAAACATTCCAGCCTGCTGAAATAGCCTTTATCATTCAAAGATTACCTTCCTGCAAAGCTCCTGGACAGGACCTAATTACATCCCATATATTAAAAATCTGGTGCGTGCGCGCAACACACAACTTTCACTTACCATCTTACTTAGATTAGAAATTAATGCGTTTTGTTAATTGCCACTTCTCAAATGAACAGAACGGCATTAATTATGAACAATGGCCTGTCATTAAATGCGTACTCCGCATGCGTGGGCTCAAGGAGTTTTATGAGTTGAATGAATATTTTTCTTTTTTTCTCCTCTTTATGTTTTCTTTATTTTATCATATCTCATATTTAGTCATTTCTTATTTTTAGGTGTAACAAGAGACAGTTAATTTCTCCATATAAACAAAAACAAAGGTACTTAATAGGAAACAAAAAAACAAACAAACAAAAAAGGCCCCTACACAATATAAGCCCCCTCAGAACATTTTAATAATGCTAAAGCTTACCTGATATTAAAGAACACCTGATTTTCATTAAACATGACGAATTTGATAAAAATCGTTAAAGCCGTTTTTGAGATCATCGAATAAAAGGTAAAAATTGGAAAAAAATTATGAAATAAAGTGCCCCCTCCGTTTGAACATTTTTGATGAAATGTTGGCTATCACATCTTTGGCATATACATACATCAAATACCCAGTTTGATCAAAATCGTTCAAGCCTTTTTTGAGTAAAAAAAAAAATCACGTGAAAATGATACAAAATTTATTAAGTAAAGTCCCCGCTCCGGTTGATCAATTTTGATGAAATTTTTAGTCATATCTTCTTCTTTTTCTTTAGCTTCTCCGTTTTGTGCCTTTCAGCGTAAGGGGGTGAGCAGCCACGAACTCCACTCTTCTCTATTTTTTGCTAAATTCCTGGCTCGACGGAGATCCTTGCCTCTTCCTCTGCACAGTCTATCAATGTACTCCACGTAAGACATTCTTGGGCGTCCTCGAGGTCTTCTGCCATCTGGGGCATAGTCCATCGTCTTCAGTGGGTCTATATGTTCCTCCATCCTTATCACATGACCAAACCACTTCAGTTGGCGGATATGCAGAACCTCTTTTAATGGGGCGACCCCAAGTTCCTGGCGTATTCGTTCGTTGCGAACCCGGTCCCTCCTAGTCTTCCCGACTATTCTTCTTAGGAATTTCATTTCAGCAGCAGTGATTCTGCTCTCTTGCCTGTCTGTCACTACCCAGCTTTCTGCTCCGTATAGAAGTATTGGTAGATATACAGATTTAAATATATGGAGCTTAACGTTCTTATCTACCTCTCGTTTTCCTACAATAGTGTTGCAAATCTGGTAGTAGACTGCATTTGCTTTGCTAATTCTGTTGGATATTTCTAAGTCCACTTTCCCCGATTTTTCCATAACTGTTCCTAGGTAGGTAAAGTCTGAGACCACTTCTAATTCTTCTCCATTACATAGTACATGGATATCCTCATTTTGCCTTCCTACTTGCAGTACCTTACTTTTGCTGGTATTGATCAGCATTCCTTTTCGGTAGAGTTCCTCATACCATTCAGTTACCGCCTGCTGCAACTTTTCAACCGTATCAGCAACAAGGACAACATCATCAGCATATAGTAGATGCTGAATTACCACCGGGCGTAGGTTTCTTCTCCTCAGGAATGTCCTTTCTGTTCTTCTTTTGCATATGGCAGCCACTTCATCCATATAGACCAGAAATAGTAATGGGCTCAAACTATCTTCCTGTTTGATGTCTCTTGCCATGTCAAATCAGCCGGACTCCAACCCATTCAGTCGAACAACGCCCTTTGGGTGCTGGTAAATGGACTTAACAGCCTCCACTAAATTCCTTGGGACATTTTTAGCTCTAAGAGCCTCCCATATTTCATGCCTGGGAACCATGTCAAATGCTGCTTTCAGGTCAAGGAAAGCAAGGTATATATTTTTATTCCGATCCCAAGATTTCTGTATAATGTTTCTTAGGGAGAATATATGATCCTGAGTTTGCCGTCCTGGTCTAAACCCAGCTTGCTCTTCCCCAATAAGGTGATCAATGAGGGGCCTTTATCGTCCTTTCAAAACAGTCGTATAAAGCTTGTAAACCACTGATGAGAGGCATATAGGACGGTAGTTAGAACATTCTGCCTGGGACCCTTTCTTGTGAATGAGTATAATGACATTGTACTCCCAATCAGTTGGAATCCTCTTCTCGTCCCAGGCTTTTTGACAGAGTACTTGCAGGGCTTTCACTAACTCGGAGCCTCCATATTTCACAAATTCTGCCATTATATTATCACGTCCTGGCGCTTTTCCGTTCTTCATTCTCGAGATACCTCTCTCTATTTCATCCTCTTCTATCGCCTCGTCAAACTCAGCCTCATTCCATTGTCCATCTGGGTTTACTGGTTGCATGTCATCTGCACCGAATTGCTTGGTGTAATATTTACGCCAGACCTCCAGAATGGCTTTATCCTCTGTGATCACCTTCCCATTCTCATTCTTTACATTTCTTATGGGTTTACTTTTACGTCCCCTTAAAGCTTTAATTTTTCTCCAGAATAGTTTAATATTCTCCGCATGATCTTGGTTTAGTTTCTCTCCGAATTCCTCCCAAGATTTTTGCTTTGCTCTTCTTACAGCTTCCTTTGTTCTGTTTCGGGCCATTACATACATTCGCCATTTATCTGGTGACTTGTCTCGCCAGTATTCCTTCCATGCATTTTTCTTCTCCTTGACCTGTGCCCTCAGATCTTCACTCCACCATGAAGTTCGCTTGCCTTTTGAGTAGATCCTCTTTATTACACAAACTAAGGATGCTGCTTGCAGGATACTAGTTTTTATATAATCCCACATTTCATAAAGACCAGTGTCTGCATCCATTTCTTGGAGCCTTCTCTTCAGTTCCTCTTCATACTCAGCTCTCTTCTGGGGGTCCTGCAGCTTACCTACTTCTACCCTTTCATACACTTTTGCCTTTATTCTGCGTACCTTTAATACCCTGGTATCTGCTATAAGAAACATGTGATCGCTTCCTATCTCAGCACCTCTAATAACTTTCACATCTGTGAAGTGCCTTCTTATGTCACGGCTGTAAATAAAATAGTCTATGATACTATTTGCGTTTCTCTCAGTGGCAGAGAATGTTATTTTATGGATCCTTTTGTGAGGAAAGAATGAGTTTCCAAGAAGCAGATCATTCTCAATACAGAATTCAAGTAGGCGCTGTCCACTTTCATTCTTAATACACTCTCCACCATGTGGGCCCATCACTCCACATGCCTTCAAGTAGTCGCTACCCGTTATCGCATTGAGATCTCCCATTATTAATGGATATCTGTTGCTGTTCCTTGCTTTAACCACAACTTGTTCCAGGTCGCTATAGAAATGCTCCTTCTCCAGGATATCAGCTGTTGGCTATCACATCTTTGGCATATACATACATCAAATACCCAGTTTGATCAAAATCGTTCAAGCCTTTTTTGAGTAAAAAAAAATCACGTGAAAATGATACAAAATTTATTAAGTAAAGTCCCCCCTCCGGTTGATCAATTTTGATGAAAAGTTGGCTATCACATCTTTGGCATACACCCCTCCTCCTAAAACATTCCAGCCTGCTGAAATAGCCTTTATCATTCAAAGATTACCTTCCTGCAAAGCTCCTGGACAGGACCTAATTACATCCCATATATTAAAAATCTGGTGCGTGCGCGCAACACACAACTTTCACTTACCATCTTACTTAGATTAGAAATTAATGCGTTTTGTTAATTGCCACTTCTCAAATGAACAGAACGGCTTTAATTATGAACAATGGCCTGTCATTAAATGCGTACTCCGCATGCGTGGGCTCAAGGAGTTTTATGAGTTGAATGAATATTTTTCTTTTTTTCTCCTCTTTATGTTTTCTTTATTTTATCATATCTCATATTTAGTCATTTCTTATTCTTAGGTGTAACAAGAGACAGTTAATTTCTCCATATAAACAAAAACAAAGGTACTTTCGCAATACTTCCACTTACTATATATTTCATATGTAGTGAAAGTAAAAAGGCTTCCTAAAAAAGCAGTATTATTCCTAACCTACATTTACAATGCTATGCTTCGCACTGCATACTTTCCTGATCCCTGGAAATTATCCACAGTCAACATGATCCCGAAACCCCCAAAACCACCAGAACAACCATCCTCCTATCGTCCTATCTATCTTTTACCGAAATTACCTTTAGCTGTGGTGGCCCTAGGATTTTTTAATGGGAGTAAAAAACCCTTAGCTATGCCGTCCCTCGGATAGGACGTAAAATGGAGGTACCGAGCCTGTACGATGTCAGGTACTCATTAAAGATCTCTATCCTAATTATATCTGGATAGGCAAAATTTAGGACTCCCACTGTAGCATCGTCCGATTAGTCTTAGTTGCATAAATGGACGTTAAACAAACAAATAAACAAACCCTCCATCAAAAACCTATGACCTCCTCTCCTACTGTATCCTTTAACCCTTTCATGGCTCCAGAAGAGATATCTCGCGAAACTAATGTGGTCCCCACAAGCTAATGAAGAGATAACTCGTCAAAGGCTGCCGTTCCCCACACCCTAATGACGAGATATCTCGCCATTGGTTTTTCATTTATTTACCATCCTCAGCTTCACAAGAGATAAGTTGTCATGACTGAGGAACATCCAGCGGATCCACGGAGACTTAATAAATAGATCTAGCGGCCGCTAGGCTGCAGGGGTATCTCTATTGCGGAAATATTTGTGTCGGCCTGGAAGCTGCCTGTCATCTGGATTGGCCGTTCGGGGAAGCCTGGCTCACCCCTTTTTACCAGCTAATTTTTTTTTCTGTCCCTTTTTTCCTGTTCCCTCCCTCGGCTACCGTCAAGGGTCTGAAGGACATAGTTTGCCATTATTCATTCGAGTTCTAGACGCTCTGAGCGATAGTCCTCTGGGTTTTTTTGGTGATATTCACTGTTTTATTTTGCTAAATATTACTTTAAATTACAAAAATCTTACTTATTAAAAATTAATTAAATTAAAAAAAATTATATAAAGTATTAACATTATTATATTATTCTTCATTATTACCTTCTTATATCACGTAATCTCTTATTGCAATCGGTAATCTAGCATTTGAATTTATTGAAATAATGATAAAGGTATTATAGAATCATAAAAAATAAATAAAACATTAATAAATAGTTGGTGAAGGTTATGAGGAGTTAAAGCAGTCAGCGGCGGAGAGTAGCCTGCAGGCCTTAGCGTGGGGAGTGAAATGCCTGCAGACCTGCTCAGTGTCTCAGTGCAACTCTCGTTCCGAGTGCTTAGCAGTTAAAGCGTTAACAATTCTCCTCTTGTCCCTGTTGAACAGATCCGTTACTTAGGACTTCACCTCGACAAACGTTTTATGTGGAATCCCCATACAAGATTGAAACAACAAGAAACCGCTTAACACTACAGTCTACTACAACACTTACTGGACAAACGCTCAAAACTACCAATCTACTACAAAAGGCTCCTTTATATGACAGCAATAAGGCCTATTTGGGCTTACGGAATCGAGCTTTGGGGCTCCACCAAACCATCAAACTCCACTCGAATCCAATCCTTTCAATCCAAAATCCTTAACGCTCCTTATTTTGTAAAAATCTCCCCTTCCTCACCTTGTAGGCTATACGGGGTTTCCTGGGCCATGGGAGAGGGTGGGGGATTGATGCCGAGTATTATTTAATGCTCCATATATTGCTGATTTAGCCCGATCCAGATATCAGTCCTTTCATAGTCCAGACCCATCAGAACCCACTCGTATCCACCCTCACTTCCTTCTCTATTCCAGATAATCCTCCAAGGCTTCTAAAAAGAAGATGGCCTCGAGATCTTTTAAGTTAGATACTAGTTGAGTACTATCAGGGGATAGTTTCTCTACATGCTTATTCAAGACATTATTTTCTTTTATTTTAGCACATTTACTTAATATATTATATGTAAATACAGATGTAAATTTCAATAAACATATATTAAAAAATAAAAAATTATAATGATTTCGGTTTGAACACCATTTGTACATATCTAAATTAAAATATTTCAACATACTATTCCTCATCATTTTATTTTCTCAACATTACAAACTTTATTATTAAATCATTTATGTAATTTATGGTGAAAAGGAACAAAATCTCTAGAGTGGTACACAAACCATCAAACATATACCAAAAAATGTTTGTAATAAAGCTTAAACTTTATGCCTTCTCTTTGTCAATAGCAGCACAACAATGTCGAACATTATTTCCATAATTTTGATTGATTTCATTTTGTAATTTAATATTATCTTGATTAGTTTTTCAAGCTTCAAAAATTTTCCATTTTGTTTTAAGGAAATTTCATTTAGTTTCAAATAAACATTCAAGCTCCCGTTAAAGAATATAAATAAACAAATATAAATAAACAATAGTATGGATTGATTTTTTCAACATACTTTATTTACCTTGTATGACCTTATCATGTAATTTATCACTATGTTAACATTCAGAACCTGGTTTTAAAACTGGTGAGTTTTCCTTTAGACATTTGCTAAAAATTATTTTGCAATTGTTAATTGTATTTATATTTCAAATAAAAATGAGATAGGATTAAACATTTCAAATAAACAAAGCTATAAGTACTTTTGAGGAAGCCATTTTTTACACATATTTAATCCCAGTCAAAATATTTCAAGGAGGATATGTGGACATTCCTGATCTTCAAGTAGTTCATATCCCAGCTTCCTGTTGCAATTCCATGAGCTCACACAGGAGATAATAAAGAAAAATATTTTAAATTAAAATATTTCAAATTCTTATTATTATCCTAAAATATTGTATTTATTTATTTTTTGTATACATGTATATAAAAACACACATACATTAGTGTGTGTAAACTACATGTTTTGAAAAATACATTATCAGTGTAAAATGGTATACTGATCAATCTTAAAAATTGCAAATAATTGATACTACCCAGGGAATTCATATTTGGTATGTACACATGAATACCCTTTGGCTAAATTCATTTATGCATAAAATGGTCACCTCTCCTCAAATGGTATCAGTATACTTGCTCAACTATTTACTGTTAACGGCATATCCAGTCTTTTTTCTATGTTACTACTTTGATTTTCCATGTTTATCTCATCGCTGCCTTAAAGTACCTGCAACATCTCCATGAAAGGCCTGGGTACTTATCTGTCCCCTATTAGTTATATTAATCATATTTGGAAGCTCATCATCACATGACGTCATGGAGACACGTCTCTCAGTTTTTAGTGATCATCCTGCAAAATCATTAAGCTCATACTTTAGCTCACCAACCAATACAGATATTTCAAAAGAACTAAGACTTGCATTAGCAATAAAAGAAAGCACATTCTAGGTTTAGACCCTACTATTCTCTTATGTTCCTATAATATTCCTTATTGATCTACATGTACAGCCAAAAGAACAACTCAAAGCGGTGACTAGAAAATCTAAGAAATTTGTTGAGAAAGAAATCACATAAAAATCATTACATTAATGGATTGATCGTGAATTGATGGTGTTATGGGTGAGGTTAAAATAAAAGAAGAAAAAAAAGATGAATTAAGGGAAAGCTAATAAAGAAAAATATAATGGATAATGGTTAAAAGGTTACAATAATACCCCAGTGCTGAATTATAGAACAATGATTTATTAGAATATATGGCAACACAAAATGAATTAATGAAACCCAAAGAAATTTGATTAAAGAATTGGCAATTAAAACAAGAAATCAATAAATTTCATAATTAAACTTAATGCAGTCCAAATACATCATGAATACAAACAAAACATAAATAATATCATCAATAATAGGCCCAAAATATTAAAAAGAAAAATTGTTGAGTATAATGGAATTTCATATCTTTAATTTTCCACAGTTTATGGCAAACAGCAGAAAAAACATATGGCGAACACAGATCACTAAATGGATAACAAATAGTATATTGTTCAAAAAGATTACTACGACTTGATTACTCAAGAAAAAGTGGATGCTTTCCCTGGTGATATTTCATGCTATCAGCAACTGCTGGTGAATGGTGATCTATAGTGGCAATAATTCATAAAAACAACTAAGGTTTGTGACTAATAGTTTTTTGATGCATTGTAATATTGCAAATACATTATACTATTTGCTATAGTCATCTAAGTTAAGCAGCGTATCAATAAACCTTAGCAACTCTGTTGTCTCAGCATAATAGCATTCCTAATTGAATGCTCCTCACTAATATTTATGGTGAGTAACAGGTAGAAGAAGAAAAGGGGAGACAGTCTCAAGAACATCTGAAAGCAAACGTTATCTCGTTCAATAAAAATGGCTGCACTCCAGGCTCTAACTGCTGCTTTAAAGGCAGATCTAACAGGCATTAGCAGTGTGGGAAGTTCAGTTGCGATTGATCATAGAATGGACAGCTGTGAGATTGAACAGATGGACTGGTGGCACTAAACAAATATGAAAGGCCCTAACGGCATTTAAATAATATACAAGGTACCAATGAGAAATTAGGAAAGTTGAGGGGGAATAAAAGAGGGGAAGGCTTCATTGGATTATTTAAATAATTATAATGAATATTGCTTAAAAAATATAAGTGAAGGCTCTGTTCACTTAAGTTCTTTTAAAATCAGCGTGCTCTGTCATTGATGAAGATTGGGAAAACATTTAGCCATATGTCATTAAACAATAAAGAAATCTACATGGAACGATTAAAATTAGTTAGTAATAACGGTATTTTTACTTATAATAGGATTTATAGGCAGCTTCAAGGCCTATAATATGGGGGTGGAGTCCAAAGCAAAAATGTATGTGGGCTTGTGATGAATCAATTATTGAAATGCAAACAATAAATTCGATTTAAAACCAAAATTTCCAGTTAAATATGTGGAGGATTGTAAATTTTTAATGATTTCTAATAAAAGCCAAATTAATAGCGTACTTTAACATGTTCACGCCGGCGTGTACCACTGGGGGCTCACACTAGACTGTGGCATCAGACACTTTAGTCAATCACAAAACTTTCCACGACGATTTATAACGAGGTAGGATTGTATTTTTTATTTTATTAATGTTGGATTGTCAATAGTGCATAATGTCATGAATAACTCCCATCCGATAGAGCGAAAATCATTAAGGTAAGCCACCAATGGGCGAGGAGGATGAATAACAGTCACGGCGTGAACAAGTTAAACATTCATAGTTTTCATAACAATCCAAAGTATACTTGTTAAATAGAGAAAAATAACTGCATTCGATTATTGGATATTTTGACTATCAATGCCATGCTTGATTAAAAATTAAATGGAATATAATAGTAATGAGGAATGCAGCAGCAGGATTTTAAATTATGTATTGCACTATCCATTTCATTCCATTTAATCGAAACATTAAAACGGGGTCAACTGTGGTGTAGCAGTTAGTATAACCAACTACTACACAGAAGGTAGCGGGTTAGTAGCTCACCCCCCCCCCCCAGGATTTTTTAATGGGAGTAAAAAAATACTTGGCAATGCCGTCTTTCGGATGGGACATAAAATCGATGTCCCGAAACTTTATGATGACAGGAACTCTCAACAGATCCCTATCATAATTATACTTATAGGCAAAATTTAGAACTCCTACAGTAGCATCATACGAGCCATAGCAGCATGAAGTTACATTAAATATACAAAAAATAAAAGTTATTAGTAATGTGATGAGTAAAACAGACACACGAAACAAATGCCAAACAGATTTGACAGCTTCATGTACCCGAGAACACCTGATTTTTTTCCCTACACAATTACTAAAAGGACATGGCACAATTAAAATCAAACACAGATTCAGGATGACCCATACAGTCCTTGTAAAAACCAAGGGGAGGAATGCCCGAAGACTCCATCAAAGCCCTCCTTAATTTGCGCAGGAATATGACCCTCTGAACAAAAGAATTTCATAACCGCATGGTACTCAACATTGTAAAAATAGGAAGTTTACTTCAAGGCTGGGCACTGACTGACAGGACTGAGGAAGTGCAGGCAGTGGGTATGGAGAGAGCTGGCATGAACCTCAATAAGTGTGCAGGTCTTGGCGTAACTTGAAGGACAGCAAGTAAAACAGGCAAGAAACTAATGGACCTTACTATGTATACGAGCAGTCCTGGCTAGCTGTGGTTGCTGTGGCTCAGTAGCTATAATGGGTTGAATTAATTATACCATATTATTTTTAATACTGTAACCTGCACGATTATTTAAGTTGTTATAATTCGTTTGGCATTGATAATTGTATATTTTTGTTTAATAAATATTTGGTAACCCACAGAAGTGTTAGAACTGGTGTCAGGTGTGGGGTGAAGTGTCGAGACGAGCAGCTACGATGGTCTCACCTTGCAGGAAGTTCCACGTCTTCATCTAAGCTGGCAAATTATCGATTATGCATCAACAGTTCCTCCCCACTAACCTTGATGACTTGCCGTTTTAGGTCTATTTGGAAACCATATGAGTTCATTATGTCCATGCCGATAATCATTTCTTCGATATCAGCCACTTTAGCTGACACAGTTTGAACCCAACTGTATCTTTACTTCCGCTTCCCCGAAAACTTTGGCTACATCTCCTGTAGCGGTCCTCAGTCACCACCTGGAGGGCGACAGCCTTTTCTCGCAAAACACTTCAATAGTCTTTGTAGTACCGGTGTCTACCAACATGGCGCATCCCCAACACCGTACTGGTCTCCTTCTCCGAGAATCGAGTGTCTTCACAACTTTTAAAACCACCTCTTCCACATTGTTTATGTTTGCCATTTCCTGCTGACTCTCATTGCAGTCGGTACTGTTCATGGCCTGGACACTTGCATGGCTCCAACAGCAATTTAGGGCAAGCAAACCGCATCGCTTTCTGAAGTTCTAAGCCTCGCAGGCCATCTACAAAAGCTTGGACTGCTAAACACTCCAACAAACTCTCTGGGGCGGTTGGATCAGCCAGTCTTACCATTCTTGCAATGTCGGCCTCGAACTCTTGAATATTCTCGGTTGCCTTCTGCTTCCTGTTCTTCAGCTGGGACTGGTATACCTGTTCGAGGTGGGCGTGGCCAAACTGCATCTCTAACCGGCTTACTAGCATGTTAAAATCATATGCATTGTCGGCGTTGAGGGTCTGTAGGTCATCCAGAGCATCGCCTCTGAGAGCCACAGTAAGGGCAACTGCCTTATCTCTAGAAGACCACTCTGGCCGCAGCGTTGAACAGGTTGAGGTGATTCGACCAGGACGACGTACCGTTAAAAATTGGTGGCTTTATCCTGGCTCGGCTCTCCATAACTGTGGGTTCACATACTTCCTCCTCTAGTAATGGCTGTTGTGTGAACTGCTTTCTCACGACCACCTTCTTCAAGTGTCCTTTCTAATTTTTCAACCTCCACTTCCAACGAGACAACCCTCGCTTCTTGTTCAGCCAGCCAGCCTGTCTTTCAACTGAACCACACCCCCCTCTTACTGGAGCCTAAAACTTATTAACAGGAGGTTGGGAAAGGCGTCCTTGTTGGAAAGGCGCTCATCATACCTTCTGATAAGGTTCCTATACCTCTTTGCAATATTAACGACTACCCAGTTACTACCAAGAAGGGAACAAAGGTGTGATGTTTAGAGCCTGTGACCTCCATAATACTTCAGGTGTGTGCGAGGAAGGAGCAACCAACCGAAATCTCAGAAGGATGTTAGGAGGACTTGACCCGTCACTGACACGAAAGGAAAAAGAGAAAGTGAAGGACCTAGTGAACCACTATCCCCCTGTCTTTGGCTTGGAATCCGGTAAGCAAGGATACTGGCAAGTGGAGATGGACCATGCCGGCAAGGAAAAGACTGAGTTTACGACTGGGTTGGGACTATGGCAGTTCACGGTTTTACCGTTCGGCCTCTGCAATGCTCCCGCACCCTTTGAACGCCTGATGGAGAATATTATAATAGGCTTGTCCAGGAAGATTTGCCTCGTATATTTCGATGATGTCATGGTGGTTGGCCGGACATTTGAGGAAAACCTATCCAATCTTGAAGAGGTCCTCAAGAGATTAAAAGCAGCCAATTTGACACTCAACGCTAAGAAAGGTCACCTTTTCCAGACTAAGGTCTGGATTTAGGACATGTCATCAGTGGAGAAGGTGTAGCGGTCAATGCAGCGAAAATTCAGAGGGTCCAGCAATGGCCAACCCCTGCCAATAAACAGTAGATTCGAAGCTTCCTGGGCCTTCGTTCCTACTACCGCCGTTATGTAAGGAAGTTTGGGGATATTGCGAAGCCTCTGAGTCGATTGACTGAAGAAAGTAGACCTTTCAGCTGGAATAACTATTATATAGGAAATTATTATTATAATTGTTGATTATTGTTATTATAAATATTATAATGTCCCAATAATTAGCTATTGAGACTAACTGATAATTAGCGATTATGGAGGAAGCTTATGGCAATTACGAGTAAAAAATTTCAGATATGGGGACTTTTTTTTTAAGCTGCTCAACAATCATTAACTATTTAGTTGCTAACATAATACCAGTCCAATTTCCAATATTAAAAAAAAAAAATACTCACCAGATTAATTTAGTATTTAAATTGTATCAATCAGTGTTTGCTATTCGCCCATTCCAAAGGGTCTTCTTATCTACACTAGGCATTCAAATTTAATATCAATTATGAATAGCTAGATCACTCAAAAATAATGGATAAACCAAAAGGAGTATAGACATCATATTACCTAAATGAAAACTAATATGATTTAAACAATTTGGCCCAGTATAAAGAAAATCCTAAGCGAAAGTCTCTTTCTCCAATGAACGGCTCAAATATATCAAAGTCTGCATCACTAAGAAAAAACAGATAAAGAATACCAATAAATAATTAAAAAATGAGCCACTAATTTCTTTTTAAAAATACTTATAAAATTAACTGTACAAAATAAGAAAATACCTAAGTCTCCTGAGGTAATTAGCTGTGGGTATAGCAGGTAAAAGATAAATCGAAGAGCCTCCTGGTAACTTAGAACTTAGAGATCTAGCCTGATCAAAATAGAAAAAATAAATAAGGGAATTTCGAAGTAACCTATTTATATTTAGTAAAAAATTATAAGAGTAATCTACATTTTGTTTATTATTTATCATTAAAAATAAAGTATCAATTAAAATTAACTAAACTTACTTTAGTTGTTAATAACTTAAAAGTTCAAAATTCCACTATTTTTTTTTTTATCAAATGATATTAAAAGATTAAGTTAAAAATTATATTTGTATTTAAATATACTTTAATATATTTATAGGTGTTATATATAAAACATCAATATCAATTAGATATTACTAAAACTAAAAATATTTGCTAATTCCCCCTTCCTGACTCTTAATACAATTTTCATAATAAATATTTAGAAATAAGGTTTATTATTAATGCCTGGAATCATAGTATTCATAAATTCGAAAAAGTTTTGAAAATGGCTAATAGAAGTGTAAAACTTCCACTATATTCTTCACAATTGTTCCCTCTGAAGTGATCTTACCCAAAGCCTAGTGGGACAATATTTTCAATGGAAATACATGTTTTTGGATCCCCTGAGTCCAAATAACCAAGTTCCGTGAAAGTGTGTGTGTGTGTAAGCCTTAAACCATACTAAATAATCAAAAAAAGAGCAACCTACGTACATTATAGAATTGCAGTTTTCACTTGTATCAAAAGTTTACAGAATTTTGTAGACAGTTGTATCCTGAACTTGGAAAATTTTCGTTTTTATAGTTTAGACTTAAGTTTCGTGATAATTTAAACACATATAAGAGTGAATTGATTGTCAATTGTAGTGAAGATTTCGATAGTCTAGTAAAAAAAAAGTCTGAATTCCTAATTTTCTGATTGTAATGCTTCTTATACAAATGACACCAGATGGAGAGTAGGGGGAAGTCCTAGAAGTAGGGGGATAGATGGAGTAGAAGAGGATATGGCAGGTTGAAGTCTTCAGGAGGGGGAGACTAGCTGGTACGCCTACACTATTACTATTTAAAAAAAAAATACTAGCTAGAGCCGAGAATGTCATTTATGTTACAACTCGCCACAAAGTTTTCAAAATCAATAAATTTTTTAAATTGATTTTCTTATGCTTTAATACACTCTTTGATTTGACCCTTTGAAAATACAGTCGATTCCGCTTAATTGGGACACCGCTTAATTGGGACAGCCGCTTATTTGAGACGAATCTCAAAGAACGGAAACCAAACCATGAAACCAATAGTAAATTTGTATGTTTAATTGGGACAACATTCCGCTTAATTGGGACAGTAAATTTAAGATTTTAGTACAGTAGAGTCCTGATTAACCGAGTATGTTTTAACTGAGTTCCGGTTTAACCGAGCCGGTGCAGCGGCAAAACAAACACCACCCCCTCCTAAATCCCGGGAAAGCCAGAAAGGCGGCTTTTTTCTGAACCCGATACCCGTGTTTTAAAAATCCGCGGCTGCCTCATGTTCACATTTGCAATCTTTTCCATCCGAGCCAGTGCAGCGGCAAAACAAACACCCCACACCCCTTCCAAATTCCGGGAAAGCCGGAGAGGCGGCTTCTTTCTGATCCTGACACCCGTGTTTAAAAAACCCACGGCAGCCTCACATCGACATTTGCTTCAGTCTTTTCCTATTCAGTTACCGATAGACTTCGCTGTGACAACTGTCTTAATTCTTGCGCGTTCATTCACTCACCATACATACACCTTGCACGTGAGGTTATTGTCATTATTGTGTGTTTGTTCGCTCACCGATACACCTCGCGCGTGAACTTATTTTTTGTCAATTGTATTTTTCAAAAATTTTACCCTTGCCAAAATGCCAAGAAACGATTTGACACTTACCAGTAAAATTGCTTTGCTTGATAAAATAAAAAGCCAGCCACTTAATACAGGTTATCGTCGGCTCGCTGAGGTAACTGGTGTACCAAAATCTACCATATCGCGTGTCTTACGACAAGAAAAACAACTGCGTGAGGAATTACATATTTGTTATTTATATTATGTACCTATGTAAAGTTTTCCAGAGTTTATAAAGTAAAATTATTTAAAAAAATATGCATTGTTTAATTTTGTGTGATACTGGTTAATGACATTGTTCCTAAAACCAATCAAATGAATTTCCAAAAAAAAAGTGAAATTCGTTTAATTGGGACAGCCGCTTAATTGGGACAAAACGCCTCGGTCCCGATGTGTCCCAATTAAGCGGAATCGACTGTATAAACAAATATTAATCGGCTTTGGACTGTTAACTATTTAAGCGGAGATGGTGGATAGTTAAAATAATTAATTTTTGACTCAATCTATTGGTCTTGTATATAATGAGCCAGGAAAAGTAATAGGGTAACTAAAAAATGAAAGATGATTCATATGGTCGTAGGAACTCAGTCATTCCTAAATGGATGGGAATTCATGATCACATGATGAGAGTTCTGGTGGGAAGATCAAATAATCATCAATAGTATCAGTTTTGCATGGACAGGCTCTTCAAGCATTGTTTCCTTTTACTTGAACAAATTCAAACCTATCTGACTGGGATTTGAGTAGATTAAATGTACACATTACACCCCAAAAGAGAGTACTCAGAGTAAATACTTTTCCTCCCTCCCCTTCATCTGCTGTCCTATAATAAGTGCGTTCTTCTCCACTGTAGGTTTTGAGATTACTCACGTAGCATTGAGGATTCCAAGCTCTCTCTTTTAATTTATTTTTTTGGTACCCCTTCCGGGTGCAGCCCAAGGAAAAAGAGGTTGGCCAGCACAGGGAAACTGAAAAGAAGATTAAGTCCGCCAAGTGGAGGAAAAAGACTTTTTTGAACAGAACCACATTGAGCATTAAAGAGTAAATAGAAAAATAAAGGAATGAAAAATAAATAGGAATCAATGGTACTAAGCTTTTTAGCTTATCGCTAATGCTGCTAAGGTGTCAGGGAGAGATTCAGCACGAAATTTGGGAGGGGGTCATGACCCCCCCTTTTTTAAAATGAGATTATTTAAAAAAAAGATATACCTTGTATTAAGAAGGAATGTGAGCTAAACAACCAAAAGTGTTATGCTTAGGGTATCATAACTACCTAATTGCATTATTCGTTTAAAAATACAAAAAATTGAAAAGCCAAAATATTTGGAGGGCATAACCCTGTGACCCCTCTGGATCCTTGTAAGCTCTATGGCCAATAGACCAGGTATGGATGAAAATATATAAATATGAAAATTTTCATACCAGTTATTATATAGAATGATTTTTATTTATTTATTTTTCCTATGATTGTAAAGGTTCAGAGAGACCTAAAAACTACAGCTATCTTAATTTCAACTAGATCATAGAATTAATAAATTGGTTCTTTTATCATTTTAATATTTCTTTAGAAACTACTTAAAAAACAACACTTTAAGTATTTAATGTTATCAAAAAGATCAAATGACAAGTTTGTTTGTCACTTAAGGTCACTAAGGCTTATCGGACAATGCTACAATGGGAGTCCTAAATTTTGCCTATCCAGGTATAATTGATGACTAGAACATTTCTAGCAATGGAATATATAAATAAATTTTAGTTTTAAATTTATATTTAAAATTGCCTATTGAAGCCAGACTTCTTTGTCAACATCTCCAACACTCTTCTAATTATTCACCTGAAATAATCCTCCCTTCTATGACTCAGTCTAAAACTTCAGAGCTAACCAGTTACTTTTTGGGTAGTTTATTGGTTCTACAATCCAACAAGTTTAGAGACTCATTCATGTTGGTTAGGACCAGCAGCTAAAGTTATATTCTCTAGATCAACAATAGAGAGCTCCTTAAATTCAACAGACAATCAAACCTTTTTTGGGACAAATATTGTAAAGAACAATATGTTTTCTAAAACTTTATGCCAAACTTCTTCCATTCACACAAGTGGTCATGATAATGTGAGGAATAAATTTCATTTCTGTTAAATACTGAAGAGAACACATATTTAATTTTATTTACATGTTCTCATTTATTATAATATTCCTAAAACATAGATGGTTTCACTCCCAGAAATATATTTCGTTTTATTGGATATTGGTGGAAATTAAATACCTTTGCTCTCAAAGGTAAGGAAAGTGTGAGGACACACGAAACATTTTGATATTAAATTAGTAAAGATTGTTTCTATAACTTTATTTCTCCCCAAGAATTTTGGGATGATCTATTAAATTACTGAATTGAATTCTCTAAAATATTCATAAGATATCGCATGGTCATTAAATTTTTAAAATTATGCATTACATGAAGCTTTGAAAATTTCACCTAAAATTAAAGAAGCTATATGGCAAATAGTGTAGAGGTATTTTTTCAATTTCTTTTCTCTTTTTTTTGTTCTCTTCTTTATGTTTTGAGCTCTATATTGTTGTTTTTTGTGGGCCAGGGGCGAGGCAGGAAATTAATGTCAAATTGTTAAAATCCCACCTCCCCCAGATATTAGGGACCCGAACCTGTATACTTCAGGTGGTTGTTATAGGCAACATATATTTTGGGTTAGCCTGCTTGCCTACTCCACCCTTGGCATAGAGCTATCACTTCAACATCAAGTCAAATGGTGGGCTTAAGCTGGCTATATGAGCGGGGGAAAAAAAAAATAAATAATAATAATACAATCGACTCCGGTTTATTGGGCCACAAGGGGAAAATTGGTTTTGTCCCAATTAGGCGGAGGACCCAATAAAGCGGAGATCTTGATCTGCACGTAAATGCAAAGAAAAAAATGCCTTAATGCGCCTCATCACTGGGTAACCATACAAGTAAGGTAATTGATGCCACAAATTGGACATTAGGTGCAATTGGGCATATGTATTCTCATCTATTAATTTAATGATGGGGTCAAAATAATACGATTGATATAACTGTTAAAATGTATTTTTATTAACTAGGTGTTTTATAATATGACAAAATATAATAAATATACAAAATGACTAAATTAAAATAACTATTGGTGTATAATATAAATTATACTTATATAGACAAAATTTTGAAATAAGAAATGAATCAGAACATGTTTTTATGTCAATATTTTTAACAGAAAAGAATCAACTGTGCATTTTCACACTTTACTTGTAAACAAATAATTAGCGCACTTTTTAGGGAGTCTAAAGGACTTTCCTCATTTCCTTTTTGTAAAAAAAAGTTACATTACTTTTCGATGCAATTTATTGCACCGAGAGAAACAGGCTCGGATTCTTAGGTTATTCGATTGACACTAGTTTTTTAGATCCTGTTTCTTGAAAAAGTAAATTTTCAAAATTTTCGGCCCAATTAACCGATGTTTTGTCCCAACAAAGCGGTGATGTTTTACCTATATTTGATTCCGTTTTATTAAAAATGGCTCAATTAAGCAATGATCCCAATTATCTGATGGCCCAATTAAATGGAGTCGACTGTAATAATAAACAAGAAACAAAAAAGAAACAGGTATCAATTTATATATGACATTAATGAATGAATAAAATTTAATATCATTACAATTGAAAAAATGTGGTACGATGCGTGCAACACATAACTTTTACTTACCGACTTACACTCTGGGACAAATAAAATTGTACAGTTGAAACTGTTATTTATTTAATTCAAGGTAATAAACATTTTTAATTACTATACTATGACAGAAAATGAAACAAATTTAAATAGGAAACACCATAGGTAGGTATATTGCTGTCATCAAGAGGATTAATCACAGAATAAACAAGCGAGACTGAGACAAATTAAAGTGTACAGTTAGTTTATGATTGTGTATCTCGGTTCTAATCATATCCACTCATTGAATATTACTTTCCTGTAATATATAAACGTATTCTATGGATTTAATTATCCGGTTTAAGAAAGATGTTGGTCGTGGACTTCGCTATAGGGAAGTTGGGCGAAAATATTCTCGTCCTCACACCACAGTAGCTAAAATGTTCGAAACTGATTACAATGGCGTTAAGAAAAAGAGAGGAACAAAAGAAAAGCTAGGACGTCACGCTGCAACAAGGATAAAAAGGAAATTTGTCGTTTGGCAAGGGAAGATGAATTATCATCGGCACGAAAAATTAGGTTTAATTTAAATTTTAATGTATCTACGAAAATAATCCAGAGAAAACTTTGAGAAATGAATATCAAGAACACAAACATTTAAAAAAAAAAAAAAACCCTAACCAAAATGCTCTGCAAATGTCGTGTAGTCAAGGCTCGCAATTGGCTTTCGATGGGTTTTGGGAAAAAACAATTTTTTCGGAAGAAAAAGATTATCTAAAGATGGACCTGATAACGAAGACAGTTACATAGAAGAAGGCCAAAAAACTATTTACAACAGAATAAAACGTCAAAATCGAGGAGGATGGGTGATGGTTTAGAGAGCGATAACTGCCTCTGGTAATTACCTGATTGAAAGGCTTACTGGAAGAGTGAATAGTGAGCAATATTTAACTTAAATAAAAGAAAAGATGTACCGAAGGGCAACCCAGATATTTCCAAACGGAAATTTTCATTTCTTGCAAGATAAATCGAAGGCAACCCTGGAGGGATTTGATGAAATGAGGATCACATTGGTGGGGTGGCCATCTCGCTCCCCAGATCTGAACAGGACCGAGAGCTTTTGGAAATGTCTCTCGAATCAATTGTATGCTAAAGGTGCGTTTAATACTGATGATGATCACTGGAGAGGTATCAAAAAATCAACAGAAGTCGTCACTCGCAAAAATCAAGATCTTTTAAAAAATCTGTGTCTTTCCATGAGTAAACGCTTGTTGAAAGTGCTAGAAAAAAAAGGTGATGTTATACACTACTAAGTTTTCATTAAAGATTAGGTAGAGTCCGCCACAGAAGAGGTGAGCTGTGAGGGGTGGGGGGTTCGCGCAACCAGCTTCCCCCACCATGACCCACTCCTCCACTTCCCCTCTCAGATAACGCAAAATCCAGCGTTACCTAGTCTAGAAATGAGAGCCGTGAGAGGGGAAGTGGAGAGTAGTGGGGGAGCTTCAAGCTACTGCGCAACCTCTTCCCTCTCTCTCCCACAGCTCATCTCTTCTGTGGCGGGCTCTATTTCTCACACATTTTTTATAAAAATTAAAGTGTACACTTTTATTTGTCCAATTTTATTAAATGGTTTTAATTGTATATCTAAATTTCAAATGAAGAGTTTATTGTAACATATCCATATTTCACTAATTATTTATTCCTTTTAAAACAAAAAGTACCTGTTATAAATAATAAGACAGCAATAAGGGGCATAAGCACAATAGGGTGTACACTTTTATTTGTCCCGGAGTGTACTTTGATTAGAAATTGACATGTTTTGTTGAATGCCATTCTAAAAGTCACACATTTTTCCACATCCTTTTTCTTTATTTTGTTTGTATTCGGTCTTAAAAGTAAAATAATTTTTTTTATTCTTAAATAAAATTTTTTACTTGTGATTATTCGGTAATGCAATCATAATACTCCAAGTCGTCTGATTTTATAATTCTCTATGTAGTTGTTGAAAACTTCATATAGTTACCATGAACAAATAATTTCCATTAAATGAACAAACAGAACATCTTTAATAATAAACAACTGGCTAGGCTGCCCCGCTTTGCTCCGGTAGTTGTGTGATAGTTTTAATAATAGAAAAACTTTAAAATCAAAGGAAATATAGTACAAAATTAGCCTTCTTGAAACTTTGGTTTTAACTTGGTATTAATAGTAAAATTCGAAATGTGCAGAGTCCGCCCAAATAAGGAACCCTATATACTTTAAGGGGGGTTGAAAATGGTAAATGAGAAATCAATTTTGCTGCAACTTTGTCGATTTATGTATCGTTTTTGATAGTTTCTGTGTTCTAAATCCTATAAGCCCATTCCATGCAGTCAACAGATAATAATTTATTAGGTTATAGTTGAAAAATCTATCTCAGTTAAAAAACTAAATTTTGAGTACATCTTAGACACCGACTATTGGGGTCCTCGTAAATTTTACTCATATTTAGCTTAAGATTTTTGAAATAATAGTTACGTAGATATTAGACCCACATTTAACAGAGAAATCCACAATGACTTATTTCCCATTAATCGACTTATACTCTTATATATCTGTATATCGCAAGTCGGATTGTTACAACTCTAAAAATATCAATTTTAAGTTATAAATACCGTTTGAATCAGAATGACAAAACCTGCAATGCCATAATAGTCACAATAGTATTAATAAATAAATTAATAAGCTTCAGAAGCAATTTACCATATTCTTTTACAGGGGGAGGGGGATGGCTACTTTTGAGTTACAGTTAGTAAAAAAAAAAAAAAAAAAAATAGTTTTTCGAGTTGTGACCATCTTCTTGCCGACGTACGATATATGCGTAATAATCATTGTGTTAGCAAGGAATGGTTTCATTGAGAATATGGAGAACAAAGTACTTGAAGAATTTCCCTAATTGGCACCAACTGTTACAGAGATAGTGCCATCCATGCAGGTGCTTGAGAACTTAAGGAGGGCTCAAGAAGGAAACCCATTTCTGTTAAGACTGTAGGGTGGATGGAGTATTGGCTGGAGAATTGGAGGTTACTGGACTAAAATGTTCTGATCGATCCAAATCAAAATTCGCTTTGATTGAAAAATACAGATTTTCCATCAACATGGGGAAGTAAAAATTGTTTTACCGACCCCATCATGCTTCAAAGTAGGTAGAAAAGAATTTTACAATTTCAACGGTCATATCGGTGAGAAGGAAATATCAAATTAGTTATCACAATGCTGGGTTGAGGCAAGATGTAGTGAAGCTATTATTATTAATGACAATAATAATAATAATTAATGATAATACAATAATTCATGGAATGACTAATTTTTTTTCATTTATAAAAATTATATATGTTAATTTAATATAATTTGATGATTTTATTTTGAGAGATTTTATTTTTCTTTGCAATTACATTCATGTTGTTTTTTTTAATACCCAATAAATATTCAGTTGTACATTACTGTAATTTTTGCTTCCCATAATTTTCCCAGTTCATATTTCATTTTCCCGTTTTCGTAGTCAAATTGATGTGGTAACATGTTGATGAATAGATGAGTTGGGGTAATTGAGAACATAATTTTGGGTAATTAAGAACAAAGAGCTAAAAAGCTTTACGTATGTTAGAGATATAACAGGTTTTGAAAATCATTCTTAATGAGTGTTTGGATTCATTAAATTGCCACTGGTTAAAAAGTAGCTGTTCCCAATTATCCCCTACCTGATGGGGTAATTGGGAATTTTTGGTGTAATTGTGAACGTGAAAAATAAGGTCATCAGAAAAATGGTCTTCTATGTAAGACGTGTAGGAAATTTTAATAACATGTTTATTAACAGGTTAATGCATAAAAAATATGTGTTTTAATGCTTTGCATGGTCCAAGTGGTAACAAGATGGTACAAAAATTTGAAACCAACAAATTTCGTTCTCGATTACCCCACCTAACCCTACATGTTTACTTGATTTTTTTCGTACTTCATATTTAGCCATTATTTATTTTTAGGGGAAACGAGAGACAGATAATTTCTCTATACACACAAAACCAAAGGTACTTTATAGGAAAACAAAAAAGGCCCCTTCCCATTTATGCCCCCTCAGAACATGTTATTAATGATAAAGCTTACCTGATATTAAAGAATGCTTGATTCTCGTTAAAACTGAGGAGTTTAATGAAAATCGCTTAAGCTATTTTTGAGAAAATCAAAAAAATGAGAAATAAAGTGCCCCCTCCGTTTGATCAATTTCGATGAAATTTTTGCTGTCACATCGCGGGCATATGTATACATCAAATACCCAGTTTTATCAAAATCGTTAGAGCCGTTTTTGAGGAAATCGAAAAAAAACATAAAAATTTGACCAATTTCATTAAATAAAGTAGCCCCTCCGTTTGACCAATTTTGATGAAATTTTTGCTGTCACATCGCGGGCATATGTATACATCAAATACCCAGTTTTATCAAAATCGTTAGAGCCGTTTTTGAGGAAATCGAAAAAAAACATAAAAATTTGACCAATTTCATTAAATAAAGTAGCCCCTCCGTTTGACCAATTTTGATGAAATTTTTGCTGTCACATCGCGGGCACATACCTCCAAACACAAACAAACAAACAAACAAACACACACACACACACACACACACACACACACGCACGCACGCGCCCACACACACACACACACACAGACCATTTAGTGAGACTTGGTTATTTGGACTTAGAGGACCCCAAGACATGTATTTATTTCCGTTGAAAATAGGAAGTCAAAATTTTTGATAATTGCAATACTCTCCCTTACTATATACTTTATATATAGGTAAGTGAAAGTAAAGAAAGACAAAAATAATAAATTGCCATAAAAACAAATAATAAAATTATTTAAACAATTTATTTTTGAAGAGAAAAGATTTGGCTCCCCCGGGAATTGAACCCAAGTCTCCTGAGTGACATGCACGGTATGCTAACCATTACACCACGGAGTCGCTTCCAAACGGTGCCAAATCCTTCCTCTTCACTGACACCTCTCCCACGATCTCGCAAGTTTTGCGAGTACTTACGGGAGGTGGACAATTTTTGGCATCTCTATTCTATTCCCGGCGGAGCCAAATCTTTTCTCTTCAAAAATAAATTATTTAAAAAATAGGTGGTTACCCACAATAATGGTTAAATTATTAAAATTACAAAAATAAATTCACAACTTAATTATATTAAAATAAATATAATGCTACCTTATCTATATGAGCTTTAGCACGCGAAGCTATTTTAAAAACTAGATCCTTGGATGACGATGAATGAGGTATAAGACCTTTGGCTACATCAAATCCAACTGATTCTAACAGATCCCGAGGAAGACTCCAGGAGCTATTATCACTTCTTGCAATGCGCAACAACATGACCAGGCCTTGCCCCTTTCCAACGTGACTAGCAGCATGATCTGCATGAATATCCTTAATTCCTTAATTTAAAATAAGATAAGGACACCTGTATCAGGATTTTATATTAATAGATAACAATATAATAAAATATAAAAACAATGGTTACCTGCAACTTCTAGACTCATATAAATTACAGGCGAAACAGTTTCCTCCGAATATTTTTCCATGGTCTCTAATGATTGAAAGCACTGTTCTGTTAATTGAACTTCTCTAGCTTTCACCAAACGCATTAGATTTCTCTTTTTGAGATCATGCTTTGAAATAGTCTAAAATTAAATTTCAGGCAACATTTTAAACTGTTGGAATCATAAATTATAATTGAGTTTACGCCAAATGAATGTTATCCAGGTGATTAAATTTATGATACTACTTCAGCTATATCACTTATGGGGGATATTAGCAAACTACCATCGTGTCTTTCCATTTCAAATCAGGACCTTGATTAGCTTAGTAAGATCATAGCTTTTGAATTCTAATCATTCAAAAACACTAAAGAAACCCCTTCACAGGTCTTTTTAATTTGGGATTTGGGCAACACTTCACAGCTCCAAATATACCATGCCAGAAGTAATATATCTGAAGTAGGACATAATTTCAAAAAGAATTAACAATCAAGTAAATAAATTTAGAATTCAATCAAAGATTACCCTTGCAAGCTGTAGAGCAACAGGGTGATTAGGTGGGTTTCCTTCATAAATTTTTTCGATTGTTTCATTCCAAAATCCAAGCCTCATCAAGGAAATTCTAGGGTCTTTGGAAGCTACAGCAGCTTTAGAAACTTCGACATTAAATGCTCTGACAGCAATAACAGCATTTCTTGCTGGTTTTGGCAGCAGAAGAGCACATAGGAAATTCTCATAATCATTTTTTCTGAGATGAATATTAATAGATAATTAAAACGTTAAAATTACTTCATAAACAATTTTATTTTCATTTTTAAGCTGAATACATACCTGACTAAATCCAAGCAGTACTCAAGGGGTGAAATACTTTTATGTTTAGAACTGTAAAATCTTAGTGATTGAGTAAAATAATGTTTACTACAAAAACTTCGTAGTAATTTATAACAATTCATTTAGATCTCGGTATATATATCACTTAGTATAGCATTAAAATATTTTACAACAATAAATTAACTAACATTCAAGCAAGAATACATATAAAAGCATATTGAATAACGCAACACTATCAATCAAGACTTTATGTAACCTACACAATAACCTCTTTCAAAGCAATAATACTGCAGAATGTTTAAGGTGAATTTACAATGCGCCGAACTACGTACCTGAACCTGTCTCTGGCACATCTTCGCCTAGTACAACGAAAGATCGGGCACCTTCGAGTATTCGGGTTCGTAGTTTGACGCAGTTTGCGGGTACCTTTACAATGAAGGAATAATAGTAATACATCACATTATATATTATTTTATAGCTATTGAAAAATTAATAGGATTTAATTTCTAGTTAAAAATTAATGGGATTGAAATTTTTTCACATAAGTTAATTTAAAATTTTATAATTAAAAAGTACACAATATTTATAAATTTATCAATTAATTTAGTCCTTCGAAATGTAAGATAATTTAATTATAATGATTATTTCATACACGTGTACTGTTCAAAGGAAGTTTGCTTAAAATTATCACATTTAGTCAGCAGATCCTTTTGGATACAGAATCATACTTTTGTTTGAATCAGAATTCTTTCAGCTTATTTCCTCATCCGAAAGTAAATTCTCTCATAACTACCGTAATAGTCATTAGTGTGTATTTAATTAGCTATTGGTTTTCAAGTCAATTATCTGATATTTGTAAACATATTTTAATATTGATTACTGGATTTCCACTCATGGGTGCCACGAATCACGATTTAAAGTTCAAAAATAATTCAAACCAATAGAGGAAACTTTTAATCTAAAACATTCATTAAGATAAACGATCTTTAAATCAAAATTGTACCTCTTTATGATGTACCTATATAGTAGTTCAGGATCATTAATCGTGTTTATCAAAACACCAATGTGGCTAGTAACGTATGATTAAATACATCTTTTTGCAAATATATTAGTTATTTATTTTAGGCCTCAACGTTTCGATTTTTAATAATTAACAAAAATGACTTAATTTTTTTTAAATGAATTATAAATTTACAATTTCTATTTAAGGAATTAAATAAAAGCTTAATTATAAAATCATTTTCGATTTTTTTAGTAACTTTTACAATAATTATTCCTCTTAAAAGTTAAGTCCATGATACTTAAATGTGCTCTGTGCCCAATGCCAGTTACTTTAATTCAAATTTGTTCCATAGCTATTATATTTCATAATGAATAACTTAATAATAAATTCAATAACATTTCTTCTTCCTATACACTTGTGTCTCTGAGATGATATTAAATTTAATGTATCAATATTTGGAATATTCATGTGTCTAGTTTTCAAGTTTTATTTTTAAAGTCTACCATATTTGTTTTACATGAGGTTAAATGAGTAGAAACATACATGGTAGGAAATTTATTAAAAATGGTTTATGGATAAGATTGATAATTTGTCTACTGAAAGTGATTACCTATTATATGATGAAATTATGAAATATATTAATTCCTTATTCATTATATATTCTTGTACATTTCAGAATTTATATGTATATCTGTAATACAGAGTATACTGAAAATCGTAAATGCAATAAGGTGTTATGGCTTTTGGAAATGAAAAGTCAAGTTCTTCGAAAGTAGAGACCCTGATCTCAGATGTAGGAGAGCAAGCCAATCCTGACAAAGATACTGCTGAGCTGATTAAATTACAAGTCAAAGAGATTGAAAAAGGTGTTCTTAAGAAGGAACCCAGGTTCATTTTGAGGGTTGTCTGCACTTTACCTAAAACAAGGCAAGATATTGAGTTTTGTAAAATTATTTTTATTGTATGCATTCAATTTCAGCCTATTCAGTTATCTATCATTTAGTTTATAATGAGATTCATATTAACACTCCTGGAAATATATCACCATTGCATTTCATTTACCCATTCAGTGGCAGGACTGTGGAGGCTGCAGCCCCCCCCCCCCCTCTTAGCATAATTTATTGGTGTTCAAATGAGGGAATCCACTCACACTGTTCTATACATTTTATCATTTTAAAAAGAATTGCTTTTGTAATTTTTACATTGTTTTTTCTACAAGAGTGGTATAGATATATGAAACCTACGGAATCAATAGTTTTCCTCATTGACAACTATTGATTCCATAAGTATTGAAAATCAAAATATGAAAATACCCAAGCTGTAAAGTTTTCTTTTTTATAGAACCAAATACGTTATTAATGTTATTCATAAATCAAAATAGCAACTTTAAATTAATGAAAATTCTTATTTTAATATTGAAACTCAAATTCTTTATTTCTATGCGTTCTGTTTAAATTACAGTAAAATTTCCATTTTTGTTACAGTTTTAATTTGAATCCTTTATTTAATTATTTCACCTATAAACAATGAATTCCTTAAATAATTCTTATGTAATGGTGAGGGCTCTGGTTGCATAAAGTGGTGGTAGCAGGTTTTGTTTTTTATCCTTGTAGGGATGTGACTTGCAAAAGCCATGTTTTCAACCTCGGCAATAAACTGTACATCATAAGCTATTCAGTCTACTGACCCACTTTTGGTCTCTAATCTTAGCAAATTTAATCTATTTACAAAATCTGTAGAATAGTCTAAGTCAAAAACGTGCTCCTTCTTTCCACTCTTTTTGATTCATCATGGTTTTCAGGATTTTTCAACCACTAGTTAAAAAAAGGATTTTTTTTTTTTTTTTTTTTTACCACAAGAATAAATTCTCATTAAGGCTGTCTATCTAATTTGCAAAATAAATTATATTGAGTGCCTGTTAATATTAGGTGTAATGCACTTTAAAAAAAAAAATCAATCTTTCTTGGGGTCATATCTTAACTTCTTAAATCAATATATATTTTTTATTATTGAAACAATTTAAACACCAATGAACTTTTAGATTGTATAAGCCATCTATATCAATCCCTATCAAAATTTAACATCTAAAACTCAACTATGCAGTGGTGCGCCTTGATCATTTTGGATTTTAGTTTTGATCTGAAGGTGGGAAATAGGGGCTGGGATTCAATCCTACAACCATACTAGTACACCTGTTTTACCACTTATCTATATAAATCCTATGTTTATGAATATTTGTTTGTTTTATTGAATAAAATTCCTAATAAAGCAATATCTATTTCTAATAACAAAAACTGTACAATTAATGTGAATTTTCATTTAAAATAGTAGACCTGGTTTCAAAACATGTTTCTAATTTAATAAACAGTTAACATTCCAAAAATGAGTTTTTATTCCGTAGTGTAGTGAAAAGTATTGTTCAAAACACGAGCATATTCTCGATAAAGTATGTTTTGCATATTCTCGATAAAGCTCGCACTTCAAACATATGGTCTCGTACATGCAAAACCCAACTTTCCACTCTTGTTATGAAATATACTATTTTTTTTTGGGAACAGATGTGTTTTTTATTTACCAAAACCTATCTTAACTATAACCCTATGGTCAATTGATTCTTTATTATATTATATATATATATATATATATTTTGTATTTGTTTTAACAGGAAAAAACTGAATAAGGATGTTTTTATGTCTGTACTTCCTGAATATTACTATTTGCATGATGAAGTGTTCAAGTGGATTCCGTCTAAAGGAAGGATCACTAACGTTGATGAAAAAATTATTATTCCCATGTTACCAGAAATTGATTCTTATCTCCATCTTTTGATCCTTATTTATCTATTAGATTGTGGTAATTATATGGTTGCTGTTCCATGCTCTAATAAGTTAATTTCTAAGGTTAGTAAAAATAATTATTATTATTCTGTTCTATATACTTATTATAAATTTAACAGTTTTATAAAATAATATTTGATCAACCTTATCGATGACATAACTTTAGTAGTAAAACGTATTGACCAAAATTCATGTTTTGAATTATTGATCGTAAGTGATTGACTATAATAAACTTTTTATGATGTTTATTGCCAGCATTACAACCTAATCTTGTGGCCCATTTTTATCTTCAAGACAGTCAATTTTGCTGATTTTATATTTGTTCCCTATTAGTACTTGTATCTTTCTTGTTGTTAGTTGTTGTATCTTCCTTGTATCTCAAATGTTATAATTAGATCTGAAGAATTTCAAAATTATTTGGTTAAACTCTCATGTTTTCCAGTCGACACCGTGCTTATTGATCTTATAGGGATATGTTTACTACTATGTTTTACAATTTTATTCTAATTCTAACTTACTATAATATTGAATGTTCTCTGTCAAAGTGAATTGAGAACTGAGAAACCCCCACCTGCTAGGCAGGAGTCACATATGGGACGTGGTATTGGGATATATACCACTTTCGCTAAGAAGGGGGTTGCATGGTTAAAGTTGTGCTATCAAAATTTTTGATGGTATGGTTCTCATTTTTACATGGTTATGAATTTTAGTGGGACATATTTTTAGGGTTTCAATTGAAGGAAATGGTTAAAACATCAAGTTTGTTTGTTTGTTTATTGGGATTTAAAGGCATAAAACCCTCAAGGTCATCAATCAATGCCTTTGTCTATTTGTTTGTCTTTGTTAACTGATACCAAATCTTGTTTGGGTACCTTTTAATATTAATTTCTCCATCACACATTTTTTCTCGTACTTTTTAATAATTTAAATTCATGGCACTATCTATAATATAAATTAGATAGAATTAAATATTTAATTAAGACTATTTATACTATTTTATTTTAGCTTCTTTCTGTTATTATGTATTTTTAATTTGAAGGGAGGTAAGAAAAAAAAGAAAAAAAATTAAATTTTTCTTAATAAATCTGTTTCCTTTAAGAATTTCACTACCGCTGCGACCTTATCCTCATTGTTACCAAGTGCATCCGAAATATTGCTTGTCACACCGAACTTGGCTAACCTGGTGGTGTAGAAAAAGCACTCTTGGAAAATATGTTTTACCGTAAGAATGTTGTCGCAATACTGATACTTTGGGGTGGCTGTTTTACTATAACATGTCTGTGGGTAAGGTTGGTATGCCCTATTCTTAGTCTGGTTATAGCAACCTCCTCTCTTCAATTTGAGCGGTTTGAGGTATTCCACGGGGTCACTGATTTTTTTATGGTTTTTAATTTGCTTGGTGAGCTCTCATTCCACATGGCTTGCCAGTTTTCTATATTTTGTTTTAGGGGAAAACTCGTTTCTTGGGGTGTTAAAATGGCCGGGCCTGTCCTGGGAGGTTAAGTGCCTGTTTCGCTGCTATGTCCGCGAGTTCGTTTCCTTTAATCCCCATATGGCTTAGCACCCAAATAAAGAAAATATTTTTTTCCATATTATTTAACATCTGTAGGTAGGAATGTATTTTAAGTGCAGTTGAATGTTTGGGGTACATACTATTTAATCCCTTTAGAGAGCTTAATGAGTCGCTAACTATTGCAATATTGTTTTGTTCTATTGACATGGAGAAATGGAGTGCCAAAGGACATGGATTTTGTGAGTGGAATTGTGGGTGACAAAGGAGCAAGCAGTAGAATAATCGGATTTAGATCCATCAGTATAAATAATGAATGGTTCTCGGATGTTTTGAAGTAGTAGTGAGAATTCGGATTTGTAATCAGAAGGAGAGGTATTATTTTTTGGAAGCCTGTTTAACCGGAGTATTATATTAGGTGGTTTGTGTGTCCATGGAGGTGTATAAACATCTTGTTTGAGTATGGGTATTTCTTTGAGAAATGATATTGGTGATTTAAACCTTTCAGATAACGGTTTTCGATAAGTGTAGATTTTGGTTTTCTTTCGAATGTTTTTGAAAATTTCGGTTTGAAAATATATCTATGTGTTGGATGTTCGGATTGTGGTAGTAGTTTTGAAATATAATTTATTGCCAGTGTATGTTTTCTGAATAAAAGAGGGGGTATTCCTGATTCTGAACACAGACTAAGAATAGGACTAGTGCGAAATGCCCCTGTTGCAATACCGATCCCGGCATGGTGTATGGGGTCAAGTTTGTTAAGTACGCGGAGTCGGACGGATCCATAAACAAAACTGCCGTAGTCCAACTTGGAACAAACTAATGTGCGATATAAATTTATTAGCGTTTTTCTATCAGAGCCCCAGGAGGTACCAGAGAGATATTTTAGAATATTTAACCTTTTTGTCGCCTGTGTTTTCAGTGTATTGATGTGTTTTTCCCATGAGAGCCCTCCATCGAATATCAGGCCCAAGAATTTGTGACTATCAGTATATGGTATGGGGGAGTTTCCCAGGTGAAAAACGGGAGCGGAGTGGATATTTCTTTTACGGTGGAAATAAAGAAATTTAGTTTTTGTGGGTGAAAATTGGAGACCTTTATTTAGTGACCAGTTATTTATTCGGTTTGTGGCTTCTTGTAATTTGTATTTAAGGATATCGGTGTTTTCTGATCGGCATAGAATGGCTAAATCGTCTGCAAACAATAGTGGCTTGACCCCTTTTGGTAAATTTAGTGCCAATTCATTAATCGTGAGACAAAATAAGGTGGGACTCAATACACATCCCTGAGGTACACCGCTCACCTGTTCATACTCCTCAGATATTTCACATCCTATTCTTACCTTAAAGTGGCGGTTGGAGAGAAATTGCCTTATATAATTGAACATGTTCCCTCTGATCCCCACGGATGATAGTTTTTTTAGGATTGATGAGTGGTCTATGCTGTCAAAAGCCTTATTCATATCAAAGAATATGGAAATCATGTGTTGTGAATTTAAGAAGGTATACTCGGCCTCGGCTTCCAATATTGCTAGGTGGTCTATAGTACTACGTCCTTTGCGGAATCCACTCTGAAATGGCTGCAATAAGCAATTATTCTCTATTATCCACATCAGTCTTTTTGTTTCGTAATTTTTGTTTTTTGCTATTTCCGCAAAGGTTTTAGAGAAATTAGTTGGATATTTTTCTTTATAAATTTTTTTTGCCTCACCCAGAGAGACTTTATTGTTAACTTGGATTGCTTTGATTTCTTTTTGAAATTTGGAAATAGGACAGGATCGATCCAGAGCATGATGAGGGCCTTTACAATTAATGCACCTGGCCGGAAGATTACACCTAGTATTTTCCCCGTGCTTAGCCTGACTGCACTGTACACACACCGGCTCTTTTTTGCAGTGGGTAGTCGGGTGGGAGAAGCCTAAACATTTAAAACAGCGTAAGGGGTTTGGTATGTATGGTTGAACTCTAATTGTTTCATACCCAATTTTTATTGTTTCCAGGGGTTTTGGCGTCGGGAAGGTAACAATATAATTGTGAGTGAGAATTTCATTTCCATTAATTTTTCTCTTTATTCTAATTATATCTTTAATTATTTGAGACATTTTTTTTTTTATTTCGTCTATTTCCATATATTGAAAATCATAATAACGTAGTATTCCTTTAGAATAGTTGAGTGTACTGTGTTCTAATACCTCAATGGGATATTGATCCCCAAAAGCTTTACACGATAACAGTTTGTTAGATTATTTACCGTTTAATGTTTGAATTAATAACGTATCATCTCTTAATTTTTTTTACGTTTTTTACATTTCCTACTAAACCTGTGATGGCCTTTTGGATAAAAAAAGGGGACGTTTTTTTGAAATCATCCTGGTCAAGTCTTTTCATGACCAGGTATGCGGGGAAAATATTTTCAATTTCTCTTGAATTACTTTTGTCCGGCTCAGAGGGTTCATCCATATTTTACGAAAATAGTAAGACTATATAATAAAATAAGATTAAGAAAACACAAACAAAAAATGCTTATTGATGATTGAAGGTATTAAGTAATTAAAGATAAAAAAAAAAAAAAAATCTGTGTTGAGAGTAAAAATAAAAGAACAACTTCTGTTTGAAAAGAATTTAAAGTAAAATTAAAAGAAAATCATAATGAAGGAAATTTGTTGACCGTAGAAGAATATAGGGTTGACTAAATGACTTTGTACAACTTAATATTATTGTATTTTTGCTAGAAAATCAGAATTATAGGTGGGTGTTGGTCTTGTAATTCTTATTTTAATATCTATTGTTTATGTATAAATATTAATATGTATCATATTTAGTAATAAGAATGCGATATAGTCAGCACTCATAGATTGTAACCGCCATGTTGTTTGGCTTTACTTTGTTCACTTAGCGTCAGTTGTTCAATGAGTAAGGATGTGTTTAGAATAAAGAATTTACAAATCTCTCCACAATTATTTTTCCACAACCCAACAGAAATGATAGGC
This sequence comes from Aelia acuminata, assembly GCA_911387785.2. Classification (NCBI taxonomy): domain Eukaryota; kingdom Metazoa; phylum Arthropoda; class Insecta; order Hemiptera; family Pentatomidae; genus Aelia; species Aelia acuminata. The sequence goes on along the minus strand of OU426979.1, from coordinate 126,880,398 downwards.
TCAATTTCTTTGAGACCTCGATTTCCCAACCCTTCGGCTAATAAGTGTTCGGTAGGAGGGTGGTGTGTTGAAGCTTTTAATTTAGCAATATATTTGAGTGATAATAAATCTCTTCTTAAAGAGGTTTTTACTAGTACATAATACAATTAAGAATTTTTATTTATTCAAGTACTAATTTGTTCAAAATGTTTTGGGTTAACCTGTTTTTTTTTTTTTTTAACACAAACCAAAGATTTGATGGTTTCCACACACGTGAGCAGGCGATACCCATTTCCCATGTGAGTTATGCCATTGCCCAAGGGAAAATCACGGATTTTCAAAGTCCAAGCGGACATTGTTTGCCCTTGGGATTTGTTTATGGTCATGGCAAAAGCCAAACGAATAGGATATTGAAGCCTTTTAAATTTTATTGAAAATTCTGTCGGTTCCAGGGGAATAGGTGGCAACAGGGCTATATCTCCTGTAAACCTTCTAGGCAACATTTTTCCTTCAATAACATTTCCTGTGATCCTTTTAATGACCAAACGTGTAGCGTTGCACAATTGAGGTGGATTTAAGTTACGAAGAAGAATGATCGGTGAGCCAATCTTCAACTGGAGATTGTTTGGGTGTATATCCAGGGAATTAAAAAATTCAGATGGAAAATTTATGGGGGATAAATCTGAAACTTGAGGTTACCAAATAACAATTATTCCTGTTTAGTAGAGGTGTAATAATCATTAAATGTAAAATTTAAAAAATGCCGCGATTTGTAATCCTTTCTTAATCAACAATCATTGAAAGATAAGTAAAAAATTGTATTCTGGTGAAATTAACAACGAAATATCATTCCCAATAATAGCCTACTTTAAATTAAAGAAAGAATTAAAATCTTCGCTAACCTTTATTAAATTTTATATTTAAAGATAATTACAACTCTGCTGAACAGGAAGTAACAGCCTCTATTCGATTGGTATTAAATTTTCTCGACTTTAAATTATAGTTGATAAAGGAGGAATTACAAATCTTCACTGAACTTTTTAAATTTTACATTTTAGATCTCGGGATAAAAATGATAAAAAGATTTGGTAAAATAAAAAAAAAAATTTAAATAATAATAACAAAACGAATAATGAAAATAATAAAGAAACTTCTGTTAAATAAATCAACTGAAAATATAATATTAAAGTCTTAATTATGCAGTTTTTTAGCAAATCACAAAGTATACCACAACACCTAATCAAAACACACTATTTTCGTGAGGGAGTTTTTACGACTGGTTACCCGCAGTGTAGCCAGCTTACTAATTTTCACTAATTTTTGGCAACACTGACTCCCCAAGTCAGGTTTCTATTAGGTTACACCTATGACAGTAGGTGTTGTTACAACATTTGTAGAGTATTATTTCAAATAATACTCAAATAATATAAGGTATAGCCTACTTTAAATTATTAAAATGTATTTACTTTACTAAAAGTTGATATCAGGGTGGGCCACAGCAAAGCGTTTCAGCGCTTAGCATAGTAATTTAATTTAAATACAAATAAAAAAGGAAATGGAAGAAAAAGTACCTACACATTTGAGAATTTATTTTAACCTTTTCTTGATTTATTTATTCTTTAATGAAAATTAACAATAAATACAAATTTGTATTAATATTTGTCTGTGGAAAATAATAATATAGGAACAAATAACTGCACTCACATAACGCAATACAAAATTATAATAATGATAACCTGTATTACAATAGCATGCTTATAAACAAAAACATTATGAAATCGACATATGATGCCATGTTAATAAATCGAAACACGACCTACTGTATTTGCAATAATTCGCTATATAAGAATTATTTTGATCACTAATCAAGTTAAAAACTATCCGGTCCGTTAAGTTGGCCAAAACTATATACATTGAGCCAAATTTCATTAAAATTGGTCGAGTAGTTTCTGAGAAATAGAGAGACAAACATCGGGACACGAGATTTTTATATATATAAGGATATGGGTAAGTGAAAGTAAAAAAAAAAATCTGATGCGTGCTCGCAACACACAACTTACTTAGATTAGAAATTAATGCGTTTTGTTAATTGCCACTTCTCAAATGAACAGAACAGCTTTAATTATAACGCATTGGTTTGTCATTAAATGCGTGAGCTCAAGGTGTTTTATGAGTTGACGGAATATTTTTCTTTTTTTCTCCTGTATATGTTTACTTGATTTTCTTCATATATCACATTTAGCCATTTCTTATTTTTAGGCGTGATGAGAGACAGTTAATTTCTCAATATAAACTAAAACAAAGGTACTTTATAGAAAAACAAAAAAGGCCCCTTCCCCATTTAAGCCCCCTCAGAACATTTTAATAATGATAAAGCTTACCTGATATTAAATAACAACTAATTTTCATTAAACATAACGAATTTGATAAAAATCGTTAAAGCCGTTTTTGAGATAATCGATCAAAAAGGTAAAAATTGGACAAAATTTATTAAGTAAAGTCCCCCCTCCTGTTGATCATTTTTGATGAAATTTTTACAGTCATATCTCGGGCATATAAATACATCAAATACTCAGTTTAATCGAAATCGTTAGAGCCGTTTTTGAGAAAATCGAAAAAAACTTAAAAAGTTATTAAATAAAGTACCCCCTCCCTTTGAGCAATTTTGATGAAATTTTTGCTGTCACATCGCGGGCATATACATACTCTAAATACCCAATTTCAGGTTCGCACGGTTTATAGTTTTTGAGCTAGTCTGTTCACACAGACCATTTCGCGGGACTTGGTTATTTTGACTCAGGGGACCCCAAAACGTGTATTTCCGTTGAAAACCAGAAGTCGAAAATTTTCACGATCGCAATACTTCCACTTACTATATATTTCATATATAGGTAAGTGAAAGTAAAAAAAGTGCTAGTGAAAGTAGAATTATTAAAATTGTATTTTTTTTTTTTTTTTTTTTATAATTACACTTGATGAGTAACCTCCGACTGGAACGGTCGCAGTGAACACAAGGATTGGTGAAACGATAAGTTTTTCTTGATATTTTATTTCTTTCTCATATTTAACAGCTATTAATTAATTTTATTTTATATCAAGTTGATTTTCTTTTGAGATGGAAATGGTTGGGGGTGCGGTAAAATGAAAACACTATATGTGAAATAACATATATATTGTGCCGACGTTTCGACCCAATATTCAGGTCTTCTTCAGGGCTAAATATAAAACAAGATAGCAACCAATATTTATTTGTCATATTTATTGGTTGCTATCTTGTTTTATATTTAGCCCTGAAGAAGACCTGAATATCGGGTCGAAACGTCGGCACAATATATATGTTATTTCACATATAGTGTTTTCATTTTACCGCACCCCCAACCATTTCCATCTCAAAAGAAAATCAACTTGATATAAAATAAAATTAATTAATAGCTGTTAAATATGAGAAAGAAATAAAATATCAAGAAAAACTTATCGTTTCACCAATCCTTGTGTTCACTGCGACCGTTCCAGTCGGAGGTTACTCATCAAGTGTAATTATAAAAAAAAAAAAAAAAAAAAAATACAATTTTAATAATTCTACTTTCACTAGCACTTTTTTTACTTTCACTTACCTATATATGAAATATATAGTAAGTGGAAGTATTGCGATCGTGAAAATTTTCGACTTCTGGTTTTCAACGGAAATACACGTTTTGGGGTCCCCTGAGTCAAAATAACCAAGTCCCGCGAAATGGTCTGTGTGAACAGACTAGCTCAAAAACTATAAACCGTGCGAACCTGAAATTGGGTATTTAGAGTATGTATATGCCCGCGATGTGACAGCAAAAATTTCATCAAAATTGCTCAAAGGGAGGGGGTACTTTATTTAATAACTTTTTAAGTTTTTTTCGATTTTCTCAAAAACGGCTCTAACGATTTCGATTAAACTGAGTATTTGATGTATTTATATGCCCGAGATATGACTGTAAAAATTTCATCAAAATTGATCAACAGGAGGGGGGACTTTACTTAATAAATTTTGTCCAATTTTTACCTTTTTGATCGATTATCTCAAAAACGGCTTTAACGATTTTTATCAAATTCGTTATGTTTAATGAAAATTAGTTGTTATTTAATATCAGGTAAGCTTTATCATTATTAAAATGTTCTGAGGGGGCTTAAATGGGGAAGGGGCCTTTTTTGTTTTTCTATAAAGTACCTTTGTTTTAGTTTATATTGAGAAATTAACTGTCTCTCATCACGCCTAAAAATAAGAAATGGCTAAATGTGATATATGAAGAAAATCAAGTAAACATATACAGGAGAAAAAAAGAAAAATATTCCGTCAACTCATAAAACACCTTGAGCTCACGCATTTAATGACAAACCAATGCGTTATAATTAAAGCTGTTCTGTTCATTTGAGAAGTGGCAATTAACAAAACGCATTAATTTCTAATCTAAGTAAGTTGTGTGTTGCGAGCACGCATCAGATTTTTTTTTTTACTTTCACTTACCCATATCCTTATATATATAAAAATCTCGTGTCCCGATGTTTGTCTCTCTATTTCTCAGAAACTACTCGACCAATTTTAATGAAATTTGGCTCAATGTATATAGTTTTGGCCAACTTAACGGACCGGATAGTTTTTAACTTGATTAGTGATCAAAATAATTCTTATATAGCGAATTATTGCAAATACAGTAGGTCGTGTTTCGATTTATTAACATGGCATCATATGTCGATTTCATAATGTTTTTGTTTATAAGCATGCTATTGTAATACAGGTTATCATTATTATAATTTTGTATTGCGTTATGTGAGTGCAGTTATTTGTTCCTATATTATTATTTTCCACAGACAAATATTAATACAAATTTGTATTTATTGTTAATTTTCATTAAAGAATAAATAAATCAAGAAAAGGTTAAAATAAATTCTCAAATGTGTAGGTACTTTTTCTTCCATTTCCTTTTTTATTTGTATTTAAATTAAATTACTATGCTAAGCGCTGAAACGCTTTGCTGTGGCCCACCCTGATATCAACTTTTAGTAAAGTAAATACATTTTAATAATTTAAAGTAGGCTATACCTTATATTATTTGAGTATTATTTGAAATAATACTCTACAAATGTTGTAACAACACCTACTGTCATAGGTGTAACCTAATAGAAACCTGACTTGGGGAGTCAGTGTTGCCAAAAATTAGTGAAAATTAGTAAGCTGGCTACACTGCGGGTAACCAGTCGTAAAAACTCCCTCACGAAAATAGTGTGTTTTGATTAGGTGTTGTGGTATACTTTGTGATTTGCTAAAAAACTGCATAATTAAGACTTTAATATTATATTTTCAGTTGATTTATTTAACAGAAGTTTCTTTATTATTTTCATTATTCGTTTTGTTATTATTATTTAAATTTTTTTTTTTATTTTACCAAATCTTTTTATCATTTTTATCCCGAGATCTAAAATGTAAAATTTAAAAAGTTCAGTGAAGATTTGTAATTCCTCCTTTATCAACTATAATTTAAAGTCGAGAAAATTTAATACCAATCGAATAGAGGCTGTTACTTCCTGTTCAGCAGAGTTGTAATTATCTTTAAATATAAAATTTAATAAAGGTTAGCGAAGATTTTAATTCTTTCTTTAATTTAAAGTAGGCTATTATTGGGAATGATATTTCGTTGTTAATTTCACCAGAATACAATTTTTTACTTATCTTTCAATGATTGTTGATTAAGAAAGGATTACAAATCGCGGCATTTTTTAAATTTTACATTTAATGATTATTACACCTCTACTAAACAGGAATAATAGTTATTTGGGTAACCTCAAGTTTCAGATTTATCCCCCATAAATTTTCCATCTGAATTTTTTAATTCCCTGGATATACACCCAAACAATCTCCAGTTGAAGATTGGCTCACCGATCATTCTTCTTCGTAACTTAAATCCACCTCAATTGTGCAACGCTACACGTTTGGTCATTAAAAGGATCACAGGAAATGTTATTGAAGGAAAAATGTTGCCTAGAAGGTTTACAGGAGATATCGCCCTGTTGCCACCTATTCCCCTGGAACCGACAGAATTTTCAATAAAATTTAAAAGGCTTCAATATCCTATTCGTTTGGCTTTTGCCATGACCATAAACAAATCCCAAGGGCAAACAATGTCCGCTTGGACTTTGAAAATCCGTGATTTTCCCTTGGGCAATGGCATAACTCACGTGGGAAATGGGTATCGCCTGCTCACGTGTGTGGAAACCATCAAATCTTTGGTTTGTGTTAAAAAAAAAAAAAACAGGTTAACCCAAAACATTTTGAACAAATTAGTACTTGAATAAATAAAAATTCTTAATTGTATTATGTACTAGTAAAAACCTCTTTAAGAAGAGATTTATTATCACTCAAATATATTGCTAAATTAAAAGCTTCAACACACCACCCTCCTACCGAACACTTATTAGCCGAAGGGTTGGGAAATCGAGGTCTCAAAGAAATTGAGCCTATCATTTCTGTTGGGTTGTGGAAAAATAATTGTGGAGAGATTTGTAAATTCTTTATTCTAAACACATCCTTACTCATTGAACAACTGACGCTAAGTGAACAAAGTAAAGCCAAACAACATGGCGGTTACAATCTATGAGTGCTGACTATATCGCATTCTTATTACTAAATATGATACATATTAATATTTATACATAAACAATAGATATTAAAATAAGAATTACAAGACCAACACCCACCTATAATTCTGATTTTCTAGCAAAAATACAATAATATTAAGTTGTACAAAGTCATTTAGTCAACCCTATTTGTTTAACACTTTCTTTATGTTTGTTACAATTTAGAGGTTTTGTAAGGAAGTCAGCTTTGTTATTTTCTGATGGAACATACTCAATATTAACAACATTGTTTTTGATGTTTTCTCTAATAAAATGGTGTCTAACATCTATATGTTTGGATCTTTCATTTAAATAATCCTCCATCGAACTGTATTCACTTAGCTGAACTCTGAATAATTTCCTAAGCAGTGTTAACCTTCTTGAGAGCCCTTTATCTTCATATGTGGTCTCCAACTTACTCCATATTTCTTTAGCAGTTTTACAACTTCTAACGATCGGATAGAGAGATTCATCAATCATCAAGCATATCTTCGCCTTGGCTTTAGAATCTTTTCTTTCATCTCTCTCTTCACCAGTGACGCTATTCCACAAGTCTTCAGCAGTCAAGTACATTTCCATACCGAACTTCCATGAGCTGTAATTCTCTCGCCCTGACAATTTCTTAATGCTAGGCATCCAGTTCGAATGACTCTCCATGTTTGCTAAGCTAATTTTGAAGCACAATCTGGAAAAACACACTCACGACACAATCTACCAAAAAACTTACGATGACTACTACGCGCTTTTATACTCACGAACTTATAATATCTCTCCAACAACGTCCTGGGCCCATAACCAATGTTGGGTTGTGGAAAAATAATTGTGGAGAGATTTGTAAAGTCTTTATTCTAAACACATCCTTACTCATTGAACAACCGACGCTAAGTGAACAAAGTAAAGCCAAACAACATGGCGGTTACAATCTATGAGTGCTGACTATATCGCATTCTTATTACTAAATATGATACATATTAATATTTATACATAAACAATAGATATTAAAATAAGAATTACAAGACCAACAATTTCGAAAAGAATTGGTGTATAAAATAATAGAGAAAGAAGAAAATGGTGACCATACAAAAGTAACTATTCTTGATGCTATATTAATGGTATAGAAGGCATGGAATTCAGTGTGGAGGGAAATGATCACCAACTGTTTTCGTGTTTCCGGTCTAGCCAAGGATTTACAACCCTTGGTTAGACCATATGAAGATACTGCACAAAAAGATTTGCAGGATGCCATTTCTCTCCTCAGTTCTGACTTTTCTGCAGAAGACTATGTACAGGTGGATGACGAAGTCATTACTACTGAAGAATTATCAGATATTGATATTGCACAGAGTCACCAATCTACGGAAGAGGAAGTTAATGCTGATGATGCTTGTGAAGAATCGGAAGATTATGGCAAAATCCTAACAGCTGCTGAAGCGTATGCTGCTTGTTCCTCCACTCTTAGAGCGTTTGTTCAGACAGCTGAAACTGCAGTAATTGTCTAAGAATCTTTCTCGGTTGTCTCAACTTCAATCAAAAAAATGTGTTTTGCAGAAGTGCGAGGAAGGCGTCAGACAAAAATAACCGATTTTTTTATTTAACTTACTTATTTGTATGTAATTTTGGATTTGATAATATGTATATTCTCCTTTTTTTTTCATTATATATTTTTTAATTTAATTTAATTTTTTATACATTAAAAATGTCTATATTTTTAGAATATAAAGATTTTGACCAGCACATTGCACTATATGTACTGTTTATTTATTACTTTATTATGTACTTTAATTGTTATTATGCACTTAAATTGATGTAAGATTAATTATGTACTTAAATTACGTAAGATGAAAATATGTATCGATAATGTTTAATACATATTTAACAAACTCAAAATTAAGACGAAGTGAGACTATAGGAACCAGTGTAACACCGTTTACAGCGAACTGTTCGTTATAGCCGATAATACCGTTTAAAGAGAACATTGGCTATAACGTACAAAAACCTCCAGTCCCTTGAAGTAGGTTATAAACGATTTTGACTGTACTTTAAAGAGCTAATACAAACAAAAATAAGTAAATGAATGTGAAAATATGTGGGACTTTGAGAAATGGCAACAAAACACGTCAATTTCTAATCAAAGTAACTTTGTAAGTGAAAGTTGTGTGTTGTGCGCATCGCATCAGATTTTTTTAGAATAGGAGAGCAATAAAATATGATAAGTGGAGAGCAGAGGGGGAAGGAATGCACAATTGGCTATTGGGGGAGATGGGAAACCCCTGTCTGTACCACCTTATTATATATAATTTAGCGATTATACTATTATTTTATTTATACCATTACTTTGTGCATGTTTGGTTATTTCAGGTTTGTGATCAAAACAGGCGAAGCATGAGTTTAATTGCAGCAAAAGCATATTTCTACCATAGTCGGGCTTACGAACTAACAGGTAAATAATGCATTAATAAATTTTAAGTATAATTGTTTATTTACTTTGTATCTGTATAGGGTATTATTAGTTTTTTTTTTTTTTTTTTTTTTTTTTTTTTTTTTTTTTTTTTTTTTTTTTATGGTGTTACGGTCCATTCAGAACCAAATCCTCCTTCATTATCCTGCTCCATTTCACTAATTTTGTTAAATTAGCTTTTTACTTAATTCAAATTACGCAGTCAAGGCTCCTCCTTGTCTCAAAAAGATTAATTATTTTAACTACAATTACATACATACATATTGTATTGTACACAATACAGTCCTTTCATTCTCTTTTCTCTTTAAAACCCTTTTTCCTTACATCTATGGAACCTTTGTTTTATGTTTCGGTGTCACTTCCTGAATCTTTTTTACCATTCCTGGAAATACTTCTCTTTATGCTCGTAGGATTTCTTGACTATATTGACTATTCATATTAATTATATTTTGTTAAAATATACTCACTCCTTTGCTATCAAATTATGAAAAAGTATTTTATTAGAAGATAAAAGATTCGACCACGGCCGGGAATCGAACCCAGGTCCTCTGCATCTACGTCGCAGCGCTCTTACCACTGAGCTAACCATGAGTCCGTTCCGATCGTGATCGAATCTTTCTCTTCTGTGATCCCTCCCTCCAGGTCTCGCCACATTGTAGCGAAGTACCGGGGGGCTGAACAATTGTCCAGACAGACGGGATCTAGTTGACATACGTCAAATATATACATTGTATGTTGTTATGTAGTAATTAGTTATCGTTAGATCACACACGTTAGGAGGGAGGGATCACAGAAGAGAAAGATTCGATCACGATCGGAACGGACTCACGGTTAGCTCAGTGGTAAGAGCACTGCGACGTAGATGCAGAGGACCTGGGTTCGATTCCCGGCCGTGGTCGAATCTTTTATCTTCTAATAAAATAGTTTAAAAATTATACATATTTTTCAAAAATATCGTCCCCGATAACATAAGATTATTTTTCAAAAATATCGTCCCCGATAACATAAGATTGTACCCCCGTGTGAAAGAAATCCGAAATAGTAACTTTTTTTATAGTGCTTTTCTCAAGGAACCTGAGCTCCACAGAAACTGAGTATGCTCAAATTGAAAAAGAACTTTTAGCAGTTTGTTTTGCTTGTGACAAATATCATTATTTCATTTACGGCCACTCTGATGTTATTATAAACACAGATCAGCTACCTCAGCCTAGGTCTTACCTGATAGAGATTCCAAACAGAAACTCCATTCACATAAGGAAGTTTGAAGAAGAGCCTACGACAGCTTCCGAAAAGGGAGGATGAAGAAGGACCATCTCGGGGAAGAAATGTTTGGATTAATTTATATTAGTTAATTAGCCTTGGCTAGATCATATGCTTTAATGTCAGTAATAAATAAGTTGTTGTATGCTATTGTTGTGAATTAGGTCTCGATACTTATTAAATTAAACAGATACAATGAAATGTCTAATTATTAATTTAAATATCACAAATTTAAGTTTTGATCAGTCAAAACTTAAACCAACATACTCGATTATGACTCTCACAGTAGTTACTTGAAATCTGTCATGGAAAATGAACAAAGTAAACTTTAAAAAAAAAAAGGAAATAATACATATTATTTAATTGTAATAATTTATAACTTAATAATTATACATTCAAGGATTTCAATAAATTGTGATTAATAACATCTTTAGCTTGGTTGCATTGTTTTGTAAGAGTTCTTAATGTAGCAGAAGGTTAATTTAATCTGAATTTCTTTCAACCATCCATGATAATTGCAGATTATTTTGGCTTACGTATAGTAAAGTGCTTGTAATTAAAATTCTAAGTTTTCTTTGTGGTTGATTGGATTTTTTTTATTTAGTTGTTTGGCAATTTTACCCTGATTTGTTTTTAGGTCAACTTGAAAAAATTCGTCCCTTTTTTCTTTCATGCTTGAGGACCTGTACATTGAAAAGTGATGCCCTTGGACAAGCAGTTCTCATTAATTGTCTTCTTCGTAACTACCTGGAGTATAATCTTTATGATTTAGCTGATAAGCTTGTCAGTAAAATTGATTTTCCAGAAAAAGCTAATCACAATGAGTGGGCAAGATTTTACTATTACATTTCAAGGATAAAGGTAAATCAATAAAATATGATGAGGTTTAAAATATGTTACTCTTTTAGGTAGAAAAACATGGGCTAAATCATTGGTGACAATCAATTTTATTTTTCTTTGAGTAATTTTGTGAATGAATATTTACATGAATTTAATTAATTGGCTTAATACTATATCGATCATAATTACGTAGAGCTTTGGAACTGCAGCTAATAAGGGTGGTCTGTTTTGTTTTTAATGTTTTAACTGAAAGGCACGCAATGGGATGGACCATGATATTATCATGGTCACATAACCTGTCAGAACTGGCCATGCCCAGGAGCTGCTGCTCCAAAGTTTTACCCTTAATTATGCTTTATGACAAAAAAAGTATATTGTATTCTTCCACTGATCCAGGAGATACACAAGTCCTCAGAATTTTTTGATACAAATTTTATAATGTCCTCATTTAGTTATAATTCCTGTAAGTTCATTCTTGTGAAATTATGATTTCATGATAAGCAGGATCCCTTTTAATAGAGGCTGTGTTTATTACTTAACTTCTAAGGTTATTCATTTTTTGTAATATGCTTATTTTATAAATTGGCCGTGGCAAAATATTGAATCAAGAAATTCGCTATTACATGAACATTCATGTACCTGTTTTCAAAATTGAAGGATGCTGTAAAATAGTGCATATTTGCTATCTTGATTTTAGTGATAGCAATTTATTTGATATATTGTAACGTTAAATCGATAAATAATTACAAAAAACAAACAAAAAAAACATATGGTTTGAAATCCCAAACCTTTTGTTGGAATGAACTACCGGTAGGAGCGGACCGTCAAAGGACTAGTTCAGGGCCTGCATGATTCCACGGGGTTCTACACCATTCGAGGCCATTCCTTCTACGATGATACATAAGTAGCAAGTGACATGACCAATGAGTTAGTGTTTGTCTTGACTGTGAAGCTCAAGCCATATGATTTGTGTGCTATAAAGTTATAATTTTTGTAACCTGCTCGAATAATAATGTTGCTCTAATTCGTTGGCATTGATATTGTTATATTTTCGTTTAATAAATATTTGTTAACCCACAGAAGTTTTACAATATTTTATTTTTATTAGAGATATAGCTACATTGAGGAATAAAGCAGTTTCCACAATTGTCTACTTGAAAATCTTGGTGCCCAAGTAAAAAATCGTTTTGAAAAAAGTTGACATATTTCATATTCATTAATTTATTCCATAAAATATGTTTCAATCGTAATATTGTGAAACATAGCGTTAGTTTTATAATTTTCACTAGCTGCGGTGCCCGGCCTGGATCAGCGAGCTGATATGAGATTGTGTGAATGACAGGATAAACTTCGAAATATTATAGATCAGGAAAAATAGAAAAAAAAAAAAAAATATAACGATTAAATCAAATTTTTCCCTCCAAAACTTTTGCTTTGAATTTTTATTCGTAATAAGATTCGAGATCAGCAGAGTTCGCCCATTCACCCTTTTGGGTGGGGGAGGGAGAGAAAGTGGGAGGTCTAAAAATTAATTCCCATGAGGATTCTATCAACTGGTCAAAAGTTATAACAGATTAGGTGAGAAACCACATTTTGTGGCTGAATGATGTGGCTAACAAAATTAGTTGCAAATATTACTAGAAATATGTGGACATCAAATTTTCATAATAAGGATCTAAAATTGTACAAATTTGGCCCTTAACGAATAACTATGTTTTTAAAAGTCTCTTGCCATACACAATAAATATTGAATATAATAATCAGAAAACGTACATGAAAATTACCAAATATAATTTTCGAATGCATATTCTAAAAATTCATTTCTCATCAATGACAACTGTTTTTTTTTTATTCTATTGGAAATGTTTGGACTTCAAACAGTGATGTACTAAGAATGAATTTTGCTCCACTTACTCATGGGAATCCGAGTACGTAAGTGCTCGTTACGTTCCACAATTAAGGGGGATCGTGTACCTAATGGTCTTTAGTTTAAATTTGTTTACATAATTTTTTTTTTTTTTTTTTTTTTTTTATGGTAAGAGGAAAATAAAGAGGTTGTTTGTAATTCTTTAAGTTTTGATTTAGTTAGTTGCAAGTAGTACCATGGAAACCAATCGTTTGCATTAATTAAACTCTCTGAAAGTAGAAATTATTATTTTCTTGATATGCCGGTATTTTATTTCAGTTGTCTTCTACAACTTTATAAACTAAATAATATTATATCTTATATTCTAGGCTTTCCTATTATAAAGTAGGAAGATTTTTCTCATATCCAATAAAACCTACCTCGTATTAATACCTGATATTATTATCATGCAACAAATCCTTTCTGAGTTGGTCTGTACACACACACACACATAGACCATTTCGCAAGACTTGCTTATTTGGATTCAGGGGATTCAAAACTTGTATTTCTGTTGAAATCCGGGAGTCAAAATTTTTCAAGATTGCAATACAATACCTTCCCTTACTATAAATTCCATATATATATATATATGTTAGTGAAAGTCAAAATTTCAAGTATGATAATTTGACGGTAAGTTACTACAATAATTTTTTATTTGTTCCATTTGATTTGAAATAAAATCATCAAATGAAGAAGTAGTTTTACATTAAATAATTCCTAATAAATTACAGTAAAGTTAGCATATATTGAAAAATCCCCTTAGTGAAGATTGTTCATGGTAACTGAAAACTTTTGATTTTTCTAATTATATTTAAAAAAGTAGTTCATTTCTCTCTCTTTTTTCTTTTTTTTTCTTTTTTTTTATCTTTTTTTAATAACCAAAAAGATTTTGGTTCTGGAAACATTTGAAAGAACATAGCAATACAATAAATATTGAGATATTGCATTGGTGACATTGTAGCTTCAGCTTGCTTGTATATGTGTTTTAGAATAAAAAAAAAGACCAAATGAGTTATTACCTCATACCCGAAAGTGTAATATAAATAAAATTAGTAGTATAGTAAGTAATGTAATGTATTTATATTACCAAATGGTTTTCTGCATTGTATGTATTTAATCAGAGACGTTGAAACAATACATTTCTATATTTCTTAATATTTATTAGGTTACCAGGTTGGAGTACTCTGAAGCTCAGAAAACTGTTACCTTAGGGCTAAGGAAAGCTCCTGAAAAAACTGCTGTAGGATTCAGACAAGCTGCCAATAAACTTGCAATAATTATTGAATTACTTCTTGGTGACATCCCAGACAGAAAAATATTCAATGAAGTTATGATGAGGAAATCATTGGAACCTTATTTGGAGGTTAATTATTACCATTATGTATTGGAGCAAGCATGTTCAACCAAAAATAAAATGATTCACTTTCCTTCTGACATAGTACATGTTTAATATTGTTTAACATTACATGTCCCTCATTCCTTTCTTGAACCTCGTATTTACCTAAACATGATTTTTCTGGAGAGTTAATTTAAAGTTTAAAATAAAAATAAAATGTGTTCAGAATAGATATTATGCCTCTGATTTAAATCTTTGTTTAGCAGCTGATCTTTTTAGGTTATAACTGTTTTTTTTTCTCTGTTAATAGAAAAACCAAATAAAAAATATGAACAGCTCCTTTTGATTTATGAGGTTCTTGTTAAAAAATTGACTAAGTGGGATTCAATTGATTTAAAAATTTGATGATCTAGCTAGGATATACTACTCTTGTAGAGCGTTCAGAAAACAATCATAATTCAAAATAGCTTATTTTTGAGACATGGTGTTCAAAAAAGTGAGTGATATGTTTCATACATAAAAAAAAAAATCTTTATTTTTTATTTTTTTAGCTGACAAGAGCAGTGAGAGATGGTAACTTGACTACTTTTAGTGACGTCCTAGAAAAACATGGCAATACTTTTAGGTCAGATAGGACATTTAACCTTATACTAAGACTGAGGAGAAATGTTATTAAAACAGCTGTACGGGGAATAGGCCTGGCTTATGCCAGAATCAGCACTGAGCAAGTAAGAAAAATTATATGTATATATATATATATATATATATATATAAATATATATATAGTTTTTTTTTTTTTAAACATTGCTATTATTTGGTTTTCTTTTGCCAAGCCTTAGTTAAACAATCCATCGGGCACAGCTGGTCTCAGAGGAAAGCAGAATGTTTATTGCCAGGTTCCTTCTAAGCTGGGGGCCCAGAGGGTCTCCCCTCCTAGCAGTTTCTTGACTTGTGTAATTGATTAGGATTATCAATCACAGTTAACGTTTTAGCTTCCGGCAGCTCGACTGTATCTCTTTGGTTTCTAAGTCTGACTGTGCACTATTACATTGTAATTTTAAAGGTGAATTTTTTTGTGACATTTCGATTGCAATAGTTTATTTTACTTAATGTCAGCCTGTTTTGTGTTTAAATTAGTTGATATCTTAACACGTTCACGCCGGCGTGGGCCACCGGTGGCCCGCACTAGACTAGTGCATCGGACACTTTAGTCAATCACTAAACTTTCCACGACGATGTATAACGAGGTAGGACTGTATTGTTTATTTTATTAATGTTGGATTGTCAATATTGCATAATGCCCAGGAATAACTCCCGTCAGATAGACAGAAAATAATTAAGGTTAGCCGCCAATGTGCGAGGAGCATGAATTACAGTCCCGGCGTGAACGTGTTAAGAAAAAAGTGCTATTCTGATCCTGGCCACGTATAACATTGGAGCGTGTGACAAAAAAGCTGATTCATTTCATGCTAAGGTTTGTGCTTATAAAATGAGAATAGCCACTGCCCTGATGTGAAAAGTGAATGTCTGCTCTCTTAAGGCTGGTGGAATACAAAATGGTGGCCTTGGGAATGAGAAAATTTTGGACTTATTTCTATTATTCGAACAAATTTACTTGATATGAATGCATTAAGCAGAAAATTTCAATTTCAGAACCTATATAATTTTGTGTCCAATAAGTTAGATACATTTAAAATCAGTACAGTCATTTAGCCAAAACCAATTATCAAAAATCGGCAATTTTAACCTTTTTTTACTATTAAATAAATTTTTATAAAACTCATTTTTTCATTCTTTAGGTAAAAATTCTTTTCTTGGATCCCAGTAGAGTGATTAGATACCAAACAAACTATTAGTTGGAGAGGGTAGGAAAAAAAAAAAATTAAGTGGCTTATCAGGCTGGCTGTGTCTTATGATGGAGGGTTAATGGGGAACAGTTCAACTGAGGAGTGATTATTATCAATTATTTTAACCAGAGGAATGCTTGAGCTTGGCCCAGGTTCACCAGAAAAATTAATAACCATGTAAATTTTCATGAAAATTGTTCAAAATGAATTAAAAAAAGTAAAACATTCTTTCTGTTCCTAACTTTTTTTTAAGATTGAGATTTTGAAAGAATTTGAATCCTTACTAATTGCACAAGAAACTAAATATGCACAAAAAACAAATTTCTGCAAATTATTTATCTATTTGTTCATCTGTTTAGATTAAAGTCCTGTCAAATGTTAACAACACCTATAAAGAGAATTCAGTGTCGGGACAATGGCATATTTGAACTGTTCTATCTTGACTTCCCTAAGTTTAATTGAACTGAAATCTGGACATTCTTCTTGTATTATGATATACATGAATGAAAATTTAACTCCAAGAACTTATATATTTACATTGGAGATTCAGCTAACTGGTTGCCCAAACTCGCTTCATCGGTTCAATAGAGTCTCACAGCATTTGTTGTTAATCATTTTGATGCAGATTTTTTCTTGTTGGAACTGCTGTGCCTAGATCATAGAAGTGCTTCTGTAATCTAAATATTCTGAGCTATAATTTGTGAGCTGTGATAATTATATTTTTTCAAATTTCAAATCAAGAGTTTAATTTTAATATATTTTAGACCATGATATGATAAATTATTCATATATCAGAATTATGCTGGTTTTTTTTTAATAGGGATATTTTTCTGTTTTTAGATTGCTGTAAAATTAGGTGTAGACAATCCTCAAGAAGCAGAATATATTGTTGCCAAAGCAATAAAAGATGGGGTTCTTGAAGCAGTTCTAATTCCTGGATATTTAGTGTCTCTGGAGATAGGTGATATATACAGGTATGTGGTTTAATTTTAATGTACTCAGTTCTAATTATAATTGAGGAGGTGAGGTGCAAAACTCGTTTGTTCGATTTTTTTGAGAAATTGAGATGGCAGTGGATTCTAAAAGATATTATAATGCTCTTTCAACTTATCTTATCAGATTGGAGCAAAACTTGTTATTTCAGATGGATTTTTGCTATACAAAATAGTGCTTTGTTGCAGAGCTGATTTGTTCCATAGCCCATTTTGCTTCAAAACTGGTTCGTTACTCGTTGTGAAGTAAAACTCTTTGGTTCCTATAATAACTTTTCACTTTGCACCCATCCCATTCGTTCCATTCAGCAGTTTCTGTAACTCTTTCTGTACAAAAGATTGATAACTCCTTAAACTCGTGTTTTTTATTTCAGTTTATACTCAATTCTTCTTGCCTAGCTATATTCATAATTGATTTTCCAATGGCTCCAGCAAGCTGAAAGACCTTGATAATCTGCTGAAAAGCATTTTGGTGACGAGCGGAGGACCCAATGATTAATTGAAGTATTACACACGAGTTCTCAATATATCTGCCATAGACGAGGGAAACGGGGGAACAACAGGGATGATGAAGAAGATGGCTTAGGATCTAGTATTTTTGTAGTCAGATGTTTTATATCAGTATGCTGATATTTTTGACAAATTCATCAACAATAAAAATGTTTAGTCGAATGTTTTAAGTCATTGGGTGATATTATTTTGTAAAATGATACCGAATTTATTAATAAAATGGTTGTGAACCTAAAGAAATATTACTTATAAAAAAAAAACTTCGCTTTTGTTTTGTGAATTAAAACTCATTCGTTTCAAAGTGGTGTGCAGCAAAAGTCTTTCCTTTAAACATTTTGTTGTAAAACGTTCTCATTTCAAACTTTGTTTCCTTTAAATCAGGAATTTTTTTCATTCCAAGCTCACTTCCACAGGGTAGATGTACCTTACGAAGACAAACAAATTTTTTTTATCTGGCCATTCTACAAGACGTAGTAGAGTTTGCACCAAGTAAGTTATGTTATTGAGGATGATGTTTTTTGAGGATAGTAAATTATGTTATCGAGGATGATGTTTTTGAAAAAAATATTCAATTTGTAGGATTTTCTTTAATGAAGGAGCTCTTCTGTGTTTAATGTTTTTTATTATTTTTTTCCCAATTTTTTTCAGGGAAAAAAATAATAAAAAACAGTAAACACGGAAGAGCTCCTTCATTAAAGAAAATCCTACAAATTACAGCACTCTTCCCCTCTAAGTGAGGAAAAAGATCCTAGCAGATTCAATTTGTATTTTAGTGGAGAGGTTGGGGGGGGGGGGGCACATTATAAACAAGTTAGATTTTTCGATTTCTTTTGCACAGGGGGCTAATTCTGTGTAATTGAGGATGGAGTTTCTGAAAAATATATTCATCTTGTATTTCAGTGAAGAATGGGGGGGGGGGGGGGGGGGGCGCACTAGGAAAAGGTCAGATCTTGGATTTATTTAACATGGAGGTGCATTACTATATTATCGAGAACGATGTTTTTGCATAAAATATTCATTTTGTATTTTAGTAGGGGAGGGGGGGGGGGGCACTAGAAAGAAGTTAGATTTTCGGATCTCTTGTACACGTGGGTCCAATATTATGTTACCAAGGTCGGTGTTTTGAAAAAAAATATTCAATTTGTATTTTAGAGCAGGGGGGGGGGGTGCACTATGAAATACAAAATTGATATTTTTAGTATAAACTGTCTTTGATGACATTATATTTTACACACGTGTGAAAGAAATCCGGAAAGATACATTTCTTATATATCATAGCGCCTTCCCCCCACTGAAATGCAAAATATATATTTTTAATATAAACTGTCTTTGATGTCATAATATTATACACCCGTGTGAAAGAAATCCGGAAAGATACATTTCTTATATATCATAGCGCCTCCCCCCCCCCCCCCCCCCCCCCCCCACTGAAATGCAAAGTATATATTTTTAATATAAACTGTCTTCGATGACATAATATTAAACACCTGTGTGAAAGAAATCCGAAAAGATAGATTCCTTATATATCATAGCGCCCCCCCCCCACTGAAATGTAAAATTAATATTTTTAGAATAAACTGTCTTCGATGACATAATATTATACACCTGTGTGAAAGAAATCCAAAAGATAAATTTCTTGTATGTCATAGTCCCTGCCCCTACAGAAATACAAAATTGATATTACAGTAAACTTTTGATTATCCGCTGGCGGATTATTCACTTTGCGGATTATCCGCGGTCTTTCTAGAATTTTTTTTTATTCTAGCTGTAGATGAGTTAAATGTTACGAAAAAAAACACGAACGAAAAAAAGTTTATTAAACTAGCAATTTCTGTTAATTTACATTTCTACCATAGCGTATACACTTTCCCGTGAGGTGAAACTTGAACAAGCTTCTAACTGAGACAAATAAAAATTCAGTTTCCCCCACAAAAACAGAAATTGCTTGTTTAATAATTAAATATTTTACTAAGAGGGGTTACCTCACTATTCAAATCATTTTATAATTAGAAAAAAAGTTCGTTTACTCACGTTTACCCGCCGTATAATACCCGAAAAGTGCATGAGTCACCACCACTCTCCGAACAGACCTTTTGTTTACTAAAGTGTCCCAGCCAATAAGTGTAATACCCGAAGACTGAAAGAGTCGCTAATCTGAGAACCCCCTTCCCATCACACTTTTTTTCCATTCATCATTTCATTTTTTCGTTCACATCAGTTTTGTCAACTTGGCCTTAGGAGTTACATAGCTTGTTTTGTGATTCGTGATTTTATTTATATAATTATTTATATGTATGTAATATCTATAAATAAACATTTTGCTTTGATTTGAATTGTTTTGTTGACTTTTGAAAATTTTGCGGATTATCCGTGGAATTGTTTTATCCGCGGTTGCCGTGCCACCCAATACCACGGATAATGGGGAGTCTGCTGTATTAGTATAAACTGCCTTCGATGAAATAATATTAGACCCCTGTGTGAAAGGAGTCCGGAAAGGTTCCATTTTCAATATTAGTGCGCCACCCCACAATAAAATGAAAAATGGATATAATGGAACTAAGTGTTTGATAAAATAACATCATTCATCCATGTGAAAAAATCCCAAAAAATAATTTTTTTAATATTTTTGTGCCACCCATTACTGGAACTTAAAAATAATTACTATTCATGATAAATACAGGGTCATAACGTAATATGGTAAGGTGGGGGGTGATCATGAAAAAATGGTTGAATTTGTCAGTGCCAATTAAACATAGTTTGGATTTAACGAGCCTTTCACCACAATCTTTTTTTAGGGAAATAAAAATGAAAATATTTTGTATTTATATAGTTTGGAAATGAAATATAAAAAACAAAAACATCTAAATTCGAAATTTCGAATACAGATTCAAATAAAAGATAGTGGGAAAGAAATAGTGAACTCTGTGTGGAATCATACCTCTAAGGCTACATGCACACTATTGGCGATTAAAACTTAATAGGCACTATCAGCATGTAAGGGTTAGTCCAAACCTCATGTTGCTCCAAAGCATGGGGCAGAGGCAGGCTGCTCATAGCTTCATAACCAATCGACGACCCTATTTATTATACTAAATATACAAGGAAAAAAGGTCAGATTAAGTGAGGAAGTGACGTCTTGGAGGTAGACTAAGAAGTAATATTGATGTCACTCCTCATGTAGCCAGTAACATGCCACAGCGGCACGTGGGACTGTCCAGTGGAAAAATGAATCTTACCTAATACCACGGCAGTCCCACATACCAACCGTCTCTGGAACATATAATTACACTTTTACACCACAGTACCACTTGGGAATAGTAAATTTCAGTCTTTAGGGAATGCCCCGGCATTAGACAAGTGTTCTGCTCATTTAGGTGGTTATTTAATATAATTATTGGTTGAAAACCAACCAATCCGACATTAAATCAAAAGAATGGGGGTGGAAATCCATTGGTGAGTTTCAACAGTTCCTTATTTTTTCTTCGGCATCAAATTTTAGGCATTCAGAAATTCAAAAAAAGTTTAATGCTCTTCTTTATGAACAATGATTCCAGAAGTTTGACAAAGCCTTCCTTCCAGGTCTCACCCTGTAGTCTTAGCCACAGTTTTTCCTAGATTGGCTTCATCTTTTGCTTTGCCATTTTGCTACATCACCACTCTTGATTAAATTAAATATTTTAAACTTGATAATTTAATGTAAATTGAGGATCAGGGCCATTAAGTCTCAACACTTTTTTTTCTTAAAACTTTAAAGTTTTTCAATTTCTTGACCTGACGTGCACAGATTAATTAATTGCTGTACATTTAAAGACTCATTATTAACTATTAGTTTCTGAGTTCCAAATCCTATTTCTTTGAAAGAGTTGTACAGTTTATTATATTTTTAGCATCACCACTTTTTAATACTGGGGGCCTGGATCCCTTTTCTTGCAATAATAAAATTTCTGATACTTTGGTGAAAAGTTGTTTAAATTGTAGATAAAAATGGTTTTCTTACTTAAGAATCTTTATTATCAATTTTTTGTCCCTGAAGGGGCAAAAGTTTATGTAGTTAATTTACGTTCAGGTTTCCGGTCTCGAGGGCCCTTCCTCTCCTTATTCGCCCTGCTCGGGCTCTCCATATGATAGGCTGGAAACTTGAGTGGTGGAAGCCGTGTGAGTACTTCGTAGCAATTGCCATCTCCTCATTCAGTTGGCAGTAGCTGTCTTTTCCTGTGGCTGCCGAAGACCCAGTGGTTCGTGGTGGTGACTGAAGTTTGTATTAAGAACAGGGGGTTGCCACATATGGCCCACTTGGGCATGGGCGGTGCAACCTGAAGGGGGAACCCTCTATTAATATTAATAATTGAAAATACAATAAAAATTATAACTTGGAATGTGTTAATCCAACAACCACCCTATTCAGGTTTCAATTTACTTCATTGGACAATTTACTTTGCCTTCTATGGAGACATTAGTCCACTACTTTTTAAAAAAACAACTATCTGCAATTTCCAATTTTACCAATTTGCCTTCTAGACAACTTGGTAAGTTGTGTCTTATCGCCATATGGCCTAGCAAGACTGATTCTAATTACCCGTTAATTTCGCAGTTTTAACTTTTGTTTTGTTCACCAAACATTAACTCTACCAACTTATTCACTTGTGTCTAGGCCTATAACACGAAGGGTTATTTAGTTGAATAATAACAAAATCATGAAAATGACATTATTTTCTTTTTTCCTTAATCAGAGTTGCCTTCCTGTACTATTCCTTAGATTTTCAGGTGGCCTTCTGGATGCAGGTCCTTTTCGGGCTAAATTAAAATGGTAAACAAACAGCAGTTTTCCACCCATACACAAAGGCCTTGTAGGACGGGTAGTTGGCTGATCTTATGAGCTGTGGAAATATTTCCTTTGGTTAGAATGTACAATCCTGTTTCTCTTTGCAGTTTGGCTCTTAATGCCTCATAAGCTCAGGAACACTTCAACTAGAGCACAAGAGGATGATGTCAAGGCCATGTATATAGAGCTTGGCATGGAAAACCCCCCCATGCTCTGTGAGGATTAGTAAAATCTAGTAGACCGGGAGGATCCAGTCTGCTTCTAAATGTGACCTGATGTTGGGGAAGTACTTTCGAAGAATAGGTTCTTTAAGACTTGACACGCACTATTGGTTCCACTCTACTATAGTACATCCCAAATAATCTTCCTCCAATACTTAATACATTGCACTTAATCACTGGATTACTATAATTAATAGTTAGTAATTCCTACTGAGTCAAAATAGTTTGTTATTAGTTTGAGCATTACAGGACAGTCATTTTCCTTCTTAGCCCAGGCTTCCTCATAAGGAGAACAGAAAGTGTTTCAAACAAGCAATGGTAATATACTTTCAGTCGAGATAATACTTTTATCTCTTTAATTTTTTGATTTTCAGAACTATGGAACCAACAAAAAACTACAATAAACGAATAGCTTTTTGTTTAGAACTGCACAATTTAAGTGTTAAGGGAATGCACTATCCTGTGAAGAAGTATGAATCAAGACTCATTCCAGATCAAGATATGGAAGAAGATTTTGATCTTGACTTTATTTGAATGAAATTTTGACTTCCTTTCAAAAGTAAATGTTAATCTTTTCTTTTGATTTTGTTTATAATTATAATATGTTTTAATTACAAAATTCATTTTATCTTTTTATAATAGATGTCTGTTATTGAATACTGATAGACTTTTTTAAATTAACATTTATTTTGTTATATATATTGTTAGGATATATGCCGCATGTATGTGAATAAATTAACTCAAGAACAAATGAAACTAAACTAATTTAATTAAGGTAGGATTAGAATTAAATTTTCACCATTAATTTTTATAATAGTGTTACTCTAATAGAAGTATGAAAACAGCAATGTCAAGTTAACAAGGAGTAATATCAACTCGACGAAACATTTAAATGTACCAGTAATGAGAAATTAACTTTATTCTTTGCTGGTCGAGTTTAGACTCACTCACTAGTCAATTGCTCTGGATTTATAACTATTTGGCCATGGAACTTTCTAGAACAATAGGAACATTCCACACATTTCACCACATGGTAATAATTGAAATGTGTAAAAGAGCTTTTTACAGGGTTACAAAAATAAACATCTGTTTTGGTTTCCTCTGTTATATTAGTGAGATAAGTTTTTGTAATCATTGAATAATTAGCTTTTTATGGTGTGTGATGAGAAAGAAAAGAAAACATTTTTTTTATTTCATTCAAATTCAGAAATCAATCCTCGAAGAGGGCTTAATTTATTTTTGTACATAATTAAAATTAAAATTAAACTAGTTTTAAGAGGTTTTTATTTTCACTTACCTATATATGAACTATGTAGTCATGGAAAGTATTGCGATTGTAAAAAAATTTGACGTCCGGGTTTTCAACTGAAATGCACGTTTAAGGGTCCACTGAGTCTAAATAACCAAGTCATGCAAAATTGTCTATGTGCATGCATGTGCATGTGTGTGAACAGACTAACTCAGAAACTATTTGTCATACAAAACTGTAATTAGGTATAATTTATACTTTAAAATTATTAAACGGAATCTATTGCTTTCCATGGCAATTAGCAGTGACTGTATTGAAACTAAAGAAAAGCCTTTATTAATTAAAATATTTTCAATTTTGTTTTAAAATGAAAAACAACACTATTTGAGAGAAGCGATCCTATTACCGTATATCATTGAAAAACTCGATTTTTCAGTTTAAAACTGTATTGTTATTTCTATAATATCCACAAAAAAAATATTTAATTAAAAATTCAAATGGAAGAATGGAGTCCCTAGAGCATGTGGCACCAACTTCCTTCTTGGTATGACACTATGAAGTACTGACGACAGACTTTTCAAAATTTTTATGAGGAATACAGTATTGTCTTCCCTTTCTGGTAACACTTAAGTACGCCATTTTGAAAAAATATTGCCTATTTTAGTCAAAGAAAGGAGGGTGGTGAATGAAAGTTGAGTGATGACTTCACCAGAATTTTATTAGTCTTTTTTATTGTTGAAAACTTTTTTTTAAGCAATAAAAATTATAATATTTCATTTTAAGAGTTAGATGTATAAAGAAAGTGTACCCCCCAAGTAATCAATTTGAAACTTTAATTTAATTTCTGTATCATTAAAAACCAGCAGATTGGTGAGTAGAGGTATTCACTGAAGAAATTCCGGTGATGAGTGAGTCTGGAGCTGAGTGGCTGGCTGGCTTAAATGATTCCAACTGAAACTATGAGAAGGCAGAGGAGTGAAGGGAACAGACTAGAAATATATGTATTTTTTACTTATTACACTTACCTGTATATGAAACATACAGTATGGGAAATTATTGTGATCATAAGTGTAAATTACAGATTGTATAGCCCTCTCCAACCTTTTAAGGTAGAGAGCATTAATTATGAATTGAGTGTAAGTAAAATTATATTGTGGTTAAAAACAGGTAACCTATTGGTAGCTTGTGTTATTGGTACATAAGATATGAAGGTTTGAGGCTTGACCCCCTGCCTCATAATCACTTGGCTGACAGCACCGGTTTTTAATGAGATTATCATGTATTAAGAAGGTCAGCCATGTAAACAACCAAAAGTGTTACGTTTAGGGCCTGGTAACTACCTAATTGCTACACCTTGAAACTATACCTTAAAACTACAAAACAAATTAAAAAGCCAAAATATTTGGCGGGGGTCATGACCCCTGTGACCCCACTCGATCCGCCCTCGTGTGTGAATAGACTTGCTCACAAACGATGAACCATGCCAAACAGAAATTTGGTACTTGAGGCAGGTATATGCCCATGATGTGACAGCCAATATTTCTCATCAAAAATGATCAAAGGTTTTTTCTCTATTCTCAAAAACTGCTCTATTTTGATTAAGCTCGCCATGTTTAATGAGAATCAAGTATTCTTTAATATCAGGTAGGTTTTATCACAGAAATGTTCTGAGAGGGTTTAAATGGCATGAAGATGATGTGATGTTTGCACACACTTATATATGAGGCGCTTGGTTTCAAAACCAGGTACATCCATTTTCAACAATTTTTCAAGATTAATCAAAAAAAGGATCAATTGGAACCATCTAGACGTTTTTGAAATAAACGCATCTAACACTTTTTTTTTTTTTAACATGAAAAACTTGAAAACAAAGAAGAAAAAATTGTTTTAAAAAATGTTCCGGTTTTGAAACCAAATGCCTCATATATTCAAAGTTTTCGATATAATAATTTTCTAGGAAAGTAATGTTCCTGGGAGTGAAAAAATGGAACATACGACATCATTATATGAATTAATTATTAAGGATGTAATTATTTAAAAAAATGAATCCCTGAATTTTACTGTCTCATAAAGTCAGTACTTTTTATTCTTGTAAAGATAATAACTCTTTGTTCACTCATCGTTCATGCGAAACAGATTTTCTACTATCAAAGTCTGAACAGATGTAATTTTCCTGACTATCTGAACAGTTCCTATGAAAAACTTCAATTAAGGTCTGGTCACACATAACCGCACAGCAGCACGGGTGTGTATCAGATCTGATTCATTTACGAAGAATAGATATTAAAGAGTTGGTTGACCCGGTGTCGGGCATGTGTGACCAGTTACTATCTATCCTTCGTAAATGAATCAGATCCAATACACGCCCCTGCTGCAGTGTGGTTATGCGTGTTTTTCCCAATAGTTTGGAAGGGGGCTACTACTTACATTCTAACTGTGACATAAATTGGCAAGTTTTATAAATACATTAAAAATAAATCGTTAGAGGTGGAATTAAATGTACCAACAGTTGTTTTTAGGCATAGTTATTTCAACTTTCAGCCTCTCAAATTTTTCAAAGACGGGGATAAAAGCGGGGCCATTACCTGGGATTCATAGGTTTTTTTGGCGTTTTTAATTTATTTTTCCATAATTAAAACCCGATTGAGCAAAAACTCATTTGAAAAATATCTAATAGGTATTGCTCGGTCCCTCAGTGTTCAATTAGATAATCAAAAGACGTGTCATTCCCTTTTATTTCCAAAAAATAAAAAGCTTTTTAAAGTGTGGATTGTAAAATTAAGAATAGATAAGCCTGTTTCGAAACATATGACGATATGTAGTCTTTATTTTAAAGAAAGAGACTATATTTATCCAGGTAAATATTAGTATTTGACATTTTATTATTCCAAAATGCTAGTTTTATGCAAATAACATTGAGACCATAGTGTCATAGATTTGTTTTTCTTTTTTAATTTTCCCCATTTTTCTATTACATCCGTTGTGCTTAATTGTTCCATGTTTTCAATGCGAAGCCTGAAAGTTTTGACAAATAAATAAATAATATGACAAAGAATCTAAGCTGTCATAACAATGATTGTGTGAATAGGTAATTAATGTTATTACTAACCGAAAAACGTCGAGTAAAGTTACAATGATGTGTTTGCATTTACCAGAACTACCAGCTTTACACGTACAATGACAAGAAAATTGCGTATTATTATTAATAAATTTGATTTCCACTTTTATTTGATGGGGCAGTCCTTTAAGATTGCTAGTTTAAAGGCACGAGGCTTGTAAAATAACTGTTTTTTTATTTTTAGATGTTATTCCACATGTAAATATGTGGTTTGCATCAAGAATAGCCTGTCCTTCAATTAATGGTCTTTTAAAATTACCAATTATCTCTATCACATCAACTAAGTCTAACACCGTTCTTTCCGACATTTAGCAAAACTACTAGCGCACCCTATATTCGATTGCGCCCGCCTATGGCCCGGCTTCTATCCCCTCTCTAGTTCCTGAAAGAAGCAGCACCGTCGCTTGCGCTCGCCTATTGCTTGGTGAAGACGTGGAAACCATAGAAATGAACACAAAAACGATGATGAAAGCCGGAAAAAAACTTGGACTGGAAATGAATACGGATAAGACAAAATATACGGTTAGCCGTAGAAGTGATGACGATTTTGTTGATAATAATGCCGAACGGAATAAGTTTGAACAAGTAGAGAAATTTAGATATTTAGAGGCCATGGTAAAGAAGATAAGCGCCTTCTGTCCTGAAACTTATAATCTGGTGCGATGGCGCAACACACAACTGTCACAAAATAAATTAAAAACGCCAAAAAACCCTATGAATCCCAGGTACTGGCCCAGCTTCTATCCTCGTTTCTCTAGTTCCTGTCAAGAAGCAGCACCGTCGATTGCGCCCGCGAATACGATCAGTTTCCATATAGAATTCAAGTTTTTCTAATAGCATTTTGAAAATATAAACTTTAACTGCTTGCGCTCTATTAATCTTATAAATGTTAGAAACTAATTTGACCTTGTCATGCTTAAACTGGGGCCTAGCCCCTACACCTCCCCAAAAACTACTGTTTGTTTTTGTGTATTAACAAACTCTATTATTGATTAATTTCCTATGAAAACTAACCGCAATGTCTTAAATAATTGATTAGTTTTGTATCATAATAACGTCATGACAATGTCCAACTTAAGCGTGACAAAAAATCTTCAGAAAAGCCATCATAATCGTCAAAGAAAAAAAACATGAAATCTTTACTCTCATACTATTTTAAGTATTGATTTAATTTTACTTTAAACAATAAAGTAATGCGTTATTAGCAGGTTCAGCCCTGGGTTTTCCCCTATATGAAAAATCTGGTGCGTGCGCGCAACACACTACTTTCACTTACCAACTTACTTAGATTAGAAATTAATGCGTTTTGTTAATTGCCACTTCTCAAATGAACAGAACGGCTTTAATTATGAACAATGGTCTGTCACTAAAGGCGTACTCCGCATGCGTGTGCTCAACGAGTTTTATGAGTTGACTGAATTTTTTCTCCTCTTTATGTTTTCTTTATTTTTATCATATATCATATTTAGCCATTTCTTATTTTTAGGCGTAACGAGAGACAGTTAATTTCTGCATATAATAAAAAACAAAGGTACTTTATAGGAAACAAACAAACAAAATAGGCCCCAATCCCCCCAAAAAAGCCCCCTCAGAATATTTTAATAATGATAAAGCTTACCTGATATTAAAGAACACCTAATTTTCATTAAACATGACGAATTTGATAAAAATCGTTAAAGCCGTTTTTGAGATCATCGAAAAAAAGGTAAAAATTGGAAAAAAAAAATTATGAAATAAAGTGCCAGCTCCGTTTGACCAATTCTGATGAAATGTTGGCTATCACATCTTTGGCATATACATACATCAAATACCCAGTTTGATGAAAATTGTTAAAGCCTTTTTTGAGTAAATAAAACACGTGAAAATAATACAAAATTTATTAAGTAAAGTCCCTCATCCGGTTGATCAATTTTGATGAAATTTTTACAGTCATATCTCGGGCATATAAATAGATCAAATACTCAGTTTAATCAAAATCGTTAGAGCCGTTTTTGAGAAAACCGAAAAAAACTTAAAAAGTTATTAAATAAAGTACCCCCTCCCTTTGAGCTATTTTGATGAAATATTCGCTGTCACATCGCGGGAATATACATACACTAAATACCCAATTTCAGGTCCGCACGGTTTATAGTTTTTGAGCTAGTCTGTTCACACACACACACACACACACAGACCGTTTCGCGGGATTTGGTTAATTGGACTCAGGGGACCCCAAAACGTGTATTTCCGTTGAAAACCGGAAGTTGAAATTTTTCACGATCGCAATACTTCCACTTACTATATATTTCATATATAGGTAAGTGAAAGTAAAAATCTGGTGCGTGCGCGCAACAAACAACTTTCACTTACCAACTTACTTAGATTAGAAATTGACGTGTTTTGCTAATAATCATTTCCCAAAGTCACACATTTTTCTACATTCATATCTTATTTTTGTTAATCGTTAAAGCCATTTTGAGTAAATAAAAAAACCTGTGAAAATGATACAAAATTTATTAAGTAAAGTCCCCCCTCCCGTAGATCAATTTTGATGAAATTTTTACAGTCATATCTCGGGCATATAAATCAATCAAATACTCAGTTTAATCAAAATCGTTAGAGCCGTTTTTGAGTAAATAAAAAAAACATGTGAAAATGGTACAAAATTTATTAAGTAAAGTCCCCCCTCCCGTAGATCAATTTTGATGAAATTTTTACAGTCACATCTCGGGCATATAAATACATCAAATACCAAGTTTGATCAAAATCGTTAAAACCGTTTTTGAGTAAATAAAAAAAACACGTGAAAATGATACAAAATTTATTAAGTAAAGTCCCCCCTCCGGTTAATCAATTTTGATGAAATTTTTACAGTCATATTTCGGGCATATAAATCGATCAAATACTCAGTTTAATCAAAATCGTTAGAGCCGTTTTTGAGAAAATCGAAAAAAACGTAAAAAGTTATTAAATAAAGTACCCCCTCCCTTTGAGCAATTTTGATGAAATTTTTGCTGTCACATCGCGGGCATATACCTACACTAAATACCCAATTTCAGGTTCCCACGGTTTATAGTTTTTGAGCTAGTCTGTTCACATACACACACACACAGACCATTTCGCGGGACTTGGTTATTTCGACTCAGGGGGTCCCAAAACGTGTATTTCCGTTGAAAACCGGAAGTCGAAAATTTTCACGATCGCAATACTTCCACTTACTATATATTTCATATATAGGTAAGTGAAAGTAAAAATGGGTATATGAAAAATAGCCATGGTGTTGGGGATATGGTGTGAGTTCTTCACTTTATAATTATTTGAGTCTGATATGATTCAACATATGGCCAGTAACGGATCCAGGGGAGGGGCACGGGGGGCGCCCCCCTCTGGGAGGTGAGAACACTCATTTAGTATTACTATTTCTATATAAAATGAGCTATATTTAGCCATTTTTCAAGTCCACTAATTGAAAATGAATTGTATTTAAACATTTACAGTACTTTACAACGTCATTAATATGTAATGTATTTTAAATTATTACACTAATATGTATTTTAAATTAGCGCCTTCATTACTCATGAAATGTAAAAAAAAAGTGCGCCCCCCCACAGAAAATTTCTGAATCCGCCACTGCATATGGCTTGCCGGACTTAACATTAACATAACAATATGATTAATTTATGTTGTGCGAAATCATCTTGTTTTCAGAAAGGACTAGCCGACCTGTGTGAAGCATTGGCACTCTAACCTACTTAAATCCCACTTAATAGTACAAACCGTATATTTAGTATCGTTTAGTGCATCATGGGCGTAGGTGAGGGTTGAAGATAAGAATAAATGTGTTTAAATGGTAGATTATTTATTTTTTGAAACATAAGTTTAAAGTATTTACGTGTCTACGAGACATCTTTAACCACTATGTTTAAAATTACGATATGGTCATCTGTGATTGTTGGTGAATATGTTTTACACAGACATGGATGTCACTGAAAGAGCGCACCCTGAAAAACAAAATACTTGAATCCGCGGAAAGCGAGTGCGCTGATTCTATTGACTGAAATCGTATTTTGGTATTACTTCGGATGAGGAGCTCCAAGATGGCGGCCGGCGTGAGTAAACAACAAGGTATTCCGATCACGCCCTACACGATATCCACGATTCAGTTCGGGTTAACCGAGAGTTCCCGAGTAGACCAGGTAACCAACTTCCCCGCTTCAATAATGGGAACAACCAACGTAATGTTTCTTTAATATAATTAAATTTTAAACTAAACAGACCATTTAACAAATAAATTTAATAGTTTGTTTTGTAAATTTATTTGTTTGTATTTGTTTTGTAAATTTGTTGTTTTGTAATTTGTTTGTAATTTAAAATTTGTTTTGTAATTAAAAATTTGTTGTTTTGTAAATTTGTTTATTTGTTGTATTTGTTGTTTGTTGTAAATTTATTTGTTTTTGCCGCAGCACCGGCGTGTATCGGATCTGATTCAAATATGAAGGATAGATAGTAACCGGTCGGTTGACCCGGTGTTGGGCCACATGCCGATCACACATTGACCGGTTACTATCCACCCTTCGTAAATGAATCAGATCAGATACACGCCCGTGCTGCGGGGCGGTTATGTATGACCAGACCTTAACTCGCAATTGAAGGCGAAATGAGTGATTTGTATATTTTTCCGATATAGCGGTTAAGGAAAGCTTTAGAATGATGCCTCATTCATGAAATTTGATGAAGGTTTAGGGAAGTTATGGCGTACCAACAAAAAAAAAAAGATCTTGAGAAATAATATATGTGATTATGACCTTAACTTAACAATGCGTAAAATATGTCTGTTTTATTTTTCTAACTTTCTATCCGTTCTGTAACAATTAAAACTAGAGATTGTGAAATTGTAAACAAATTAAAACACTCAAAATTTGATCATATAATCCCCACATTGTGATAGTTATTCGATCTTTAAAAAAATGTTACATCTAACGTATGTATGTCGTCGAACATTTTTTAATTTTTTTTAGAAACATTAAGGATAAATATTTGAGTAGTAATTGAAGTTATTGATGATTTTAAATTTTTATAGGAGTTAAATATTGTACCGCCTGATGTATATATTCGTGCAGAGTAATGCCCACCTTCAGCAGGCTGTGGTGTCTGTAGTGATAAGTACATATGGTTTCCACAAGTTCTTGAGGTTATCCAGTGATTTTAGTAATGTTAGTAAATTTTAATGACACTTTTACATTATGAGTTAACGCATATTTATTTGAGATGTTAATTTAGTTTTTTGTTGATTAAACCTT
The DNA here is from genome assembly GCA_911387785.2 of Aelia acuminata. Lineage (NCBI taxonomy): Eukaryota > Metazoa > Arthropoda > Insecta > Hemiptera > Pentatomidae > Aelia > Aelia acuminata. The sequence continues at coordinate 126,847,936 of OU426979.1, read as the reverse complement.
ATAATTTTGTTGGTTTTATTTTAAAATGGGTGATTTTCAAACCCAAGAAAAAAGTGCTTCGCAAACGGCAGAAGAATATAAAGAGAAGGCGAATTCTTTATTCAAAAGTCAGCAATACGAAGGAGCGATTGAGTTTTACACCAAAGCCATAGAATTGGATCCCAATAATGCTATTTATTACAGTAACAGGAGCTTTGCATATATGAAGACTGAATGTTTTGGTTCAGCCTTAGCTGATGCTACTAAGGCTGTGGAACTTCAAAAGTCTTATGTTAAAGCGTACTATAGAAGGGCAACAGCCTATATGGCACTAGGAAAATTTAAACTAGCTTTAAGGGACTATGAAGCTGTGAGTAAAGCTTGTCCAAATGATAAAGATGCACGATTAAAGTACAATGAATGCAATAAACTTATTAAAAAATTAGCTTTTGAAAAAGCTATTGCTGTTAATGATGAAAAAAAATCAGTTGTAGATTCTATTAATTTTGATAGTATTACCATAGAAGAAGATTATTCTGGGCCTGCATTAGAGGATGGCAAAGTTACAGAAAAGTTTGTTACTGAACTTATGAAGACTTACAAGAAGCAAGGAAAACTACACCGAAAATATGCATATAAAATATTGTTTGAAGTTAAGGATTATTTTATGAAACAACCATCACTAATTGATGTAACGATTGGTGATGATGAGAAGTTCACTATTTGTGGTGATATTCATGGGCAGTTCTACGACCTTATGAACATTTTTGAGCTGAATGGCCTTCCGTCCCCTACCAATCCTTATTTGTTTAATGGTGATTTTGTTGATAGAGGTTCATTTTCTGTTGAATGTATATTTACGTTATTCAGTTTTAAATTGCTGTATCCTGATAATTTTTTTATGTCCCGAGGAAATCATGAAAGTCACACAATGAATCAAATGTATGGCTTTGAAGGAGAGGTAAGGTCGAAATATACAGCGGAAATGGCAGATCTTTTTACTGAAGTATATAATTGGCTACCTTTAGCCCATTGTTTGAATAAGCGTGTTTTGGTCATGCATGGAGGCTTGTTTGCAAATGATGGTGTGACTTTAAATGATATTCGATCAATTGATAGGAATCGTCAACCTCCTGAAGAAGGATTAATGTGTGATCTACTGTGGTCTGACCCTCAAAATGCCAATGGAAGAGCCCCTAGTAAACGTGGTGTTGGTATTCAGTTTGGCCCTGATGTCACTAAAGCTTTTATTGAAGCAAACAATTTAGATTATATTGTTCGTAGCCATGAAGTGAAAAGTGAAGGTTATGAAATTGCTCATGATGACAAGTGTATTACCGTTTTTTCTGCACCTAACTACTGTGATACAATGGGTAATAAAGGTGCATTTATCACATTGAATGGGCGAGATATGAAACCAAAATTTACTTCATATTCAGCTGTTCCACATCCTGATATAAAACCTATGGCCTATGCCAATCCATTGTTGAGTCTCATTGCTTGAGATGTAGTCAATCATTCATATAAATAAGTTCATCAAAATCAAACACATTTTTTAAAACTGTACATTATTAAAAATAAATAAAAGTTTTAATATTTATTTAGAGTATTTTTTTTTATTTCACCTAAACTAGATAGGAGTAATTATATTATTAGAAAATACAATGCAGTTAAATTGTAAGTAGATTTTTAAAATCCATGTCAATATAGCTTACTGAATTTTTATTTTAACTTGAAAGATTTATAGCCAAGGTTGTTTCATCCAGTATCATTTGAATCAGTTGCGCTATATGGATATGATCATTAATTTGATAAGTAATATGTTTTTTTATTTGAAATGTTTAAATATCGTGTTTCTTAATTATTTAGCCCATCACCAAAATATAGCCTAACACAGCAGCGGTAAGGTTCTCATCGTTAGGAGCAGCAAATGCAAAATCCATAAAACACTTAGATAAGCCTTTGATCTTGTATGTTTGTATAATGTTTACATTTAAGATTTTTGTCCTGAGCTTGTTAGTAATTTATGACAGATGAAAAAAAGCCTTTTTTTTTTAAGTGTATTCTTTTAATCAATATACAACTTTTAATAATTTGATAACTTTTGAGCAGAGGTAATAAGTTTGCAGCCATTTTTCTTTGATATTGGTTTTATAAATTAATTTTCTACATAAAAATATGTTTTTCTTCCATGACAAAAAATTAATTGCAGTGTAAGTATTTAAAGGCCGCAACAACTACTTATGATTATTTTTCATATTTTTCTTTATTCTGTCTAATTATCTTTTGTTATTTTCTTGCCAATTTTTACGCATTAATAATATGAAGATATTCTGTTTAAAATTTTTGAGCTACTTATTCCTCAAATTGACCTGCTTTTCAGTTTGTCTTTGTTCTCTTTTTAAAGCAATATAACAGCTCTTGTTTAGAATTATTATGTGAATTTTATCTACTCATTTTTGTTTTTACTTTTATGTATTAAATTATGCCTGAATGGGTGATAGTTTATTCCTTAGGTTACTGTTATTTTTGAGATGCAAGGCTTTATATTTAAATGTTTGAATTATACGCAGAAATTAATTGATATTTCTTTCTTAATTTTGTTCCTTTTTATGTTAAGAAATTTACTTACTGACACTGATAATCATTATTTAATTCTCGTCTTAGCTTCCTTCTCTCCAATTCCTAACTCTGGACAATTGGGCGATGATAGAGTCAAAGTTTTTCATTTATTATCGGCAAATCAGTCATAAACCATAGTATAATTGAAGCCTCTGGTGGAAGAAAGAGTTAACTCACTTTGAACAAAAAATTGTACCTCATCATTAAGTTAAAAAACATTAATGGCGAAATCGTATATTTAAATGTTAAAGTTTTTGCTTAGAGCAGTCATTCCCAAGTGGTCTATATCAACCCCCAGGTGGGATTCTGACCTGAAATGGGTCTATATTAGAAAAAATAAAAATTGATGGTGCATGATTTGTAATTATGTAATATTTATGAATATGTAAATGAGAGTCGACGCCTGACTGTGAAATATAAACAGTGTGTAAGCTGTAGTAATAAGGGTTATTTGCTTTAAAAGTTGGGAAGTTTTGACTATGGTGAGTTATCAATCCATATGGTGACATTAAAGAAACGGATACCATATTACTATTAGAATTGATCGTAAGATCTTGAGGTAAAGTTTAGTATGGGATACCAGAAATTTTAGCTCCAGACTGAAATGCTCATTACTTATCCCGCTTTATGGGTTATCGCAAAAAAGTGTTCAGAGCATTACCATCTCGTGGAGAGGGGTTTCCGCACTGTTGCCAATTTTCTTACCAAAAAAAGAACAGATTAGAAATCAGAAGGAGCTAAAAATTGAAACCAAATACAGTCAACTCCGTTTAATTGGGTCATCGGATAATCCGTTCCACCACTTATTGAACCAATTTTAATAAAATGGATCATCTACAGGTAAAACATCACCGCTTTATTGGGACAAAACATCGGATAATTGGGCCAAATCTTTCTGGAACTTCAATTTTTCCAAGAAACAAAAATAACTATGAGCCAAGGTTTCAATCCAATAACCTAAGAATCTGAGACCAAGTCTGTTTCTCTACCAGAAACAAGAATTTGCATAGAAAAGTTAAGTAGCTTTTTCTTACAAAAAGGGAATGAGGAATGTCCTGTAGACGTCCTAAAAAAGTGTGATAATCGTGTGGGTCGTAAGTTTACAAGTAAAGCGTGACAATTCGCAGTTGATTCTTTCCTGTTAAAAAAATTGACTTATAAACATTTTATGATTTCGAAATCTTTTCTGATTAAGTATAATTTATATTATATAGAAATAGTTATTTTAATTTGTGTCACTTTGTATATTTTGTCACATTATAAAACACCCAGTCAATAAAAATGTATTTTAACTGTTAAATTAATTGTATTATTTTAACCCGATCATTAAATTAATAGATGAGAATACCTAAATGCACCAATTAACTTGGTTTTCCCTAAAATTTGTCCAATTTAAGGTATCAATTAGCATACTTGTATGTTATAGGCGCATTAGAGCATTTTTTCTTTGCATTTACCTGTGGATTCATGATTTCCGCTTTATTGGGTCCTCCACATAAATGGTACAAAACAAATTTTCCCTGTATGGTGCAATAAAATGGAGTCGGCTGTATTGGAAATATACTATCATACCATCAGGCTCATCCCTCCCACTAAAAAAAGCCTTAATTTTGTATGTATTTCTTTTATTTTATGGTAATTTTACTGATTTTTTGTAGTTTTAAATCATAAATGTATGAAACATAACTCATGGTTTTTTATATATATATTTTTTTCACTTTCCCTACAGTTGAAGTAAAACTTATTGAAGTGAATAGCTCTGTGTGTTATCAAAAAATGTTTAAGTTCATGAAGTAAAAATTTTGTAATGTTTGTACTATTTGCATTGTACAAATATTAGAAAGTTGGGGGTCTACCCGAAATGGAAAAAATTGCCAAGGGGTCAAAAAACTTCAGGGACCGCTGGCTTGGAGCAACAAAATCTCTGGGTTTATGAGCTTGATTATTTTAAGAAGGTGCTAACTTCAAGTGGGTTAATAACACCTTCCACCAAAGGCTTCAATTGGGTGGTTTTCTTCAGAAAACTGTCCAATGTACTTTTTAATTTTCTGAAAAAAAAAAAAAAAATGTAATAATGGCATATAACTAAGTATAAAATTATTGCATCTGAAATTAATATTATTATGTAAAAAATGCAGCTTTTGTGATGTGAAAGGTTGATGTGATGAACATTAGAATGGGCATGTGTCATATTTTTAACACCCCGTATAGCCTAACTGGTGAGTAAGGGGAGGAACAAAAAACATTACTTTATTACTTAATATTATCATAAATGTACTTAGCAAGATTTTCATCTTAATGTAAGTTTTTAAACTTAAGTTATGGACAAACTACAACCTTTGGGTTAAAATTGGTTTAAATAATGGAAGTGAGTAAAAATATAAATTCCATGTATTACTATTACAATTATTTTATCTGTAATGTGTTAATAAATTAGAAAAACAATTATAATTGATTAGAGCACATATTTTAGTTTTGGGAATAGCCAAAGAGCCAATCTTACATGCAAAATTGGATGTTACATGTATTGATTAACCTCTTTTGTTGTATACCAAAGAACCAGGAACAAAGAAATTTCTTTTTATATCTTCCTCAGATTATTTTATACCAACTATGATGATACCATTGAAAGTAATTTATTTTCATGGTAATCCTCATTAGTTATGTGGATCAGAAATCGTTTGGTTGCAAATATCTGGCATAAAATCTTTTGTATTGATCCCATATAGTTTTTGCTATAGTTAGTGTTCACCCTCCCTCCTTCACAGGGTACTCTACATGTCCCAGTCTGTCAGCCCTGACCATCCTCACGCCACCTCCAGCTAGCATGTACCCGTTGGTGTTAATATTACGGCACCATGAGTAAATTTCAAAGTAGATGGCACATTAGAAACGGAGACTAATGGAGAGCCGGGGCTTGGTTAACCCTGTTTTAACACTGGCATTTGTTCTCATTTTTAATGCTCAGGGTTAAAAATAAATTCTAATGTGCCATTTACTCGAAATTCAACTATAATTGCTTATTTTTTACTCAGAAAAGGTAAAAACCAAGTCATGGCCTGCTGCTGTTCAATACTCTGCTACAACCAATAATTATAGAAACATTAGATATTTTTCAAAATAATCCAAACCCTTGTCCCTGGAGATATTCAAACCAAGAGATGACCAAGGGATCTAATAAAGCTCAGCACTGAACGTTTTAATTCATATTAAAATAAAATTTATGAAAATTTTAAAAGAATTGTTAGTTTAATGAAGAACTATCTAATATAAGAATGTATTATATGTAGCTGAAAATAAAAAGGATTGTGTGATGATTATATAAGCATGATTAGAATGATTAGAAAACGCAGAGTTATATTGCTATAGTAGAGTGAATCACTTTTCTGGCGCTTAGGAGAAGACATTTAGAGAAAAAAGAAAGGGAATTTTATGGAGAACGGATGAATCCCAATTTCATTCTAAAATTCATACCCCAGTCATTGAAAAAAGTTGGTTAGTTTGAAATTCTACATTGGTCAGATGAATTGAGATGGGAAAAGTTGTTTTTTCAAGATTTGAACACAGATATCAAGATCATGTATTTATTATTAGCATTTCCAAGTCTAATGCAGAATTTTCCTAAGAATTTTGGAATTGTTAAAAATAAATTTAGTACTTTCCAAACATAATTGATATTTTTCTAAACCAACTTTTAAAATTTTCCAGATTTTTTAAATTAAGGAACCTTCCATATTTTCAATAATTTCTTTATTCACCAAACGTTTTAGGCTTCTGGCCCTTCTTCCTGGGGCATCTGTAGTATATCTTAATGATTCCACAGCCATCAGTTTGTCGAGAAAATTTTTGTGTAAGATGCACATGTCCTTGTTCATATAATAACCTGCTGGGGTACCCGGCTTCCCTCAGGGATTTGTGTGATAGATATTGTATAAGTTATAACCGATATGTTAGTTTTAGTAAATTATAGTTGAAAAAACCGTGCTTTTTATCTAAAAACTGTGATAACTTTGAAACTACTGACTGCATTATCATGTGAGTGTCTAGTTTGATGCAGCAGTGTAAAAACTACTGAAAACTGTATGTCATCTGTGTATTTTACCTCACATTATCCACTGCTTTTAGGTTTATAAAATTCATTTTTTGAGAGTGAATATTTCTTTACAATATACAGGACAACTAGTCGTGGTTATTATTTAAAAATTGATCATTTTTCTATAACCATATTTATTTATTGAAAAATGTACAGATAGGCATATCTGAAGCTTATTTATCAAATTCACAGGGATTAGGGGACAGCCCTAAAATTGTAATATTTGTTACGATTTTAGACCCCCTATTCACCATGAAATTCTGAACTAAATTTTTGTCTGAATATATATATGTATGTATATATCTTTATATATTGTGTACTTAAATAATCATTTTTTAGCTGGGACATCGTTCAACATATGGATTTTAAACATAATCTGTTGTAACTTATAAATTATCGTCATGAGAATGTTCCTATTAGATTCAGAAGCATAGTACATACCAACAACCATGTATGGTGGAAGATAGTTGACCCTAGATATAATGAAGAGGAAGTGGTTGGGTGTGCGGTCAGAATAAATAGCATTAATATGAAATAATCAAATTTTTTTTTTGCCAACGTTTCGACCCATTCTTGGTCAAAGGATGTGAGAATCTAGAGATGAGGAATATTAATGGAAATCAATTGTTGTCATAAGTGGAAGGAGTTGTGGATATCATATGGGTTGTCCTGACTGAATATTTGTAAGGTTAATTAAAAAAAAAAATTGATTACTAAACCTGTAACTTGACATATTTACAGCCAAATTATATTTTGTTTATCTTTCCTGTACTATAAGAGGTAAAAAAATGTTATTGAAAACCTATCTACTTATATGTAGGTACCAACCATCTTAGAAATGCACTAATAATGCTTTACACACTTTATTTTCTATTTATATTGTTACTTCATCTTTATGGTCACTTTTTTTTACTTGCTTATTTTGGAATTTTCACATTATTTCCATCAAATTATATTTTATATTGAAGACATGTCATGTATTGATCAATTAGCTTTCTTATTTGAAACATAATTTGTTTAGGAAACTAGTTGGTTTTATTTATTTTCATTTTGAATTCATTGCAAAGATGTAAAATAATAACTTTATTTTGAAATACAAAGGAAAAACTAATTATTTGGACGTAATTCTGAATAATTCATTCAAAGAACCTCTGAAAAAATAACCATTACAAACAGAATGAATTAAAGATGAACCGGAATGAACCATAGTTCGCCCTACCTGACTGTCTGTTGTCGAACTAAATTTTTTCATTCATAACCCGTTCCTCATGCACTGATAGGCTAATTACATATTACAAGATGTGTTAATCACCTTTAAATCTTCGATATCATACCCTTAAGTTAAAACGGGAAACCTTCTTCATAGCTATGGATTATAGGGCTACTAAACCATATAGCTTTCTTGATCGTACCTTGTTTTTGAGCCTTATCGACACGCTCATTGTAAACTTTGTTTTTTAATATATAGGGGGAGAGGGGGTTGGTTGGCATAGGGGGTAGGTTGGCCATTGGCTTATAGTTTCCGTCACACCTGTTGTGAAGGCCCCACCATTGTACCATGTGACCCGCTCGACCTCGGGAGTCTTGCCCTGAGTTTTCAATCCGATGCTAACAGTGTAGAGAAGAGTGTGCTTCATTGATTGATTTTACAACATGTAAGTAAATTTTTATATTTTCAATAAATTTGGTTTAAAGGCATGACAAAACATTTGACTCCGATTCTGCTCACATAGCCCCAAACTCCTTTGAAAAACCTAACCTTTCGACTAACCAGTTTCTTGTTTGATTGTTCTCCCCTTTCCTGGCAGCCATCTTTCATATGACCTCTCCTTTGGGGTTAGTTGGCTCTCTTCAACTGGGGTTTGTTGGCGCAGTAGCAATTCACAAAAGCAAGGTAAACTTAAAAAAAGGTGAAACTACCAAATGTCTTTAGTTCCAGTGAGGAGGATGGGATATTTCCTATGAAGAAAGCTACGACAGTCTAAACTTCTATCTTCTTCTATTTTCCCTTAAAAGCAGTTAAAAACTAATAATACAAATATAAAACCGATTCAAAATTATTATACCATTATAGTGCAGCTTTTAATAACAATAATATGTGTCAGGCAGTACTTGAATGAGATGGCTTAACAACTCCACCTTGTAGGCCAACCTTCCCCACATCGGGGGTTAATTGGCATACTCTGGATTGACGAATTCTTCAATTTCTGTGATCTTATTATTAAATATTACGTGTTGAAAAAAATACTTGAAGTACTCTAATACTTGGAGTTTACAGTGGTATCAGCCCTATTGGGATTATAATAACAGGAACGACTCAACAATCAAAAAAGTGAAAACTGTTGCCAACCAACCCCGCTGTCCCCTATTGATTAACTTTTAACAATATTTTCTGTGGTTGTGGATCTATTTCCATTGTCACACATTTCTAGAAATAGATCTACAACCACAGAAGATATTGTTAAGGCTTAATTATTATAAAAACATGGACATGCGTATCTTACACAAAAATTTTCTTGACAAACTGATGGTTGTGGAATCATAGAAATGTACTACAGATACCCTAGGAAGATGGGCCAGAAGCCCGAAACGTTGGGTAAATAAAGAAATTATAGAAAATATGGAAGAGAGTCCATCATTTAAAAAACCTGTACACATAAACTCTTCCTCACATACAATTTTCCATTTCTAATCAAAATTTTTGTAGGATATTTTAGTTTTCTCATTAAATTTCTTAGAAGTATACTTATGAATAATATGGTGTTACAAAAATTGTTAAATTGATTTGAAAAATTCTTAATTTGAAATTCAAAATTCTAAAGTTGGTTAGAAAAAATTTCAATTTGTTTGGAAAGTTCTTAGAAAAATTTAGAAATATAGAAGCATGTCAAAAAAGTTTTGGCACTGATGATGTCATAAAAACCGCCAGGGGGCTAGGAAAATTTGCGTCCTGGGCTTTTTTGGCTCATCTACTCTTGTACTATCTGAAACCAAGGGCTCGTTGATTGCCAGATGTGGAATGTTTTCCAGTTAACACATCCCACTATTATATTTATAGCTTCTTTTATAAAGATTTTATCGTTGGTAATTTAAAGCTTGTATTTTTGACGCAACAAATCCTTTAACTTCATGTACAAATTTGCTAGTATCTCCATGTAGTTTGCCGTGAAACCGTTTTTTAATTAATAGGTTTCATTCATTTTAATTTGTCACAGTCAAATGCTTGAGTAATTGTGGAGGGTCTCGTTTGAAACGTAGAGAGTTGAGCTTCAATCTCAATATTTAATTAATCTTAAATATAAATATAAAATTTCAATTATAAAACTTAAATATAATATTTAAGATTAATTAAATGTTGAGATTGAAACGTTTGTATTATTTAATTTGTGTCTTTTTTTGCAGGTCCCTAATATAGCCCGTAATATATATTTTTATAAAGGCCCAACATGTGGGTCTCATGCGGGAGCTTAATAAATAATTTAAACTTGTAATGGATAAAGGTAATTCAAAATACGGATGTGGGCTTAACTCCGATACTGAATTTTAGTTAATTGTCCTTGAGTGCATAATAAACGACTCATCCAACGAGAAAACGTAGAAAGTAAGAGTGATTTAAGCTGCGCATGCGCGATCGAAAACCAGAGACGAAATTCAGAATCAGCGCCCCCATACTTCTGGGGTTCAGACTTCAATATTAACAATGAAACGAAACGAATCAACATCCTTTAGATACCAACTAATACCTGTAAATTCGAAATCTTAATTAAGTATTGAAAAATCGATTAAAGTTGGGAACGGTTACATTTAATTTGGACATGGTTGCATTCGACTTGGAAAAGGTTACAATTGAAGTGGAAATGCTATATTACTCAAACCACCTTCTCCGTAACTTTTTTTTAATTAAAAGCATTACGATGCTTGTACTGACTTAAAGTATAAGCAATAATTATCAGATTTATAATAGGTTTTTACTACATCTAGCATCATACATCACTGTCATATAATCATTATAGTGGCTAAATCAAGTACAGTGCTATTGAGGGTGTGCGAAAGAAGGAATCATGAAATTGGGCCTTAGTGTAAACGATGAAAAGACATTTTATGTGCAATTGTTAAGAAACCTATTAAACATATTGTTTGTTTCTTTGTGTGCTATGGCTAATCGGATGAGGCTACAGTGGGAGTCCTAAATTTTGCCTATCCAGTTATAATTGGGATTGGGATCTTTAACGAGTACCTGACATCGTACAGGCTCGGGACCCCCATTTTACGTCCTATCCGAGAGACGGCATAGATAAGAATTTTTACTCCCATTAAAAATCCTATGGCCACCTCGGGACGCGAACCCGCGACCTTTAGTATTGCATGTTTCTATGCTAACTACTACACTACAGGAGACCACACATTAAACATATGAAAGAAACTGTCAGTACCGGAAGCCACTTTTTCAAAACTGCATTTCAATTTAAATACCAGGGAACACTTATCACAGCAAAGAATGAACATATTGAAGATATCAAGGCAAGAGTACCTGCAAATAGTAGGTGCTATGTTGCTCTTTCTAAGCCATTGAAATTTATGTACATGACTGGCGGAGCGAAGGCAATAATATACAAAACAGTGATCAGACCGGGTGTTTCATATGCCTGTGAGACATGAGTACACATTGAGGACTACGTAAGGTTATTAAAGGTTTGGAAAAGGAAAGTTCATAGAAGGATATACTGTCTGTGAGAACGGCAACTGGAAGAGAATGAAAAATTATGAACTTGAAGAAAAGTTTGGAGAGCATTTCTGGATTGGATGCTCTGTCCTTCATTAGGAAGAATCATATGAGATAGGTTGTTCATGTTGAGCGGATGCCTGCTGGTAGGATACCGAAGAATTAGCTGTGTGGGAAGCATAAAAACGAGGACGTCTAAGTATATGATGGAAGGGTAGCTTTCTAGGATTTCTAGTTAGAATGGGAGTCATAGGACTTGATCAGGATAGGGAAGAGTGGAATACGATTATAGAGAAGACTCAGGTCATTGTAAGACTAGCGCTAAGGAGTAAGCAAGTAAATTAATAAAATTGGAACAGTTGGACTTAAAAATATATAGTTTTTTAATTTGAGTTAATATGTTATACTGATTAAAAGAATGATAGGTTTCGATCTGACTTACGTTTTTTAGATTACTGCAATTTTGGCAGCTTATTCTTATTCAAAATTATTTCTTATATATTTTTAACATTAAATTTTCATTTACTTCCTGTAATCTGAACGTAATGCATCATGCTCCTTTTGGATCTGATGTTGATTGCAGTAACGGAGCAGAGGCAAGAGTTTGTATAAATTATGTCCTCCATTGCAGAGCTCTTTGTTACTGCAAGTAATAAGAACCACAAAGTATGAAGAGATAAATTTAAACTTAAATGCCTTGAGCTTGGTGGGTAAAACAGGTTGGAAAATTGTATACTCTATTTAATTAGGGGATAAATAAATTTAATCTAATATTTCTTTCTTCTTTCTCCTTTTCTCACTAACTTTTCTTTGGATGTTTCCTATTTATTCTATTATGTGTTTTTTTATTTCGGGTTGTTATAGATCCATTAGTTGTTTTTGTTATTCATTAGTACAACGTTTCGGGCGATTGTCCATTATCAGGTACCTTATAATATTTTTATTGAATTTTTTTTTTGAAAATGTTAAACTTTTTTTTAATATATTCTATTTTATGAGTTATTATGTTATACAGATTTATAATGTATACATAATGTATAAACACACACCAAACCCACGTTTATATCGCTTCAAATCATTTATTTATTAGAATTAAATTATGGACATAATGCCAATCCTCCCCCCGTTACATTCTTTAGGCTGTTAGCTCGACATTAGTAACTGTCATGAATGATTTTAAAAAATATGATATGCAACCGTCAAAATATGAAATAATTAATTTATATTATTCATTTAATCTAACTAAATGGACCTTCCTCTTCTAGGAATTCTACGATTAACCATTAGTACTTTAAAAAAATGAAATAAATGTTTTGTTTTTTTATCTCACACATTCTTTCAGGATTAATATATAACAATCCTTATTCGATTCTTTCTATTTGTGTTTTTTTATGATTTTAAATCTTTAAAACTCATCAACATTTTAAAAAAATTATGTCTCGTAGCTATATCCTGATCACCAGAACAATTATTATAGATTGTTAAGTAATGGCTTTCATTTATTTTACTGGCATTTTTCACGCAGGAATATTGTTTTATGGACTCTCCTCCTCCTGCCGCCTCCTTTGGAAACAGGATATTATAAAAGAAATATCGCGCCATTCCGTTCCTGGATACAATTCAAGAAAGAATGGTCGCCGAGAAACCAATATAGCGGCCAGTTTTCATGGGACTTATGAAATAGAGTATCCTGTTCCTTAACTCTCCCCCCCTTTACTCTCTCTCTCTCTCTCTCTCTCCCTCTCTCGGCTTCATTTTTGCTGACACAATTAAGTCCCTGTCTGTCGCATATATAACACAAAAACAGGAAAACCATACAATGAAAAGTAGCCTTAAAAAAGTCTCATGATATTCTTGAAAATTAGAGGGCCAATTAGAAAAACGATGAGCTCCTACATGTCGGAATTCAGATCTCAGTGGAATATCAGAGATATTAACAACATGAACTAACCGAAAGACAAATATGAAAAACAATTAGTTCCCTCTGAAGATCATGTTTAAAAATGTTATACAAAGGAAGTAGGAATGATACTTGAGATTTATTTTTTTCAAATTATAAAAAGTGGAATCTCAACATTTTTCTCCAATTCCATTATATTCTTAATTTTATATATTTAATGGGATTTTATTAACTTTAGATCAAATCCAATGAATCGGTTTTTAACATAAACTGATGAAGGAAAATTAATATGCGCACCGTTAAAAGAAATTAAGGGCGGGATATGGTAAAATTTGCACTAATAATGTATTATGGTTGGTGAGCACAACGTTGATGACAATTGGCTCCGGTTCTCCACTCATTACAGTAGTCAGTTTTTTATTATATAAAATTTTTTAATATACACACTTTTTAAGTATTAATTATTGCTTATGGTTGTGGGAACACCGAGAAGAAAAGGAGTGAACTCCAATTTTTTGTTTTCATATTTTGGTCGTAATACTTTGATGAATTTAACGATCTCGAATAAGAAAGGATAGCTAAAAACATGTTTAAGCTGATTCAATTGTAATAGCACCATCTTAAAGAAGACAATTTTTTCTTTGAGAAAACATTAGGGCCATTAATAATTGGAGTTTCTGTAGGTCCAACAAATAATGGTTAGAAAGTCCTATTTCTTAATAAAACATAGTTTTTTCGTGAATTATTTCTTCAGTCTCCTGATAGAATACAGATATCTCAATTTTTAGGAAAATTCCTATACTTTTTCAGCATTGGATCGCTCCAAATGGAGTTAATGTTTATTGAGGGATAAGTTGAAATATTGGCTTCGATTTGTCAAAAATGTTGAATGGAGTTTTGTTACTAGAATTTAACACTAGATATTAGGTTCTCTTAATATCAAAATTGGAAAATTCAATCATTGGAATAGGGAAACAATATCAGCCTAGTTTTAATGTTCTCTAAAGACTGCAAGCTACCTCACCCGAAAGGTATTTTATAAATCTTTCGTACGGTGCAATCATAACTGTTGTGGCCTTAGCATATCAGGAGTTTTTAACGGGGGTCAAATGAGAAATGTGAAATGTTACTCAAACGAAGAACATTTTTTTGTATTCCTATACTTTATTTTATATTTACTTTGTGCTTTACAATTGATTTCTAGAGTTTGAACATTAGGATCTGAGTTCCGTTCAATAAACTAGTTTCAGTGACAAAACTCTATTCAACATTTTTTTTAAAAATCGGAGCCAATCTTTCAACCGTTTCTTCAATATACTTTAACTGCATGCGCAGGGATACTTTACTTAATAAGTGTAGATAATTCCTGAAAAAAAACCCCTGATTTATCGAGAAATATAATTTTAAATTGTTAGTCATGGTTGATTAAATAACTTTTTTCTAAAAAAAAAATTTCTCGTCTTTACAACGGTGCAATTATTATTAAATCATCTTGTACAGGTTTTGAGCAATTCTTTCTTATCATATAAGATCTTTCAAAATCTTCAATGAATTGGAAGAAAGAATTGGACTTCACTCCTTTTGCGGTCAGAATCGGAAAATGCATCAAATGAACTTTTATGTTGGATATTCTGTCTGGAATTCCTTGCAAGAGTTTCTGTAATCACTCTGTAAACAAGTGGTAAGTCCAAGATGAATCTTTATTCATGTTAGTATATGAATAGTTTTTATTTTCCTCATAAGCATTTTAGTTTTTATTGTTACCCCTTGTATAATATTTTCAGGTCATTAGGATTGATACCATAAAATTACAGTTCTATCACATTTTATTTCGTTGTCAAGTGTCATTATTTCCAAAAGGAAAGAGAAAATCCAAAGCCAAAAAGTTAGGAAAATACAAGTATTTCAGCTTTAAATATCTTAGTTTGTTGGTATTTTTTGTTCGATACCACGCACGCCTATCCTGGCCCAGGTATTTATATTCACGTATAAATATTTAATTTTTTTTTTCATTTTCCCCTTCTGAGCTGCACTGTATGGGGTTTTCCCAGGCACTCGGGATCAGAACTTCAGGTTATCGTTATTTTCCTGGGACAACGCCCCAGTTAGCCCACCCTGTCACATTTTTTCCTTAACAATCGAATACTATGGACATTGTTGGAAAATGCTGTTTTAACTATCGGATTAACACAACTTCAACGAAAAAAGAAGAAAAAGTTTCAGCAATGTCCATGTAAATCATTTTGACAATAATATTACAGGTCTCAATATTTTTTTGTGACCTGTAATGTCCCTTTTATTGTTTTCAATTATTTATCTGGAATTTATTATAGAACTGGATGACCTTATTAAATCCTCATTCATTCATTGGTCCCGTTGGTGACCCCTTTCTTCAAACGGCTATTGAAGAAACCTCCTCATTCAATTTACGAACAGGTGGACGATCCTTATAGGATTTTTCAATTGTGTTCCTGAGACCCCACTTTAATTTATCGTAGCATAAACTCGGGGTTGAGCTCATCAGATAAAATGGCGAGCGGGGGGAAGGCCTTTATACCGTAAAAAGTCTCATTTCGTTCTCCCTTGGAGACCAAAGGTATTGCCGTCAATATATTGGCTCCAACCTTTTTCCTCATTTTAATTTTGCCTTCACCTTTTTCATGTTTTATTTACTTATTTATTTATATTTCCAATATCATTTCTATTCAATATCAAAATGATTTTTTTATTTTATATTCAGCATTTTGATTTTGAATAGGTATCTCTTAAGTAAATAACTGAAATAATTTATTGACATTTAAAATAAAATGAGATTAGTATTAGTTAGATATGTAATTTAAATTTTCATTTTACCGCTCTTCTCAATTCCCTGTTGAAGAAAACGATGAAAAACTTCATAATATGCTTCCAGGTAAGCAGATTTTTAAATTATTCAACTGTGTGGTGGAAATTCTTATTCGTTAATGCTAATCAAATATACATTACAGTCACTTTGAACATTGCCCGAACACACGGTGATTGGACTGGAAGGATTGGACCACGAGCCGGTATTTTGTATGTCTGTTCAGTGCAGCTTTTGAGCAAGTTTATCTTGAATAGTTGTCAATTATTTTATTTCAATTATACCTATTAATACTTTACTCACTGCATGCCTAACGACGGGCCAACCCCCATTGTATATTTAAGTTCGTTAGCAATAAAATACATCTAACCACCTAAGAATTCACCCTAATTTTATTCAATAAACTTTTAGCCTATATTATATGAACTAGTTTGCATGTGTTTTTATTATACATACTTAGAGTTACCATTACATAAAGTTTCTAGGTTCGGAGCTCACATTAAATTAAATAGTATATATAACATAATATATTAGTTATGATGTTTTTCTGCGAAAACTTTCAAAATAAAATAACTTTTTTATATAATAGTGAGATAAACTAATGTAAGTATGACCCTGCTTACTTTCGTTTCTTTTTTATACAATGCATATTGAAAATAACTTACGACAAAAGCGATAACTCTATTTCAACGTCTATGATGTTTGTTAGCGGAGCGATACAGTGTAAAAATGACGAACATAATGCCCTGTTCGGGGAAAAATTTGTTTGGCATCAGCGTAAATGCGCATTCATAATTAATACCATTAATGTTACAGAAGCTCACTAAAAATGAAACGGATGATTTTCAAAACGTTGAAACAATATCTTTTCGGAAACATCGCATCACTTGAAAGTATTTGATGTAGGTTTGTGATGAAACATTATGCATATATTTTTTTTAAATAAAAAAGATGGTATCTGGAATTCATCCTTTTGTTTTTAAATTAATTGTTTTAAGTTTAGAATTGTATCTGTTAGCTACTTTGGGTGAGAAACTTTTTTTCTATATTTTTTCATTAGTTTTAAATTTAATAAAACTCCCTGCCCTCCGGGAGAATTTCGCAAAGTTAGACTTGATGCTACCACAATACTTTTTCCTAGTCCCAAAAACGTATTTAAAACTTTTAACCGGTATTACGGGACAATTTTCGTTAAAACAATATTTCACACGCCGCCTTTGTTATATCGTGAAAGAAAGATAGTTCCCAGATTCTCGTGCAATATTTTCAAATAGTATCATCTTGTACTATAGTGCTAGGTGTAATTTATTACGAACCGTGTTATTGTTGATATTCATTCCTACTTCACCATCAGCTGAATACTATTCAATCATGGATTGTAGTACGTATCACCGTGAAGGGTCAAATATATTCAGCGCCAGGTATACGAGTATTTATGCTAAAAATTCCACACATAGAAGTGACTTGCCGGCAATTTGGTTTGAGTAAGCCTTTACTGTACATCATGATTTCGCAACAAACTAAGTGGATTAGAAGATAGAAATGCTTTTAAACCCTGATGAAGCCATCGTGCTCGAAACAAATCGCAAGCCATTACGATAGATATTTTGTTCGATGAATAGCCAACGAATAAATTTACAGTAAGGTTTCAAAGACATTTTGTATCATCGGAGGGGTTAATTTTTGGATAAAATAAAATTTATTTTAGATAAAATAAATCGGGTTCAATATTTATAATAATTAAATTGCCTACGATCATCGAGGTTTGCAGAACAAAAACATATGCGTATACTCATTGAAGCCCTGGTTAGAATTCCAGATACCTTGTTCAAATATGCCCCGGGTTAGTGGAATGTACTCCTCTATTTGAACATAACTGTATTTCAATTTGTATCCTCATGAAGGATCGTTAAAAAAAAAGAAAAATACGGCACACGGGATTTGAACTCACTCGGGCTATCATCTGATTTACTGGAGCATCATTTCCTTCTCATTTTTTTCTGACAAGTCCTTTCCAGGATCCCATTAAATCTAAAGAAGAAGAAGATCTAAGGAAGAGGTTGCAGAAAGGTTGCGCTTAGAGAAAATCACAGACCATCAAGACCGGTTTTGTTAACTTGATGAATGTTGCATTATTTTTTTTGATTATTAACTTCGTCCGCTGATACTTAATCGACCAAGAGATCTCTCAAGTTAAATAGTTAGATAAAGGGTGTACATAATTTTTTTTCTCATTTATTGTTGCTGAACATATCGAGATGAATATTACTTGAGATCCACTTTTTGGGATAATTTTATTGGGGCCTATCGAATACTGAACGTATCTACCACTTCTAAATGACACAAATGTGGCTCAGTTTCTGTTAATTCAGACAACTCCGTGGTCATGTGAAGAGAGCACCTGCCGATGACAGTTTTCGGATGAATGAACGCACTAACCACAACAATGAACCAAACAGTGAAAAGCTTCCAGTTTGTGTTGTGCAATATGGAGGATAAGAGAAGGTTGTTAAACTAATACAGTACTGTAGGATAATTAGAAAATTAGGTGAAATAATAATTGTATAAGTGGATAAAGAGGTCTTTAAAATACCGAAGTTTAAACCGAAGCAGACCGATGTGTTTTAAGACCAGTAATACACGAATACTTTACGCTATTTTTTCACCCTAATAACACCATAATAATATCCCATGATATTAAGATTGCTGAATATCTAAATAATCTTTAGAAACTTATGATACCAAAACTTTTTTTGGTGTTTTCCGGTACAAATGGGGGAAGTACTTAGGAACAATTTTACTGATATAGAAATGGTGGCTTATTTATCGGAAATAGTGTACAAAATATGATTCTCACAGAGTTCGAATGGAGCTTTTAACTCTGTTAATTAGAAGTCAAAGTTGAACTGTATGCGACATTAATTTTTTCCTCTCATTTTTTTTTCAATAAAGGGTGTTTTGAAACTTCGTTATTCTCAGAACTTTTATCTTCAAACTTATTTCTAAAAGTTTTTTCAAAGTTATTATAAATCATTTACATAGAGAGGTCGAATAAAAAAAAGAAAATATTGCTTTTTATATTTTATGTGTAGCACATTAAATCATTAGTATTACAAAAGTGTTTATCATTAAATGGTTAATTATGTATTCATTTATTCTATAACCAAGATAAAAATTCGGGGCAGTTGGTATTTTTGATAAAACAATTTTCTTCTTGATAGCTATTTTTTTTCTCTCAAAAAATGATTTGAGAGGCCCAGATTGCCGACCAATGACCATTACCTACCATCCTACGTTTTTCAATTCACAAAGAAAAAAAAAAATAATAATTTCATTTGCATTCTTTTAGTACCAAAAATAACTGTTTTCAGAAAATAACTTCCAGAAAACGAAAGGCAAAGGGTTTAATGTTACTATGGGCATAATTACATTGTCTAAAAGTGACATGCATTGTTTTTAATTAAGTTGAGCTTATTTATTAATTATGATCGGTTATGTACTGTTTAAATAAATCGATAGTAGTTTAAAGTTATTATTTTAAAAATAAAAAAATAGTTAACCAATGTTTTATTTATGCGGTTCAAGATGCCTTGAGAGGACATTGCTACGAACAGTTTAACAAAAAATTATTTTAAGTAAACAGTAACTTCCAGATAGTTATTATTATATCATTTTGATTATTGTATACTTTTTATTTATATAACTAATCAATTGTTTGTGATATGGTTGATATAAATAGAAATGTTCTTCTGATATCTCTCATACTTTGAATGTTTTAGAAAGAAACAGTCAAGGTATATAATGTGAGTTCTTGAACGGCTATCCTGGCATGTTCATTTAGTAGCAATATTTTATGATGGATAAAATATTTTTAAAAATTACATATTACCTCATAGTGTTGTTTTATATACACATATACCTTATTATTTTAATATTTTATTATTATTACCGCACCCCCAACCTTTTCCATACATAAACCATTAATAATTTTAAAAATCTGGTACATTGCGCGCAGCTCACAACTTTCATTTACCAACTTACTTAGATAAGAAATCGACATGTTTTGATAAATATGTAAACGCTATTCCTCAAATTCACACTTTTTCCATATTCATTTACTTATTTTTGTTTGTCTCCATAAGTTACAGAGTATTATAACTCAGTACTTTTCGATTCATTATTGTTTATTTATTTTTTTAAGGGGCCTAATTTCATTTACTTTCATCAACAGTCGAATTGTTTTTTTTTTGTTTAGCTAGTTACTTTTTGTAAATATGTAAATATGTACTATATTTTTTTCACACCGTAAATATTTACTTTCTAATAAGTTCTTTTTCTTTTTCACCTCCTGCTGCGATTTGTTGCCATCTCAAGAATGGCTATTTATCGAGCCTCAATAAAATTTACAAGCATTTTAATTGAGGTGTTCAGAAAATGACCATTTTTATTTTTTCAATTAGTCGTGCCAGAAGGCGAAATGATCGTTTGAGTTTATTAAAGGTGTTATACTTATAGATAATAAAACTTTTACAGTCTATTGTATAACGAGTTACAATTTATTTGTGCAGTAATATGTTTTTATGTTGTGCAGGAGGCCTATTTTTCAGCGCATATTGTGCTAAAAACTATCATTACTCCTCTCATGACGTCAATACAAGGACTAATAGTAATTGCTTTGTAGGAGCTCTGCCCACAGCCGTTGCAAGATGGGCAAAGACATGTACACCTTGACACGGAGAGAAGAGCCAGGATGAAACCACTAACTTTTGATTGGTCGAATTTACCTGTAACAGTTTAACGCAGCGGCTATTGCTAATGAGTGGTCCCACAGTGATGCAAGATCCCGAAAAGCTGGTCAAAATATGAAGACGTTATTCAATTTGTATGAAACTTAGTATATAAGGGTTTTTGAGGTCGCTGATTACGAATTCAAAGTCAAAATTGAAAAAAAAATGGCGGATTCAATATGGCAAACATATATTCTTGAAAGTAATTGGAGAATTACAGCAATTTTAAATTACAATTGATATTAACATTTTTATTTTAGCTATTTTCAACAAAAACATAAATTTTAAAAATGTTAATTTAAAAACAACATTTTTTTATTTTCTCTTGTAACACTTTTAATGACATTGTGAGTGACATTTTCCTTATATTTTAATCAACAAGTAGACTTTACGTTATTTTAAAAAAAGTTTTTAAAAAGTTAAGATAAACAAAAAAAAAAAAAAAATAAAATACAATCATTAAGATAAATAAAAAAATAAAATACAATAATCAAGATAAATAAAATAATTAAAATGCAATAATTTTGATAAGTAAAATATTAAATTAAGATAACTTTCTTTAAATTAAATATTAAAAATGGTAGGGGAGAGCGGGGTTGGTTGGCAACAGTTTTCACTTTTTTGATTGTTGAGTCGTTCCTATTAATATAATCCCAATGGGGCTGATACCACTGTAAACTCCAAGTATTGGAGTACTTCAAGTATTTTTTTTCACCACATAATACTTAATACTAAGGTTATAGAAGAATTCGTCAATCCAGAGTATGCCAATTAACCCCCTATGTGGGGCAGGTTGGCCCAGAAGGTAGGGTTGTTTAGCAATCTCATTCAAGTAATGCCTGACACATATTATTGTTATTAAAAGCTGCACTATAATGTTATAATAATTTTGAATCGGTTTTAACCAGCTTTCAAGGGAAAATAGAATGACAATAGAAGAAGATAGAAGTTTAGACTGTCGTCACTTTCTGCATAAAAAAAATTGCTCTCATCCTCCTTGCTGGAACTAAAGACAATTGGTATTTTCACCTTTGTTTATGTTTACCTTGCTTTTGTGAATGCTACTGCTCCAACAAACCCCAGCTGAAGAGAGCCAACTAACCCCAAAGGAGAGATAATATGAAAGATGGCTGCCAGGACAAGGGAGAACAATCAAACAAGAAACTGGTTAGTCGAAAGGTTAGGTTTTTCAAAGGAGTTTGGGGCTATGTGAACAGAATCGGAGTCAAATGTTTTGTCAAATTTACTGGACATATAAAAATTTACTAACATGTTGTAAAATCAATCAATGAAGCACACTCTTCTCTACACTGTTAGCATCGGATTGAAAACTCAGGACAAGACTCCCGAGGTCGAGCGGGTCACATGGTACAATGGTGGGGCCTTCACAACAGGTGTGACGAAAACTATAAGCCAATGGCCAACCTGCCCCCTATGTCAACCAACCCCGCTCTCCCCTACTCATTTATTTAAAAATTAAAATATAAAGTAAACTGCAGAAAATAAATCTTTATATTAAAATATCATTTTACATCCAATAAAAGAGTTATTCATCATCATCGGTTGAATCATAAAAACTTGTTTCAGAATCATAAGAATTCATTTTCGAAAGAGAAGACGCAGATGTACTAGGGCCATAATTTGGCATGTAAATTGTTGGTGAAATTAATAATTCCATTGCTTCTGGTGATAATAATTTCAATTTTTTTGTAGGCAATTTTCTTAAAGTTATAATAAAGGGATCAGATGCCACTAATAAGAGTCAAAAAAGATCCTCCATTGTCTTTGTCCTGCTGCATTTTCGCGTGAAGTCTTCTCGATATCTTTTAAAGTATTTATTACAAGATTCTTGCGCATCTTTAGACATTTGTCCTCTTGGCAGTAATGCATGAGATATAATTTCTGTTCCATGGAGAAAAAGTTTATGCACAGAAGTTGGTATACAAAACCAGGTGTATTAGGTATATTCTTTAGGTATATTAGTAAATAGAAAATAGGATGTTCAGTTTAAAAAATTTTACGTTACTTTCACCTTTTAAACAACTAATTAAGGACATGCAAATAACATTATCTTATGTACCCCTTGAAAATACAACTTTTTTATATAACACTTTTCTCTACGATTCGTTACAGAGAAAATACCAAATGCATTATTTAAAATAGAACACCCTGTATATATTTTTAAGAATTTACATATAAAAAACAGACTTTACGTCTGTTTGTTGTTAATTACAATTGTTAATTACAAAATACGTTACAAAATAGTTTACCAGTTTTTTTTAAATGAAAAATGTAAGCGTCTTATTTTAAACATACTTTAACACGTGTTTGTAATTTTTTTCACAAAAATTTACGGCAAAGTCGTAATAGCAGCTATTGGCAGCTGGTTTTTATTTCTTTATTAAACAATAGTATAAACTACAATTTAAACTAAAATTTGTTGCAGAACTTATAACTTTCTTCCTAATGTTCTAAAACGTTCGCATGTAATTTTTCATTATTTTTCACTCTAAATATTTTTAAAGTATTAATTTATGTATTATTATTATTGTTTGGGTATTATATAATAATATTCTACTTACTTTCAACAGAAGAATTCGTTTTGCAGAATTGAAAAAGGTAGATTGTACGAATTTCTACAAATATTTCAAAACACCGTTACTCGTGAGAAGGTTACTTTAGCACAGGATTATAACTACCAAGAATACACAATAGACCCTTTTTAACTATGCCGTTGTTCATTTGAAATATCAGTCTATCCAACCTTATAGTTTCAATTTCCTAAAAAGAAACTTTTTTTTTTACTTTTGGCCAGCTTTTCAGGGTTTTGCATTACTGTGGGTCCCCTAGAGATAAGGCAGTTGCTTTAACAGTTGCACTCCGAGGCGACGCTCTGAATGTTCTTCAATGTCATGTCAGCGCCGGTTTTTTTGACAGCCAGTTTGACACTGAGATCGATTAATTTTTATTTTTATTTAATCCTTTGAACTCGAAAGACTAATATTATTATATCATTTGAACGGCAATGAAATGCTCATTCCAGTAATATAGGGTTGTGTTATGTTAGTTGGAGAGAGAATTCATCTATTTTTATTAGTATGCACAATCAAAATTTTATCAAAAGCTGAGGGTGGAGGGTGTAATGTTGAACGGCTGGATGATTTGACGTGGAATGGCCCTAATATAAATTTCATAATGACTAGTTTTATATCTTAAGACGTTTGTATCAAAAAATAGTTTGTATATATACATATAAAAAATATGAAAAAAAAAAAACGAATATACTTTACAGTATATTTTCTTATATTTTTATTACCGGAATGTAACTGTGATAAAGTTAGGAAATTTTTTCTCATATTACAATATGAATATTTAAATTGGGCCATTTGAAGCTTTATGCACTTCCATTTTTACACTAAGCACGATTATTGGCCAATATATTGTTGAATACATACCGATCTCTCCATTTCAGTGATTCTGTCAGACTTACTGCAAGACTGGTTAGGTTAGGTTAGTAGTTTATCTGGGCGATCAACTTCACGGTTATTACGCCCTCCAAATTTTATCACAATTATAATTTTATCCGAGTCTGTCTGATCTAGCTTCAAATCTACTTAAATCGAATTATTTATATCCCTTTTTATTTATCCTCTTTATTCCCGGTTACGTTTAAGTTAAGACTACATATTTTTCTTTTCTCATTTTCATCTTTCATTCTTACTCTTCACTTTCACTTATTTATTTTTTTCTTTATTAAATTTTATGGAAGAACTCAGTTTCTTTTAAAATTTTAATAACTCCGTCTATCATTTCTTTAGAGTTATTGAGTGCTAATTCTCTACGGCGGGGCACTTTATTCCTTTGGAAATTACTTTGCAGCGCTCTGCACTCCTCAATTAAATGTTGAACTGTTAGCGGTTGTTGGCAGGTCTCGCATTGTGGTGAGCTTTCCCTCGAGATCAAGTGTACATGGGTCAGATTGGTGTGGCCGATCCGCAGTCTTGTCAAGACCACTTTTTCCCGTCTGTTATCTCTTATTGCACTTATCCAGGGTCTTGTATTTCTTTTGATGTTTTTTAGCTTATTGGAACTTGGGACTTCTTCCCACATTGATTCCCAACTTTTGCGGACTCTATTCTTGAGGTGTGCCTTCATATCGTTTGGCTCGTATATTTGTAGAGCGGGAGCTGTACTATCGGCTGCCTCTTTAGCTGCTCTATCTGCGGCTTCATTGCCTGATATCCCGGAGTGTCCTGGGGTCCAGAGGAATGTAACATTTTTACCGAGGTTGTTCAGAGTATCTAGGTATTTGTGAATCCTGTTTAATGTCGGTCCGGTTTTATTAAAGTTATTTATACTTTGGAGAGCTGATATTGAATCTGAGCATATTAATATATTGGGTTTTTGACTATTTATAGAAAGATAGAGTGCAGTGGAGATGGCTTGCAGTTCTGCTGTTAATATCGTACTATACGAGGGCATTTTGTACTTTTTTGCTTCGCCGTTGTGAATTACTGCGAATCCGATGTTTTCGTCCTTCTTTGATCCATCTGTGTATAGTACTTCATGGTCATGATATTTTTGTTCAATTCTATGGAATTTGTGGCTGTTGGAAGTTCTATACATTTTTTTATACGATAAGTCTATTTTAAATTGAGGTTGTTGTTTCCAGGGAGGAAGAGCGAATGGGGGATCAGTTAGCTCTCTGTGCAAGTTATTAATTTCGTCTACGATTGCTTTCTGTCTGATTCCTAGTGGAGCAGGCCTGGAGCGGTTTATTTCATATTTTCTAATGTGAAGTGGATTAAATATAAAGGCGTAAGCTGGGTTCGTAGGTATTATACAGATTTTCGTGATATAATTGTTCATCAGGTCTTGTCTACGAAAGACGAGCGGTGGCATCGCTGCTTCAGCACGGAGGCTTTCGATTGGACTCGTTCTGAATGCGCCGGTAGCAAGCCTGATCCCAGAGTGGTGTATTGAATTTAACAGTAAAAGAAGGGTTTGTTTTGCAGACGAGTAAACCACACAGCCATAGTCCAGCTTTGATAGTATTAGACTCGTGTATACCATTAACATCGTTTTCCGATCAGCACCCCAGGAGGTTTTTGCCAGTATTTTCATTAAAGATAATCGTTTAAAACATTGTTCTCGTAGGTGCTTTATATGTCCTTTCCACGTTAGCCTGTTATCTAACACTAGGCCTAGGAATTTAAGGCTTTCGCAAAAATGAAGGATGGTTCCATGCATATTAAGCTGAGGAATTGGGCTTGGAGTTCTTATTCTTGAAAATAGTATCCCCTTGGTCTTTTCAGTAGAAAATCGGAGGTTTCTGCTTTCACACCAAGCTTGTAATTTGTTCAGAGCTAATTGTATCGTTCGGTTCATCCAATCATGATTTCTAAACCTTAAAAAGATCGCTAAGTCATCGACGTAGAGGAAAGGTTTTATTGTTGTAGGTATGACTTTGGTTATAGAGTTTATTGCGATGTACAAACAACGTACAACTCAACACGCTTCCCTGTGGTATACCGTTAACTAATTCCTTCTTGGTAGATATCGTTTCGCCTAATCTCACTCTGATATATCTTTTCGATAAGAAAGCTACTATAAACTTAGGCATTGCTCCTCTGAAGCCCCATTCATGTAATGTTTTTAAGATTATATTCCTATCTATTGTGTCGTATGCCTTTTCCATGTCAAAGAAAATTCCTATTGCTTCTTTTTGTTCAGTAAAAGTATTGAGTATTTCAGCCTCTATTGTTACTAGGTGGTCTATAGTTGATCTGCTTTTTCGGAATCCACATTGAAATGGAGACAATAGGTTATGCTGTTCTAAGACCCACATTAGGCGCTTATTTACCATTCTCTCTAACAATTTTGACAAACAGCTGGTTAGAGATATCGGCCGATAGCTGCTTGGGTCCAGCTTATTTTTTCCCGGTTTAAGTACTGGAATGACTATAGATTCCCGCCAATTATCAGTATATTGAGAGGTTTCCCAGATTTTATTGTATATCGCCACCAGTTGTTTATTGAATTCGTGGGGGAAATGCTTTATCATGGCGTTATGAATTTGGTCATTTCCGGGGGAGGGTCGCGAAATTTTGTACAAATATTTCCACTATTGTTTTCGGGCCGTTTCTATTTCATTTTGAATTTTTAGCATCGGCGTTTCTACATTATAATTACCTGCGATACTGTTGATTTTTTGCCAGACTTTTTTTATTGGAGTGTTTATGTTGATGGTTTCTACATATGAAATCCAAGATTTCTTTCTTTTGTTCTTTACTAAATATCTGACTATTGATTTCTGTTTTTTGTAATTGATCAGGTTTTCTGGGGTGGGGTTTTTCTGGAAAACTTTGAGGGCTTTATTTTTTTTGCTAATGGATTTTCGACATTCTTCATCGAGCCAAGGGGTGTGGCGTATTTTAGGGTTACCTTTGGTTTTTGGAATTGTTTGTTGAGCTGCTTGCTTAATATGGTGAGTGAAATGTTCAACGGTTCTTTCTAGATTTTCTAAGCAATGTGTGTTTGAATAAATATTGATTTTTTCGGCAAATCCTTCCCAATTAGCTTTTTCTATTATCCACCTTGGATGCTTCATTTGATTGATCACAAATATCTATTTTATTAAATTCGTCGGTCTGGCAACCTACGTCTTTACCTACTTTCCTGTTAATCCTAACGGTTTCTGAATAAGTTTTGTTTCCATTGATGGGAAGGCCTTCTTTATATTTCTTTTTAGCTTCGTTATAAGACACTTTATTTTTAAACTGGATTGTTTTAATTTCTTTTTCTTCAAGAAATTTGGGACACGTTAGATCCAGACTATTGTGATGTTCACCACAATTGACACAGATCGGAATTATAGTTTCACAGGGAGTTTCTTTATGTTCTAATTTCGCGCAAAAGGCACATATAGGTGATTTTGAACATTTGTCAGCGAAGTGACCGAATTTTAAACATGTTCTGCATCTGATTGGATTGGGAACTTACATTTTTACATTTAATTTTTGAAAACCTACCCGAATGGAGTCCGGTAGAGTAGGTGAGGAAAAGGTTAAGATATAAAGATGTGTTTTTCTTTCTATGCCATTTTTTTTGCTCACTATTCTTTTTATTTCTTTCACCAGGCAATCTTTTAATTCATCTAAAATTTCACTTTCCTGAACTCCATCTAAATCCGGGCAAAATATAACACCTTTACTAATATTTAACTTTTCATGTGTTTTTACCTTAATTTTTACAATAGATCCTAAATTATTTAACTTTAGAAGTTTCTCAGACTGTTCCCTTGAATTAGTCTCTACTAAAATTGTCCCATCTCGTAACTTTTTGAGGTTTTTGGGTTCCCCACAATGGTTGTTTATTGTTTTATAGATCAAGAAAGGTGAAACCTTTTTCAGGTCCCCTTCTTCATCTCTTTCTATTATTAAAAATCTATTATTATTTTTATGGTCCTGTGGAACATTAGTATTAATATCCTCTAACTTCTTTTCGGCCTTTTTGGAATAGGGGATCTAATATCCGGAGGCTTATTCATTTTCCCGATAATGTGTTAAATAATTAATTTTTTTATGAAAAATAATGTGTAATATATCAATTTTAAAAAGGGAAAAAAAATATATATGTATAAATATATAAGGTTTAAAAAATAAAAATGAAAAAGAAAGAAGATAAATTTAGACGCAACTGCCGTCTTACAGTTTAAAAAGTAAAATAAAAATAATTAATTAACTTCTATAGAAATAATTAAAAAAAAAAAATTAAAGGAAAAATTATTTCTTTGTAAAACTTAATATTAGAACTTAGCTGTACAGGCAAAGGATCTTTGCCTGCTATAATCCCTCGCAGCACACTACAATGACTGCAAGACTGGGATATTGATTGATTGGTTGGTAAATGCATTTTCTGGATGGTTGCCAGGTCAGATCGGACCTGACTTCAGCCCCGTATATACATCTCCAACATAGTGTACATATTTTTATACATATTTTTTATATCCAACATCGTGTTAGTCCCTTGCCATCTGCAAAGCGCACTCTAGTTCCTGGGATAAAACGGAAGAACTAGTATCATAATTTAAGTGTCGCTGTTATGAGAGCGTATGATCCTGGTGCCAGTTTAGTATTTACTTGAAGCAATACTCGGCAATGTTTTTGTTGACTTTGAAAAGCAATTCGAGATACCAAGCGAAAGTTATAATATAAAGGGTTTTTGATTAGCTTGTAGGAAACATAATTAATTACATAAAATATTTCATTCTTATAATCACCCGTGCTTACATTCTTGGATCAACTTTCAGGATCCTTCTGGACATTTTGCCGCAATAACATGCGAAATGTGCCACTTCGAAAAAACAGTACGTCACATCCTAATAACTGCGAAACTCTCACGAAACATGGACAAAATATAGCTTTAGAAGGTACATTCAAGGATTCTTAAGGACGACGAGGAAACTGAAAAAACACTATAACATTTAAAATTAATCAAATATGTTACGAGAATCTTAAATATGGATATTGCCAATGACCCTGTAGGGTAGAGGCACCAAAGACCATGGTGGCCCCAGGATTTTTTAAAGTGAGTGAAAAATACTTGGCTATGCCGTCCCTCGGAAAAAACGTAAAATGGAGGTCCCGAGCCTGTACGATGTGAGGTATTCTTTATAGAAACCTATCATAATTATAAATAAATGCAAAATTTATTTATTTATTTATTTACTCCCTTCCATGCCTCACAGGCAATACAGGGGTATAGTAGTAGTGGGATGTTACGCATGACTACGCAACAACTCACTACTGCCAGTGAACCATTTATTTTTATTCTTGTCTTCTTCAGCTGTCCCCAAGAGCTGGAAGGTCTCTTCTATTTCTACGACTGTCTTCTTGGAGCAGGTCCTCTTCCCCGGGCTCCTATGTTGAAGTGGGCTGGACCCAACGCCGTTTTCCATCCTTCGATGAACTCCTTGAACCGTGGTAAATTCTCCTCACTAACCAGCTGAGGAAATTCTTGCTCAGTGAGGACGAAGATCCCCGTGGTTCTCAGCATTCTGGCCATTATTCCATCAAATGCAGTGCAGGTTGTGACCATGTGCTCAATTATCTCTGGAAAACCACAAGTGGAGCACTGGGGGTCTGTGTTCTGGCCAAGTCAATGCAGATGGGCTCTAAAACCCACATGCCCCGTAAGGAACTGTGAAACCCAATAGTCCGGGAGGACCCATTTAGCCACTATCCCGGATTTTGCTGTAGGAAAGTATTTCCTGAGGGTGCTCCCTTTCTGGGAGGTTGACCACCGTCGGCTCCACTCCTCAATGGTATCCTCCCGGATTATCTGCTTCCATTTGTTTTGGTTTTCAACAAACCAAAGTCCTGCTGAGCCTTCATTTCTGTAAGCGTATTTAGTCACTTCTTCTCGCAGGAGGAGGTCGAGAGGAACCACCCGCGCTAGAACCTGCACTGCATCATGCGAAGTTGACCTGTAAGCTCTAGTGACGCGAAGCAGAGCCGTCCTCTGAGTTGATGCCAACCTATTCCTCTTTCTCTGGTTGAGGTTCCGATACCAGAAGGGGCATACCTTAGAATACCCTCAACCACTCCTTTATAGATAGTTATCGAAGCCGGAAACCTTATGCCCCAGAATGCGCCTCCTATTCGACTAAGATTGTTTACAGCTTGGGCCACCATATCAGCCAAGTATTCCAAGTGAGGCGTCACATTTAAGCCTACACTTAAGCTAACGCCAAGGTAAGTTACCACCTCACTTGGACGTATCCTCTGGCCTTCCAAGTCCATGGTTATTGGATGAGCCCTATCTGTCTTGCCCTTAAGGAGTATCGCCTTGGTTTTGGCGGCGGCCATCTTCATCTTCTTACCCTCACACCATCTGGCGACTAGGCTGGCACATCTTTCCGCTTCTTTCTTTACTCCGGACGCCACAACAGCAGCAAGGCCATCTACATAAGCGGTAGCAGAGATCCGCCGAACCTCTAATACCCCCAGCAACTCATCAAATACCAGCTTCCATAGAGCCGGACCGAGTACGGATCCTTGGGGGCATCCTCTCTCTATGGAAGCTTCCACCTCGTAATAGTTTCCCCTAATCCTCACAATACTGACCTGTAGGTAACTTCTTACAAGAGAGTATAAGTTGCTGGGAGCATCTTATCTCTGCAGCTGTTGGAGCACGCTGGGCCACCAGACACTGTCGAAAGCGGAGGAGATATCGAAAAGCAGTAGCATTACATAACGCTCCTCAACGTCTCTGCGCACTCTTAGTAAAGCATCAGCGGTTCCTCTGCCCCTTGTCGAACCGTATTGCCGTGGATGGCTTGCCCTATTAAGCAGAGGGCTTAAACTATTCATCATGAGGTTCTCCAGGGCCTTGCTCATCACAGGGAGAAGAGATACAGGCCGGTAAGAGTTAGGAAGTTCCTTATCTCTATTTCCTTCCTTGTAGAGGAGTCTCAGATCGGCGGTCTTCCATCTTCTCGGGAAGTATCCCTTTTCTAGGCATTTGTTAAAGATCTGTAACAGAGCATTTTCAATGTATGGGAGACTATTCTTTGAGATCGCCGCATCAATAGCATCGAGGCCTGTAGAACGGTTAGTTTTCTGCCTATCCACGGCGATATGAAGATCAAGAATGTCCCATGGTGGGCACAAGGCCGTTCCTGGCTGGTATATCGTCGTTCGTCTCACAAAACTGTCGTTTTCATTGTCCTGTATTGGATCATCCCTGGGGTAAATCTCTGAAAGGAACGTATTGGCCGTTTCTTCAAGGGTAGTTGCATGTGCATCTTGATACTTTAAGGCTGCCATAGTTTGCAAAGGAGTCAATTTGCCCATTGCCACCCTATAAGGAATAACTCAGGGGTTCTTCGAAGACTCTACAACAATAAAGTTGTCCCAGGACTTCCGCTTTTGTGACCGAACCTCGTTTCGGTATACCCTGGCCTTAGACTTATACTCATCTCGGAGAGCAGCGCGCCTCTCGTCGCACCTGCACCTCTGATATGACCGCCGAGCCTTGTAGAGATCTCTCTTTAGGGCAGTTAAGGCCGGCGTCCACCATGGGACTGATCGTGCTCTTGCATGACGATGTTTCAGGGAGTTTTCGTCAGTGTCACGGATCATGTTAGTAATCCTTGCCACTTTGTAGTCTAGAACCTCAAGTCCGTCCATATCAGCCTCTTCCCATTCTTCATCAGCTATGCAATTCTCTAAATAGCACTTAAAGCGTTTATCCGGGTGACAAAACCACTGAATGGGCAAAATTTAGGACTCCCTCTGTAGCGTTGTTGGATTTGCCTTAGAAGCATAAAGGGACGTAAAACAAACAAGCAAATATATATATTATCCCTATATTATATATATATATATATATATATATATATATATATATATATATATATATATATATATTATATTTTTATTAAATTAAATTTAAATATATTATATTAAAAATATATATTATATAAATATAATAATTATCCCTATCATATATATATGTATTTATATATGATAGGGATAATTATTATGAAAATTATAAAACATTAATTTTTAACCATGGCAGGCTGTCAAGTCGATCCCAACATATGGACCATAGTAAAACCCATGGCGAGACTTGGCGGGTAGGTTCATTGAAGAGAGAAATGGATGCCACCCTTGGTAGCTTAATTGGTTAACGCACCGTGATGATATTGCGGAGACTCGGGTTCGTGTCCCGTTCATGTCCAATCATCTCTTTGTATCTACATGTCCTGCGTCGTTCATTGCTCTACCCGAACTATATGTTAGCAATGTTTAGTACATACTTTCGATATTTTCTACAATGCTAAAATTAGATACATATAAATAGGTAAGTATAAAACAACGTGAAAGGAAATTGGTATCCATTTATTATAATTAGGTCAACTTATCTATTTACTGCTCCTATTTGGTAAAGTGTGGTTGTTAATATTCTTCCAAGATTAATTATAGGCATTAATGTATTCTCCGTTATATATATTTATTTTTTTGGCTATTGACTTCCTTTTTTTCCATTCAAATTTCGTTCTAAGAAAAAAAGTTTAAAAATGTAATATTTTATTTATTTATTTTGTTAAGTATACTTTAGAGTTTGTGTAATTATTGCCAATGATTTTTATTTTTATATTTATGTATTTGTGAATATTTAATGTTTTGAAGTTAGGGGGAACAGGTTTTCAACATTGTGGAATCAGATTAGTACATTTTGATGACAGAATACTAACTTTAAAAAACTCTCAACATTAGAAACATTTATTTGATGGATATTTATAATATTTAATATAGTCCATTTATAATATTAATATAGTCCATACTGAATAATCGAAAGGACGATTTATTGTTTTTTGATTCTAAAATCATAAAAAAGAGGAAATACATTGTAAAATATAATAAAGTGACATTACATAAATAAATTCAGGAAATATCTCATTAAAACAAACATAAATACTCAGGACTGAAAAGTAACAAAGAAACTACAAAATAAATTTACTTTCATTAGGAGTGTGAAATCAAACAGATCTTTTTCATAGAGGCTTCCATGACCATTAGCGAGTGGCCCCTAGATAACGTATCTCCCTCAAAGAAAAAACCTTCCGTTTTTACTCTTCCGTTTAGTGTTAAAAATGTTTATCGCAGGAGTCTTCTCTTTATTAAGACACACAGTTTCCCCTATTTGAAATCTAAAGAGTTTATTTAGTATTTGCTTAATATGTAGGGCAAACATCCAACCCCATACCATTCTGGGTTTTTTCGCTCTCCATTTTAGATTAGCAAAACTAAAACTGATTTCTCCAGTTTTAGTTCATCTTAGGCGATTCTTTCATGTCTTTTACATTGAAAAGTGCCTTATGCTGAAAAGTTGACTTACATTAGCACTACACTGAAACTTCAGCTGATTGAACGAAAATACAATAACCGCGATAGGCGAAAATCCTTATAAAAATTGAATTACACATCCAATAGAAAATAAATGACTTGAATTCTTTATATGTCCATGATAGAAAAAAGAGAGGTTACTAATTTTTTGGGATTAGGAAAAATCGTAGAAGTAAATAGAGTTCGTGGATAAAATTAACTGCTTGTTCATTTAGTGTCAAAGACATGGGACGCTTAAAAAAAAACTGAAAATCCACCCTTCTCAAAAACTTATAAACTGAAACTCAAAAAGAAATTAAAGAACTATACACACTTGCTTAAACCAATATGTACATACTCGTCACGGATATACGGAAGAGATAAAGATACACTTGAGCAAAATTCAAAGTTTTCCATCAAAACTTTTACAACTCATAACCAATGCACACTGATACGTGACTAATCAGACTCTACATACTGACCTCTACCAGCCAACAGTTGACCATTACACAGCGACACTCTACAAAATTTTTCCCACTAACTTACATGGATATAAAAATCATCTGATAATTGATATTGATACAGTTGACAACCCTATAAATACAAGTAATGATGTCTGATATAGGAGGACTAGGGAAAATAACAAAATCATCAACAAGTTAAACCAAAGTTTTTGTCCCAATAAATTTTTTTTATTTAGAAAATAAGGATAATATGGAGTCAACTGATTAAGGTCTAGAGATGTCAGGAGCAAGAAGGTTATTCTTTATTCGACATTTGCTGGAAGATTTACTTTTGAAGGAAAGATAGGTTTACATAAAAGATAGACGAAAGTAGAAATGAGGAACGGATTCTGCAATAGACCATTAGTTAGTTGTTAATATATTTGCTAATTATTAATTTAGTGGTTAGATGAAGAGAAATAATATTTGCTAATTACGGAAAAGGGAAAATGAATGCATAAAATGGAGAGTCACGGAGAAGCGACTGCTTTGTAGATTTCAGGTAAGCCTTTTACATGGGGGGGGGGGCTTCAGCATTATAATTAATCATATTTCTCTAGATGAGTAATTAATTTAATTGCCATTTATTTATCTAATCTATTTTCTTGATTCTATAGATTCGGTGTCATTGATTATAACTAAAACGTTTTTTGTTACAATCCAAGTCTCAATATACAACATTCACCGGGATATCATTTTGATCTTACTTTATAGTGTTGTGCAATATATCTCGCTTGCACTTAAATGTGTTTTTTCCGTTCTCGTACTGCTTGTAACGTTAAATGTCGAGTGGTAAGTACTTTTTTTTACTTTCCCTTACCTATATTTGAAATATATAGTAAGGGAAAGTATTGCGATCGTGAAAAAATGAGAATCAAGTATTCTTTATTATCAGGTAAGCTTTATTATTATTAAAATGTTCTGAGGGGGCTTAAATGGGGAAGGCGCCTTTTTTGTTGTCCTATAAAGTACCTTTGTTTTTGCTTATATGGGGAAATTATCTGTCCCTCGTTTCGCCTAAAAATAAGAAACGGCTAAATATGACATATGAAAAAAATCAAGTAAACATATATAGGAGAAAAAAAGAAAAATATTCCATAAAACACGTTTATCCCACGCATGCGCACTACGCCTTTAATGACACGATTGTTTATAATTAAAGACGTACTGTTCATTAAATGGAAATTATTTGTTTCATGGTATCTAAATGAATTTTTCAACAACTACATAGAGAATTATAAAATCAGAGGACTTGGAGTATTAGGGTCTATTCACACTATCACTTTCGTTTCAGCTCCGCTCCCGATTCGATCTCGATCTACCCCATTCACACTATCGGTCCGGTCCCACTCCACTCCCGGTCCGATCTCCTAAAGTCTTATCATATTCACATTATATAATTTTACACCGTTCACAATTGAAGCCATTAATAATCGAAGTCGTATGTATGTATTTGGATTTGAATTAATAACTAACTTTTAGTTATTAAAGTATTTATTTATTCATCAATTTTAGGGCCAAAAAAAGTTCAATTTTTCGTTTGTAGAAATAGCTGTTAAGTATACTTTTCTTGATGAAGAAGATAGTATCATCAAAAAATATGATAAGGAGAATATATTGCAACACTTTAATAATTATAAATTGACTAGCAGACCCGGCCACGCGTTGCTGTGGCTCAGTAGTTATATCCTAATATTTTTAAACAAATACAGTAATACCAATATTCATTGATAAAGATGAAAACCTTTCAGCTAATCAAAATCCAACGTGATTGAGAATAGAGCATTACACCATTTAAAAGTATTTGGTAAAGAATACAGGAAAGTTAAAGTTTTTATTTTTTACATCTCATACTTCAATGTAGTTTGATTAAAAAGGAGCTGATTGTGTTTATTATTATTATTCAAATTTCGTTATAAGAAAAAAAGTTTAAAAATGTAATATTTTATTTATTTATTTTGTTAAGTATACTTTAGAGTTTGTGTAATTATTGCCAATGATTTTTATTTTTATATTTATGTATTTGTGAATATTTAATGTTTTGAAGTTAGGGGGAACAGGTTTTCAACATTGTGGAATAAGATTAGTACATTTTGATGACAGATTATTAACTTTAAAAAACTCTCAACATTACAAACATTTATTTGATGGATATTTATAATATTTAATATAGTCCATTTATAATATTAATATAGTCCATACTGAATAATCGAAAGGACGATTTATTGTTTTTTGATTCTAAAATCATAAAAAAGAGGAAATACATTGTAAAATATAATAAAGTGACATTACATAAATAAATTCAGGAAATATCTCATTAAAACAAACATAAATACTCAGGACTGAAAAGTAACAAAGAAACTACAAAATAAATTTTGTAGTTTTTTTAGATTGTGTTTACGACTCATAGAGCTGCCAACACTATCGCCCTTTTTTTATGGATCGGTATAAACTAACTCGAAATGGCTATATTTTTCCACTAATTTTAAAAAGGATGACTGAAGTAAGTTTTGATAACCTCAGCCATTGATCTATTGATTATTGGCCTAACACTACTTCAACTTGGTAATGTTAGTTTAACAACGGGTTTAATTTTGCTCAGGGTCATGCCATTCTTGGTTAACGCGTCATATATGTCCTTTTGATAGGCGTTTTTCTCAATTTTCCTGAGACCTCGATTTCCCGACCCTTCGGCTAATAAGTGTTCGGTTTTAATTTAGCAATATATTTGAGTGATAATAAATCTCTTCTTAAAGAGGTTTTTACATAATACAATTAAGAATTTTTATTTATTCAAGTACTAATTTGTTCAAAATGTTTTGGGTTAACCTTTTTTTTTTTTTTTAACACAAACCAAAGATTTGATGGTTTCCACACACGTGAACTGGCGATACCCATTTCCCACGTGAGTTATGCCATTGGCCAAGGGAAAAACACGGATTTTCAAAGTCCAAGTGGACATTGTTTGCCCTTGGGATTTGTTTATGGTCATGGCAGCAAAAGCCAAACGAATAGGATATTGAAGCCTTTTAAATTTTATTGAAAATTCTGTCGGTTCCTGGTGAATAGGTGGCAACAGGGCGATATCTCCTGTAAACCTTCCAGGCAACATTTTTCCTTCAATAAAATTTCCTGTGATCCTTTTAATGATCAAACGTGTACCGTTGCACAATTGAGGTGGATTTAAGTTACGAAGAAGAATGATCGATGAGCCAATCTTCAACTGGAGATTGTTTGGGTGTATATCCAGGGAATTAAAAAATTCAGATGGGAAATTTACGGCTTCGTTTACATCTAGAACATTGTCAATTGATTTTGGAAGTTTATTTCATCGAAATCAACATTTTTTGCTGCCAAAATAGCACGACTACACAGCCAATTATAGTCCAAATAATTGTTCAAAATATCAGGAAAGACACTTTATATTTCGTAGACAGTTCATTTTTCGTCTCTACAACAGTTCAGAAATTTTCTGGTAATTTGATAAATTTTGAATTTCGATGCAGCTCTATTACACCGTTTCCAATATAGAGCAATTGTTTAAAAAATATATCTGCCGATGGATTATTTTGCAGTAGTACTCTCATATTTATGGCGGATAAATCTGAAACTTGAGGTTACCCAAATAACAATTATTCCTGTTCAGTAGAGGTGTGTAATAATCATTAAATGTAAAATTTAAAAAATGCCGCGATTTGTAATCCTTTCTTAATCAACAATCATTTAAAGATAAGTAAAAAATTGTATTCTGGTGAAATTAACAACGAAATATCATTCCCAATAATAGCCTACTTTAAATTAAAGAAAGGATTAAAATCTTCGCTAACATTTCTTAAATTTTACATTTAAAGATAATTACAACTCTGCTGAACAGGAAGTAACAGCCTCTATTCGATTGGGATTAAATTTTCTCAACTTTAAATTATTGTTGATAAAGGAGGAATTACAAATCTACACTGACATTTTTTAAATTTTACATTTTAGATCTCGGGATAAAAATGATAAAAATGTTTGGTAAAATAAAAAAACACTGTATTTAAATAATAATAACAAAACGAATAATGAAAATGAAGAAACTTCTGTTAAATAAATCAACTGAAAATATAATATTAAAGTCTTAATTATGCAGTTCTCTAGCAAATTCCAAAGTATCCCACAACACCTAATCAAAACACACTCTTTTTGTGAGGGACTTTTTACAACTGGTTACCCGCAGTGTAGCCAGCTTACTAATTTTCACTAATTTTTGGTAACACTGACTCCCCAAGTCAGGTTTCTATTACGTTACACTTGTGACAGTAGGTGCTGTTACAACATTTATAGGGTATTATTTCAAATAATAGCCTAATTTAAATTATTAAAATGTATTTACTTTACTAAAAGTTGATATCAGGGTGGGCCACAGCAAAGCGTTTCAGCGCTTAGCTAGTAATTTAATTTAAATACAAATAAAAAAGGAAAAGGAAGAAAAAGTACCTACACATTTTAGAATTTATTGTAACCTTTTCTTGATTTATTTATTCTTTAATGAAAATTAACAATAAATACAAATTTGTATTACTATTTGTCTGTGGAAAATAATAACATAGGTACAAATAACTGCATTCACATAACGCAATACAAAATTATAATAATGATAACCTGTATTACAATAACATGCTTATAAACAAAAACGTTATGAAATAGACATATGACGCCATGTTAATAAATCGAAATACGACTAACTGCATTTGCAATAATTCGCTATATAAGAATTATTTTGACCACTAATCAAGTTAAAAACTTTCCGGTCCGTTAAGTCGGCCAAAACTATATACATTGAGCCAAATTTCATTAAAATCGGTTGAGTAGTTTCTGAGAAATAGAGAGACAAACATCGGGACAAGAGATTTTTATATATATAAGGATTTAAATAAAGGTGAAGAAATATTTTAATTTTTTTTCCCGAATGTATACTGTATCGAATACGTTTAAAATGATTTTTTAAAAAAATATCCCCAAAAAGAAAATAAAAACACGAGATCTTGACTTGAATCGGTTTGTCCACGAGAAAAATTCATTTTATGTTTGATATATCATATTATTATCATATATTCAACGAATTAATGTAAAAAACGATCACCGATTTATTGACTATATACTCATTGCTCTTATAAAATAACGGTCAATTTGAAATTTGAATAAAAATGCAGTATATTATGAAAAATGTCAGATCATTAAATAAAATATATATATTAAAGCAAAAAATAATTGAAATATGATTGAAAAATTAAAATATGAAAAGAAGAGAACTCTATCGGTAAATGCTGCAACGAGTTCAGTCTCTCTCAAATAAAATTTCTTCCAGACCGATCTGGATGGAGCGGAAGCGGAGCGAGAATAGGTTAGATCGAGATCGAACCGGGAGCGGAGCGAGACCGTACCCTTACCAATATTTTTATTAACCTCTTTCTATTCCTCTTTAGAATTGACCAATTGAGATCGCTTGCAATTGAGATCGGACCGGGAGCGGACCGATCGTGTGAATGGGTGAGAACGAGATCAAACCGGGAGCGGAGCGAGACTGGACCGGTACCGATAATGGAATACTCTCTTTCTATTTCTCTTTAGAATATTTTGCCAGAACAAGATCGAACCGGGAGCGAACCCATAGTTTGAATCCGCCCTTATCCGCCCCTTGCATTGCCGAATTATCACAAATAAAAACTTTTATTTCATAATACAAATTTTTAGTGTACTTTACAGATAAATAAAATAAATAAATGAATGTGAAAAAATGTGTGACTATGAGAAATGGCATTAACAAAACAAGTCAATTTCTAATCAAAGTAAGTTTCTAAGTGAAAGTTTTGAGTTGCGCGCAATGTACCCGATTTTTTTTTTGGGGGGGGGTTGGAAGTGGAGTTAACTTTCATAGTCCGAAAAACAAATAAATTTAGTTCGTTTTGCAGGTTAGCAAATTAAAGCATTTCTGAATAAATTGAGAGTGTTAGTGCAGGGAGGAGGGTACTTGATCAGATACTGAATTACTTTTTTAAACTAATTCCAGCCCAGTTGGGACATACGTAGTTATGTGTATCACAGTTGGTGATACCAGGAGAATAACCCTGGGTATCACCAACCGTGAGTTAACCCCCGAATAAATATTATATTGTCTTGGTTTAACATTTATTCGAACTAGTCTTATAATTATAAGAAACGACTTTACAAAGGCGTCTGACGCCTTAACACTTTGTGCTATAACGGCCTTTACATGGAGGTTCTGTATAAATTATTCGTTTATTGTTCCGTTCAATTATTTGAGTGAAATTTTCTTTACATATTATTCGGAATAAAGTTCGCTCATCTTAATATAAATCTTATTAAGCCCCTAATGGAGAAGAAGACTATATAGTTAATGCTTTGCGAGAATTCAGGACTCAAGGAAAAATATTTTTCCCTTGGGCACCAGGAGCTAAATTACCCCCAGCCCGCATACGTACTCAGAGAACAGCCGACGCCTCTGACAGATAAACCCGGCACAAAGGATCCCCTCGTTTGAAAAAAGTATTTTCTTCCTTTTTTCTGCATGCTCATGATACGTTTCATACGACTAATGCTCTGTAACGGAAGCATCATTACATATCCCCTTAGCTTAAGGTAGATTTTCAACATTTATTTATTTTTATAGTCTATTAACTGAATGCCTGAATTTATTTAAATTAATGCATACAAACAAAGGAGTAGCAAAAATAACTGTTGAAAATTAACTAATTT
Source organism: Aelia acuminata (assembly GCA_911387785.2). Classification (NCBI taxonomy): domain Eukaryota; kingdom Metazoa; phylum Arthropoda; class Insecta; order Hemiptera; family Pentatomidae; genus Aelia; species Aelia acuminata. The sequence goes on along the minus strand of OU426979.1, from coordinate 126,806,838 downwards.
TCAATTAATCTATTCAATCTATTTAGTTAAATAGAATTACTCTTAGTTCAAAAATAAAATAATAATACGTAAATATAATACATCCATGTTTATTTCTATTTATTTACGTTAAGTTTTAACTCATATAATTAATTTATGGTTGTTTCGTAATTACTCCTTTTATTTCTTATTATTTTGTATATTTATCTTTCAATTTACTGTCGGTTGATATTATTGTTTGTTAGTAATTTTTACTTTTATTTAACTATATAGTTTTGTTTTAGTAATGATTAAGGGGCAATAAAAAAAAAAATTAAATAATTACTGGCGAATGGCAATAAAAATCTTTTAATGACACATGACTTTAATAAATTACTGTGGTCCTTTGAATCGGTTCAGAGGGACAGGAATAGCACTTTTTTACCAACGTATTTTCTTTGAAATAGAATAACCTTCAAAATGGGTTTGTTAATCAAATTGTTTTTAAGAGGAGAAGCTTTTAATTACAGAGTTTCGAAAGCTTATGCCTCATTAACGCTAACAAATAAAACAAAAACGATAAAGGTTAACAAAAATTTCAGTTTTAATTTTGTATAATAATTTTTTATTATTATAGGACCAACCCTCTACAGACGGAAAATTAGGTATTAATTTATTACAAGCCGTATATACCCCTTCATCTTTCCGCTAAATGACTTTTCAGCTTAACCTCCGTGGGGCATTTGTAGAATGGGCTTATAATCTGCGCTAAGAAATATGATTTTTTATCTGTAGTGCATGCCAATCAACTAAAATTCCACTAGGTTATGAATTAAATATTATGATTTATAAAATTCTCAGCTTTCCAAAGATTTATTATATATCTATATTACTGATTCATTAACAGAAATAGAAATTTTCAACTTGGGGAAACTATTTCATTTTTTACTTCAATTGAATATGAGCCGTAATATAAATCGATAAAAATGACTATTAATGGATTAAGATTAATTCATTTATGAGGCCGTTTAAAAAAAAAAAAAAAGAAGGAATAAATATTAATAAATCGAAAATTACCGAAAAGAACGTCATGTTTTGCAATCATAATACTCTTTATCTTTTAGAGTGTAAGGAAATGTGAAAGAAAACCTGTCACCATTGAAGTTCACTCGTTTAACAAAACACATATATTTTTACTCTAAGTAGGTTGCTCTTTGATGGTTATGTTTTGAGCCCATAGACCCAATTTTTTGGTGCATGTGATGTCTGATATGCAATTATATATCCAATGAAATTAGTTGGTTTTTCGCGAAATGATCATATATTATTTATATCTTCGGCATACTGAGTTTGTGTCATACCTACAAAATATGTTGAGCAACTAGTTATCAACTTCATTACATTGATCAGGAGGCTTGGCATATAGGTCGTCAGTATACCTTTTGGTGATATAAGATTTTGTTCTGAATATTTTTGTCTTACAAAATTCTTCGGAAGTGGAGTGTATCACACACCTTTTCTGGTGGAGGTTCTTACAAAAATTTTTGTTTACGATAATGGAAAATATATAAGATCTGACAATACTGAAAATTTTAGGAAAACTTAAATAACGCCAGACTTTTGTGATTGAAATCAGAGAAAAGTAAAAGTTTTATTTTTACAGGCCCGGGTTTGTAGTATCTTTTGTATGCAGTGAATAGTATTTGATTACTTTCTTTTTGAGTTTGGTTTCTTTGATTGATTTATTCAAGATATTTTGAATATAAAATTAAATATAGATATGCCATTGGTATCTAGCGGTGAACTAGACTAATTTCAATTTAACCGTTTAGTATTATCTTTAACAATTAGGTATATTACTCAAATGTAGGAATTTGAAGTGCAATAATATGGTTTTAACAGGGATAGTTGTATTTAAATTGTCGATGAAATACGAAGAAAGAAACTGCTAGGTATTTCTGAAAATTATCTCTGGGGTAGAATAAAGGATGCTATTCAGCGTGAAGGGCCCTTATGGGTGTATACTGCTCAGGGCTGCTGTTAAGGAACTTGGCCGTAGCTTTTAACGATTTTAGGTCAGGGTGTATACCCCGGCCTCTTTTTCTTTATTTTTATTTTCAATAGTCGAGGAAAGATGATGTCAGGACTGCGAAAATAACGAAAACAATGGACGAGAAAGATCTACTCAAAACTGAAGGTTTAACTATTCAATTTTTTTTTTCCAATCCTGCCATAAAAGCCCTGTATTTCTTTCCTACTTAATATTACCTTCAATGTTGGAGAATGGCATTAGAATTATTTTGGTCCATTTCTTAAAATTAAACAATTCTATCACTGTTTTCTGTATTCCAGTTCTTATATATCGATATTAGAATTGCTCAAGATGCGGTAATAGTTCTTTTATTATTAACATTAAGCAAAATTTTCGCATCTTTTCAAGTAGCATATTTCACGAATGGTATGAAGTAAGGCATGAAAGATTTATTACCATAGTATTGTTTAATATTGGTTTAGATATAAGTAATTTAAAATATATACAAAAAACCTGGTGGGGTGCGCGCATGATACAACTTTCACTTAGCACCCTTCTTTTTTAAACTAAAAATAGACAATTTTTTGAAAATGGTATACTTAAGTTCTACAGGAGAGGGAACACTAAATCTTATTTCTCAATGAAAAATGTTTTTTTTTATTGGAAAGTGAGGTCAGTAATTCTTACAGTTATGTACGAAGAATGAAGTTGGCTCCATTTATTCGTGGACTTCGTACTTTCCAGAAGTTCGTTGAAATTTGTTTATATGAATATTTTTTGGATTATATAGGAATATTCTGGACGATTATGTTTTTCGACGATACATCGTAAATAAGGATCGATAGAAAGAATTCTTAACGACGACCGATAATAAATTGGAACTAAATTATCTATTTTGAGTACCTTAGTATTTTTCTGAAAACGACGATGATATTTTATTATTCACAGGTAGGGACATTTATAAGTGCTATATTCAAATAAATGGTCCAACAGTTTCTTTTAAATAATCTGAAAGTGGAAATTATTATTTTCTTGATACTCCAATATTTCGTTTCAGCGACCTGCTACCATATCATAAACTAAATATTGTTATTCCTCAAATTCTCAGCTTCCCAACGATATATTGTACATGTATATTACTACTAATAATGTTAGAAATTGAAATTTTCGTTTAGGGAAATCATATATATTTTTTCTCTTTTATTTGATTATGAAATGCTTTTTTATTTTATATTTAGCCATTTCTTGTAACTAGGGATAACAAGGGGCAGTTATTTACTCAAATGAAAAAGAATTAAAGGTACTTTAATTTTGAAAGAAGAATTAAATGTACCCTTTAAAGAATTAAAGGTACTTTTTTTTTTTTGAAGATTTTTTCCTTATCCATTTAAGCCCTATCAGACCCCTTTGTCGATAAAAACTACTTCATATTAAAGAGTGCTTCATTAGAATTAAACATGATATGTTTAATCGAAATCGTGAGTGCCCTTTTTGAGAAATCGTAATGAGAAAAATAGACGCTGGGATAAAGTTCCCCCTAAGTTTAATCGATTTAGACGGTCTTTGCTGTCACATCACAGGCACAAATAGTTTCTGCGCTAGTCTGTTCACTCACATACACACCATTTTGCGGGGCTTGGTTAATTAGACTCAGGGAACCCCAATACGTGAATTTCCATTGAAAACCAGAAGTCGAAATTTTTCACGATCGCAATACTTTCCCTTACTATACATTTCATATAAGTAAGTAGTAAAAAAAAATACAATAAAATTGTTTGAAATCTTCACAACCTAAATATTTTAATCTTTATTCTGTAAAGGTAAAACCTGAATGACTAATCACCTTTTGAATAATTTTCTTAGGACTATTTTCTTTATTACTCATTTTTACCAACAAGCTAAGGGATTAGAAAACTAAGCTCATCTGTTCTAAGAAGATACTGTACAAACTCAGAATCAAGCTGATTTCTAACGTTTCGGCTACATTGTAAGTCTTAGCCCATGAAATCTTCTGTTAGAGTTCGGACTCATTGGTAACGTTCCTGGATGCAGCTTGGCCAGAGTGATTAAAGGATAGCTAACAAATTGTACAGCTCACACTTATAAAAGGGGGTTAGGAGGGAGTGCTGTGGAAGGTTATTGTTCTACAACAATGGCCCTTTGTTGGAAGTGGCTAGATGAGTGTTTCTTACCCGAGCTCAGCAAAGAATGGGAAACAGCCTCGAGCGTTTAGTTTGTCGCAAATATTCAGCGACCACCAACAAAGCAGTCTTCATCAGTGTTTGCTTTGGCTGGTCTTAGTTCCCTCAACCTGTTCCAGCCTAGTTTTAATCTCCAGAATTTTTCATTTTGCCTCTCCGGAGTAGTGGTTTACATGTATATAATGGAGATCCTCTGCCCGGGTAATATCTCAGTGATATTGCTTCCCAGCCCACGCATTCTTGTCTAGTACTCTCGCAACGCAACTGCAATCTTTGCTTTGCCATATGTTTATTGCTCAGAACTAGGCTAGTGAGCGAAATTATGTTACCGCCAAAATGACAGTAATTCATTAATCGCCGATTTCGAAGAAACGATGTAATCGATTTAAAGTTCAAATATGTCATTCGACCTGACATGCAGTGCTCTTTTATCCGTTATTAGTAAAGTATTGAATGAGGTGCCAACATTTTGAGTTTTTCCCCCTCTCCAAGGCCACTTGAGGAAACTTTTTTGGAAAAATGACTGTACCTCCTTTTTGGCAAGCATACATTATATCCCCGAGTTTCATCAATATAGTAATATTTACAAGGTCCAAAGTACATATTAACTGGAGCTATCTAAGCTAGGCTTGAAATAAAATTGTACAATTCATTCTTTGTGAATTGTAGGAAGAAATCCACAATTATGCCTTTTTCTTTGTTAGCATGTCTCCAGGTAGAGTGCTTTTACTTATTCTGATACTGCCAATGACTGCATTAAGGTCTGGTCACGCAAACCGCATCGCAGCACCGGATCTGATTCATTTACGAAGGATAGATAGTAGGTCACACATGCCCAAAACCGACCCGTTACTACTACTATCTATCCTCCCTATTTGAATCAGATCCGAAACACGCCCATGCTGCGGTGCAGTTATGTGTGACTGGACATTAAGAGTTTCTTAATTTTTTTGCGGTTCACCGTTCTAACTTAAATTCAGCTTTTAAAAACAATGTTTAGTTCTGAAGATCTCACAAACCGAATTGTCATCTCAGTGGCAAAAAAAAAATGTTTAGGGTAAGTTTTTTTACGTTTATATTATCATTCTTGACACTGATATATTATAGTGAGTGACGAGAAAAAAGGAAAAGAACAAGTAAGGAGAAATAGCTCACTATTATAAGTAAAACATTGTGTAATAATCTTGGGGCCACTGATAAGTTAACGCCATCTTGTTGCTTGCTAACTTGTTTTTTGGACGTAGATTAATGAAGCTAAACTGTATAACAGGATCCACCTTCCCTCCTTTGCGATAATGTTAATTAAAGTTTAGTTCTTGAAAGTCAACGGGTTTACTTTCATTAAGTTAAAATGTAAGACTTGGAGGTTTATTCATTGCCATCGAACTTTTTCATTGTCAAACTTTCCTTTAGAATTCGTCGTGTACTCCGTGCCGTGTATTTAAATATCTCCTCCTAATGAATCATTCTTTTATGTATGATCACGCGGAAAGCGGAGAAACCCCCTCTGAGTTGACAAAGATGTTGAGATTCATTAAAATATTACCTTATAGAATATATTGAATTTGTTTGTCTATACTGAATAATATTTTTTCATAATTTTATACTTATGTGTAGTTTATTTTTATTACTGTGGTGCTCAGGGATGGTATTAAGGTTTTGTAAAATATTTCATGAATTTTTAAGATAATTGTTCGATCGTACAATAATACTAGAAGAATAATGGAAGTTTTAATGCAAAAAAACTCCAAAATGTATTAGCTGTCTGAAAGATATACTTATTTTTGGGAGATTCTCGTACAATTTCGAAGCAACTAAAGGATACCAAGAAGTATATCTATGGCGTTAGGAACAATGTTAGTATAGCTAATAGTCTTCCTTAATATAATTTCTTAATTGTAAGGTACTTTCAGCTTTAAGTCCAAGTATTTTCTCAATAATTTAATTATTTAATTCTTGGATTTACGTTTTAGTTGGATTGAAGTACATTCCATTAATCTATTGTTTGTTTCGAGGTGCCCTTAGTACTGCTTATCTGAAAACATCCTCAAAATTCCATTTAATCTTCTACCAAAATAATGAGGGTAATAGATTAACTGTAATTGAGATAAGACAAACCAATACTTATCCATTTCAATAGTTTCTGAAATAGATTTCTTGATCCTGAAACTTCTTTCACCGTGTAAGGGCCCTGTAATATATATATATTCTCAATTAGATCGTTTCAAACTGATGTATCTCTATCAAGCATTGTTTTAGTACAAAAAGAATCATAGAAAGAATGAAAATGATTTGGTCTTCATCATTGAATATCAATTATTCTCAAGGTTTAACCCTAAAAACATATATAAAATGATTTATATCTTAACCCTCTGATTTTAACTAATGTTAGTCAATTTAATGATCGGTTATAAAGTTCAAATTTATGCTTAATATATTACCTTTCAAATGTTTTTTCTATTTAGTTTTTTTAAAAAGTTTGATTTTATAATGTTCAATTGCTGTTTATGAACATCTTTTAATTGACCGATTTATCTATGCGATTTATAAATGCTCATTACCAGTTATTTTTTCATTGTAATTGTAAATACTTAATTTTGAAACTTTTTCCTCACTTTCATGATTTCAATCATATTCATTAATGTTGGATACCGGGCCACGGCTTGGCTGAGGGGATAGCGTCTCCGACTCTCACGCTGGCGGTGCGGGTTCGAATCCCGCTCGATTCTGTTCGGTGACGGCCTCACTGAACAGACTCAGCGGCTTGCCATGGATTAGAAGAGGTTGGTTACCCGAAGATAACCCGTCCCGATTAGCCCTCGTGGCATAAAGCGGACGTTAAACAAAAAAAAAAAATGTTGGATACCCAATAAATTTTATGAAGGGTTATTTTACCAGTATTATTAGTTAACAATTATAAAGTGCTTTATGAAAAACAGTTGTTTTTTCTTCCTTTTTTTGACTAAGTTAGAATATCGGAATCCAAATTAATGTTATATGCTGACATACATTTTACACAGATTTTCAAATTGAGTTCAGTAAATTTTGTTTTCTAAATGAATATTTGTATATTTGTATTTGAACATTTACAAGGTTTCACACTTTCGCTGACAATATAATATTTGTATTTGACATTTACAAGGTTTCAGACTTTCGCTGATAATATAGGTAATATTTGTTGGTTATGGTGGATTACACGCGTGGTATTAAAAAAAAAAATCAATATTTGACCTCTTGCTTTTCTATGAATTTCAAAGATATTATATATTCTTGTTATATTTCCGTGCCAAGGATTGTTGTTGTATTTGTAGATAGACTTATAAATATAAATAAGTACATATTTTAAGTAATTAATAACTGTATATTACTATATAAATGAACTTTCGGAAATATATATCAAAACTAATGAATCTACATCGTTATTTTCTTTTGAACTGATACACTGTCCTTCTAATTTAGGTTTATAAATCTTATTGTTGATATTTGTTTTATTGAATTAAATATTTATCTTTTTCATTAAAATGATTTATTTATTATTGAGTGGGGGTATGGGGGAGGGGAGCACACCTTCTGAGAATATTCGTATCTCAAGATACCTCAGTTAATTTGTTTTCCAAGCACTCGGATCTTTTTTAGATCAGAAAAAAAAATATGAATGAATGAATGATTTTAAAATATCCTTAAAGGCCTGGTCACACATAACCCCACAGCAGCACGGGCTTGTGTCGGTTCTGATTCATTTACGAAGGATAGATAGTAACCGTAGTAAATAAATAAAATAAAATAAATTGTAATAATTATTTTTGTGGAAAATTCTTTAAGAAGACTTTATAAATATCATATCACAAAAGTTTTATTATTGAAATATTAAACTGGCTCTGTAACCTAGCTCGTTTTGTGAAGGAATAAAAGAAGTTTCATTGGATCTCATAAATTCTAAGATAGAGATAACTTCCATACTGTATGAATAGCTAAATGTCATCTAACTTTATTAAAATTTGTTTTAGGGCTGTTTGGTTTGGTTATTATATATATTAAAACTTCTTCAGGTATTGAATTATAATAAGCACCATCATCAAATATTTCAAATGAATATGTACTAAAAAAGATTGACTAGATGAAGAGTATAAAGTTTTCAATATTAAATATTTGGAAAAGTAACAATTTTTATTTGTTCTATTCTTCTTTAAAAATTCCAGTGACCAGACATTCATAATGTATATTGACAGCTACTAAAGGTTTATTACATAACGAAATTAAGGAACGTTACACGATAGTATATTTAGAATGAAAATTAATATGCGCAAAGAAGTTCCGATTGCACTCAAATTAGAGCGGACCAATAAAAAATATTGTAAATCCGCACCCTGGAGAAACAACACATCCATGTTATTTAAATTAAATTTAAATACTCCAAATTACTTATCAACGTCAATGGAAATGGGAAAAACGTTTAATAAGCTATCTATAAGTAAATAAAAAGCAAATGTATATCTTGTTTACCTCATGGCTAGAGCAATGTTTTCATCGTTAAGACCATATCAAAAAAAAAATTAAAATAAAAAAATAAAAAAATAAAATATATTGATCATTGACGTAGTGTCCAATCTTCTCTACTCAGCTGAGGACCAGCATGTAAAAATAAAAGGTTGAAATTAAGAGAAATAATTGCGAAATAACATCAAACTTGTGAGAACGATTAAGACTTCTCAAACTCATTTGAATTCGGGGAGATAGAATCGATGAGCTTATACCTGGTATGTCTGATTAGAAAATTGATTATTACCTTTTTGTTGAATTTAGTAAAAATAAATTCATTTAATGTAGTTTTCTGATTTATATTATTCGGTTTTAAAATTTTTATTTATAGATTTTGGCACGTATCAAACGACTTCACTCAAATCTTGTTGATGATCAGAGCTTAAAAAATAATCTTTTTTTTTGTATGTTGGAGAATTCGGAGTATCTTAAAACAGATACCTAGCTAATGAGGAAACAATTACGGGCTTGTTGAGCAGAATATCTAGAATTAACCTAGAACAATTAAAATTTCTAATTATAGTGTAATAAACTTTTATGTTTTAATTTCACTTTCTTCAATGTGATATCGAACCGCATAGTTTGGGTCAGAGTACCCGGTTTTATCTCCATGCTCAGCTATACTATTCAATATATTCAGTCATTTAAACTGTGCCCGAACTTGTAATTAGTTTCTGTTTAGAATATATATAACATAGAATACAGTTTCGTGAAGTTGTTCCCTACTCTGAAAAAGAACTATAAACTTTTTCCTTTATAAAGTAACTAAGATGTCATGGTATTCTTCCTGAATCCTTTGAGCCTAACCTATTGCAAATTGAACTGTTATTGAAGTAGGCAGGTAAAAAAGGAAACAGGCGAGGTATTCGCAGGGCTCGCTACTATTCAGCCCTGCTAGCGAGATAGGAGCCAAAGAGGACTATTTCTCCGTCGAGTGGTTTCAAAGAAGCAGAAAATCAGCTCCTCTGTCTTGGCTGCGCACGAGAAATCGCCTCTCTCGTCTTGTCTTTTGACGGCGGAACAAGTTTGTTATTAAACTTGCTAGGGACATTTCTCATACTCGGCTCCTAGTCAATAACACTTGTGTTTCATAGTCGCTGATTCCTTTACCGAGTACTCATATACTTTATGGAATATATTATTTATTTCTTACATAGACTTAGTGAAGGAACAATAATAAAAGGGACGATGATAGTTGGGTCTATAGTCCGTTCCACTTCGAGATGGCAGTAGATCGCGTGCGCTGTTGCCTAATCTTCAAATTACCCGATTTTCACGTTTCAGTTCTGTCAATTTCATTTTATTTTTTCTTAATTTTATAATGTGATTCTCCATCAGCCTATCGTAAAAATAAAACGAAAAAGATAAATCTACTATCGCAATAAAATATTTTTGGTAATTGTTTCATCTCTTATTCAGGGCTGACCTCCTATTCTGACTTCTGAGTCGAGACTATATATAATTTTATAGCAAAGCTCAAAATTTTGAATGCCCATTTTATTTCTTTCTATCTAATAGGCATCAGTATATATATTAAGCTACGGGCCAAAATTGTTTTTGGTTTAAGTCAGAAAAATCGGCAGATACTATTGTTTACTCTGTTTCCTCATTATAAATGTTTACTAAAAAGATTTTAATGAAATGTTGCCCACATGGACACGTTGATAGATCCCTCGCAATGTAATTAGATTTTGAGATGAGCAACTGCCGCTAGTCTTTTTTTTTTTTTTTTTCAATCAGGGTGGATTCATCTCTCTAATGAAAAATCAGTCCATTCCAATTATTTTCTTAGTCGTTGAAGAGTTGGAATGTTTGTGAAATCCATCTTTAATTTCAATCGCTCCTTTGATTTGACAAGATAATACCTGAAATTCTAGGTGCCTCTACTTTTACTCTTATATGAGGCGAAATTTATTTTGTAAAAAATAAGTTGTAACATCGCGTATATATTGGCAATTTCTTTTTTTACTTAATATTTATGGGGCAAATTACTTATAAAAATCAAAAGGTAAATAGTTTTGTCCTTAATTATTTTTGTGTATTAAACCAGAATTGTTATGACCGAAAAAGTATTTGCACCACAAATGTTTAAACATGCTTATTTTATGATGAAATTTGTTGTTTTCATAAATAAAAAAAAAAAAAAAACTAGTACAATGCGTGCAACACAAAATTTCACTTACCAGCCTACTTGTATTAGAAACCGACGTGTTTTGATAATTGTGTAGGCGAAATTTAGAAAATTGTCAGAAAATACCTTTGTCCATTTATTTTTGTTTGTTATTCTCAATAAGGTAAAGATTATCATAATTATAGTAAAACTTGAAAGTCTTCACTAATTTTCGATTCATTATCATCCATCTATTTCTTTTTTAGGGATCTTTTTTTTTTTCATTTTTGGTAACAATATCAGGGATGGGAATAGATACGAGTATTTGCGGTTCATAGAAAATTGGAACTTAGTTTTCAAATTTTTGTCTCTAATGCCTTTCCAGAAACCACCGAAGGTGATTGTTTATAATTGTTCCAGCAAAAACTGTTTGTAATTGTTCCATCAAATGCCAATTTTTTTCAGAAAACTTAAGTACCTAGGGAGTTTCTTTAACTAATCAATATTGAAATAAATGTTTTGAGATGTACTTGGTTGACCCCGGCAATAAACTTCCTTTGTTTGCTATTGCGTGATCTGTATTACTTTTCACCTATTTAAATTACATCGGTACAGATTTGTCACTATGATAACTCATCAAATTAATTTTTCTTTAATTACTTGTATCATCTAGATGTCTTTTCATTAATATTTTTTTTTTTCGAATTTCATTTATGAAAGTGATTGGGAACCGGAACGGGAGGTGTTGGGAAGGGGGAGGTGGTACAAACGAGGAGCAGTAACGGATGTAAAAAAAGAAGCGACAGAATTGCCAAGCGTAAAGACAGGACAATGGCCTAGGACTAGCGTACTGATGAAGGCCATTCAACGAGGTGGTGAAAAATGTGGACATTGTCGGGTCGTCGCTCATCCCTCCGCTGACATTTACATTGGCCCTGCATATTACCTTCGTGGTCCCCGTTTGTCACCTCCTCTCTCCCAATTTTTATCTCTTCATATCAACCTGTATTTGTTTCTAAGTGGAATATATCTCTGCTTCGGATCCGGCCGCTGGCTTCGATCATCATTTTTTCCCCTTTAGATGATCGTAATTGTGAGAGCTAAATAAAAGTATTACTGTTAACATGAAAATTATTAAGGTGTCTCCTCATGAATGACCATTCGTAATTCAAGGATGATTAAAACTGCTTGCTGTAAAGCATTGCTTTAATGCAATGAGAGTGACAGTGAGATATTACGAAGCTGGGGTCGTACCACTGATAAACTCAACTGCTTTCCCCCTGGCGGTGGTTTAGACTTAAAATCGTCCTTCTCTTATACTATCAGAATATATATATATATATATATATGCAAATGCGACCTTCGTTCAACTGTACGCCGTATGGAAAAAAAAAATATTACCAGGTCCACGATGATAAAAATCTTCAAATCTAATGTAAAGGCTGTCTTACTCTACGGCTGTGAAACCTGGAAAGGCACTGTTAGAATCATGAAGCAGCTCCAAGTTTTCATCAACCGTTGCCTAAGATAGGGTTGAAAACAAGGAACTATGGAGCATAGCCAGACAGCAGCCTATAGAGGAAGAGATACAAAAAAGAAAATGGAGGTGGATCGGCCACACGCTCCGAAAAGAAGATGGGGCCATAGAGAAGACGGCGCTGGATTGGAATCCCCAAGGCTCAAGGAAACGAGGACGACCGCCTCGGTCTGTCTCAGACCTGGCGTAGGAACGTGGCAGAGGAATGGAGGGCAGCTGGGAAGTCTTGGCAGGAAGTCGAGGCTCTCAGCCGGGATCGCAAAGAGGGAAAATTTTGTCGTTTAGCGGCCAAAAATCTATAACTCCAGACCAAATAACGATAATCGAATAATTCTTTTTTCATTAAAGAGTGCGGGATTCCCTGTATCAGTGAGAATAAAAAATAAAAATAACATCGCTCAAATATTTCAAATTAATTTTTAAATGAATTCTTTCTTCACTTTAATTTAAATAAAATAGTTTATTCGGAACAGGGTTTTACATAGGGAATGAAATGAGTCAGGATTATTATCTATTGAGCTTATTGCTTATATACAAGTCTTTTTCAGGCATTTGCTCCTTTTGAAAGATTTTAAAATAATTATTGTCTAAATATAAAAAATTCCAAAACATTAAATTAATAATACCCTATTTTTTAGGAGTTTTAACGGAATAAAATATTGTCATATAATTCAACGAAAAGTATGTTTTATGATTTAGTCTAATTCGAGGCCGAAAATATTATGAAAGTTCAATTATAGGGATTTAAATCTTAAAATCGATATATCGCCGATCGATCGCATTTGATCGATCTAATTCTTTAAATGGTATTTTAGCACCCTTCACCCTTTACCACTGCGAAAAAAATCAAAACCAACTATTGAAAATAAAAGAAGTTATATCAATTTAAGTACTTTCTTTTCATAAATTACATAGTCAATGTGGAAAAAATTGTTATATGAGATATATGAAAAATACCATATGTTTATAAATGTCAATCATTATTACTTGAATAACCAGTAGTAAATAAAGAGCTTTCCAATTTAAGTTTTTCTGAATACATAAAAGTGGCGACGAGGATGGTTAAACCAAAGGAAAGCGATGTCGAAGGAAATGAAGAAGACCAATTTTGCAAGAGAGAATGGTCTTGCGATAAGTTGGACGTGGCTTGCGATGACATCGAAGTCTGGTATGTCATGTTTACTAATCAATTAAAGTTAAATCGTAAAACATCAGAGGAAAGGAAACGCGAATTGTTCATAAGTGGATTATGGCTTAATACGTTAAAACTGTTGATAACATTATGTGCACCGGATTCTATAAATTCGTTTTCGTACGAAGAATTGTTCAAAAAGTTAAAGACAAATCTATGTTCAAAACCAATCAAGGTGTCTGAACGAGTCCAATTCTTCAGTCAAAAACAGTCCGGCCTTTGCCTTTCAGAATTTGCTCTAAAAGTAAAAGAAAAAGCACTTAAATGTGAATTTCCATCTGATTTTTTCCAAGATGCTCTTATCACGGCGTTTGTCATGGGGATCGATGATTTTCATATTCGTTCAGCCTTGTTAGAGAAAGATTACGACGATTTTGCGACGGTCGTTGAACATTCAAAAACTTTGTTTTCGGTAACTAACGGACTCGTTGAGAGGAATGTGCAAACCTTAAGACACAGACTAGCTGCTATGGAAAACGAACGCCTCCCAATGAAGAAGAAAATCCTCGAGATCCTCTTCAGGTACAGGGCGACACCACTCATCAATGGGAAAACGCCAAGCGAACTTTTCCTGAATAGGCAAATCAGAATCCAAATGGATGCTCTCATGCCTCCTATTATCGAGCAATCTTCAGTACCAACAGGACCAGCAAGACAACTTAATGTGGGTCACCGAGTACAAGCCCGATACTACGCAAACAACAAACAACAATGGCGCCCTGGTGTTGTAGACAAAAAGCTTGGTCGTCTTGACTACATTATAAAGCTAGACAACGGGTATTCCTTCAAGAGACACATCGATCAGCTCCGACAGACCGAAGTAAAACAAAGAAATGCTACATTTTCCTGAGGAGAACCCCCTATTGGAAATGCTCTACAACCTGTTGGAAATACAGACAATGAAATGCAACAGTATCCACAGCTATTTCGTCGTCCTCAAATAACTCTAGATCAACTGCAAGGGAACCCAACAGCCCCTGCGGTTAGAGAAGATCAATTGGATCCTCCAAACCTTAGAAGATCAAGCCGCCAAACTCGACCGCCAAAGTATCTAAGTGAATATGTGGTTGGCCAAATTAGGGTGGGAGGACTATAGTGACCAAGTATATTATGTTGGCTGTAAAAGATCATTAATTAACTTGTGGAAAAAAAAACATATGTTCAATTATCTATTGTTATTAATATTATGTGTGAACCATGTGGTGTACATAACCTTTTCAATTATAAATTAGCTGTTCAATAAATATCAATTATCAAATCAAGCCTTGCTTTTAACTTTAAATCAACTTGAGTTATAACAGGGTATCTCCTGAAGTTGAAGAAATTTCAAATGTCGTTCCAAGAACAAAACGTGAGAATTACAAATGTTATTCGTGCGGGGGGGCCACATTTACGGAAAACCTGTCGTTTCAAAGAACTTATATGCCATAAATGTGGTCGAAAAGGACACATTGAAAAAGTATGTAAAGGTAAAATACAAATTGTGGAATGTAAGGATGATTTAACATGTATGGAAACGATAGATCTTTTGAATATTTCGAATAAATACGATTTGGTTTCTCCAATATTTGTCTAATTAGTCGTAAATGGAAAGGATTTTAAGTTCCAACTGGATACGGGAAGTGCAGTTACTGTGATTTCAGAAAAATCTTGGAAATATCTTAAAGAATTCAAGCTTTGCAATTCGGAACATAAATTTTGCTCATATACTGGTCCTACGATCGAAATATTAGGAAAAGGTGAAGTTCAAGTCAAGACCCCTTTAATGAAGAAAAACCTAACCGTTTTTGTAGTAAAAGGTTATGAAGTTAACGATCTATTAGGTAGAGATTGGTTAACGCAGTTGCAGTTGGATACCGTTCCAATTTTAGTATATGTACCGCCGAAGCGAGTTCAAGTTCAAGCTGTTATAGATATGCCAAAACCTACCGATTTGAAAAAATTGGAATCGTATATTGGAATGATAACATACTATTCCAAATTTATTCCAAACTTTGCTGAAATCCGCAACCCTCTAAATCGTTTACGCCGCAATGGAGTTCCTTGGAATTGGACTCAGGACTGCGATGCTGCTTTCGAAACTTTTAAAAAATTCCTAAAATCTACTCAGGTATTAGCTCACTACGATCCAAACTTGCCATTAGTTTTAGCAGCTGATGCTTCTTCGGTCGGAATAGGTTGTAGCCTATCGCATCGGTATTCGGATGGATCTGAGCGTCCCATTGCATATGCATCCAAAACACTGACGTCGGCTGAAGTTATATATTCACAAATTGAACGCGAAGCTCTGGCTATTACTTAAGCTGTAAAAACATTCCCACAATACCTACTGGCAAGGAACTTTATTCTTCAAACAGACCACAGACCACTTGTCACAATATTTGGCTCTAAAAAAGGGATTCCCACGATGACGTCTTCAAGAATTCAACGTTGGGCACTTTTACTTTCATGCTGTACATTTACTGTTGAATACGTGCCTACGAAAAAATTTGGAAAAGTTGATGGACTAAGTCGTCTGACAGTAACTCAATATGTACAATTCGATAAGGATGAAGAACGGTTCCAGAACGTAATTATTGCGGCTATTAACAGCGATTCATTAAATTCAATGCCGGTAACATTTTCAGAAATTGCGGAAGAAACTCATAACGACTCAGTACTAAAATTAGTTTCACAGTGGATTGTATCTGGGTGGCCAGATTTGAATAAAGAAGGTGATCCTGAAGTTATGGAATATTTTAAGATAAAGAACGCCTTATCACTTCACGAAGGATGCGTGATGTTTGGTATTCGGGTAGTAATCCCGCACAAGTTTCGGAGATACGTGTTACAATGTCTTCATGAGGTTCACGATGGTATTGTACGCATGAAATCACGGGCAAGGGAAGCTGTTTGGTGGCCAGGTCTTGGTAAAGACACTGAAGAACTGGTATATAATTGTACTTCTTGCAATACCTATGCGCGAGCAGAACCACAAGAAAGGTATTTGAATTCTTGGCCAGAAGAAAGCGAATCGTGGGCTCGAATTCACGTTGATTTCGCCGGCCCTTTTCAAGATAAAATGTTCTTATTATTGGTCGACTCTTATTCTAAATGGATAGAAATAATTTCGATGTCGAGGATCACCACGACTAATATTGTTGTGGCATTAAATCAAATTTTTTACAGATATGGCCCGCCCATAAAATTTGTTTCAGACAATGCAACCACATTCACGTCAAAGGAATTTGCGGATTTTTGTCGGGAGTGGGGAGTACAGCATATCACAACACCTACCTATCATTCTCAATCGAACGGACAAGTCGAGCGTTATGTGGGTACATTCAAGAGAGCTATATATAAGATTCGCGATGCTATAAGAGGTGGAAAGTTATCGGAACAAATTCAAAATTTTTTGTTGAACTACAGAACTACGATACACCCAGCAACCAAAACAACCCCGGCCAAAAAATTTTTAGGAAGGAAATTACGGAACAAATTGGATATACTACGTCCATATAATACAAGAGAGAATGGGGAGAAGGACAGAACTGTATTTAAAAAATTTAGTATAGGGGAAGAGGTTCTGGCTAGGAGTTTTGGGAAAAACCCCCCATCCTGGACTGCAGGAGTAATTGAGAAGCAAATAGGCCGTAACACTTGGTTAGTAAATATAGGTGGAAGAACCATGCTGACCAATTACGAAAGAAAAACAAAAACAGTAATTCTTCGCGATGGAAACCTAATCAAGTGAAGAGGTGTTATATGAGATATATGAAAAATACCATAAATGTCAATCATTATTACTTGAATAACCTGTAGTAAATAAAGAGCTTTCCAATTTAAGTTTTTCTGAACACATAAAAGAAATCAAAACCCATTTTTATTCAATGATTTCACAGCCATTCTTCTTATTTATAAAATACGAGTATTTTTGGTGCAATAATATAAAAGATAAAGCTCTATAGAAAAAAAAAATAATTTCAGAGAAATAAGCATAGATTTTGCTTAAAATAAATTCTATTTTTTTCCCTATTGAGATTTACTTTTTATATTAATGCACCAAATATATTTTATAAATAAGAAGAATGGCTGTAAAATTATTGGATAAAAATGCGTTTTAATTTCATCCACGTTGAGTATGTAATTTACAATAAAAGATAAATATAAAAGATAAAGCTCTATAGAAAAAAAAAATAATAATTTCAGAGAAATAAGTATAGATTTTGCTTAAAATAAATTATATATTTTTTTCTATTGAGCTTTACTTTTTCTATTAATGCACCAAATATATTTTATAAATAAGAAGAATGACTGTAAAATTATTGGATAAAAATGCGTTTTAATTTCATCCACGTTGAGTATGTAATTTACGAAAAGATAGTATTTTAAATTTTTATAACTTCTATTATTGGCAATAGTCGGTTCTGATTTTTTCCATACTGGTAGAGGGCGAAGGGTGCTAAAATACCCTAGTAGAATTAGATCGACCAAATGAGATCGATCGGCGATATATCGATTTTATGATTTAAACACCTATATTTTAACTTTCAATATATTTTCGGCCTCGAATTATACTAAATCAAAAAACATACTTATCGCTGAATTATATGAAAATAGTTTATTCCGTTAAAATTCCTAAAAAATAGGGTATTTTTAATTTAATTTTTTGGATTTTTTCTTGATCAGACAATAATTTTTTAATTACTTTTCAAACGGAGCAAGTACCTTAAAAAGACATGTATATAAGCAGAAAGCCGAATAGATAATAATCCTGACTCATTTCATTCCCTATGTATAACCCTGTACCGAATAAACTATTTTATTTAAATTAAAGTGAAGAAAGAATTCATTTAAAAATTAATATGAAATACTTTGAGCGATTGAGCGATGGTATTTTTTTTATTTTTTATTCAGACTGACAAAGGAAATGCCATGCTCTTTAATGAAAAAGGAATTATTCGATTATCGTCATTTAATCAGGAGTTATAGATTTTTGGCCGCTAAATGACAAAATTTTCCCGCTGTGGATCGGGATAGATGCCGAAAATTTGCCTCAGCCCTAGGCCCCCGCAGTGGTGGCAACAGGAAATAAGAAGAAGAAGATATCTATTTTAAGTAATGCATACCGTTGGAATTAGAATGACAAAACCTACAATGCCAGAATATAGTTACAATAGTTCCGTTCGCAGAAGGCGCTATTTACCATATTCTCTTATGGAGGGGATCGTGTTAACGCAGGTAGTGGGTTCCTTTTGAGGTACAGTTAAAAAAATTTAGGTTATGCAATATAAAAGTGTTTTTAGTTGTAACCACGTTATAGGTATACATTAAAATTGGATAAATCTGAGAAAATCTAATAAAACCAAAAATGGGAAAACATTTGTGTAATAAACCTCTCCCTTTGATCTATTTCGATGAAATTTCTGCTGTCACATTGCGGATATATAATACATCAAATACCCATCAGCTTCGTATGGTTTAAAGTTTTTGAGCAAGTCTGTTCACACACACACACACACACACACACACACACACACACACACACACACACACACACACACACACACACACACACACACACACACAAACACAGACACACACATAGACCTTTTCGGGACTTAGTTATTTGGACTGAGGGAAAACATTTACTTCCGTTGAAAACCGGAAGTAGAATTTTTTCAAAAACGCATTACCTTCCCATACTATATATTTCATATACATGTAAGTTGGGGCCGGGTTAGCCGAGCGTGAATGAGCGCGACCCGCTTTAGCACGCTCGAGCCGAACGGCGCACAGTGAGGCGAGTCCACTGTCCGGCCGGACATTGGGCCAAAATATGAAAATTAAAATTTGGATTTTTTACTGTAATATTAATAAAGTAGAATCCTTTCCCCGTCATGTGCACTAATTTTTAACTCAATCCTTGCGTTAATAATGATACAATATGAGTTGAAACATGACAGTAAGACATTCATCATTTTTATATTTAAAGTTAGTGTGCCTATATTTTTTGGCTAAACCTAATGGAATGTATACTGTATGATCAAGCATTGCTAATGAATTGTAATACACCAGAAATATAGTTTTGGAACAACATATGCAACAGTTACGACGGTCCAAACAAATGTAAACTATTTGGTACAATATAGTAAAACGTCCTAAATTGCCCGGAAAACTATATATACCCCTTTGTTAGCAAAGGTTTGAACTTTTATAAACAGTTTTCCGATCTTGCCACAATCTGCCTATACTCATTTAAATGAGATTTTACCACGCGTAAACACTGAACTCAAGAGTGAATTTGGTTATTTAGAACATCTTCTTAGCATAAGTGGGTTTTCATCAACTCCTAATCCTTAAATTAATATATTTCGAACCAACTGCAACAATTTATTCACCAAATTACGATTTCCAATAGAATAGCTTTGAACATTTAAAAAATTGTTAATTTTTTTAATATTTTATGTTTGTACTACACTATAATAATTAGTAAGTTAAATGAGTACACTGTAGACGAAATATTGTTAACAAAAATATTTCACTATCTTTCATTTACATTAAATTATAAATAGACAGTAGTTGCTTGGTTAAAGTAGGTAGTTTAGAATTGACTAAAGTCATAATTTTGTTAGCCTTTTTTTTTAAGTCCTGTCAAACAAAATCAAACGTAGTTATTATACGACTTTTGTGCTGCTAACATCATAAATATTAAAAGAAACAATGACCTTTTTTTTTTCTTCAAAAGAATAAGATAGATTTCACTGATACGACCTGGCTTCGGAATAAGGATCAAGAAACAAATCAGAAACATTTTTGGGATTATAGAGAGCACCATTCCAGAAAAATGTCAAGAATCCATAGTTTGCTATAAACTCCGATCCCATTTCAATCTCAATGTAATAGTGTTGTGAAAAGTAAAATGTCCCAGGAAGCAAGAAGGTTGCTCATAAGGTAGAATGTGAAGCTAATGAATAATTTCATAATTTTAAAAAAAGGTATATTATTATTGTTATTATTTAGTTACATTTTAAATCATAGTAGTTATCTGTTTATTATTGTTACAACGTACTACTGTCAACGTAATTGCTAATATTTTAATACAAAATTGTTAATGCATTTGCATAATGCAATGTAATGACAATAATTAAGATTCTGCATTCTCAAAAACATAAACTGACGAAATTCGAGAAGTCCAGCGAAATTTCTTTGAGAGTTATAGCCGATGTCCGACGAGAGTGTGGACTCGTCCCACTGTGCGGCGGCGGGTCGAATCCGCCCTGGGAGGCTTGAATTTTATTTCGTTGAGGTCCCGCGGAATAAATCTCAACCTTCCCACCATGGTTAGAATGGTTGGTTACACCTGTAGAGTAACCCCCGTATGCCACACATGGTCAGGTCAGCTACGGTTCGGGGAACGGTTGTTCGGGGTACCGAACAAAAAAAAAATACAGGTAAGTTAAAGTTAAAATACATTTAAGCCCAATTTTCATTTATTTCCTTTTAAATAATGTTTATAAGTTGGATTATTCCTAAGTCTATTTACCACACCTGATTTAACCAACAATATTAGAGGAATCATTTTACACATCTAATTTCTGCAAAATTTCTGGTGGAGTAGTTAGTATTTATTATTGAAGTTCAATAAAAGTTCTTATTTCTTTCATAAATATATAAAGGTGCTTTGCATTTCGTTTTACTATGTTTTTTTTTCTTGTTTGTTTTTTGTACCGACAGTTTAACCCCTCCAACCAACTTTTTCTCTGGAACTGTGCTTGAAAACAACTACCTTATTTACATACTTATTTTGAATGATACGCAATAACATTAACACTGAACTCTTGTTTTTAATGAAGTATTGTAATATTTATAAGTAATATTTATGTACGTGAAAACATTACCGACCGAGCTTTCACTGGGGTCAACTGAAACCTGCTGTGAAGAAACCGTGAACCTGCTAATGTGGCACATAGACAGGTGGTGCCAGATGTTGCAGGGCTTTTAGAAACGAAATGGAAACTTAGCCTAAGATAGGCAGAGAAGGAAAAGGCCGGTTTTGAGAGGTTAAAAATCTGAAAGGTATGTGAAGTTAACAGATTAAAAAAAAATGAAAAAATATGATTAAGCGATGAATAGGTTGTTTTTGAGTGGGGTGGCAACGTCAATGTATAACATTCTGTGACGATAAATATTATGATGGCACGTGTATGATATGATTGGCTTTACTCCAAGGCAGATGTTGTGTTGTGATTTCTGGGCTGTGGAGTTCATGTTTCGTTGGGTAATTGAGTTTGGTCCTTCATATATGATTGTATAGGGTAAATAAATTCTGTAATTGTTGTACCAGCAATTTTTTGTGCGATTATTGTATTTCTCTATTAGGATATGTGTATTTTACTGGAATCTACACTAATATTTAGAACCTTTGTAAATATTAATGCTATATCCTTTCGTATCTTAGTTTCTATGTAATATAATTATAGAAAATCACAAGAACGACATTATTGCTGCTTATATATGATAATCAGTGCTTAGCAATTTACTAACCCAAACGTCCCACTCAGCGGTAGAACAGATTAAGCCCTAAATAGTTTGCACATTAACTAATTAAATTTTAACTTGACTTCCTTTGAACATAATAATAGCCTCGGGGGGGGGGGGGGGGGGGTTTCTGCTCATAAATTAATCATGCGTTACTCCTTGGCTGTCAAGCTACTTAGTTGGGTTTTGAGCTTTTTGCCAAAGTATGTGAAAATATCATTATCCTTGCGGGAAAGTTTAACATTTATAATTTTTTACAGTCGAACTTCACAAAGATTCATTAGAATTATTGTTTTTATGTACAATTAAATATAAATTAAAAAAATAGATTCTATTTTGGTACCGGATCTAGGTATTCCGGCAGCTACTAAGTCTACGCCCTTGGTACTAATTCAATCAAGTTTGAATCGATTAGGGGCCCGGTGTGGCTGTGCGGTTAAGCGCCGTACTCCCATGCCGGAGCTGCGGGTTCGAGTCCCGCCCTGGGTGGTGCTTTTCTTTCGTAGGAGAAGTATCACCCAGTGCCATGGGTGTTAGTATGGGCAGTATAGGGCTTCAGTAGAAGCCTTAAAGTCCAAAAAAAAAAAAAAAAAAAAAAAAAAAAAAAAAAAAAAAAAAAAAAAAGTTTGACTCGAGTTGGCAAACGTTCCACTTAACTGAATGAATTTATATTCATTATGGTCTAACTAAAAATGCGACTGTTTATTTATTATTATGTTTAAAATTTATGTAATTAATAAAAAAAAGAATAAAACATCTTTAGTCTTACAACAATAAATTTTTGGTAGGTTGCTTGCGAATGTACAAGAAGTTCCCGGAAACAAGAAGCTTTTCCCCCATGGGAAATCAGTGGAGAGGAAGAACATTTAATCTGAACGCCTGCTAATTATTGTCCAAGAGATAAGGTGGTTGAAAAAAATAATTCCTGGAATGGGAGTAAGTCATCTGCTCCGGGGCGTTCATTTATAATTCTCGAGCGATAAAGTTTTAGTCCTCCATTTGGCTAATAGTCAACCGGCTCTGAAAAACCCACCCGAGGCAAGATTCAATTTAGATTGTTTCATTGCTTATGATTTAGAAGGCCTGATTTTGACGGCTGAAAATTCAGTTTTAACGATCCTCTTTGATCTTAATGCTCCTGCTGATACCGACCGCATAAGATTTATTTGTAAATTATTTTTAACCAGTTTGTGAATTATATTTTTGTTTACCTGCCCTAATGCATTACTTGTAATCATCCTATAAAATATAACAAAATATTATTATGTTTTAGAGGTTATTATCATTTTATGGGTTTAGTTATTGTATGTTACAATTTTTTTCTGATCAGTTAGGTCGGAAACAACATTTTATTTTTGCTCCAAGACTTGAGTTGAAGAAAAATTTCCTCATAATTAAATTTTAAAAGTATAATTTGATTTTGAGAATCCCTTAAGCTATTGAAATATTTCCATTAGGCAGCGACCCACACTGTTTTCTATCTATTTTTATTTCCTTATAAACTTTAAATGATATTATAATATATTTTAAATATTAAAGGATAACGTCTGCGAATAACGCACACATTTTTTTTCTTCTATTTACCTGCTCAAGACATATATAGTAAGGCGAAGTATTGCGATCGAGACGAATTTCGACTTCCTGTTTTCAACAGAAATACACATACACATTTTAGACGTCCCCTGAGTACAAATAACTAGGCACAGCGAAATGATGTCTGTGTGTATACTGACTAACTAAAAAACGATAAATCGTACGAAACTGAAATTAGGTATTTGAAGTAGGTAAATTAGGTATATGCTCGAGATGTGATGCCTTCAAAATTGAGTTAATGTAGTGGTGCCTTTATTCAAACGACTTTACTCCTCTTTAAGATATCTCCAAAACGGATCTATCGATTTCGATTGAATTTATGAACTATCGTTCAATATGGTGTATTTTTTATCGTCAGAGAAACGATCTGATAGACCTTAAATGGTAAATGAAAACTATCTTCTTATGACTTATCTTTGATTTTGTTTATTTGGATTAAATAAAAATTTCTAATTATCCTTAGTAGCAAGAAATGGCTAAATATAAAATATGGAAGGACTTTATAAGGGTGTAAAACAATATTTGAAGAAAAAAATATTTGTTTTCTCAAAACGAAAATTTCAATTTTCGTTAATAAGAATAGTTATAGTATATATATCGTTTTATATTTATAGTATATATATCGTATATATAATCAGAATTTAAGAAAGAATAATATTAAGTTTAGAAAGTGATATAAGGTCACTGATTAGCAATAATTGGAAAAGTATTAGGCTTTCACATTGCTTAACATAAACTATTGATTTCCAGGCCATTCAGTTCCAACTGTCTTAAAACTAATTCAAAACTTAAAAAAATATCGAATTAAAAGAAACTATCGAACAACTTTTTTATTTTTATTTATAATGGCATTTTGAAAACTTTAATTTGTTGCAGCATTATGAGAGAAGGCAAAGAATGTGGTTTACAAAATGTTTATCGATCGGAAATAAACATATGGCAGATAATATTTGTCCTATATCTCCATTTTCTTGACTATTCACTGTGCGCTGATCTCACTGAGGTGTTCCAGATGTGGGTGGTTGCTTTATTTCTTTTAATGTATTAATTTATGCATATTCGAAAATAATTTTCCTTATATTTGAAATTTAGGCTTTTAACATATACGATTCTCCCAGTTTCATTATTGCTTTTCTACTGACTAAAGTGTTTCTCGCAACCTAATATCTGGTGTTTGATTTTCGATTTAGGCCTCCTGGATTCTGGAAGATTATTGTCCCCGTGCAATACTTCTCATCCTTTCTTCATTCGCTCTGATCGAAAATTCTCTCTAATGCTAAAAAGAAAAAATATTTCTCATTTCAATCAAACTCGTTGTAGACTTTCCGATTCCTGCTTCAATCTTATTCTCTCAGAATCAGGTATTCAGTCTATCGGAAAAGTTTTCAATTTTACTTGATCACTTTTGAAGAAACGATTTGGACCTGGTGCACCTTTGATGTTATTTCAACCCACCCCCTCCCGGGCTCATCCTTCCTCCCTTCTGCGTAACCATCACGTTTTAGATTATGGCCCTATGTCTGCTCGATACATATTACGGTTTACCGGGGCTAATGCATAGCCTACTTCACTAATACATCGTCTTTGTTATCATGTTTGATCTATAACAAGGTTAGAGATGTAATTGGATGGTCAGGAACAGGAAAGCCGATGGGATAGAACGGAAGTGGTCATCTATCAAGAATCAATCACGTTTGGCGGACCCGCAAGTGCCCTCTGATCTGACATGGCCGTGGATATATGGCTGTATCCAATTTAGTCATTAACGTCTATAGACTCTATCATCACTTACTGTTTGCACATTGATTGAAAGGGATACTATTATTTATACAAGAACAACATAGTAATACACTTAATTCTCAGGTATCTTAGAAAATGATAATCATACTTCTAGAGTATAAAGCGAACAGTAACGACCCTTATTACTATAACAACAAGACATTGTTAGTACTTATTAGACAATATATCAGATCAAAAGTTAGAGTCTTTCAAATTTAATTTGATTTTTGCTATTAGAGACAGGATATTTGCTCATGGAGAAATCTGTGTTCAATCTGTATGTTCAATCTGGGGGATAAATTCAATGTAGATCGGTTTATCATTACCATCATGCCTTTTAAGAACATGATGAAAAAAATAACGGATCAATTATAATTGTCGATAATTATCGACCGCTTCAAAAATTATTTATTTTAATCTCATAATCATTATATAATATAAATATTTGTTATATTATATAGCTATTTCTATCACCCCGTTCTACCTTTTTTACAATATATCGTCGAAAAAAATGATCGTTCAGAATCGATTTTTATTTCTATAATCTCCTAAAAAATATTCCTACAAAAAATTAAAAAGAATCCCTAGAACGAACGTAGTTTCATGAGCAAATGGGGTCCTATTTAATAATAATTAAAGTCCTATTTAATCGCTCCGTTGGCCTGTAGTTAAAGTCCTATTGAATCGCCCCCCCTACCGTACACCCCCTCACATCCCTACAAATTGCATATCGTTGTGTTCTTTGCGATAAAAGATTAAGAAAAAGGCAATGTTCCCAGAAACAAAAGTGGCCGCACTAACCCAAAATGGCGTTAAAATATGGCGGAATGACGAATTTGATTTTAGTTCGTTTTTGGATTACTGACATTCACCATTATGCTTAATTTCGTCATAACTTGTCTTTCATTAAAGCTAGATAGTTCTAGATAAATAAACAAACGTACTAAAAAATTAGTCTAGACAATATATATATTTTTTAAAACCCTTGTCAGTTCCCAACCAAATCGCGAGAAAAAAAATACTACTATTTATTTATTTTTACTTTCACTTACCTATATATGAAATATATAGTAAGTGGAAGTATTGCGATCGTGAAAAATTTCGACTTCCGGTTTTCAACGGAAATACACGTTTTGGGGTCCCCTGAGTCGAAATGACCAAGTCCCGCGAAATGGTCTGTGTGTGTGTGTGTCTGTGTGTGTGTGTGTGTGTGTGAACAGACTAGCTCAAAAACTATAAACCGTGCGAACCTGAAATTGGGTATTTAGTGTAAGTATATGCCCGCGATGTGACAGCATAAATTTCATCAAAATTACTCAAAGGGAGGGGGTACTTTATTTAATAACTTTTTATGTTTTTTTCGATTTTCTCAAAAACGGCTCTAACGAATTTGATTAAACTCAGTATTTGATGTAATAATATGCCCGAGATATGACTGTAAAAATTTCATCAAAATTGATTAACCGGAGGAGGGACTTTACTTAATAAATTTTGTATCATTTTCACGTGTTTTTTTTATTTACTCAAAAACGGCTTTAACGATTTTGATTAAACTGAGTATTTGATGTAATAATATGCCCGAGATATGACTGTAAAAATTTCATCAAAATTGATTAACCGGAGGGGGGACTTTACTTAATAAATGTTGTCTCATTATCACGTGTTTTTTTTATTTACTCAAAAACGGCTTTAACGATTTTGACAAAACTCAGTATTTGGTGTTGGTATATGCCCGCAATGTGACAGCACAGATTTCATCAAAATTGGTCAAAGGAAGGGGGCACTTTATTTCATAACTTTTTTTCCGATTTTTACCTTTTTTTCGATTATCTCAAAAACGGTTTTAACGATTTTCATCAAATTCGCCATGTTTAATGAAAATTAGGTGTTCTTTAATATCAGGTAAGAAATGAATGTGGAAAAATGTGTAACTTTGAGAAGTGGCATTAACACAACGCATTCATTTCTAATCTAATGTAAGTAAGTGGGTAAGTGAAAGTTGTGTGTTGCGCGCACGCACCAGATTTTTTATTTATTTATTTATGTTTTCCATGTAGATTTGCACCTGCGCTGTGGCGCATCGAGCAAATTTGGTAACTGCTACTTTTGACTCTGACTTTCTTGCATTATAATTTACTTAAGTAAGAGGTCTCTTGGCCACCTTCGTTTCAGTCGACGTCGAGGCTGACCAGGTAACAGGGAGGAGGAAAGAGAATGGATGAGTGGGTTAGGGTGATTTAGTGTTGAAGAGTGGAATGTTTGATATTTGTCGTGTATGAAAGATTTTACTGTCGGTATGTTCATGTCATTGTGCAGTGTATTATTCGAAATAAACCAAAGTGCATTTGTGATGCACCTGAGAATTTTGGATTGTGATGTTTGTATTTTGTTGATGTGGATGTCTTTCGCGGAACCCCAAAGTTCTGCTCCGTATGTCCAAAAAATCTGGTGCGTGCGCGCAACACACAACTTTCACTTACCCACTTACTTACATTAGATTAGAAATGAATGCGTTGTGTTAATGCCACTTCTCAAAGTTACACAATTTTCCACATTCATTTCTTACCTGATATTAAAGAACACCTAATTTTCATTAAACATGGCGAATTTGATGAAAATCGTTAAAACCGTTTTTGAGATAATCGAAAAAAAGGTAAAAATCGGAAAAAAAGTTATGAAATAAAGTGCCCCCTCCCTTTGACCAATTTTGATGAAATCTGTGCTGTCACATCGCGGGCATATACCAACACCAAATACTGAGTTTTGTCAAAATCGTTAAAGCCGTTTTTGAGTAAGTAAAAAAAACACGTGATAATGAGACAACATTTATTAAGTAAAGTCCCCCCTCCGGTTAATCAATTTTGATGAAATTTTTACAGTCATATCTCGGGCATATTATTACATCAAATACTGAGTTTAATCAAAATCGTTAGAGCCGTTTTTGAGAAAATCGAAAAAAACATAAAAAGTTATTAAATAAAGTACCCCCTCCCTTTGAGTAATTTTGATGAAATTTATGCTGTCACATCGCGGGCATATACTTACACTAAATACCCAATTTCAGGATCGCACGGTTTATAGTTTTTGAGCTAGTCTGTTCACACACACACACACACACACACACACACACAGACACACACACACACAGACCATTTCGCGGGACTTGGTCATTTCGACTCAGGGGACCCCAAAACGTGTATTTCCGTTGAAAACCGGAAGTCGAAATTTTTCACGATCGCAATACTTCCACTTACTATATATTTCATATATAGGTAAGTGAAAGTAATAGGTCTTAAAATAGTCGTGTAAATTATTCGCTTGTTTCTTAAGGTGAGTGTTGATCTGTAGTCCAGGAGATGTGAAAGCTGCTTGTACCGTCTGTTGAGTTCCTGTTTTTTAAATTTGGTATGTATGTTCCACGTGAGTCGTTTGTCTAGGTACAGTCCAAGGTATCGTACGAAATTCTTTGAAGTAACTGGGTCATTGTTAATTGTCACAGGTGGACAAGTAGATTTTCGTAGAGAAAAACTTACGTGACTTGACTTGGAGGAGTTAATTTTTATTTTCCATTTTTCGAACCATTTTTCTATTTCAAATAGATGACTTTGAAGGGCGAAGGATGCGATAGTAGGATTTTGATGTGTTGAAACGTTAGCTGTGTCATCAGCGAAACTAAAGATAGTGGTGCGAGGGTGCTCAGGGATATCTGATGTGTAGACGGAATAGAGTAAATGACTTAAAACACTACCTTGTGGTACACCCGCAAGTTGATGAAAGAAGGAGGAAAGAGAAGAGTCAACTGAAACACAGAAATACTGGTTAAGAAATAAAGATTAAAGAATCAGGAAGTAAGTAGAAGGAATGTGCGGTTTGATTTTCCAAAGCAAGCCCTTGTGCAATACACTGTCAAAAGCTTTCTCAATGTCGAGGAAAACAGCAGAGCAGTATTCTTTTTTCACCAAAGCGTTAGAGTGTGCGAGTGGCAGAGAGGTAGTGATAAAGAAGTCAAGAAAGTCGGGAGATTTTGATAGTGAAGTAGGCCAATAGGTAGGTTGTGATGGGGAAAGAACAGACAGCTTGAGATCGTCGATACATTTTTGTAGCCTTTTTCCTCGAGTACTTGATAATCGAGAGCCCCATCTTGTGTTTTTAGCGTTGAAGTCTTCACCAATTAGGAATGGTTTTCCCATTGCTGAGAAAAGATTTTTAAACTCATTTATTGATACTTTTTTGTTGGGGGCAATATAAACTGAGGCTACCGAAAGCTAGAATTTTGGAGAGTTTAGAGAAATGTTGGTATATTGAATAGAATTTGTTGGTGCAGCTGTTAACAAATGATGATTTAACGATTTGTCCACTATAATTGCCTTGCCTCCATGAGCTTTATTATCGGGGTGGTCTCTTCTATATATTTCGTAACCGTTTAGTTTAATTGTTTGTTTGTCCGTTAAGTGAGTTTCTGTTATCAGTGCGATGTTTATGTCCTGTTTTTTTTTGGAAAAATTTCCAGTTCGTTGTTATGTTGGAGCAGACCATTGTAATTCCACACGAGTATTCTAAGAGAAGCAGGTTTAGGTTTAGCCATTGATAGGAATAGAAATAAAGGATGAAACTAATTTTGTTAGCAATTCAAGAATGGGAGATAGAAGGGATTTCAGTTCAGATAGGAAAGGTTCAATGGAAGATTTTATAGCCGAAGAGATATCAAACGAAGAGGAAAGAGGGTGAGAAGAAAGAGTGGAAAGGCAACTCCCTGTTACCTTTGTAGTTGGCTCACCACCTCTCTCCAAAGAAGGATTATTCTCTCTTGAAGTTTGACCTGTCTGCTTAACGTGTTCTTCTTTTGGTTCATTTGTTATAGAGAGGTCAATAGAAGATGTTTAGTGATGAGCGGAGGGAAGTTCCATAGTAGTCGGTGCGAGTTGAGGGGGAGGAATTTCTTGTTGTACATTTCCTGGTGCTTGATTGTGATTGGCTTGTTTGTTTCTTAAGTCTTTCAGCTTTTTAAATACTGCGCATCCTTTGTAGTTAGCAGGATCTGCTTCATTACAATTTGCGCAAGTGGCTGGGGTATCTTTCGATTTTCTGCATTCTGATGAAATGTGAGTTCCAGCACACTTAACACATCTTGGTGGTAGGCTACAATACCCTTTAGTATGACCATAAGCCTGGCAACTCTGACATTGAGGTGGCTTTTTTTTTCTTATACGGCTCTTCTACTTTTATTCTGGTATAAATCAGAAACTCCAGTTTGAAGATATCTGGAATCTTTGGATTCCTTAGGAGATCTACAAAAAATATTGGTAACGGTAGTTTTGATTTAGGGTGATGTGCATTTGCAATATTTTTTACATTGAATCCTTTTTCTTCTAATTCAGATTTGATATCTTCGATGTCGGTTGTGTGATAGAGATTTCTTATAACGATCCGAAAGGGTTTCTCCTCTTGTAGTTGGTATGTGTGATAGGATAGTTTCTGGGTTTGCAATAATTGTATGATCTTGCGATAATCGTCCGGAGGGGATGGGTAAACTATTGTTTCGTTAATGCAAGAGCGACAGTAAAATCCACTAGGCCCTACTTCGGAAGATAAGCTCAAGCATAATTCTTTGTAGTTTGTTACAAGTTTTATATGAATAGGTGGAGGTCTAGAAATAGAAGTGGATGTTGTATATCGTGGCTAGAGGTCGAGCTAGAGGCTAGCTCAGAAGCTGCTTCGTTAGGTGGTGTAGCTTGTTTGGGAACAGATTTCTGTTTGGCTCCCTTAGCAGGAGATTCGGGATAATTTGATTTCGTAGGCTTTATAAAAGCCGGAGGTCTTTTTCTACTAGTTACCTCTTTTGATTTCTGTGGCTTAGTCATCTTGCAGGTCTGAGGACTTGCGGTTTCCGCAATGCTCCTTGTATGAAGCGTATAAGCTCCTTAACTTAACTCTAGTTTAAAGGACAAACCTTTTGTTCTGGAGGTAGAGCTTTTTTCAAAATAACTTTCCTAATTAAAATGTGCCTTGTAGTGTTATCGTTTGAGGTTCTTTGTTCTTCTTTTAGTCTTCTGGTACCAAAATATGACAGATTAAATATCGATTAAAGTACTACTAATAATAATATTTAGAAAAAAAGAGACGTTTATTGCGATCTTATATTAATAGGCTTAATTTTCACAAGCTCAAGGCCACAATAAACATATGTCAGTAAATATTCGCAAGGCAATTCTAAACGAGCTAGAAAAAGGAGCTTTTTTGAGGCAGAAATACCGATGCTCATTAGGCCCTATTAGTAATATTAGAAAGACAAGTGCAATCCATTTGAAAGGGGTTAAAAAGGATAGGGCAGTTCGTAAGCCAAAACTATCTGACCCTAAACACTTCTTGCTTATTGTTCGGTACAACATGATCTGGCATTATAGACTGATCCCAGTAGAGGCTAGTTTCCTTATTAGACAGAACCGTGGGGAATAACGATTATAAGGTTTTGAGCTTTCGGCAAATCAGTAATATTTGGCAAGTCCCAGGTGGATTACTTTTGCCAAGTTGTACTCAAGGTATTCTGTACCCGCTAGTTTGGTGACAGCCTGACTTTATTTGCTAAAGGGGCTCGATTGCTACTTTACTTAGTCTACGTCACTATGCTGCCGTGTTACTAATAAGAAAACTACTGTCTACTGGGATCAGCCTATAACAACAGGTCAAATAGTACAAAACAATAAACTAGATATCCTACTACTGCATACAGTGGAAAAAACTGGTGCGATGCGCGCAACACACAACTTTCACTTGCCAACTTACTTTGATTAGACATTAACATGTTTTGTTAAAAGCCATTGCTCAAAGTCACACATTTTTCCACATTCATTTACACAAGTTTTTTGTAATTAAATAAAAGTTTTTACTTGTGATAATGCAAGCATTGTACTCAAGTCGTCTGATTTGATAATTCTCTATTTAATTGAAAACTTCATATAGTTACAATGAAAAAAATAATTTCCATTAAATGAAAAGAACACTTTTTTTTTTTTTTTTTTTTTTTTTTTTTTTTTTTTTTTTTTTAATAAGGGCGTCAACCACTAGGGTCATCGTCGCCCTTTATTTCAAATTTCTGTTTATATCTTATGATATAATTCTTTTAATTTTAGAAAGTCGTATAGTTTGTCTGTTACGTTGTCTTGCAGTATACTGTATAGATCGTTAGGTATGTCTAAAAGTGCTCTGTATTCTTCGTATGCCCTGCATTCCGTCAAAAAATGCTTCACTGTCAGCGGACAGCCACAAGCCTGACAGTCGGTAGGGTCTTCGCGAGCCATTAAATATCCATGTGTCAAGCGCGTATGACCAATGCGAAGACGCGTCAAGATTACTTCCTCTCTGCGCTTACTCCTATTAGAGGACTTCCATGGGATCACTTCTCTTTTAATTTCATGTAATTTATTTTCAACTAAGTGCAACCACCTGTTTTCCCAACTTTGTTTTATTTTTTGCTTGTTGAGGGATAAAAGTCCGATTTTTGGGGTAGTTAGTCCCCAGGGATGGATCGGAGATGTTACAGTCTCATGGAATATGGGTAAATCAAGGTCTAGGTCCAATAAGGATGCTGCAACACGGACTGGAAAGGATGTTCTCTTCTTTAAGGAAACTTGTTGCTGGGATAAGACCAGTTTATTGGGGAATAGGTAATTCAAAGGATGATGGTGGGTGGAGAGGATTTTAACTAAGTATTTGAGATCGAGTTCTTGTCGTCTTAGGTCTAGTGGAGGTACGCCAGCTTCAACACAAAGACTACTAGAAGGGCTAGAACGAAAAGCACCGGTTGCTAACCTAAGACCCGTATTCTGTATAGTTTCCAGCATTCTTAGGGCTTGAATAGAAGCTGAGTTGCGCTAATAAAAGCTATAATAAATAAAAGGCTAATGATAAAAATAAATAATATTCTGAAGACAGTCAATCGTGCTTTTGATGACATAACTAATAATGTAACGATGAGAAGAACCAGAATGTTTAATAATAGCATAGAAATTTTAGATTAAATTTATTACAAAAAGTGTAGTGTTGGAATAAATTAAGTTCTAAGAATTACAGCTAAGAATTCTTTTTGCCTACTTTAGGTTTTGGTTTTGATCCAGTTTTAGAGGGTTTTTTTGGGAGGTTATAGTACTTTGGTCACTTATAGATGAATTTGTTGATGCTGTCCTATTTCTTTTTAGATTTGCATCCGAATCCGGAATTTTTGACAAAGAGTGTTGTTCAATATTGTTTTCACAAGAGACAGTTTGTTCATTAACGCTAACGACTGATTTATTTACAGAAAAATTCTCCTTCACAGGCAAATTAACGGCTATCTTTTCAGACCCCAATATGCTCGTTATCGTGTTGTTGTTCATTAAGTTAGATTCTAGGAAGGCTATTTTTTTGTATAGCATATCAACAGTGCTAGTAAGTTTACCTATCTGATCTAGTAAGGCCTCAGTGATTTGAGGAGTGGGGGGAGCGGTCGGCGGAGCTCGTACTACTTCGACAGCTGTCGGCGATCGCTCGTTGTTAATCGGTTCCTGTCTACTAATAAGTAGTTCTGCTTGTCTATATGAAAGCGCTCTGTTTTCATTATTTATTTTTTTAAAAATCCTTTTTACATTCACGACACCATACTGCTCGAGTTCGGAAACTATTTCATTCTCTGAGCAGTTTAGTAGTTCAGGTACGTAGGCTACACCACGGGAGAAGTTAAGCGATTTATGTAATTGAAATGTAACTGGAATTCCTTGAAATGATTTTACGTTACTTAAATTTAAAAAGTCCTTTTCATTATTCACTGTAAGTAAAGTGGACCCATTTTTCAAAAATTTTATATTTATTTGTGGACATTAACTTTTAATAAATCGGCAGACACTAAAAGGGCTAAAATCTTTAAAAGTTTTATTTAAGGAATTTGTTCCTAGACTCATTATGAGATACTTATTAGACCACCTTCCCATAGTTTTGAAAAAAGATTCCTGAAGGTCAGGAGGTTTAGGGTCTAATTCGCACATGTTTTACCTAACCTAATCTTACTTTCTAAGCTTAAAACCTAAATATTTCCTTATAATCTACTTGACTAATATTAAATTGATTCTATTTTTACTAAACAACTAATTGACAATAAGAAAAAACTTATGACTAGGGCTTATCGCTTTGAATATAGTGAGCACAACAGGAGCAACTATTCACTTCGGCTTCTAAACACCATATGAAATTAATATTTTATATGGTATTCAAAATTAATAGATTAAAAAAATAATAATAAAATTAAAATAAGTAAATAATCATCTAAGTATAAAGAAAACAAAACAATAAAATTATAAACAAAAATAGGGGGTACTCCCTGCTTGCAGAGAATAAGCCGGGCGGCTACAGAAAGACACAGCAAATCCTCTTCTCAAAGGTGCCGAAACTTCAAACAACGCAAACCGCGATCTGAACACTACCGCTGCTGAAGCAAGACTGAAAGAGTTTAAGTTAAAGATTAAGTTAAGATAAGATTAAGTTAAAGATTAAGTTAAGATCGATTAAGTTAAGATAAGATTAAGTTAAAGATTAAGTTAAGATCTTTAATTAAGTTAAAGAACATCTTTAATTATAAACAATGGTCTGTCATTAAAGGCGTATGCGTAAGTACTGCGCATGCGTGGGCTCAACATGTTTTATAGCTGACGGAATATTTATGTTTTTTTCTCTTTTACTTAGTTCATTTTTTTCTTGTTACATATTTAGCATTTTCTTATTTTTAGGAGAAACGAGAGACACATAATTTCCCCATATAAACAAAAACAAAGGTATTTTATAGGAAAACAGAAAAGGCTCCTTTCCTATTTAAGCCCCCTCAGAACATTTTAATAATGATAAAGCTTACCTGATATTAAAGAATACTTGATTCTCATGAAATATGGCGGTTTTAATGAAAGT
Organism: Aelia acuminata; assembly: GCA_911387785.2. NCBI lineage: Eukaryota > Metazoa > Arthropoda > Insecta > Hemiptera > Pentatomidae > Aelia > Aelia acuminata. The sequence goes on along the minus strand of OU426979.1, from coordinate 126,771,447 downwards.
CGTTAAAGCTATTTTTGAGAAAATTGAAAAGATCTTAAACATGGGAATAAAGTTATGAAATAAAGTACACCTTTCGTTTGATAAATTTTGATGAAATTTTTTCTGTCATATCACGGGCATATACATACATCAAATACCCAGTTTTATCAAAATCGTTAGATCCGTTTTTGAGAAAATCTAAAAATATGTAAAAATGGGCAAAAAGTTATGATAAAAAGTACCTACCACCTACGTTTAACCCATTTTGATGAAATTTTTGCTGTCACATCGCGGGCATGTACATATAAGAAATACCCTATTTCAGGTTCGTACGGTTTATCGTTTTTGAGCTAGTCTGTTCACACACACACATACAGACCATTTCGCGGGAGTTGGTTATTAGGACACTGGGGACCCCAAAACGTGTATCTCCGTTGAAAACAGGAAGTCGAAATTTTTCACGATCGCAATACTTTCCCTTACTAATTATTTCATATACATATAGGTTAGTGAAAGTAAAAAGGCCGATGTAGTCGAAATTGGGGTTCCTAATGACAATGATATCCATAAAGTCATTGGAGAGAAAGTGAGGAAATATCAGCTTCTCTACGAGGAACTGAAACAACTCTACCACCTGAAAGAACCAAAAGTGATGCAATTAATCTTATCCAGCAATGGACTAGTTCCAAAGGAAACGATTAGCAGTTTCCAAGCACTTATATCATCATATATATACCCAGACATACACCTATTACAAGAAAAACAGATTAAATGCTTACACTGATGGAATGTGATTAATATTTACTTGAGAGACTTTACTTAGAAATGTATTCATTTGTATAATTACTGTCTTGAATAAATAAAAGTAGCATTTAGGAAAGCAAACGGACTATGTACTACCTAATAAAAAAAAAGATATTAAGAGAAAAGGAAATTTTTATTATTATTTCAGCAAGGTAAAGATTTGTTAACAGTTGATTTTCCATCATCTTTGATTTCAAAGTTAGGTAATTTAATTTGCTTATATTGAATTTATTCTAGCTTTATTTTTAAAAAATAGTGGTAGTCGGGCATAATTATTGCACATTGAAACTAACTATTAAATAGTAAAAAACACATTAAAACCTTGGTCAATATTGCACAACTACAATTGGACGAGTTTCAATTCAATTCAAAGATAACAAGAGTAAGCAAATAGAGCAGGGAAAATCAAAACAAAGATATGCGCGCGCAGTTATATCGTGGAGATCCACATCTCTAAATCAACTTTTATCTAACCACTACCAGCATTGATGGAACATGGCATGACTTGCAAGAGTGCGCTAAATAAAATTTCTGGGCATAATATGTTAATTTTTTTTTAAATAATAAATTACTGAATTCAACTGGTAATTATATTGGTGGGTATTGACCATAATAGTTGCTGGAGACCCCTGATATTTCGGAGGGAATTACCGAAGCCATCCAAATGGATCCGAACGACCTTCTAGAGAAAGGAATTTTTGTAATTGCTCCTGAGGTAGGACAGTAATTAGGAACCATTGGCGGCTCAACAACCCTTCTTTCTTCCTTGGGGACCTCCTCTGCCTTTTAACTCTAACTCAAAGGATAACCCTTGACCCCTCAGCAAATTATTTCGAGTATTCATTTAATTTAAAGTAGAACAGTAAACACTATAGATAACTGGTTGCATATTAATTATTATTATGATTCTAACAGAGGGCTTGTTACTAGGGTTTTGCCTATTTAAAGTGGATTTATGCTCCTTCATAACTTTTTAAAAATCCGACAGTTTACTTTTGGGTTAAAATCATTGCCTTAAATACTCTATGTAAAGAAAATTCATATTACCTGACCATCTTTAACCACACACTGTTTTACTGGTCTATTGTTTATAGGGTAATTAAATTAATTACTTTCTTACCCGCAACTGTTAGAAAATTTTTGGAAGAAGGACATTAAAATAGACACAATAGATATTTCTTAAGTTTCAATTGTTTAGGCAATCGTTTTTTTCTTAATACAGATCTGTACCCTGCATATAAATAAGCAGCATCTTAGTGATTCTATCCATTCATCAAGTTCCCGGCTTCTCACTCTCTTTTCAACATACACCGAAAGCTTAAAATAAAACACAAACTTTGGAAGTTATCGTTTTTGTGTTAAACATTTTTAGTATTTGTTCAATTTTACTTAACCCAAGGTCCAAATCACCCTACCTTTGTCAGGTGCGCCGCCCTTTGAACAGTAATTGCAATATTCAAAGATACTAATGTGTTATTGTATTTGAACCCATTCTTTTCAAGTGGCCATACCATTTTAGTTTTCTTTTTTCTATATATCTATCAATAAAATGTCTTGTGTTTTTTCCCTAATAATATTTAATGGGTAAAGAATATAAGTGAAACCCATTGGGAATGATTGAGGGTGCAGGAGACTATTTAGAAATGAAACCAAAATGATTTTAATTTTATTTTTAATCATAATCAAACATGTATTTCCGATAATAAAATTAAACTCATTTAAAACTAAAATGTAAAAATAATTCAAACTTATGAGTTAACAAGAAGAATACACGAATAAAATGAAAAAAGGTAACTAAATTAACGATCAATTAAAAAATATATAAAATAATCAATAAAATTAATTATTAAATACATATCAAAATTTGGCACTCTTATACAATATTTGGGTATTCTATTCTGCATTTCTAAATGTACTCTTAATTGAAATATTAAAGGGGATAAAGCAGACGCTTGAGCGTGATCATCTCCTTGCACGCCCACTGACCAAGATACAGTACTTCCTTACATATAACTGCACCCAAGACCCCCCAAGATGATAAGGTTGTGGTGGTACAGGTTTTTTTTTTTTTTTATGTCAAAGTTTATTTCTGTGGATCCTAAACTTCTATCGTTTGAAATATTTTTATAATTCGAAAATGATTTTTCGACATGAACTGATGTGATTGCAGCAAATATTTAAGCGCCTTAAATAACTGTCTAAAGTTTTATTTATATTTTACAGGATTTTAAGCGCTGAATTTTTCTTAAAAGGTCTTCGGTTTTTTTTTTTTTTTTTTTTTTTTTTTTTTCAAAGCTTCTCCAACATGGACAAGGATGCGATTTATATTTTTATTAACTAAAATCGGAGGTGGAAAGTCGGGAATTCCAGTAATCATTAATTCGAAGAAGAAGAAGACTTATTTATGGCGAATAACCCTTATCGACATTGGGAATCTTAGCTCCCACGTTGGATATTACTTTTATATTTCATAATGTATTGTTCACTTCATTAGATATAGGGTAAAAATGACCCAGGTGGTCGAAAATTCCGGAATTTTTACATAAATAAATTAATACTTTATTAGATCATCAAAATATGCAGTCATCATCAAATTTGCAAAATAATACTTGACCAATTAGATCTGTGTACTCTTATTCCTAATCATATCTGGTCCGCTATTTTAAAGAAGCACGCAAAAACAAAATATGCAATTGCATAAAAATCCGGAAACTGGTAAAAACGTTTAAAAGGATGGAACTTGTTCCAGCTGTCTATTTGAAATACCTAGTTTCGAACCTATTTCAAAAGCGTAAATGAAAATTGTAATTAAATGATCATTTTAATAAAACTATCTTTACCGTATTTACAAGTAAATTGGCATCTTATTCTAAAGAAATATGTATTCAATTATTATTTCTTATTATTATTAAGTATTTAAAAAAAATTAATATTACTTATCCCTCTCGATCATTTTACTATGATAATAAAAATAAAATTATATATATATATATATATTTAATTAGTTATTTAAATTTATTTTATATTTTTTCGTTCTGAAGGGAGATCAGAGTTTAAATATTTATATTTTAATTTCATATCATAATACTTCATCAGAAATCGCAACTCCCGGCTCGAGATACAATTCTCTTATAATCTTTTGTTTTATTATTATTTTTCTCTTCGGTGCCGTCAAGTTTCTGAGATATTTTCTTATATATTGCCGGCGATTTGTTATGCTGGAAATTCTCCCGGATCCCTTCACCCTCCTGGGAACGCAGACGGAGCGTTAGAAGAAGATGGCTCCGAAAAGTCTGAACAAACAAGAGGAGTAAGATAAGGCATCAATAAGTGGCGGTGTGTCCCGATAGCTCGCGGTCTTCCAACAGCCGCCGAGGAATTGGCTTTATGGCCCCACCATCAAAGGGTATTTATTAAAAGTTCCCCCGTCCCTTCCTTCCACAGCCTCTATTAATCCATTCTCAGGACTTTAAGGGCTTCGTGCGTTCCCTTTCCTAGTCCATCCAATATTCCGGAATTTGGTGAACTTTATAATAAGCCGAGGAAGAACGAACCTGATCTCGGATGGACGAATCCCCCCTCCTAATTTTATTTTATTTATATTTGGTTATCAATATATTTTTTTTTTTTTTATTAAGGATTTCTTCATGTTTGAAGTTTCCCTTAACCGAACTCTTCTTCCAGTCTCATCTTCCACACCTTCCTGTCTTTCGTTTCCTCTTCCCTCAATCCATGACCGGCCATACTTTAATAATATTTAATAGGTAAAGAACATAAGTGAAACCCTTTGGGAATGATTGAGATAGTATTATTTTATAAATGTCCTTTTAACTATGATCAAAACTTGGTGATCGTAAGAAAAAAAAAAAAATCAGATATCTTACACATCATTATACCGCAACCCAATTAATTTATTTTTATTAACCTACGGATTTATTTTTTCTTTAAATATATAAAAACAGAAAGGATAGAAACCTATAAAAAATGACACCTTTTTCAGCTCTCTAGTTTAAACAGTTTTTGAGATCTAGCCCAAAACAATTTCAAAAACGTTTTTTTTATTTTTTTTTTATTACTTTTAAAATTTATATCTTAAAAACCTCAATTCCTAAGAACCTGAAATTTCGCCTTTATCTTTACATTGATGCATAAAACAAATAACCAAAAAATCATCCAAATCCAAGACTTATAGGTTCAATATTGTTTTTAAAGTGGTTGATATGGATTGACTTAATGGAACTTTTTTTCAGGGGGGGGGGGGGCAAGTAGGTGATGACCGAAATATTATACTACAGCCAGAGGATGTTTGTAGGATTCTTGTATTGCTAAAAATAGAACTGAACAACATTATTAGCCATTTTATCATGCATTTTCGGTTTTGTATGATTCATTAAACTCTATTAAATGTATTTTATTATATTATATTGACCGGTAAGACCTGGCAATTCGAGGCCGAGAGCCGACCTCCGAATCATCTCTAACCTCTCAAATGGTTCGAGAAATACAGAATATGCGTTTTTCTGTATATCTTACATTTTTTTACTTATTATATGCATTATTTACATGCTATTTACTTATATGCGTGAACATATGATTATATAGTGGAAAAAAATGCTTTAGTGGGTTAGCACGTTCTTTCGTGCAACACTTCAATCAGAGCCTCTTATCCCCTATTTGATTGGTGTCCATTATGGGGGAAAAACTAACCGTTCCCTTACCAAATCCTCCAAGTTTAATATCGCTTCAATAGACAGTACTTCCTTTTTAGTCCTTGACATTTGCGATCTTCTTGTATTCATGTCAAGAATGTTGCGATAGCCCCAGGCTCTGCTATATCAATTCTGTGAAATTAGTTAAGTGGGATGAAAGGTGGAGAAACATGAATGGGAGAGTTTCATCGTATGAATTCAGGTCTAAGAGTATTACGTTTGTCAGCCTAACATATGGAACATATTTGGCGCTAGTTTCCCTTTTGCATGGGTTCCCTTTCACAATCCAGCTCGAGTCAACATTTGTTGAGGAACCTGCTGTTAATTAGGGCTCAAGTCCTTATGAAAGGTAGGGCTCATTATTATTAACTGGTTAAATTAAATACAAACTTAGTGGGTGACTCTGAAGTTGGTAGTTTATCTATATATATATATATAGATTATTATGAAGCTTTATGGTTAGGTTTATCACTTGTATTTTCAGAATTTATTAATTATTGGTAGAGGAAAAATTAGCATACCTAATAAAAGTATATGACTAGTACGAGTACGATGTAACAATAAATATTAATCATTTATAATATGAATATATATTCTCTAATTCGAGATTTTTTTACTAAATAATAACAGAATTGAATCCTTCCGACTATTTTTTTATTTACACCTCTATTAGATACAGAAATAAATACCTTTAACCTCATAAATCATGTTTATTTCACATCTAACAAGTTTCAAAGCAATCGAATTAAACGTATGATTCAATTAACAATAATATTTACATTCCGTAATTAAAAATACAAAATTATAATAATCGATATGTCACATCTCCTACCCATCTTCTTGAGCTGTAAATCTCTCTCTTAGTTGGTCTGGATGCTTTCTCTGCCTCTTCCCATTAACAATAACCCAGTAAAGTGTGTTGCCTTCTTTCTTCTGTATTCGACCTTTAGCATATCCTTTACCAGATGGGTTTAACACCCAGACTGCGTCTCCCTCATCAAACTGCTTCCATTTCTTTCCTTTGTCAAAGAGGTTTTTGCGCTTCGCCAGTGTTAAATCCAGATCTCCCGCTACATCAGGTTTTAATAAACTTAGTTTCGTCCTAATAAGACCTGACACGGAGTTCGACCAGTCGTTGAATGAGGTGTAGCTCTGTATGTGAGCAAAAACCGATGAAGCCTGGTATACATGTCATCGCCGTCCCTTTTTGAAGCGCCATATCGCTTCTTAAACATTTGGACGACCCGTTCGGCTAACCCATTACTCCGTGGATGGTAAGGGGCGGTAGTGAAATGTTTTATGTTGTTTATTTCGCAGAATTCTTTGAACGAGCCACTAGTAAATTGAGTGCCATTGTCGGTCACTACCATCTTTGGTAAGCCAAATCGCGCAAAGATGCCTTGCTACTGCGCACTTTCCTCTCTATGTCCCAGTCAATACCTGGCCACCATACATGAAGACGTCCAAACGACTTCATTGCTACAATGCCCGGAAGGCTTTCATGGGGTAACTTTAAACAGTGTTCTCTTAGTGTAGATGGTATGACGATTCTTCCTCTCCAGAGGACAACATGGGATTCATAAGAAAGCTCGTCACGTTTGTGGTAGTATTCTTTGTACTCATTGCTTGATAGTGGTAAATCAGGCCAGCCCTGTTCAATAAATGCTATAACTTTGAGGAGTGTTTTATCTTTACCAGTTTCCGCCTTAAGTTTCTCCTTGGCGAGTACGAGGTTCTCTATCCGAGTATGCATAAGTCTCCGCCCGTAATCAGCCGGAGTTGTATCAGGTTCTTGCTATACAGGTAATCGGAAAAGTAAATCTGCAGAAGCATTATTTTTTCCCTTTACATATTGAATTTGGTAATCGTATGAACAAAGTATGAGAGCCCACCTTGTGATGCGATCAGAAGTTATCTTAGGCAACTCATCATTCTCGCCGAATATTCGTACGAGGGGCTTGTGGTCAGTCCTCAAAATGAATTTATGTCCAAACAAATAGTGATGAAATTTAAAGACTGCAAACACTATTGCTAGAGCCTCTTTGTCCAAAGCGGAATACTTTCTTTCTCCTGGTTTAAGACTTCTTGACACGAAAGCCACTGGCCGTTCAAATCCGTCGGGCATAATGTGAGCAAGAGTAGCCCCTATACCGTAATCGCTTGCGTCCGAGCTTACAACAATAGGGTAGTCAGGATTAAAGTGGACTAAGGTATCCGAAGACATAAGTGTATTCTTAAGACTGTTTAATAGATTTTCATCTTTCTCAGTCCAATCCCATTTAGACCCCTTTTTCAAAAGCCTATGTAAAGGTGCACACTTATCCTGCAGTTGTGGGATAAACCGCTGGTAATTGTTTATTGAACCCAAGAACGACCTCGGTCGTTTTGGGTTTTTCGGGGAGGGCATATCTTTAATCGCCTCAATGTGTGAGTCTGTTGGATGAATACCGAATTTGTCTATCCGATGGCCAAGGTAGACGACAGAATTTCGGAACCAATTGCATTTAGTCGATTGTAACTGGATTCCCGCTTTGGCGAAACGAGTAAGGACTTGGTTTAGTCGATCAAGATGTTCTTCTTTTGTCGCACCCGTGACAATGACATCGTCCAGGTAGCAAGCTGTGCCTGATAATCCATCTAGCACCTGATCCATTGCCCGCTGGAATGCGATGCCAAAAGGAAGTCGTTTGTAGCGGAAGTACCCTTTATGTGTGGCTATTATTAAATATTTGCGTGAACTTTCCTGCACTGGCATTTGAAGATAAGCATCGCGCAGATCTAATGTGGTGTAATAAGTACCGCCACGAAGCTTGTCCACGAGTTCTTCAAATCTATTAAGCGGGTATTTGTCTACATAAATGTGTTTATTTATTGTCACCTTAAAAGCGGCGCAAAGGCGGATTTTTCCGTTGGCTTTCAAGCTGATGACGATTGGTGAGGACCATACTACACGATCAAGGTTTGAGTCAACCGGCTCAATGACACCTTCTGAAGTTAACCTTGAAAGTTCATTTTCCACGGCCGATTTTAAAGCAAAAGGAACTGGACGGGCCTTAAAGCACTTCGGGACAGCGTTTGGATCCATGTGGATTATTGCTTCATGGTTTTTCAAAGTGCCAAGGCCAGGCATAAAAACAGACTTGTGATTTCTTTGTAAGCATTCTTCCTCTTTGACTGTGCATAACCTAGCCCCAGGAGGTAAAAGGAGGTTGAACTGCAAGACCCAATCAAGCCCAAATAGTGGAAAATCATTGTTTTTAACCACTGTCACCGGCAGTACCTTAGTGTGTCCAAAAGCTGTGACTTTCACCCTTGTTTGACCGAGTGTATCAATGCTAACCCCTGTATAAGCGATCAAGTTATGTGCAGGCTTCAGGGACGGTGAACCTATTTTAAGCCATATGGTTTCACTTATTACGGACAAGGACGCGCCTGGATCGTACAACATGTCTAGTTTGATCCCGTTAAATTTTAGTTTGATCATTGCCCTCAAGGGTCCAGAAATGTTGTAGATCGATCCACTCTTAGAGCTGCAGCTATGAGGAGATGCACAGTCACTTGTTTCACCTACTTGGTTTGCACGGCGCCGTTGTCTTTCCCATGTTATATTTGCTTTCTTGTATTTTAAACATACGCTCGCGAAATGATTCTTTACCTGGCACAGGTTACATTTTTTTCCCAAAGCAGGACACTGTTCGTGCCGTTCGTCAAGTCTCGATCCACATCGAAAAAAATCGCGGCCCCGAACTAATGTTTTCCTTTTTTCCCCTGAACGACTGTAGTAGCCCTTTGTCCGGTTCTTTGAAAAACATTTTTCTCAATTTTAAAAGTATTATGTTGTACTTGTTGACTATTGTTGAGGTGCGTTTGGGTTTCATCCGCCCGTTCAAGGGTGGAACCCAGTGCAATAACGTTTTCCAAACTGCTATCAACTCCCGGAAACTGATGAAGTAACTCCCTTTGCCAGTTAGGGTTATTAATTCCTACTATAACCTGATCACGGATTCGCTCGCTGAGCGAGCTACCAAACTGACACCCAGAAGCTAGTCTTTTTAATATATTAACGTATTGTGTAACTGTCTCGCCCTCTTCACGAAATCTGCGAGTAAATTTAATTCTTTCGCCAATTGGACAAGACGTTTCCCCGTAATAATTATCTAAAACAAATACAATGTCAATATAAGTATAAGAACTCATCGGCTCAGGCCTGAAGTGGTCTACTACTACTCTGAACGCCTGTGGTCCCACTTTAGTGAGAAGAATGTCTCGTCTCTCATTATCGTCAAGTACGCTATGAATGCGAAGCTCGACTTCAAATCTTTGCCTGTAGTACTGCCAGTCCTCTTCTTCAGGAAGGAAAGGCCCAAACTGTAAATGTCTAGAAGACCCATGATTTCGGCCAGCTAATAATAACCTTCCCGAGTTGTCTTCAGTGTCTGAATGTTGAATCTCGCGCAAGGAATCTTCATTACTGTACGGACTGGTTGCATTACTGACCTTCTTCTTCTGTCTTCTGTTGCCCATTTATCCAGCAGCGCCAATATTAGATACAGAAATAAATACCTTCAACCTCATAAATCATGTTTATTTCACATCTAACAAGTTTCATAACAATCGAATTAAACGTATGATTCAATTAACCATAATATTTACATTCCGTAATTAAAAATACAAAATTATAATAATCGATATGTCCCAACCTCTGTTCTGCGTCTTACTTAAAAAACAAACATCAATTTGGTTTTTCTCTTATTCTACTTTTTCTACTGGCACAACAGACGCGTTTAACTGCACTTATCCTGCTCAACAAGTCTATCTTATTGCGATCTATACCCTGCTATGTTGACGCTAATTCCCCGCTGTCGGACGTCACTACTAAGATTATCTCATAACCTTTTTCTGAGCCCACCTCTCGAGAGCTATCTATCTTTTGGCTGCTGATGCGTGATCCATCCTATACGAATACTTTAGCCATTTCAGACGCGGCAGCTTTTCTAACATGGATGCTGAGAGTTCCTGATAGAGGTGGTATATCTCTTTATTTGTTCTTATATGACACTATTATTCGTCCGAAGATCCGTCTGCTGGCTTGTCTTCCAAATCTATCCGTTTTATCACCAGAAGATTTCTCCTGGACGTTAAATGGGCCTCCTGTTATGATGGGCCTAATGAGCGTCTTATGCAATGTTATCATTGCAGCCCAGTTCAAAAGCCTGCTTTTTAATAGATGTACCTGTGATACTAATCTTGCTCTTATCTTATCATCTTCATTTGCGTCTTCGTTGATAAGAGACCCGATATAGCTGAAACTGTTTACCACTTCAAAGCTCACTAATAACGCATATGCGCTGAGGATGCAAGGATTTCTTAGTGTCATGATCTTGTTTTTCCCTTCATTGATTTTGAGAACCTCATGGCGAGCCCCTGCCTCGCGCTTATTGAAGTCCCCCTTCACTCTGGCTAGGGTTCTTCCAATGACCACTACATTCTCAGCATATGCCATTTTCTGTGTCATCTTACTGTAGATGGTTCATCCTGGGTCTTGCTCTACTTGCTTCACAATATTATTAAGCAATACATTGAATACTAGGGGAGCTAATGAGTCTCCTAACCTCAGCCCATTATTTACCCCAAATAGGTATAAGCTGAGGTCCACTCGCGGTTTTCACAAGGCATTCATTTCAAAGCATGGTACAACCGGTTAGCCTGACGAGCTTATCTGGTACCACTAATTATCGCATGGCTCAATATTGGTCATCCCTGTCAACAGTGTCGTATGCGGCTTCGAAATCTTTGAACAGAATCATACTGCTTTTTCGGATTTTTTCATCTTCTCGGATATCTTAAAAGCTATGGTCTATCGACTATTTCTATTGCTTTTTATTTTACAGTATGTAAATATATATTCGTCATTCTTAAGAGAAAAAATTGTATCCCCTAGTGTCGCTTCTTAATTCTGTACCTAAAGTTAAACGAACTTAATCCATTTGTCTCCAGAATATTGAAGATCTTTCTTCGGACGGAGAAGCTATCTTCGGCTTTATAAGATCTCCGATTGTGTTTGCGAGACAAATATTTTCTGTTTCTTTCTCTTGTTCTTATTATGGCTTTCATTTGTTCTGCAATTTTATTTCATAAGTATTGACATTAGTGACAAATACTATTCGAGTATCCAAAAATAATGAACTAACAACAAAGACCTTGAATTGAATATCTTTTTATAAACAATTCAATTAATAACTTTTTTTATTCAAAAATAAATGAAAAGCTTACGTTAAACCAGACAAAAGTGATCTCTATATTAAGCGGAGAAGCTAGATACACGCATCGTGATTTGTTCCTATTTGATAACGGAAAATCCTTAAAAAATGCTGGTGCACAGTATTGAACTCAGTGAGCGCTTGGGCTGCAGTATAGTAACCGTTAAATATGCGCAATCAATTGTATGTAATTAGACAAAATTAGAAAATTTGAAACAATAGTGGCCATGGAAAATAAAGCAGTAAATACTTTGTACGAATATTACAAGAGCAGGAACGTTTTTTTTTTTCATTCATTTATTTTCAATCTAGTGGCCCAATCTGCAATTTCATCCACATTTTTTTGAAGAGTGTTTACGGCTCGAGGAGGGTTTTTCTAAAACAAAAGCGGTAGGTCTGACATACATATAATGAATAATATGAGAGATTACATGTGGAAATCTTATCTTTAGAAAAAATATTATATTCATCTTACCAATTCTTGTGTAGATTGTAGTGCTTAGTAGAGTTGAATAGGGCGATTGTTTTTATTAATACTACTTCCCTTCTGCTTTCACACTGTTATTTATGTTTTGATTAAAGGTTTGTTGCGCGTTGCCGTTTTGTAGTCGAACATTTTCTTTCGGGTTACTGTTTTTGTGAGTAAAAGAGATCGTGGTGCCTCCGAAACGTAACAGGTGGTCATAACTAATTTCGAGAAGTTAGCTGCATTTTCATTTAGACGTCGTGTTTGGTATAACATTAAAAAAACTCACGTTTTACCCATAGAAACCTCATGTGAGCTATTGTTTCAAAATAACTGGTTTCTCATATGTTTTTCTTTAGATGGTGTTGATAACTGTAAGCTGATAGGTAACAATATCACTATTGGGCTTTCGATTTTCAGTCCCAATTTGCAATGGGAAATAATTTATTTAATTTTACAGAATGTTTCATTACCTACTCTCTCCTAACTAAACTCCTAACTTTTTTTTTTGCATTACTCCTTATAGGTATTAGGCATGGAGTATCAAGTTTTATACTAGCATATCTTTAAGAAACTCAAGCAAGACACTCTTCTCCCAAAATAGCAATTCTAATTAATTCAAGCAGACTTTAATGAGTGACAAAACCATTTTCTCTTAAGTGTGAAAAGCTGCTTTGATTATCCTGGAGTTATTGAAGGGGCGTAAATTAAAGGATTATGTCAGAGATTCTCATCATGAGACCCACTTAGCCAATACTGCAGCTTTCCCAGCCGCGAGAGGAGCGAGCGGTATTTGATGTTTCCAATAGAAACGTTCCAAGAGACGGCAGAGGGAAGGTGCAAAGGATGTCAATAAGTTAAATTGGGGAATATTCCCAGTATCTGACAGGAGTAGTTTCTGACAGTGGCGTTGAGTGCAGGATACTTAACCTCAATTATCCTCAGGGATTTCCGACTCCACGAGCTCAGGGATGCCTCTTCAAACCGGCCCTCCCTTCAGTACCACAGAAAGCGTTTTTCGGCGATTCGACAATATCCCCTCTTCCGCAGGGTTCCACTCCCTCGCTCAATTCGTTACTGATTGTACTAAAAAAGAATAGTTTTATCTTTTGGAACTGTTGATTCCCAAGTAGTTATTTATAATAAAGTTAAATGTCATTTTTATAAAAATAGCGATTGTAAGTGCATTGTGATGTAGGTAGTGAATTTGATTAATCATTCAAGGAGTTTATTTCTAAGAAAGGTTTGCGTACATTACAGGCAAAACCTTCAACATACACGCAAATGCAATATCCAATTATTAAGGCTTGCCCGAGTGCATATATCATTTCCAATGGTACGGTATGGAACAATTTATAAATAAAACAGCTCATAAAAAAAAGCGTTCACTCAGAAAATGAGTTGAAATTGAACACTTGTAAATCTATATAAATAGAGATTATATTTGCCTGTCTCTGTTGGTAGAACAATACGAAGCTGTCTAGAGATCAGAACAATTCACGCTGCAAACCACAAGAGCTTTCTTTTGCAATATTTTTAGGAATTCTATAGTTCGGCAGACAAAATATTTGTAATTTATATTTGAATGTAGTTTCTGGGTGGTATAATAATTATGTGTATACTATTATTATATATCAGTATGTAATTACTACCCTAAAGAAGTAAGTAGTATGTAACAACATTTAAATTTGCATTAAAAATATATATATATATATTGGAGGGACTCACTAAACCTTTTTTTTCTCTTTTTAATTTCCTTTTAACTGATTCGCAAAATCGAAACCAGTTGTTATTTTTTTGAAGGAATTAGATAAAATAAGAAAACTTGTTATAGAAAAACGCTGTTTTGAACGATGTTACGATTCGAAGAAGGGAAAAATTTATTGTATTATTTTTTTTTACAAAAAGTTAGATTACTTTTTTCTTCTTTATTCAAAATACATATGCAATTAAGTATCCTTGTTAATATAATACATAATACATGAGTGCAGATTACTGACAGACTACAGATATTCGTTAATAAATAAAACTAAACAGAAACTGGGACAATGGCCGGTGGATAGTCCTGTGTTATTTGAAAAAATGTTTTTAGACATTAAATCATTCTTTTTTTTTTTTTTTTTTTTTTTTTTTTTTTTTTTTTTATAGAGGAGCCAACCACTAGGGTCATTATCTCCTCAGGTCACTGGTTATAATTTAAATTTTGTCGTATAGGTTAGCTTGTCTTAAGAAGTTTAAAAGTGTATTGGTCATCTCAACGTTGTCCGATAAAACAGAAAATAGATTGTCTGGGATGTTGAAATGCGCTCTCTCAGATTCATTAGCTCTACATTCCGTCAACAAATGCTTTACAGTTAGCGGGCACCCGCATGTCTGACACTCAGTGAGAGGTTCTCGTGCCATTAGGTAACCGTGGGTCAAACGAGTGTGTCCTATACGTAATCTTGTCAAAATGACCTCCTCTCTTCGCTTGGTTCGGATAGAAGACTTCCATTCGATAACATTATTTTTTATTTCCCTCAGTTTGTTTTCAGTCACCGCTAACCATCTTTGCTCCCATTTCAATTTAATTTTTTGTTTGATATGAGAGATAAAGTCTTCGGCTGGGACCCATCGATATGGAGAGCCATCAGTGATAGCTTCTTTGGCAGCCCGATCGGCCAGCTCATTTCCCATTATTCCACAATGACCGGGAACCCAAGTAAAGACTACTGGAATCTTATTCCTTTGGATCTCCATTAGGGTGAGTAAAATGTCCTGTATAATTTTGTTATTGCTGAATGTGTTTCCGAGACTAAGAAGGGCAGATAATGAGTCAGTACAAATAACGATTTTTTTCTTTGTCGGATGAATGATGTTTAAACCTTTGTAGATAGCTATTATTTCTGCTGTGTAGTTGCTACAAACGGATGATAACGTAAAAAGATGTTTTCTG
Source organism: Aelia acuminata (assembly GCA_911387785.2). Taxonomy (NCBI): domain Eukaryota; kingdom Metazoa; phylum Arthropoda; class Insecta; order Hemiptera; family Pentatomidae; genus Aelia; species Aelia acuminata. Next base: position 126,756,294 of record OU426979.1, on the reverse strand, counting down.
CCGTTACAAACGATAGAGGCTCCCACACCTGTTGTGTTCTTGGATCCGTCAGTGTATATGTATTCAGCGTCGCTTAGTCTGTCTTGAAGTTTGTTAAACTCGTGTTTGTATATGTAAGGAAATGTATTTTTTTTAAGCAGTTTAGTTAATGAAAGACAGATTTCGGGAGTAGGAAGTCCCCAAGGATAAATTGGTGATACTGCAGTATCATGGAGTTTGGGTGTTTCAAGATCCAAGTCTATTACAGATTGTGAAACCCGTACTATGAAGGATGATCTTTTGGATGTGACTATTTGTTGCTGGTTTAAACATTGTCTGTTCGGGAACAAATAATTCAAAGGATGGTTGGAAGCAGATAATATTTTAGCAAAATAGATGAGATCGATTTGCTTACGTCTTAGGTCGAGAGGAGGCTCACCAACCTCTACACATAGGCTAATGGATGGGCTGGACCGGAAAGCACCAGTGGCTATTCTGAGACCTGTATTGAGGATTGGGTCAAGCATTTTTAAGACATTACCAGAAGCCGAGCTATATGCGTTGCAACCGTAATCCAACTTCGATCTTATAAGTAATCTATAAAGGGACAACATACTACTTCGATCACCACCCCATTGTGTATTGCTCAACATTTTTAAAAGGTTCAAGGATCGAAGACAGCTGGCTTTTAATTGTTTAATATGTTGAACCCAGTTGAGAGTTCGGTCAAACGTCATTCCAAGGTACTTGACAGTGTTGGAGAAGGAGATTGGTTTATTATCTATAAGCAGAGATGGCAAAAGATTAGGAGTTCTTTTGCTAAAGAGAACAGCGACAGTTTTGTTAGTTGATATTTTAAAGCCATTGTCTACAAGCCAGTTACTGATGTTGTTCAGGGCGGTTTGTATGTTTTCTTGTAAGTCCGTTATCTGTTTACCTTCCGAATAAATTACGAGATCGTCGGCGTATAGCATCCCTTTGACTGGCGACTTTATTACATTTAGGACATGGTTAAAGGCAATACAAAAAAGTGTCGCGCTTAAAACGCAGCCCTGTGGCACACCGTTCTCTTGCTCAAATTCTTGTGAAAGTACATCCCCAATTCTTACTTTGAATTTTCTATTAATTAGAAAATTATTTATGAATGCCAGGGTGTGCCCATTTATACCTATGGTGACCAATGAATCTAGAATAAGCCTTCTCCAAGTTCTATCAAATGCCTGTTCTATGTCAATAAACACAGCTAACACTTTTTTCTTGTTTTCGAAGGCCTTAGCTACATCCGACTCTAATCTAACTAAATTATCCCTTGTGCTTCTCCCTTTCCTAAACCCACTTTGCCATTCTGGTTGTAAACTTTTAGATTCCAAATACCAGGTCAGTCTATTACTTATTAGTTTTTCCATAAGTTTACAGATTGATGAGGTTAGTGTTATTGGTCTGTAACTGTTAACATTCAGGGGATCTTTATCTTTCTTCAGGATAGGAATGGTGATACCTGATTTCCATGTGTTCGGTAAGATTTCGGATACGAAAAATTTATTTATGATTTTTAACATTATGATTTTATCTGACTGGCACATGTTTTTGATCATGCTAATGCATATTTGATCCGGACCGGGTGAGGAGTCTTTTCTTGATTTTAAAGCAGAAAGAAATTCGGTCATTGAGAAATTATGATTCATGGGATCTGTTGGATTGTTAGTAATGATTATAGGAGCACTTTCACGGAATTGTTTTATGTCAATGAAATGTTTGGAATAATTTGAGGTTGCTGAGGTGGTGTGGAAGTGTTTTGCTACTAAGTTGGCTAATTTTTTTAGGTCAGTTTCATAGTTAGTATGATCTTTCAAGCATTTGATTTGAGGAGAGAGACCATTTCCCATAATTTTCCTAATTGTTTCCCAGAAAATAGCGCTTGGTGTGCTACAACTAACCTTGCTAAGAAAGTTTTGCCATGAAAGCTTTTTATTATTTTTAATAACATATCTTGCATGTTTTCTGGCTGTTTTGTATTTCTCTAATCTTTCAGAGGTTGGTTGTCGTAGAAATTTATTCAACATTTTCTTTCTGTTTTTAGTTGCCTTCCTGCATTCTTCGTTCCACCAGGGTACAGGGGGGCGGGAACTATGGTTTGAGGTGGAGTTTCTCGGAATCGCTTCTTCTGCCGCTTCCAGTATTCTTTGGTTGACGATTGTAATTAAGCGATCAGCATCAGTCTCGGAAAGATCAATGTCATCAAGTCTAACTTTCTCCTGGTATAATGACCAATTTGCTTTTTTTAATAACCAGTTTTTGGGTCTGCCGGTAAGACATTTATTCAAAGTTTCGATAATTATGGGAAAATGGTCGCTTCCATGTGTATCTTTTAAAGTGTGCCAATGAATTGTAGGTTGTAATGTAGGGGTAGTAATTGTGAGGTCTATTGCTGATAATTTACCGGATCTGGTGCACAGGTGAGTTTGATTGTTGTGGTTGTTAATGATGTTCAGCTGGCAAACATCAATAAGGTTTTCTATAATTTTCCCTCTATTGTCTAAGTGATTACTGCCCCACATTAGGCTGTGAGCATTAAAATCCCCTGCTAGAATAACTGGAGGGGGTAACGAGTCTACTAAGTCTTTAAGTTGTTCTAAAGTGAAAGCCCGACCAGGAGGTAGATATAGAGAACACAGTGTAAAAGGGCGAGGTTGGGATAGGACTCTAATTGAGATCGCTTGCAAGTTGGAATTAGTATTTATGTCAATAAAAGGGATATTGTCCTTAATTAATATACAAACCCCACCGCAGGCAATTTGACCATCAGTGTAATCTTTTCTTCTAATATCAAATCCCCTAAATTCAATATTTTTATTAGGTTTCAAATTTGTTTCCTGAAGACAGGCTATAGAGCAATTATAGTAACCGAGCAAGTATTTTAGTTCATCTATTCTGTGATGTAAACCATTTAAATTCCACTGTAATATGATCATTTAAAGTAAGAAATATTTTTTATTGCTTCAGGCTGAAAAATAGAGTACAAGCTGAAAACGATAAAGTTTATAAGGGAAAAACAATTTCTAGAAAAAAAAAAAACAGTATGTTATAAGGAAAAAACAATAGCTCTTCCAATAATATTGTGCATGATTTATATTTAATAACTACGATTAAAGGGCAGAATACGTAATATATTGAAAGATCTAAGAATGAGATTATTACAAAAAGTTTATGATTGCGATGGCAAAAACAAATTAAATATATATACATAATTATATTCATTTTGAGGACATAAAGTTTAATATTATGTAATAAAATGATTAAAGATGACAATAAAGACAGGAAAACGTTTACGATTAAGATTTTTTTTGCCTTTGTCGCCATAAGGATTAAACAGTAATCAATAATTCTAAAACTGTTTGAGTAAAAATGAACTAGGTAACAGCTAATCAGACAATACATAGAATATGGCTTTCTTAAAAAGGAAATTAAATGAAAAATTGTGCAAGCAAACACATACATAAAAGTAGTAGCTGTGAAGGAATTTATAATAAATAGGTAACAGAAAGAACAGAAATAAACTAATAAAGAAATAAAATAACAGAAATGAGAAACACTAAGATTAAAAAAAAGGCAGATTGTAAAAATTTTTAAGATGCTGAAAACAATCAGTAGTACTTTTGATAACATTATCAATAATAATTTTGCTATAATGTTTGTCATAGAAAAGATTTAAAATGAAATTTATTATTACAGCTGGAATAAATTAAGTCTTAGGGTTAGGAATTCTTTTTACCAACTTTGTGTTTTTGTTTAGTTCCGGTATGAAAAGGTTTGTTTTGCAATGATATGCTGCTTTGATCACTGAGAGAAGAATTTGTAGATGCTGTCCGATTTCTTTTTAAATTTGTATCAGCTTTCGGAATTTTTGACTCATTGCTTTGTTGCACATTAATTTCATACACACTAGTTTGTTCATTAGTGTTACTTATTGTTTTATTTCTAGTTACATTCTCTTTTGGCAAAGTAACAATTAATTTTTCAGAATTTATTACATTGGTAGCTGATTCGCTTTTTAGAATGTTAGATTCTAATATTACTATTTTTTTAAAGAGAACGTCTACAGTATTGGATAGTTTAGAGATCTGTTCTAATAGTGCCTCGGTAACTGATAGTGAGTTGGCTTGGTGTTGAGTGGGAGGTTCAGCGGCTGGAGTGGGGGGAACAGTTGTCACTTCGGCAAAAGACCTCGCTTGATGCCGCACGGCAGCTGTTTGCCTATTAACAATTAATTCGGCCTGGCGATAAGATACTTTTCCCTGCGTTCTAACCTTTTCTATTGCTTTCTCCCTTTGGTAAACTGGGCAATTGGTATAAAATGCAGGGTGTTCTCCCTGGCAGTTTATACATTTAGGAGTGTTAAAACAACTATCGCTTTTATGTGAATTTTCTCCACATTTTCCACAATTAGTAATTTGGCAGTTTTTACTGGTGTGGCGATATTTATGACAAGAAAAACAAAGGAGGGGCTTTGGTTCAAAAGGTCTTATTCTAATGGATAAGAAATCTAACACCAATCTCTCAGGAAGCTCACTTTTCTCAAATGTTAGTATCAGTAATGGGGTTGGTTTATTCTCGTTATTTATTTTTTTAAAAATTCTTTTCACTTTCACTACACCGTGATTTTCGAGTTCAGAGACTATTTCGTCCTCTGAACAATTCATTAATTCCGGGACATAAGCGACACCGCATGAGAAATTTAATGATTTGTGCAACTCAAAGATTATCGGTAGGTTTTGAAAAGATTTTATATTTCCTAGGTTGATAAAATCTTTTTCGTTAGATACTGTTAGTAAAACAGAGCCATTTTTTAGAAATTTTATATTAACTTGTGGGCTGTAGCTTTTAATAAATTTACATACCGTGAAAGGACTGAAGTCCTTAAACGTTTTATTACCAAAATTTTCTCCCACGCGCATCAAAATATATTTTTTTGACCATTTTCCTTTGGTTTTGAAGATAGTTTCATGAATGTCAGGTGGCTTTGGGTCTATAGCCGTTGCCATATCAACGTTAAAATAACAAATTGAGGTTAAAGGTTATGAAAACAAAAATTAAATTAAAAGTAAAATAAAACAGGTAAAAAAGGGAAAAGAATATATGAAATCAAATAATAATAAGTGAATAATTGGTACTCCCTGCTAGCAGTGAGGTATTAGCTGATATTTCAAGCCTGGGATCACAGTACACTACACGATGTGAACACCACGAAAGGTAAACATCAACTGTAAATCATTCTTTAAAGATGCACTTAAAAAAATAAAAGACATCAACGAAATGTAGTTTTGATTAAAAACTGTAGGCAAAATTTTTGTTAAGGAAAAAAAAAAGCCGCTTTAATGTTGATAATTACTGATGAGGCGTGTGTATTAAAGTATATTTAGGTTTATTTCTATTTTATTTGTATGTGTTTATTTCTGAATATGTGTAAAAGTTAATTTATAAGTATATGTATTCAATTGATTGTTGCTGAATGCTGTTTTAAATTTAATTTCATCTATCTATTCAAAGCTTTATGTGGACCATTTAGGTAATTCTTATTTTTTGTTTTATATTAGTTTGTTTTGTATCTAATTCACTTGATAACTGTATTAAAAAGCAAATCAATTATCAATATCTGTAATAAATAGTGTCTTTGTTGATGCTGCGGAAGTATTGCTCGTGCTGGGATCCTGCCCTGCCTGTAGCGCTGCTGGACCATCTCGGGCGACCTCTTCCATAACGCAGTTATGACATTGGTCGCTGCCGGGGCGCTAGCACCTGCTGCAGGTTACGGACTGCTGCAGGCGGGCCTCCACGGTATCACCGGCGAGACACCAGACGTGTACATTATATACTGTATAGTATGGTATGTACAGAATAAAAAAATAAACTACCTTCTGGCAGGGTTACTGTTGGAAGGAAAAAAAAAAAAAAAGTATCCTTGTTCTAAAAAACGTAATAAGAAAATAAGCCCTCAATGAACTTAAGATAATTTAATGAAATTTCATTTATATACAATGCAAGAAGTTGTAAAATATCGGTTTATTTTCGCTTCGAATGTCCCTCTCAACGCAATTCATGAGAAAATTAGATACTATATCTCTCATATGTAAACGTGTTCATCACAATCGGGTGTGATACATGATGAAAAAGTAGCCCCACCGAAATAGTACATAAAGTACGCTTTATAGAGAATTGATGGTAGGCATAAATACAATTAGTGGGACTCGTATTTATCTCCAGTCTTGGTCGGCCCCATCGATTGTACCTTACGTAACTGGCAAGTTCGGCTTTATGGGATGTGGGTGTTGAGGTAATGTTGCATAACATATGTAGTCATGGAAAAACTGATATTTATGGCATGCAATGCTTATTTAAATATACCTCAAATCCTTTTAAAATTATAGGATTTCACATTTCTTCAGAGGCTCAATAAAATCTGTCTTTCTTGGTAGGAGTAGTATGTTCAGTTTAAACTAGAAATGCATAAACACATGATTATGATTACAAGAAAAAAAAAGTAAAATAACAGAAGTTACTTAGACAATGAGTTTTCTTAAGTCGTTTCATTTTTTTTTAAATTGGTAAACCTATGACAACTGTAGTATAGCTTTTAAGGTTTGTCAGCCTACTGGAGGCAATACAGCATGATATTTTACGCCGGTTGGTTCATCCTTAGATTACTTAAGGCAGGCAATGTGGCAGTAAATGTGCAATTAAAACAAAAATATACTTATTCTCAGTTATCGAATAGATCAAAATTAATCTTTGATTTATTTATAACAAAATGGGATCTTCAACCACTTGGGTCTTTTTAGCCTCCATAGAACATTTGCAAAAGTAGGAAGAGAAATATTAGAGTAGAAAAATGAAATAATACAATAGTAACGTAAAAATTATGGGTGACAGAAAAATTTAAATAAGGTAGTATCGAAATTATGAATTTAGATGTTGCTTAGGAAGGGAGAATACTGTAAAGGATAATATTATAAATAAATTAAAGTGAAAACGAATGAACAATGAAAGATGATAAGAAAATACATTAAAGTTTGGCATATAAATTAATTTTTTGTAGAAACAAGAACAATTTTTCGGCCATCTTCGAGGTGTTATTGAGCATCTCACCTAAGTCAATTCCAAGTCCCACTTCTCTCCGCTCCATTTCGTAAGCATAAAACTCTGTGAGGATATGCGACACCTTCAGAGGCACACCGCAGGTTGTCAATGATGCATTGAGGCGGGGATTTCCTTGTCATGAGGTATTCGTGGGTGATCCTGGTGTGCCCTATCCGTATGCGGCTGAGAAGTACTTCCTCTCTTCTGTTTAGTTGCAGTTCTTTTCGATTTGGAACTACGCTGGGTTCTAACCCTCTTAATTTGTTGTCCCTGAGTCTGAACCAATCGCCTTGCCATTTCTCTCGCGCCATTTGTATTACTAAGGCAAGGAATTCTGTGGCGAGTGCATGTCTTACTGGCTCTCCTTTAATTCCTTTTTTCGCCATAGTATCAGCAAGCTCATTACCTCTGACCTGGTTACCGCAGTGACCTTGTAGCCAAAAAAATTGTACCTTATACCCAATGTGTGGTCTATAATTCTTTTAAGAATATTATAGACCACGAACCATTGGTGGTTCCGCTGGTAATCATGGTATTTATGGTAATGTGGACTGTATAATGGAGAAATGATATAAATGATTAAACTATTGACAACAAAATATGGGGTTATATTTGAGCCGAAATAGTTACATAGGTTGTTAATTAAAAATTTTGATTGATAATTTGATGAATTCTTCTTGCATTCCACGTAGGAATGATGAATTTAAGAGCTCTCCTACCTTGGTAATTGAAGTAGTTAAAATAAAAGGGCTCTTCTTGCGCCTGTGAATAAACTATATCATTTTGGCTGGCCAGCACTCAGCTTGTCCGTCTTCATTCTCGGTCCCAAGGACCCACTAGGGCCTTCAAAATTTACTCCCTCATGATCTTAATGCACTCAATATGCTGGAAATAGTCTGCACCACCATGAGGTCTCACTGCCCGTCTCTTCACGCACAGTCCGTCTCGTGAGACGTCACTCAGTGTTGCCAACCTATGAACTTGGCCATTTAATTTTATTATGTTATAATGATATATATATATATATATATATATATATATATATATATATATATATATATATATATATATATATGATATATTACACAACCTAAGATCAATATATATAACTAAGATAGTTTATGTAATAGATGATATTACATAAACTATATGATATATGAAATATATAATATTACACAACGTAAAAGATAAAATCTCACAAGCTTCGAGCTACTGGCTCGAACATACCGCCCACCAAATTTTGTGTTTACAAAATTTAGTGTAAACGCATCTAGAAGAAAAGAAAAACTGAGTAAACATAAAAATAAATAGATACCATTGAAATTAAATATGTCCTTGTATGTGTAAATAAAGCAAAAAAAAAAAGGGAAAAAACTTCCAACAGATAACAACTTCTCAAATTAAACTCTCTCCTCGTCAGTATGGAATAGAGGAGCCATAGAATAAACAGTACCATTCGGGGTACGTTAATTTAGCCTTCGAGAGGCGAAAGTACATGCGGCCTTTGACGAATTTCATAATGCCTTGTATCCAGAACTCGTTGATTAGAATTGTTGCAGTGAAAGTGGGTCCCGCATGAAAAAGCTTTTGATGGATGCAATCGACTATTTTAGCTAAGTGGCATTGTTTTGGTGACAAGATGGGGTGCTTGGCATTGGAAGAAATAGGAGCGTTGTCTAACCTTCCGCCCACCCTGACGAATCCATCCTCAAAAAGAAATGGGCTTAAGTTTCTTTGGGACAGGTCCGCCTTTTCAGAGTGTGGCCACAGGTAAGTCCCTGCTTGTTCCGACCAAATCGATGTCTGGCTTAAAGGGAAGTTGGACCATGTACCTTACATCGGAGGTTCGCGTGGGTATATTAAGGAAGTGCCTTTCACAAGCTTCGTCTTCTGGATTTCGCTTTACTACGATAGCGGGTTCTTCCAGCTCCCAAAAATTTTCGAGGGTCTTGTCTATTGTGGATAAAGTTTCCGCCATATATGATGTGATGTTGGATTCGACTTTGCCAGCTAAATTCCCTGTTACCACTAGCCCAAAAACGGTTGGCAATAGTAGCAACTGTGATACTTCCGAGGGTTGTGGAGCTCCGGTGACAATATAGGTTAGGTTAGGTTAGGTTTTATTGTTTACGGACACACAACAGCTTGGGTTATTAGTGTCCTCTTTCGTTTAGTTAAGTATTCATTTTAAAATTGAAATTTATATTTTATTAAATAAATCTTTATCTTTCAGAAATTTAATTAATTTGTCCATATTTGTAATATTATCACCCAGGATCGTTTGGAGCTTACGTTCTGTTTCTATCCATTGCAAATCTGTTGCATATCGAGGACAGTCTTCTATGATATGGCTGATTGTCAGCTGTACTCCGCACGTTGCACATTTTGGGGGGGGGTCTCTTTCGATAAGGTGTCCATGAGTAAGGCGCGTGTGTCCAATTCTTAGTCTTGCTACTACCACCTCCTCTCTTCTGATGCTGCGGTAAGAGCTCCTCCAGGGTTTTATTTCGGATTTGATTTTTTTCAATTTATTTTGTTGATCCGTTCTATCCCATAACTGGACCCATGTCATCTGAGCTTGGCGTTTGAGATAATTCGATACGTCAGTTGGAGTGTAAATATTCCGTACTTCTAACGATGATGATAATGCCGCTTCCTTAGCCGCTTGGTCCGCCGCTTCATTTCCTTTTATTCCCACATGCGATGGTACCCAAACTAGCACTACATTTTTGTTGAGGTCATTTATTGTTGAGAAATAGGAATGGGCTCTTTTAATTATCTGGTCGCTAGAATACATTTTGGTTATAGCCATTATTGCGGATAGCGAATCTGTGAATATAGTGAACTTTTGCCCGTGACTTAGGATTACATGATACAGGGCTGCACTGATTGCATAACATTCCGCCGTAAAATTACTAGTTGTGTACGGAAGCCTGTATTGAATAGTTTTAGAGTTAAAAATTATAGAACATCCAACGTTACTATTTATTTTTGACCCGTCTGTATGAAGGTGTTCGCTGTTTCGATATTTATATAAAATTTTTTGGTATTCTGAAATATAAACATATTCCGGGGTAACATTTTTCTTATATTTATTGAGCGATAAGTCTATAGGTGGTATTTTTACAGTCCATGGTGGGTAATGATATTCATCGTTGCCTATTTGAAAATTCTTGATTTCTTCGATATACCTTCTTGCTCTTATTCCGAGTGGGGCCTGCAGTCTTTGATTTTCAGTGTATTTTCTAGTATTGGGTTGAAATACATGTTTCCATGCTGGGTTTTTATCATTGAATTTTAGTCTTCCGATATAACCGCATGCAAGTTGATGTCTCCTGACAGCTAGTGGAGCTATTCCTGCTTCTACACATAGACTGTTAACAGGGCTAGTTCTGAAGGCGCCAGTTGCAAGACGTATACCCGCATGGTGGACTGAATCTAAAGTGGAAAGTAGTTTAAGGTTAGCTGAGGAATAAACAAAGCTGCCGTAATCTAATTTTGATCGTACTAGACAGGTATACACTTTCAACATGCTGGATCTGTCTGCTCCCCACGAGCATCCAGATAATACTTTTAAAATATTTAATCTCTTCATGGACTCTTCTTTTAGCCATTTAATGTGATCTCTCCAGTCCAGTTTACAGTTGATTATTAAGCCTAAGAATTTAACTTTTGGTTCGAATTTTAGTTGTATACCTCTATATGTCAGCTCTGGAGGAGAAGTTGGTGACCTGCGTTTTGAAAAAATGATGCATTTTGTTTTTTCTGTTGAAAATTGTAAACCAGAATGCGTGGACCAGGATTGAAAATTTGAAAGGCAGTTTTGTAGCATTTTTTTCATCCAATTTTCATTTCTGAATGGGAGAAGCAGGGCTAAATCGTCTACAAATAGAAATGATCTGATAGGTTTGGGGATTTTTAGCGTGATGTTATCGATAGCGATTGAAAAAAGGGCACAGCTCAAGACGCTTCCCTGAGGGATTCCGTTGGTCATGGCTTTTACGGAGGATAGATGATTGCCTACTCTAACTTGGAAGGTGCGTTCTCGTAAGAAGTTTTCAATAAATATAGGAAAGCGCCCCCTAAATCCCCATGCATTTAGTTGTTTTAGCACAAGAGTTGGATTTAAGTTATCGTATGCTTTCTCTATGTCAAAGAAAATGCCTATGCATTCTTTTTTTTCCGAAAAACAGTCCAGTACTTCATTCTCCAGCGTTACCAGATGATCTAAGGTAGAGCGCCCTCTTCTGAATCCACTCTGGGCTTGTGATATTAGGTTATTCTCCTCTAATACCCATGATAACCGTTTAAAAACCATTTTTTCCAAAAGTTTACAGATGCAGCTTGTGAGTGATATCGGTCGGTAGCTAGAGGGAAATAGTTTATTTTTACCCGGTTTCAGAATAGGGATAATAATCGCTTTCCTCCAGATGCTTGGGAAATCTCCTGTACACCAAATGTGATTGTAAAGATCAAGAATGGCCCCCAAAGCGTGACTTGGTAGATTTTTTAACATGTCATTGTGGATCTCGTCTAGTCCTGGGGCGGAAGATTTTAGTTCCTTTATGCAGGTTAGAAGTTCGGTTTTAGTGAAAGGAAGGTTGTAAGCTAGATCTGATTGAGCATCGATGGTATCAAATTCGATGTTTTCTTGCGTCAAGTGTTTTAGGGGGGAGTAAATATTAGAATAGAATTCTGCGAAATGTTCCGCTAACAGTTTCTGATCAGTTTCTACATATTCGTTTATTAGAAGCGTTGGTTGGTAGTCTTCATAGTTCCCTGTTATACTCTGGATCTTTTTCCAGAACAGCCTAGGCGAGGTATCAGTTGAGATCGAATTTAGGAAATGTTCCCAAGATTGTTTCTTTTTTTGTTTTATTATTCTTCGTGAAATTGACCGACTTTTTTTGTACTCTATTAGATTGGAGAGAGTGGGTTGTTTTTGAAACATTTTAAGAGCTTTTCTTCTTTTCCTAATAGCTATTTTACATTCGATGTCGTACCAGGGAACATTTTTATTTGCATTAATTTTAGTAGAACTTTTAGGGATGGATTTATCGGCGGCTTCCAAAATTGCTGAAGTCATTTGATGGTTTATTTGAGTGCTTGTATCTGATGGAGATATGGGTGAATCATTTATATTAAGGTAACTTCTAAACACGCTCCAGTCTGCTTTTTCTGTGATCCATCTAGGGTGTTTTGTCTTTTGTGTATTGCTATGAGGGAAATTGATAATTATTGGAAAATGGTCACTAGAGTATTGATCTTTGGAGACTTGCCAACTTAAATGGGTGAAAATACCAGGCGAACACCAGCTGAGGTCAATAGAGGAAAAAGTATTGTAGGCCGGACTTAAATATGTTGGATCTCCCTTGTTTAAAATAATTGCGTCAGTAGAGTCAATAATTCTTCGAATAATGTTCCCCCGCGAAGAGCAGTATGTGGACCCCCAGGAGGTATGGTGACCATTGATATCGCCCGTACATAAATAGGGAGAGGGAAGAATGTTCAAAAGATTAAGTAAATCTCTTTCTGCAAAATTACCCGGAGGAATATAAATATTGCAGAGAAAAATGGGAAACTTAAGAAAAACTTTTACTACAATTGCTTGCAAAGAAGTATTTGTTACTACCAACTCTGATACTAGGCTCTTATGAACAGCAATTAGGACACCTCCAGAAGCCCTATTACTATTTTCAGAATCATTTCTATAAATATTGTATTGCTTCATGTTAAAACTTTTGTTTGGGAGTAACTTACTTTCTTGGATGCAGACGGCTATTGGCTGGTATTTGTTAATTATTAGTTTCAATTCTTCTTGTTTGTTAATTAGACCATTACAGTTCCATTGTATAATGTTATTTAAGAAGGTCATATTATGAAGTGAGAGTAGGATTTAAAACGATAAATTAGTAAGAGAAGTAATATTAATAAAGAAGAATAGATTAATATAAATATTTATAAAATATAGGAATTTTAAAATAGTAATATGTATTTAATATTAATAATTTAGTAAAGATTGATAAATATTATTTTTAATAATGTATTATTATAAGATATTCATTTTTATTTTAATTTGTCTCCATTTTTTCTTTGCTCGAATTTCGATTGGTTGCTCTAGTTCGAGATTTACTTCTAGAGCGTCTTTCTTTTACTAATGTCCACTCGCCCTGTGGGTCAGCTTGGTGACCGTGGGGGGAGTTAATTTCATTAGCAGTCACTTTTTCCGAAGGTAGGGTCTTCGGTTCCGTGGGTACTACAGGGTTTTTGGCAGAGTTCTGCCCGGAAGGTTTAGAAAGGGTTAAGGATTGAGATGGGTTGAGAACCCGGGATGGGATTGAGGAAGCTGCCGAGGTGGCAGCTGGGAGAGAAGTGGCTTGAGGGAGTGAGGAGGTAGGGAAGGCTAGGGTGGGGGGAAGGGTGGTGGGAGGGAGCGTGGTGGGGGGCTCCCCAATTTCATTACTATTGGGACGCGCAATAGGTAAAGGTTTATTGATAGGTACTGGCACTAACGGTTTTTTAAAAGTAAAATTATCATTGCTTAAATCATCTGTTTGGCAACTAACTGATTTTCTGTTTTTTAAAATATTTGAGAAACTCATTTGCATCGGTATCGGGTGGAGTGATTCGTATTTTTTCTTTGCGGCTAGATATGTAATTTTTTCTCCGTCTTGAATAGCTTTGATTTCTTTTTCCTTTAAGAAAACTGGGCAATTTTTAGAAAATGAGTCATGCTGGCCCTGACAGTTAACACACTTTACGGGACTATTACATTCTACTCCTTCATGTTTATTTTTACTACAAAATCTACATAGTGGTTCTTTCTTACAAACTGTTTTAGTATGACCGAATTTAAGACATACATAACAGCGTGTTGGGTTTGAGATGAATTGTTTAACTGAGATATTGTTAAAACCTATTTTTATTTCGGTGGGAATAGTGGGATTGTTGAAGGTTATGAGGTAATTGTGACTGTTGTGTTTTTCGTTATTTTTGAAATATGTCAATCTCTTCACGTCTTCTACATTTTGTGATTTCAATTCATTTTTTATTTCCTCAATAGAGCAAAAATTTAGATCAGGGCACCAGATAATTCCTTTGCTTAGATTCAGCCTACCATGCGGTTCTACCTTAACGGGGAGGTTATTGAGAAAATTTTCACATTTTAGAAGCTTCTCACATTGATTTTCTGAATTTACTTCTACTAGCAGTGTCCCGTCTCTAAGTTTTTTAACGACTTTGACCTCACCAATCAAACTGTTTATACTTTTGTATATAAAGAAGGGAGAGACCTTTTTGAAATCGAGGGGATTTCCGTCATCATCGTTACCTATTCTTCTTATAATTAAGAATCTAACGCAATTTTTTGGTTTATATTCAATGGTAATCGGGATTGTTCCTTTAAATTTGGCTTTTTTCCGTTTTACAGGCGGAGATTCCGCCATGGTTATTTCTTAATTTTATAGAAAAATAAATTTAACAATGAGAAAAGTAAACTAAAAGAAAAAATAATAATAATAATAGAAATAGTAATAAAAGAATAAATTAAACGAAAGGAAAATGTGACTTATCGGTTGTTGTCTGGTAGATACTTAATCCTTAGGAGCTCACTACACTACACGTCCGCACTCAACCAAGTATCAACACAAACTCCGGTGACAATATAGGGATAGACGTCATTGCCTAATAAGACATCGATGCCTAATGGCTGACCGAATGCTTTATCAGAAATTGGATAACTATACATTATATCTATTGTTGATTTATCCACCTCTCTGTCAGGCAAAAGATTGGAGAGGTGATCGAGTACGATTGCCTCTACACTATAATGTTGAGACGCGTCTTGGTGCGCCCTAATGCTGTGGTTTATAATGCCTTTAGGAGGAGAAGGCTGAGAACCACCTATACCGTCCATGATCCTATGAAAGGATGGAGGGGTAGACCTAAGCTTCTTGCAATTACCTTGGTAATTGAAGTAGTTAAAATAAAAGGGCTCTTCTTGCGCCTGTGAATAAACTATATCATTTTGGCCAGCACTCAGCTTGTTCGTCTTCATTCTCGGTCCCAAGGGCCCACTAGGTCGTTCAAAATTTACTCCCTCATGATCTTAAAGCACTCAATATGCTGGAAATAGTCTGCACCACCATCAGGTCTCACTGCCCGTCTCTTCACGCACAGTCCGTCTCGTGAGACGTCACTCAGTGTTGCCAACCCATTTGGCAATGGGTTGGCAAATGGGACTTGGCAAATTGAACTTGGTAATATATGATATATTACACAACCTAAGATCAATATATGTATATAACTAAGATAGTTTATGTAATAGTTGATATTACATAAACTATATGATATATGAAGTATATAATATTACACAACGTAAAAGATAAAATCTCACATGCTTCGAGCTACTGGCTCGAACACCCAACCTTTTCCAATGATTTCAAGGGTATTAGGGTAACGGTTACTTAAAGGATTTTTTATTGTCTGAATCGGAACATTTGCATACTTTTTTTGTTTACTATATATAATTAGTTTATGGCACGATTGATTGCTAAAAGTTCCGCGTGGTATGATGAGCAAATTGGTGGTAATGAATAAGTGTGTATTTCCTTCGAGACAGTGGCTGCCCCTACTCCATCCTTTGTTTTGGAACCATCGGTATAAACATAATCCCAGTCGGGTTGGTTTTGTTGAAATTCAGAGACCTCCAACATCCCCAGCTTTGATCCAAGGCCCTTATTATGTTTTATCTAATGAATCTTAGAAATAGATAACAACCAGGGGGCTATCTGCAATTTTCGATATTCCAAAATTGAGGGAAGGGTTCGAGATCGAGATTTGTTATGTGTATTGAGCATCTTTCCGGTTTGATTGATTAATTAGATGTATTTCATTTTTGACAATTGGCGTAGTATATGTAGCTATTTTCTAATTACTAATAATATACTTAATTAATAATGAATAGTATAATATTGGCCAGGGACGGGTTTCGAACACGGAACCCCAAAACGGGGTGCTTCGACATTTTCTTTGTTCAAACTTAGTGTTTCCAAGTCGGTCCCCCGGAGTTGGAGTTCCCGCCAACCAATTACTCTACCAGGAATTATATAACAACCATGAAGGTTTAAGTTGACATTGTTCAAACTTATTAAAACAATAAACTATCAAAATAAATGTAATATTTCTATTTTTATTATTAGTAAATATTTAAAAACAATTCACTCACCTGTTCATTTTTCAAGATATCAAGATACTTCCCTTACTAAATAATCTAAGATTAGCTAAGCAAAAGTGAAATTCATGATATCATGTTTTACTGTTAAACCTGATCTATTTTCGTATTCAGTATAAGGACCATGATGCTACTTAAATGCATGATAATACATAACTTCACTTCGTTCTTACATACATTGATTTTCTTCATTGTTTTAGTTTATCGAAATATTTTCATAATTATATTCATTCATATGAAAATTCACGAGGCAGGTGAGGAGATCTAAAATCTATAAGGACTGGAAAACTAAAAAATAAAGAAGGAAAAATTGACAAGAAATCATTAGAGTCCCTTTTGTTGATTTGATCTGAATGGAGGGTCCATCTGAAGCTAATTAATATCTGGTTAATTAATTGATATAAATATAATAAATAAATGTGGATCAATGGATAATACTCTGGATATGTAATGACAGATTGGATAATGTATATTATGACATAAACTTTATATTAGCTGAATGAATGCTGCATTAGTGATTGTTGCTGTTGAGAGTGCTGCTGCTCCTCCTGGAATTGTTTATAATGGACCACTTTATAAGATAGATGGCGCAGTTAACTGCTATTGCTGAAATCTCCACTCCCAAACTTACATGATTAATATTTTAGCAAGTAATGCGCACTCCCCTTGCGATATACAGTACAATATCTGAATAAGAATTTGCATTATCAAACAAACAAAAAAAACAAGAAGAAAGGTAAGAAATAAATATAAATTACTTTCCTGTAAATATAAATCTACTCTTAAATTAAAACCAACAAGAAACAGTATCAGGAATTCACAATTAACAACAGGTTGGACTCCTCTTCAAGGCCCTATTATTTACATATGCATATGTGTATATGTCATATACATATGTGTCCCATCGAGGGTTAATAGGAAATAAGTTCAAAGTTCACTCTCGACATCGATTTTTTTATGTACTTATATTTTCTCTGGGACTTAAATTATAAACTAATTTACGACTGCATAAATTAGCAGTAAACTAGATTAGTTTAAGAGAAAGTTAAATACGACGATTCAGAGTAATCGGAAATTAAATGGGAAGAAGTTAGGTTAGGGATTAATGGATTTTTCTAGCTATATATTAGGGATGGACCAGGTATCAGATACTGAAAAGTATCAGAAACAATGAGTTAATCCAGCCAAAATGAACCGGGTACCGATACTCACTGATCCATGGATACTCTATGATTCGTATCAGTTGAATGTGAAGTACTAAACGAATTTTGTATTCCAATGAATACTTGGAATAGCTAACCCCGGGCAATAATCCAGACCTGGCTACTTGGTACTGTACTGATTCAGTTTCTGAATAATTTAGTACTTAAAGTATTCCTTGCAAATTACTTAATACCTGATCCCTTGCCCTAGCAACAGACTCTTTGGTAACTTATTATTAAATTATATTGCTTAAATTATTTTAAGCAATAATGAGACAATGGAGAGTAATAATCAAAATCTATATAAATAAAGATGAAATTCGGTTTGTTTGTTTGTTCTTTTGTTTGTTCTTTATAGGAAAATCCATACCTTTTGTCCTAAATTCTCCAAATTTCGCTCAGTGGTTCTTTGATACCAGGTGCGAATACCTGTCCATATTAAAATTTCATAACTTCAGCCAATCTCTATGTACATTCTTTATTGTTACAAAAATCGTTTTGATCTCGCTTTACATTGGTTTTTACAAAATAGACCGTTTGAGTTGATAAAAGTCTCACTTTATAGATTTAAAAAATGAAATTCTCAGGGTGTAACCCGAAGGCTAGAAAAATAATAAACTTTAATTATTTGTTATTAAAAAATTATTTATTAATACTTATATACAATTTTCAAACATAATAATAGTATTAACTGTATAGCTATAACAAATACCACTTTATATTCTTTATGTTTAATTTTTTTAAAAACAAAATATGGTTTACATTTTAAAATGCATATAGGGGATATATTTTATTCAAAAAATAAAAGTATGTGCATTTAGTGAAAAATTATAATAAAAAAAGACAAACAACGTAAACATAACATTTGTAAACAGTTCTTTATAACTAATATATGTAAGCACATGTATTTATGGAGTAAAAATATTAATATCAATAATAAATAAATTATTTTTTAGCCGTCACAAACATTACTGCATATACAGATACAAAATACCGAGTTTAATCAAAATCGTTAGAACCGTTTTTGAGAAAATCGAGAAAAACGTAAAAATTAGACAAAATTCTTTAAATAAAGTACCCCCTCTGTTTGACCAATTTTGATGAATTTTTTTCTGTCACATCGCGGGTAGACACAGTCACACATACACACAGACACAAAGACACAGAGACAGACAGACACAGAGACAGACAGACACACACAGACACACACACACATACACACACACACACACACACACCATTTCGCGGGACTTAGTTATTTGGACTCAGGGACTAAAACGTGTAAATCCGTTGAAAACCGGAAGTTGAAATTTTTCACGGTCGCAATACTTTCCCTCACTATTTATTTCATATGTAGGTAAGTGGAAGTAAAAACCATTAACTTCCCAACAGATTTATTTATAACCTCAAGCTAAACATGTATTAATTATATAAAATTAAAACATTCAACTTCATTAATTAAAAAAAATAACAAAACAAAATGAAAAAATGATTTCACCTCACAGTCAAAATGATACACCTTCTGTGAGATTAACTTTTAAATGTTATTAACTAAGTTCAATACCTAGTAGCCCAGCATTTATTTTAGCCTTTAAATTGGTCTTGACTCATAAGCAACGGTCATTTAGTTCTGTGTATCAGATACAAAAGTATCAAACTAAAATATCGGATACAAAAAATTATCAGTATCACTTGTATCAGATACAAGAATTTCAAGTATCAACCCATGCCTACTATATATACATATATATATATAATATAAAATTCACTGATAAAGATAATAACGTTTTAGCTAATCTATAAACCAACGGTATTTAAAATAGAACTTTGCGCTGAATTTATAATTGTTTGGTAAAGAATTTAGAATGGTTCAAGTTTTTATTTTTTACATCTCGTATTTGACTATAGTTGGTAGGTATTAATAATTCAATCATTTAGCACTTACAGGATTATTTCAGTAGAGGCGAGATTAAGTCTAAATAACACACATGTAAAAGGAACTAACAAAGAATATAATTGGAATAGGGTTTAGTAAAATCTTAATAGACAGTTAGCAAAAATGTACCAAATTAATCTTTTATGTATTACATATTCATTAAATAAGGAATATAACACATGATGATATGAGATAACGTTTAAGGAGGTTTCTACCTGGAACAGGTTATGAAAAGCGAGCACGGATCATTTAATTTGCAATAAAAGAATTATTGAGGCCAATAATCTAGATAAAAACTGTCCTATCTTTTAAGTTGGACAAAACTAAACACAATGAGCCAAATTGTATAAAGATCGGTTGAGTAGTTCTGAATTTACTCCCGACAAACATCGGAACACGGGATTTTTATATATATATATATATATATATATATATATATATATATATATATATAAGATGTTTTTTATATATTAAGACTAGCAGACCCGGCCACGCGTTGCTGCGGCAGTTGTTATATCCTAATATTTTTAAACAAATACAGTCATACCAATATTCATTGATAAAGATGAAAACCTTTCAGCTAATCAAGATCCAACGTGATTCAGAATAGAGCATTACACCATTTAAAAGTATTTGGTAAGGAATATAGGAAAGTTAAAGTTTTTATTTTTTAAATCTCATATTTCAATGTAGTTTGATTAAAAAGGAGCTGATTGTGTTTACGACTCACAGCGCTGCCAACACTATCGCCCTTTTTTGATGCATCGGTATAAACTAACTCGAAATTGTTTCCACTAATTTTAAAAAGGATTATTGAACTTATACCGGGTATGTTTTGGTAACCTCAGCCATTGATCTATTGATTATTGGCATAACACTACTCCAACTTGGTATTGTTAGTTTAGCAACGGGTTTAATATTGCTCAGGGTCGTGCCAATCTTGGTTAACGCGTCATATATGTCCTTTTGATAGGCGTTTTTCTCAATTTCTTTGAGACCTCGATTTCCCGACCCTTCAGCAAATAAGTGTTCGGTAGGAGGGTGGTGTGTTGAAGCTTTTAATTTAGCAATATATTTGAGTGATAAGAAATCTCTCCTTAAAGACGTTTTTACATAATAGAATTAAGAATTTATATTTATTCAAGTACTAATTTGTGCAAAATGTTTTGGGTTAACCTGTTTTGTTTTTTCAACACAAACAAAAGATTTGATGGTTTCCACACACGTGAGCAGGCGATGCCCATTGCCCACGTGAGGTATTCCATTGCCCATGGGAAAAACACGGATTTTCAAAGTCCAAGTGGACATTGTTTGCCCTTGGGATTTGTTTATGGTCATGGCAAAAGCCAAACGAATAGGATATTGAAGCCTTTTAAATTTTATTAAAAATTCTGACGGTTCCAGGGGAATAGGTGGTTACAGGACGATATAAACCTTCCAGGCAACATTTTTGCTTCAATAACATTTTCTGTGATCCTTTTAATGACCAAACGTGTACCGTTGCACAATTGAGGTAGATTTAAGTTTCGAAGAAGAATGATCGGTGAGCCAATCTTCAACTGGAGATTGTTTGGGTGTATATCCAGGGAATTCAAAAATTCAGATGGGAAATTTACGGCTTCGTTTACATCTAGAACATTGTCAATTGATTTTGGAAGTTTATTTCATCGAAATCAACATTTTTTGCTGCCTAAATAGCACGACTACCCAACCATCCTCGGGATAAATGAGACGGCCGGCATCCCACAACCCTTTGAGGTTCAAAGAGAGTAAAGTACTTGAAGAGGGTAGTAAAGTACTTAAAGGGTATAGTAAAGTGCTTGAAGAGAGTAGTAAAGTTTTTGAATTTGTTGTGGAATCCTACGAGTCAAACGTAGAAGGCTTAAGTATGCAACAAGTTTCTCAGAGTCAAACTGAGGTAATATTTGGGGATGTGCTAGTCAAAAGCACGGTATATCAGAGAATGAACGATAAAGGGGTGAGCCGATGATTGTCGAATTCAAAAAGAAAATGATGCAGTGAGGTTCCTCTATTTGAGTTTTTTATTGGTTCTCACCTTTTTTGTTGTTTCGAATTTTTGTTTTGTTTTTAGTTCTTTTGTTTGTTTTTTGGTACTTTTGTTTGTAAACTTTACAGTTAAGTAAATTATGGTAAAAAACGAGTTTTCTGCTGCTTGATTTTTTTTTCGTTACAGGTCCCAAGTTACCAACGAGGACGTTGGTATTCAGCCCCTCCCCTGAATACCACGGAGTTGTCACGTGGAAAACCTAAGATGTCCATTGAACCTAGGAGACCCTGAGAGAGAAGGGGAAATCCAGGAAGAGGCTGGCCCAGGCACTAGAAAATAGTTGGATTTTCGGGGTCCTTTCACACAGGAATCCAATACCTTGTTATGGAAGACGGTGTTCTTCAAAATAAATTTCCTTTTTGTATATTAGTGGTGAAGGGAGGGTTAAATTGTTGCCTAATTTAATGTAAGAAAATTAATCCATAATTAAAAAGAAAATTAATGATAAAGTTAAATTAATTTCGTTAAGGTTTATATATTTATTATTTATGTAATAATTATTATTAATATGAATATTAAAATTAATTTAATTAATATTAATGTCAGGCAACAACACAAACAAAAAAAAAATAATAATTTCTCAATAGAAAAAAAAAAGTACCATCAAACACCTGGATTTGAACCATTAACCTTAACAACGTCAGTCTAGCGCGCTATGCTCTAGGCTAACATGATTCATTACTTGAAACCGTGGTATGAGTTCAACTTACCTATCGTCAGTATAATTCTATTATCAGAGTAACTAGGTTTACAGCTTAAATTCTTTTACATTATTTATTTAAATCCTTTTAAAATGTTTTTATTCATTAATAATAAAAAAAAAATAAAGAGATACAAGCGAAATCAAACTTAACCAAACTACAAACTAAATCAAATAAAATTAACCCCTTAATTTTCTAAAATCAACATACATAAAGAAATTAAAGTATTTAATACATGCATACAAAAAAAACAGAAAACCAAAAGAAATGTCAACTCCTCCTTTTACTGATTAATTCAGTTAGAAACAAATAAAAAAAAAAGAGTCTGTACTTCCCAATTCTAGCAGGACTTCCAAGCCTCTCCTCTCCTCCGCCGCTGTTGCCTTCTTTTCCTCAAATCTCCCGATGGACTCGCATTCCTAGCTCCTTCCGGTAATCCACCGTCTGCACTCGCGTTTTGGGTGAATCAGAAGCGAAGGTCCATTCAAATTATCCGGTAAAGCCGTGGAAATTCCTTTTAACCAAAACACACCATGTGCTCACGGCCCTCGCTCACTTCGCTTGTCTTTTTTTTCTGCCGGTCGCACACTATAACTCTCCCTTCGATAGTCGATTTTTCAAATCCATTATTTTTATTTGAAATAAAAATTAAATATTATCTATCATTAATTATTTACAATTAATTATACTATATGAACATAGAAAAACAAGTATACCATTATTTTATTGAGACACCAGCTGCTCTGACTGAAAAAAGAAATAATTTTTGTTTTGGTTTTGTTGCCATAACGAAATCTTTAAATTAAATTTAAATTCTTAACGAAAATTTAACCGTAACAAGGTGCTTGCCACAAGGTTTAGGAACCACCATCAAGCGGTTTATTAGAGCCGGATTTGGGTTACCGTGGGAACCAGAGTATGAACACCAAAAATATCGCCACTTTCAATACCGAAACTTCTCCCGAAACGGCTTTAGAAGTGGAAGTTAATTCTGTCGAACAGCCAAAATATTCTAAGCAACAATTAAAAGTCTGCAATGCAGTTTGTTGGAACTGCAACGTACAGGGGCATCGATTTAGAGACTGTAAGGAAGCTCGGGTTATTTTCTGCAATGGCTGCGGTAAGAAAGGGGTGAAGATTTACCAATGCAGCGTGTGTAGGGACCGAAAAGCGGAGAAATCCTTAAAGAAGGGAAACGGCGAGGCAGAGGGGAACTAGACGTGCCCCATACCTCTCTGCCGTCTATGGGGCTTTCTTCTGAAGACAAAGAAGAAATTTCGTCCACGGTTGAGGCTTACGCGGGAGGTTACAAAATCTGTAGTCCTGATTCTCATGACCAACGACCCCACCTACGAGTGAACATCTTTGATAGGTACATGTTGGGATTACTAGATTCAGGTGCATCCCGGACAGTTTTAGGCGGCCCTGGCTGGGAACTTGTAAAAGGGCATCTACGGTTGCGGAAATCTAATATTGAAGGGATCCTGGTCCCGACTGGTCAAGGATGTCCCGTCTTAGGTGAGGTAACCATACCCTTCAAATTGGAAGAAAGAGTTAGGGTAGTAACTACGTTGGTGGCGCCTGACTTAACTATCCCCTTAATCCTTGGAGTAGATTTCTGGAAATCGATGGAGATCGTTCCGGATTTGAGCAATAATATTTGGAAGTTCACGGATTCCAATCTAACTAAAAACTGTCCCGTTGCTAGCGCTCTGGTTTCAAAGGATTATCTTTCAGAAGACGAAAGAAAACAGCTTCAAGAGCTGTTAGATCAACAACTCAATCGAAAAGGACCGAAGATCGGACTAGTTAAGAACTACACCCATAAAATTGATACAGGAGATCAACCACCAATAAAACAACGATACTATCCCGTATCACCTGCAGTTCTCAGGGAAATGCATAAGGAATTGGATGAGATGATTGCGATGGGCGTCGTCGAGAAAAGTCGCAGTCCCTGGTCCTCACCTGTTGTAATGGTTAGAAAGCCTGACAGATCTTACAGGTTCTGTGTAGATTTCAGGCGCCTGAATGCGGTATCCAAAAAAGACGCCTATCCATTGCCTTATTTATCAAATATCTTGGATCGGTTGAGAAATGCGAAATATCTCAGCACATTAGACTTAAAATCGGCTTATTGGCAGATTGAGCTGTCAGAAGAAAGTAAAGAAAAGACAGCGTTCACAGTTCCTGGCCGTGGTCTGTTTCAGTTTAACAGGATGCCTTTTGGTCTTCATAATGCTCCAGCTACTTGGCAAAGGCTGATAGACCAGGTTCTTGGACCCGAACTGGAGCCATATGTTTTATTATACCTGGATGACGTGGTTATAGTCACACCAACTTTCCAGTTACATCTTGAGACTCTCAGAACTGTGTTAGAGCGGATTACAAATGCTGGCCTTACGTTAAATTTGGAGAAATGTAAGTTTGCTAGAGAGGAGCTTAGGTACCTCGGGTACTTGGTAGATAAGCATGGACTAAGAGTGGATCCAGAAAAAGTTGCATGTATCCTTAACTACCCACGTCCGAAAACATTACGTCAAATAAGGGCCTTCACCGGATTAGCCTCTTGGTATAGGAGGTTTATTCCTGAATTTTCCACTAGGATGGCGCCTCTAACTCATCTCTTGCGGAAGGGTCAGAAGTGGACCTGGGGTGAGGAACAAGAACAAGCGTTTCTAGACATCAAAACGAAATTGGTAGAAGCACCCATCTTAGCATGCCCGGACTTCACAAAACCGTTCACAGTTCAGACAGATGCTTCATCCGTTGGATTAGGAGCGATTTTATCACAAGAGCTGGACGAAGGAGAGAAAGTTATTGCTTACGCCAGCAGAGCTCTAACGAAAGCTGAACAAAAACTCTCCGCCACTGAGTTGGAATGTTTAGCGGTAATTTGGGCGATTGAGAAATTTAGACCTTATATCGAAGGAACAAAATTTACTGTGGTCACTGATCACCACTCTCTGATGTGGCTTCATCGCCTACAAGATCCGACAGGTCGACTGGCTCGATGGGCGTTACGCCTTCAGAATTACGATTACCAGATAAAACATCGGCCAGGAAAGGAGCTTATGGCAGCTGATGCTTTATCACGTGCGATAGACAATACTTCCAGTGATCGAAACCCTACTGTAGCAGCAGTCGTGATTGACGGAGAAGGAGCTGATCCTTGAAAAGATGAAGAAAAAGGTCACAGATAAGCCGGAGGAGTTCCCAACTTGGCGGATTACCGAAGGTCGCCTCCTCAAACATGTGTTTGAGAGAAATCCCTTAAAAGTTGGGGACAATCAATGGAAAATTGTGGTACCGAAAGACCAAAGAGAAGCAGTTCTCAAACAATACCACGAAGACACGTCTGCAGGGCATATGGGGGTTAACAAGACCAAGAATAGAGTAGCTACTTATTATTTCTGGCCGACCATGATTCGAGACGTCGCTCGATTTGTGAAAAAGTGCTCCATCTGTCAAAAGATGAAGCCGGAACAGAAAGCTCCCGCTGGTTTGATGGGCATGACGCCCCTACCTTCAAAGCCCTGGCAGGTAGTTTCTACTGATCTCATGGGACCATTTCCTCGTTCATCCAAACAGAATCGGTATTTGTTAGTGGTGACCGATTACCTCACAAAATTCACCTTACTGTTTCCATTAAGGCAGGCATCTGCGCAGGCAGTAACTAAACATATAGAGAACGAAGTGTTTCTCATGTTTGGAGTACCTGAAGTGGTATTTTGCGACAATGGTACACAATATAAGAGTACGAACTTTCAGAATATGCTGAACAAATATGGTACTGCTTGTAGGTACAACCCAGTATACCATCCCCAGGCGAACCCCACTGAGAGAGTAAATAGGGTGCTCAAAACCATGATATCATCTTATGTGGGAGATAACCATCGCTCCTGGGACAGACATATTGCGGAGTTCGGATTTGCGCTGAGGACGGCAACTCATGAGGCAACTGGATACACACCAGCCTTCCTTAACTTTGGTCGCGAACTCTTTAGCCACGCCTCGCAATATTTGGTAAATGATGGGTCGGAAAGCATAGGCAAGATCGACGAGAAGCTCAAGTTAATCCAAGAAGATGTGAAAATTCGATTAGGACAGGCCCAAGAGAAGAATGCCCGTTACTACAACCTTAGACGGAGACCAGCTCGGTTGGAAGAAGGTCAACCGGTATGGGTGAAAACGCACTCTATCTCAGACTTAGGTAAATATTTCACCGCCAAACTAGCGCCTAAATATGAGAAAGGTGTTATTAAAAAGGTTTTGTCGCCTCTGATATATGAAGTAGTGGATGAAACAGGAAGACCATTAGGTAATAGGCACATTGAAGAGCTAAAGGTAGAGTCTTCGGATGCTGGAACTGACGTTCCCCAACTCCAGGAAGAGGGGAGAATGTCACAATAGACAATAGTGTTTAATATAAATAGTGTTTATATCCCTTATCACTAGAAGTCAGGTGGAAAATAATTAAAAATGAGAAGACAAATAGGAAGGTTACGGACTGTTGTGGATTTGGTTTTTTGGAAAAATGTGCTAACACTGTTAAGACTTTTGAATTCATTAATATTGTTATATGTAAAGTTTTTGTTAATGTTGATAATATATTGTTGTTCATTCCGATATTCTTAAATTTATTTTGGATAATTAGTAGCGAGTTACGTTGTAGCTCGAGAGAGAACTCACTTCCACTCCGACTGGGTAAGTTTGCAAAACTACTATTTACTAAATTAATCTAACGTTGAAAGAG
Source organism: Aelia acuminata (assembly GCA_911387785.2). Classification (NCBI taxonomy): domain Eukaryota; kingdom Metazoa; phylum Arthropoda; class Insecta; order Hemiptera; family Pentatomidae; genus Aelia; species Aelia acuminata. The sequence continues at coordinate 126,729,286 of OU426979.1, read as the reverse complement.
ACGTTACAACCTTTAGCTAAATATTTGAATAATTTAAGCGTGGAAAAGCCAAAAAAATAAAACTAAGTTTTGTTTTGCCAAATTGTTATATTTGCCAAAGCCATAATTCAGAAATGGGTATAACTAAAGCTTGTTGTTAGGAAAGAGTTCATTGAACGTATGAAATATGGCATGGGTATAACCACTGAACGTAGTTCACCTTAGACGGTATAAGTCACATCATTTCTGTAAAAATTTCGCAAGGCACTTATACCCTTATGCATTTCCACGCTTCAATTCTTTGAACGAACTTAATAGAGATAACCCTTATGATATAAAAAATTCATTATGTTTAAAAAAAATACTTAACGACATAAAAATAAGTGATGATAATTCAAAAGTAGTTAGACTAGATGTAGAATCACGCTTCACAAACGTACATACAGAAGGTTGCATAAAAATTTTAGAAGAAAATTTGGATAACATAAAAGATAACACGAAAATAAAAGATAAGCAATTATTTCATTATAATTATATACATTATAATTATTTCATTAATAATGGTGAATTTTACAATCATGTCAGCGGATTACCTCTGACGGTGGGTCACTCTCGGTTAATATAAGTGGTATTTATTTAAATAAATTATTAGATAAAATATTGGAACAAATTAAAAATAAACCCATACTAATTAAAAAAATCTGGTGCGATGCGCGCAACACATAACTTTCACTTACGAGCTTACTTGGATTAGAAATCGACGTGTTTCGATATGTATAAGTATATACTTATATTTGTAAACCTCCATAAGTTATAGAGAATCTGTATAGCAAAAGTTGGTAGTTCTCAGAACTTTTCGATTCATTATTGCTAATTTATTTATGAAGGGACTAATTTCATCAACAATTGAGTTTTTTTTACTGCTTGCTTGTTTCTTACTACGAGTTGCTTTTTGCAACCGTAGGTGAATCGATAGGCGTATTTACGTCTCTTATGCCTTTCTGGAAATCAAGAACGATTACTGTTCCTCTAAAATCGCTTCATATTGTATTCAAAAATTTATTATGGAACAAAAGTTTCTAGACTAAAATATACCTATATTAATTATAGATTATTATCTTATACCATATTTTTACACACCTGCGATGATGCTTCAAAAATTTGAGCATCACTTATTTACTATCTAAAGTAACATTAATCTTTTTATTAATAAATAAAAGATTTATTTTCATAATATGGTTAGTAGAATTTTGGCTGTCATATATACATACATCAAAAACCAAGTTTAATCAATATCGTTAGAGCCGTTTTTGAGTAAAAAAAATCTGGCTCGTGCTCGCAACACACAACTTTCACTTATCAACTTACTTAGCGTTTTGTTAATTGCCACTTCTCGAATAGAACGGCTTTAATTATGAACAATGGTCTGTCATTAAAGACGTACTCCGCATGCTTGGGCTCAACGAGTTTTATGAGTTGACTGAATATTTTTCTTTTTTTCTCCTCTTTATGTTTTCTTTATTATTATCATATCTCATATTTAGACATTTCTTATTTTTAGGCGTAACGAGAGACAGTTAATTTCTCCATATAAACAAAAACAACGGTACTTTATAGGAAACAAACAAAAAAAAAAGGCCCCCCCCCCCAAAAAAAAGCCCCCTCAGAACATTTTAATAATGATAAAGCTTACCTGATATTAAAGAACACATAATTTTCATTAAACATGACGAATTTGATAAAAATCGTTAAAGCCGTTTTTGATATCATCGAAAAACAGGTAAAATTTGGAAAAAAATTATGAAATAAAGTGCCCGCTCCGTTTGGCCAATTTTGATGAAACGTTGGCTATCACATCATTGGCATAAACATACATCAAATACCCAGTTTGATCAAAATCGTTGAAGCCTTTTTTGAATAAATAAAAAAGACACGTGAAAATGATACACAATTTATTAAGTAAAGTCCCCCCTCCAGTTGATCAATTTTGATGTAATGTTGGCTATCGCATCGCGGGCATATAGATACACCAAATACCGAGTTTAATCAAAATCGTAAGAGCCGTTTTTGAGAAAATCGAAAAAACCCTAAAAATTAGACAAAATTCTTTAAATAAAGTACCCCCTCCGATTAACCAATTTTGATGAAATTTTTGCAGTCACATCGCGGGCTTATACATACACTAAATACTAAATTTCAGGTCTGTGCGGTTTATAGTTTTTGAGTTAGTCTGTTCACATACACACACACATACACACACACATGCACACACACACATACACACACACACACACACACAGACCATTTCGCGGGACTTGGTTAATTGGACTTAGGGGACCACAAAACGTGTAAATCCGTTGAAAACCGGAAGTTGAATTTTTTCACGATCGCAATACTTTCCTTAATATATATTTCATATATAGTATTCAATAGGGCGTTAATATTAAAAATAATGATGAAGGAGAATGATAAAAAAGAAGAGCGGTGAAATTACAGAGAGAGAAAAACAAAACTTTTATTCTTAAGGAAAAAATACAATTAATAAACAGCTCGAGCATTAGATAAAATGAAATAAAATAAAGCTGAACCATATGACACTTCTAATAACAACAATAACTTAAAAGGTTATGAATGAATAAAGATGAAGAAAAAAAAAGAAACTAGAATTCTTGAAATTAAATGAAACTTAGCACTAACAATTTTACAATGAATTAAGGCCTTAGAGCATGTTAAGAAATGATCATGAAACATTTAAGAAAATTAAACAGAGATAAAGAAAACCAGACTAATTGACAGAGCTCTGTATTCTAATCCACTCCTGGTGATTAAAATAATTAGCTATTAAATACGGCGAACAAACTCACTAGTGTTTCTGAAGGCGAACTTCCGGTGAACTGAAACTCATAGAGATATGCTTGGGTTGCACAATCTCCAACGTTGACCTCTCTTCTGCTCTGAGTCAATTCTTTGAAGAAAAAAATGGCAATTGCATATAGTAAGATCTTACTTACGTGGTCGACTAGCAATCTGACCAAAGATAGCACCTGCGTCGTGATGGCGGCCGGTGGCAGGATGATTGAGAGATGGAGATCTTAACGTGACGGCGGTCGACAGCAGAGTGAGCCGGAGTGGGGATGACGCACGTGGCGGTAGACATCCGACAGCTGATTTTCATAGCCTTCTTAACTTGCACTTAAGCTACGCACTTACAATAAGTTAGGAGGCATTGGATGGCGGGAAACATTGTTTTTAAATTCAAACAGTCTGAGACTGAACATCCCCCCCCCCCATGGCGCGGATGCGGCATTATTGAGAGGGTAAGGGGCATAGGCGATTAACGGGACGTTTAAGCAAGCCTGAAGGGGTTAAGATGCTGGCCACTCGGGCTACATTGTCATTACCTGGAAACAGCTCGACGACCCGGGCGAGAGGCCAGTAAAGGGGAGGTAGATTGTCCGTTTTGACCAGAACGAGAGAACCCGGAGCTAATTCAGGAGAGGAGTCCGTCCAGCGGGAACGCTGTTGAAGAGTGTGCAGATACTCTACCGTCCACCGTTTCCAGAATGATTGGTGAAGTTTATCGACTAGTTTCCATCTTGTTAACCGATTAACCGGGGTGTCGGAAACATCGCGACTAGGTGGGGCGTTAAGAGGTCGGTGAATGAGAAAATGGCCAGGGGTTAAGGCTTCTAAGTCTTGAGGATCCGGAGAGAGAGCGCACAAGGGGCGACTATTGAGAACGGCCTCTATTTGAGTCAAGAGAGTAGAAAATTCCTCGAAAGACAGAATCTGGGAACCCATAACAGTACGGAGATGTCGCTTGGTGGATTTGACTGCAGCCTCCCAAAGACCTCCGAAATGGGGAGCACTAGGCGGGATAAAATGCCATTGAATTCCCAGGGCGGATGAGCGTTGTGATATTGCCTCGCGGGTATCAGCGTGTCGCAGGAAACGCCCAATTTCGTTCAGCTGGCGACTAGCCCCTACAAAATTAGTACCGTTGTCACTATAGATGTCAGAGGGAACGCCGCGGCGACTGCAGAACCGAGCGAAAGCGGCAAGAAATGCGGGGATGGAGAGCTCGGAGGCGAGTTCTAGATGCACAGCTTTGGTGGAAAAGCAGACAAAGGCGCAGATATAGGCTTTAGTGACGCGGCATCCCCGAATGCGGGCAGAAGAAACCGAGAAGGGACCGGCGTAGTCGACTCCTACTTTAAGAAAAGCATACGTGGATGAAACACGGTCTTTAGGGAGCGAACCCATGGTGGGAATGAGTGGTTGGGGGTTGACTTGAAAACATCGGTTACACTTTGCTAGGCGATGGCGAACAACGTTCTTTCCGTCTAAAATCCAAAATCTCTGGCGAATGAATGAATGAGTAGCAGATGGACCGGCGTGTAAGTTGGTAAGATGAGCATTATCGATTATTAAGTGAGTGAGGGGGTGATCCTTAGGAAGTAATGCCGGGTGTTTAGCATCAAACGGGCGAGGAGCAAGATGAAGACGACCGCCTACGCGCAAAAGGCCGTGGGAATCGATGAACAATTGTAAAATGCGTTTAATGCGCAACTTGGAGGCGGGTTCTGACGCGGCTTTATATTCATCTGCTAGCGCGACTTGTTGGACTCCGCGGACTAGGGTATCAAGTGCCATGTTTAGTTCAACGGCGGAAAGAAACCCGGTGTATCGGCGATCAGGATTCCTACAGTTGTGGGCGAAGCGGAGGCACCAGGCGGTGATTCTCTGGAGTTGAGTCAGGGAAGAATATCGACTTTCCAAGTCGAGGGAAGTTAGGGCGACACAAGTGATGATTTCTTTGGAGATTCGACGCTCCTTGTTAACGGCGTCAGGCGGGGAATCTATATGCGATTTTGGCCATTGACTAGGCGGTTTTGATAACCAGGAGGGACCTGTCCACCACAGAGGATGACGGGTGAATTCATTGGGGAATAGCCCCCGAGAGGCACAATCGGCGGGGTTTTCCTTACCGTCAATGTGACGCCATTGAGAAGGGGAGATAACTTCCTGGATTTCAGTGACGCGATTGGCCACGAAAGTTTTCCATCGGTGCGGTTCGCCGCGAATCCAGGTGAGGGCTACCGCGGAATCGGAGAAAGCAACGATATCTTCAAATGGTTGAGGGAACATACCGAGAATTTTAGTGGTCAATTTTGCTAAAAGGTGAGCTCCGCATAATTCTAACCTAGGAAGGGATACCTTTTTGAGGGGAGCTACGCGGGACTTAGCTATGAGTAGATGAACCGCGATTTCACCGGCGGATGAGGTAGAGTGGAGGTAAATGGTGGCCGCGTATCCTAATTCTGAAGCGTCGCAGAAGGCGACCAGTCGTTGACTGCTGCGGGATTCCTGATAGAAGGGGAAACGGCGAGGGATGGATATCTTTGATACAGATTCAAGTTCGTTTTGAAAAATATCCCAATCGCGGGTAACATCGGCGGGGGCAGGTTCATCCCAATCGGAGTGTCCAATCCACAGGCGTTGAATCAATAACTTGGCGGTGAATGTAACAGGCACTAACCATCCAGGCGGGTCATAAATGCGAGCCAGTTTAGATAATATCAACCGCTTGGTAGCCGGTAATTTATTGGAACAGAACCGGTAAGAGAAGGCATCGGTATCGGCAGACCATATTAACCCTAGAATTTTAATGGTGGGCTCATCAGTCGTGTCAAAATCAAAGGCGTGGGGTCCGATACGACAATGGTCGGCGGGCAAATTGGCGAGGATATCGGGATGATTGGCGGCCCATTTTCGTAGTTCAAATCCCCCGGCGTGCAAAAGAGCTATTAAATTATCCCTTAACTGAATGGTTTCGGCGAGTGAGGAGGCTCCGGTGATTATATCGTCCACATAGGTGTCATCGCGTAGAACCGGGGCGGCACTAGGGAAACGGTCCCCTTCATCTTGAGCTAATTGGTGAAGTGTCCGAATGGCTAGGTATGGAGAAGAACTAACCCCGTAAGTGACCGTGCGGAGGCGGTAAGAGCGCACAGGCTCTTCGGGTGAAAAACGCCATATGATTCTTTGAAGGTCTTGGTGTTCCGGGGGAACTAAAATTTGGCGATACATTTGCCTAATGTCCGCGGTGAATATATATCGGTGAGTACGTGAGCGGGTGATAAGGGTAACAATGTCCGTTTGTAGCTTGGGCCCGGTGTAAGAAATGTCATTGAGGGATTTTCCATTAGATGATTGTGAGGAAGCGTTGAATACCACCCTAATTTTAGACGGGGGGTCATCAGGTCGGTGAACAGGGTGATGAGGAAGATAATAGGTGGCACCGCGGGCGTCATCAGGATCCGGAACTAAGGACATATGGCCGAGGTCAAGATATTCGCGCATAAAGGCGACATAGGCTTCCCGGAGAATAGGTTCGCGTTGGAGGCGGGCTTCGAGACGGTGAAATTGTTTTAGAGCTCGGTAATAAGATTCTCCTAAATCAACAGATTTTAGTGGTAGAGGGATGATGTAGCGACCCTCAGAGTTCCGGGAGACGGACCTTAGAAATAGATCCTCACATAATTGTTCTTCAGCAGAGAACTTGGGGGAAATGGCGGACACTTCTTCGAGATCCCAGAATTTTTTCAGATCCTTGTTAAGTTGGAGGTTGGTGAGCGCGTTAAAAGCTATTAGTGTTTCTGGAGGACTGGGAACCACAGGAGAGGTATCTTTGACAATGGAAGTAGTCAGGCTATCAGCCTTGGGTGCGGGCGGAGGATGACAAAAACGGCGGCGAGGAGGCGGACGATAGGTCTTTCCTTCGTTGTCGATCACGTCTTTCGACCATGTAATACGGCGTCGGTTGGCTGGGGGGCGACAGTTCCCCATTATACACCAGCCAAATAAAGTTTCAAGGGCGATGGGTCCGCCCTGAGATACGGGAGCGATACCCAGAATGATGAGGGGAAGGACGTCTATACCTAACAGGAGGTCAATCTCCCCTGGTTGACACAAGGAAGGGTCGGCGAGTGGCAACTGAGTAATATGCGGCCAAGGGGACAAATCTACATGGGAAGTAGGAAGAGTGTCGGTTATTTTCTTAATAACAAAGAGCCGTACGCTAAGTGACGAGGAGTTCGGGACTTCTAGAGAGGCGGTAGTATACCCTGGGCAAGAAATGTTTGAAGGGCCCCCAAGAACATTAACTCCGACGGGCGAGGGTGTGACAGGCAGCCCTAGGCGAGAGGCGGAATCGGCGGTGATGAAGCTTACCTGGCTTCCGGAGTCAAGAAGGGCGCGGAGAAGCTTGGGAGGATAAATAGGACGTCGAACCGCAATCTGCGCAGTTGGAAGGAGAGCAGGCGAAAAATTCCCAAAGGAACCTAATAACGTTAACGGCGGAAAGGATTTGGTGCTTACATCAGGAGACGGCGAGCGGCACTGGCGAATAGGACAGCGGCTGGGAGACGGCGAAGAAGCATGGTAGTTGAATGGCGCGTCACTCCTACTCGATGAGCGGTGGACAGGGTTAGCAATGGTTATCGGCGAGGGTTGATCATCAAGGCGAGTAGGAGCGGGAGCGGGAGTGCCGGCGGCGGTAGGTAGTCAATTATCGTGACCGGCGGCCCCTAATGTAGGTGATCGGCGAGCAGGTGAGGTTCCATGCGGTGGAGAAGGCCCCCTCGAAGATTCATTGTGATAGGGGCGGAAGGACCCCCCCGGATGGTGATAAGAAACGGGGGCAGCGAACGGCGAAGGCGGCGAATTTTCATAGGACCTTCGGGCATGATCATGGGAATTAGGCGAACGTCTTTGTGAGCCCCGTGGAGGAGATGGCGGTGCCGCGTGGAACACCGGTAGAGGCGGCGAGGAGCGAGGTCCTTGCGAACGGACCGGGGGGCGTTGGGCCGAATAGCGGCGCGGCTGAGATGTTCGGACGGTGGGAGAAGCTGGCCGGGGTGAACTAGGCGGAGAGCGCGGACCCGCCTCTGGGCGCGAGGATTCCGAAAACCCCCTATGTAACAAAGTATGATGAAATTCCTGACAGTTATGACAGCGCTGGCTAGACTGACATTGATGTTGTGAATGGGCCCCCAAACAGTTATAACATAGCCCTGATCGGCGAATAAATTGTAATCGGTCCCGGCCGGAGAGTTCCTTGAATTCACGACAGTGGTAGATGTTATGGGCCTCTCGACAGTAAGGACATTGAATACTGGAGGCGAAGGCACGCGCTACGCGATTGACAGGGCGCGGTGGTTGGCGAATGGGCGAAGCTTCCCGTTTCCTAGGGGGAGGTGATCCGGAAACGGAAGTGGACGCTATTTGGAGACGGTTGATGTAACCCAACAAATCGGTGAGGGTAGGAAAGTCTTCGGGATGGTGAAATTTGAATTCCTTCTGCGTGACCGGATCTAGACTGCGGAACGCCATGAAATATAATAAATAATCGCTTAGATTCGGAATAGCCATTGATTTTAATTGTTGCCCCAATTCAGAATAGATCTTTAAATATTTCTCAAGAGCTTCGGGAGATGGGCGTGAAATCGGCGGGAAATTCAACATATCCGTCAGGATACGGGCGGCGAGAGTCGATGCGTTATCGTAACGCTTGGTCAATGCGTCCCAGGCAATAGCATAATTGGAATCTAAATTGTCTAAATGACCTATGACGGATAGAGCCTCGCCCGATAGACAACTCTTTAAATAAGTCAGTTTCATCCCATCACTTAAACTCTCATTGTGGTGAACAATAGGGATGTAAGTAGTTTTAAAAATTTGAAATTGAGAAATATCCCCGCTGAAAGTGGGCAGATTAAGCAAGGGAAGTCGCATTTCCGGGAACCGGTGAGCTGAGGGAGGAACTGGCGACGCGGATGCTGATCGGTCAGGCACTCTGGACTCTAATTCTATGATATCTAATTGCGCTTGTATGAATTGTTCCTCCACATCTTCGGGAACCCCTCGATCTAAATTGAAACATTCCTCGACAAGGGAGTTGAAAGTTACTCGCATCTCTTCTATTAATTGATTTAATTTTTTAATGAAAACCTTTGATACTTGGAAATCCCGGCGATCCAATGCCTCTTTACATTTTTCGGAAAAGGTAGAAAATTGTTCTAATGATTTTATCAGAATGGCCTTACGGGCACTCACCCCTAAATTATTTGATTTACGGCGATTTCCCATGATTACAATTACAATATACAAAAGAAAACGGGGTGCTGAAAAGAATTACAATGTTAGAGATAATATAAGAATTAAAGTAATAAAAATGATAATAATAGTAACAATAGAAAATAATAGAGCTAAGAAGAATGAGAACTTATCTTAATACTCAGAACACAATGACTCACAAAAGAAACAGAACAACAATGATGATTCAGCTTTACCAGGAATGACTCTAGACAATGGCGAAACAAGTTTTCTGAAATGTAAACAAGTCTCTCAGCGGTTAAATAATATTTAATTTTATTAATTAAATTCCCGGGTTTCGGCACCAAAATATTCAATAGGGCGTTAATATTAAAAATAATGATGAAGGAGAATGATAAAAAAGAAGAGCGGTGAAATTACAGAGAGAGAAAAACAAAACTTTTATTCTTAAGGAAAAAATACAATTAATAAACAGCTCGAGCATTAGATAAAATGAAATAAAATAAAGCTGAACCATATGACACTTCTAATAACAACAATAACTTAAAAGGTTATGAATGAATAAAGATGAAGAAAAAAAAAGAAACTAGAATTCTTGAAATTAAATGAAACTTAGCACTAACAATTTTACAATGAATTAAGGCCTTAGAGCATGTTAAGAAATGATCATGAAACATTTAAGAAAATTAAACAGAGATAAAGAAAACCAGACTAATTGACAGAGCTCTGTATTCTAATCCACTCCTGGTGATTAAAATAATTAGCTATTAAATACGGCGAACAAACTCACTAGTGTTTCTGAAGGCGAACTTCCGGTGAACTGAAACTCATAGAGATATGCTTGGGTTGCACAATCTCCAACGTTGACCTCTCTTCTGCTCTGAGTCAATTCTTTGAAGAAAAAAATGGCAATTGCATATAGTAAGATCTTACTTACGTGGTCGACTAGCAATCTGACCAAAGATAGCACCTGCGTCGTGATGGCGGCCGGTGGCAGGATGATTGAGAGATGGAGATCTTAACGTGACGGCGGTCGACAGCAGAGTGAGCCGGAGTGGGGATGACGCACGTGGCGGTAGACATCCGACAGCTGATTTTCATAGCCTTCTTAACTTGCACTTAAGCTACGCACTTACAATAAGTTAGGAGGCATTGGATGGCGGGAAACATTGTTTTTAAATTCAAACAGTCTGAGACTGAACATATAGGTAAGTGAAAGTAATACGTAGATGATATTTTACTAATTACCAATGAAAATAATTATACTGAAATATTAAATTATTATCAAAAACTGAAATTCACAAGAGAAAAACCAGATAATAATGAAATAAGGTTTCGACATCTACATAATCTTAAGAAATAATAATGTAACTACAAAATGGACAAAAAATAAAAATAATAGCGATATGTTGCAATCATCCTATACTACAAAGATTAGTGTAGCAAAAAACTTTATTAAAGAAGCAAAATAATTAACAGACCTAAGTTTAACCTAAGTCTAAACATTTTAGAAATCAAATCTCAAATTTACAATATACCAGTGGAGAATTTTTATCCTAAACAATTAATAAACAAAATTTGGTATAATAATGCAAATAATACAAAAGAAAGAAAAGAAGAAAACAATAGAGAAATGATAAATATAGAATCAGAAAATAGAGAATCCAACTAAAATAAAGATAAAAACATTAAAAAAAACAAAAACAAAAAATTGTGACCTATAACAGTTGTAATGGACTAGGGAAAGAAATATGAATATAACATAATTGACCATGCCCCAAAAAAATGTATGTTCTAATATTTATGTTAATTTGTTAATTTTTATAAAATATTTAAGCTGGTTTATGTAAGTGACTTATGTATACACATTTTGAATTAGGAGAAGAAAGTACGAAATAGGAGAATATTGCCCTGAAGAAAGACGAAATTGTTCCAAACGTAGACCATTTTAATATGCAGTGTTTAAATAAAATATATTATTGGAAGATTATTATATTATTATTCACCAACCTATTTATAAGAATATTTTTTTCAAAAACAGCGTCGCCGATAACATAAAATTGGACCCCGTCCAAAAGAAATCCGAAAATCCAACTATTTTCTTTAGCCATACTTTTGTATTTCCATCTTTCTGAATTGAAAGACATTTAATCTGCTGAAACACGTAGGATAATACCCCATTATGGGCATAGGGAACAGTGATCATTACCTTATTACCTTCGTCTTGATAAAATAAAGAGAAAATTAAATTTTATTAATTTTTGTATTCTGATCTTATACAAAACACGAAAAAAAAAAATTTATTTTTTGATTCCTTGGATAAACTTATGTATTACTCTAAATTTTATTAATGATGTTTTTAGGTTTAAAAACACACAAATAAAGTGCTTTCATAAGAGCCTCTTCCATCGGTCCGCCTGGTAGAATATTTCGTACCGCATTAGTAAAAAATCTGGTGCGTGCGCGTAACACACAACTTTCACTTACCAACTTACTTAGATTAGAAATTAATGCGTTTTGTTAATTGCCACTTATCAAATGAACAGAACAGTTTAATTATAACGCATTGGTTTGTCATTAAAGGCGTACGGCGCATGCGTGAGCTCAAGGTGTTTTAGGAGTTGACGGAATATTTTTCTTTTTTTCTCCTGTATATGTTTACTTGATTCTCTTCATATATCATATTTAGCCGTTTCTTATTTTTAAGCGTGATGAGAGACAGTTAATTTCCCAATATAAACTAAAACAAAGGTACTTTATAGAAAAACAAAAAAAGCCCCTTCCCCATTTAAGCCCCCTCAGAACATTTTAATAATGATAAAGCTTACCTGATATTAAATAACAACTAATTTTCATTAAACATAACAAATTTGATAAAAATAGTTAAAGCCGTTTTTGAGATAATCGATCAAAAAGGTAAAAATTGGACAACATTTATTAAGTAAAGTCCCCCTCCTGTTGATCAATTTTGATGAAATTTTTACAGTCATATCTCGGGCATATAAATACATCAAATACCAAGTTTGATCAAAATCGTTAAAACCGTTATTGAGTAAATAAAAAAAACACGTGGAAATGATACAAAATTTATTAAGTAAAGTCCCCCCTCAAGTTGATCAATTTTGATGAAATTTTTACAGTCATATCTCGGGCATATCAATAGATGAAATACTCAGTTTAATCAAAATCGTTAGAGCCGTTTTTGAGAAAATCGAAAAAAACTTAAAAAGTTATTAAGTAAAGTACCCCCTCCCTTTGAGCAAATTTGATGAAATTTTTGCTGTCACATCGCGGGCATATACATACTCTAAATACCCAATTTCAGGTTCGCACGGTATATAGTTTTTGAGCTAGTCTGTTCACACACACACACACACACACACACACACACACACACACACACACAGACACACACACACACACACAGACCATTTCGCGGGACTTGGTTATTTTGACTCAGGGTACCCCAAAACGTGTATTTCCGTTGAAAACCGGAAGTCGAAAATTTTCACGATCGCAATACTTCCACTTACTATATATTTCATATATAGGTAAGTGAAAGTAAAAATATTTTGTTGATATAAAATTTTTGAAATATTTGTTGTGAATATCTAAACCTTTGTCTCCAAGTACGTCTTAGGTTCTATATCAATCCAAAGATTAAACTTTTTAGGGATTCCGGTACCGATGGCAATTATCTGCTAGTTGCACATGTAGCGAAGGGGTAGTGGGATTATCCGCTATGGGTTTACTGAGATAAGGTAAGAGCTTCCCGCATCCTAATTGGCTCTGTGGTCACTCTTATCACAGCCTAAGCCGGATCAATCCTGTTATCCTATCCCGGCTAAAACCTATTATTAATATTAACTACTATTTCTAACTACTATCACCCTTCTTACGACTACTTACTAGACATTCTTAAATGGTTTTATTGGGTCATTATTTATTGGGCATGCCATTGGATGTTATTATTATATATTATTAAATAAGGTGTTAAAAATAGTCTAAGATAAGATGTATAGTATGCTGTGTATTAGCAACCCAATGTAGTTGGACAGCATCACTTTTAAAATGAATAAAGTGTTTCTCTCTCTCTGGTCTGTCATTAAAGCCATACTGCGCATGCGTACCTGTGGGCTCAACGTGTTTTATGAGTTGACGGAATATTTTTCTTTTTTTCTCCCTTATATGTTTACTTGATTTTTTTTTCCTATTTAGCCATTTCTTATTTTTTGGTGAAACCAGAGACAGATAATTTCTCCCTATACAAACAAAAACAAAGCTACTTTATAGGAAAACAAGAAAGGCTCCTTCCCCATTTAAGCCCCCTCAGAACATTTTAATAATTATTAAGCTTGTCTGATATTAAAAAATACTTGATTCTCATTAAACAAGACGAGTTCAAAATCGTTAAAGCTATTTTTGAGAAAATCGTAAAAATGGGAAAAAAGTACCCCCTCCGTTTGACAAATTTTGTTGCGAATTTTGCTGTCACATCGCGGGCATATACAAACACCAAATACCCAATTTTAGGTTTGTACGGTATATAGTTTTTGAGCTAGTCTGTTCGCACACACATACATACAGATACACACACACACACACACACACACACACACACACACACACACACACACACACACACACACACACACACACACACACACACACACACACACACACACACACACACACACACACACACACACATACACACACACACACACACACACACACACACACACACAAACACACAAAGGGACCGTTTTGTGGGACTTGGTTATTTGGACTCAGGGGACCCAAAAACATGCATTACCGTTGAAAACCGGAAGTCGAAATGTTTCACGATCCTAATGATTTACCTCACTATACAGGGTGTCCCGAATTTAAATGGCAAAACTTCAGGAACTTATAGGGGACCAAAACACTAAGACAAAAAGTCCTTTAGAGATTTGCTCGTTTTTGCTCAGTTTTAGAGAAAATCGCAAAAAAAGAAACAAAACAAGTCTTCATTTTTATACTTATTTATTTACATTTATATTTAGGTTATATTCTTTTTAATGTAAATATTGCTCAAAATGTTGTCCTTTTGCACCAATGCAAGCATTACATCTAGCACTCACTTGATAAATTGTAGCTAAACAATGTTCTGATGATATTTGGTGCACTGCATCTATGATTCGGTCTCTTAATTGCTCTCTTGAGTTGATTGACCCCGAATAAACTTCCTGCTTCAAGGTTCCCCATACGAAGAAATCCATGGGTGTCATATCAGGTGATCTGGGTGGCGAAGGTACTACTCCTCCACGTCCAATCCATTGTTGTGGATAATTTATACCCAGCCAAGCTCGAACAGCTCTGCTATAATGAGCTGAACATCCATCGAGTTGGAACCACATTTCAATCCGCTGTTGTAAGGGAATGTCATCTAAACAATTAGAAAAGTCGTTCTCAAAAAAATGTGTAAATGTGATTCCATTCAATCTTTCAGGTAAAAAATATGGTCCCACCAGTAATCCGTTCCAAATTCCAAGCCAAACGTTAATAGCAAATTCATGCTGAAACCTAATAGCTCTGGGATTTTCAAGAGCCCATACATGATAATTTCTTTGATTAACAATTCCTCCTCTTGTAAAGGTAGCTTCATCGGTCCATATAAATTTTAATGGAAATAAATTATCATCGCGAATTTTTTCTAGAAACCAGTTACTAAAATTCAATTTCTTGACATAATCTTGAGGTAATAAATTCTGAACTTTTTGAGGATGGTATGGGTAGCGATTATCACCTTTCAAAGTTCGCCATATTGCTTGCCGCGATATTCCTAATGCAGCAGATGCTCTTCGGATGCTAGTCTCAGGATTGTTATCGAAGTGGCGTTGGACACAATTTCTTCTCCGATAATCTGCTCTTATTTCTGCCTGAAATTACGTATTACGAAATCATTACGTATTAAGAATGACCCAGTCTCTCGTAGTCTATTAAAAGTTAACGAAAAGACTCGTCGATTAGGCACTCTTCTATTTGGAAATCAGCGCGCATACTCCCGCACCGCTTCTAAAGCATTACCGTTACAGAAACCATACACAAAAATCATATCAGCGTATTCAACATTAGAATATGTACGCGGCATTGTGGCTGATGCTATGCACACAAAAATATCTGAGTCACTGACTGGAGACTGATTTAGGAATTATAATCCTAGAAGGAAGCCAAAATGTAAACAAATAAAAGAATGTGAAAGATAACATTAAGTGTTTACATGTCTCACTGGCTAGCCTGACGAACTTTGAAAGGTTATAATCGCTAACTATAACATTTTTGTTTTGTTTCTTTTTTTGCGAATTTCTCCAAAACTAAGCAAAAACGAGCAAATCTCTAAAGGACTTTTTGTCTTAGTTTTTCGCTCCCCTATAAGTTCCTGAAGTTTTGCCATTTAAATTCGGGTAGTCCCTGTATATTTTATACATAGGCAAGTGAAAGTAAAAATAGTATAATATTCGCCCAGTATTGCTGCTTTACAAAATTTAGAGCCACTTCTCACAATTCCTAAGAATGCGTGGAATCTCCGCCCCCTTCTCACGATTAAGGTTAAGAGTCTTTATTGCAACGATTAACTCCTTCATAAATTTACCTTAAGTGCGGAGTGGATCTACATCCATTTTCTACCAACGAAAACGGCTAATTATTAATCTTTTTTTTTTATTTATTTAATCTTAATTGTAACTATTAGTCCATAATGTCGAACGTTATAAAACAAATACATACAATTATATAACTTAAACTACTGTGTTATGCTTTTATTAATTAGAGTACTAATGAAGTCGCCTGAATTTCATTTTGGGGTTTATATAAATTAAATGTTTTAATTATTTTAATTGACCGGTATTGTTTTGAATGACCAATTAGTTTATGGTAGTAGGTACTGTTAATTAAGCATTTTAATAATTTATTTTTACTTTCACTTACCTATATATGAAATATGTAAGGAAAGTATTGTGTCTGTGTGTGTGTGTTTGTGTGTGTGTGTGTGTGTGTGTGTGTGTGTGTGTGTGTGTGTGTGTGCGTGCGTGCGTGCGTGCGTGCGTGCGTGCGTGCGTGCGTGCGTGCGTGCGTGCGTGTGTGCGTGTGTGTGTGTGTGTGTGTGAACAGACTAGCTCAAAAACTAGGCCGTACAAAACTGAAATTTGGTGTACGTGAATGCCCGCGATGTGACAGCAAAAATTTCATCATAATTGCTCAAAGGGAGGGGGTACTTTATTTAATAACTTTCTACGTTTTTTTCGATTTTCTCAAAAACGGATCTAACGATTTTGATAAACTGAGTATTTGATCTATTTATATGCCCGATGCGATGCGACAGTAAACATTTCATCAAAATTGATCAACTGGATGGGGGACTTTACTTAATAAATTGTGTATCATTTTCACGGTTTTTTTTTTATTTACTCAAAAACGGTTTTGACGATTTTGATCAAACTGGGTATTTGATGTATGTATATGCCAAAGATGCGATAGCCAACATTACATCAAAATTGATCAACTGGAGGGGGAACTTTACTTAATAAATTTTGTATCATTTTCACGTGTTTTTTTTTTATTTACTCAAAAAAGGCTTTAACGATTTTGATCAAACTGGTTATTTGATGTATGTATATGCCAAAGATGTGATAGCCAACATTTCATCAAAATTGGTCAAACGGAGCGGGCACTTTATTTCATAATTTGTTTTCCAATTTCTACCTTTTTTACGATGATCTCAAAAACGGTTTTAACGATTTTTATCAAATTCGTCATGTTAAATGAAAATTAGGTGTTCTTTAATATCAGGTAAGCTTTATCATTATTAAAATGTTCTGAGGGGGCTTTTTTTGCGGGGGGCCTTTTTTGTTTGTTTGTTTCCTATAAAGTACCTTTGTTTTTGTTTATATGGAGAAATTAACTGTCTCTCGTTACGCCTAAAAATAAGAAATGGCTAAATATTAGATATGATAAAAATAAAGAAAACATAAAGAGGAGAAAAAAATAAAAAAATTCAGTCAATTCATAAAAATCGTTGAGCCCACGCATGCCACGCATTTAAGAAGTGGCAATTAACAAAATGCATTAATTTCTAATCTAAGTAAGTTGTAAGTGAATGTTGTGTGTTGCTCGCACCCACCAGATTTTTTTAAAGTCTAATCCATATACGTAATATAAGTAAGAACTTAATAGGGAACATTGGAAAATAATTTTTAAGTTATTGTTATTGTTATGTAAGTTATTGTAGATCTGGTTACGACATGAGAGCGCCCGAATGATGCGAAATATTTTAAAATGTTCTGAGGGGGCTTTTTTTGCGGGGGGCCTTTTTTGTTTGTTTGTTTCCTATAAAGTACCTTTGTTTTTGTTTATATGGAGAAATTAACTGTCTCTCGTTACGCCTAAAAATAAGAAATGGCTAAATATTAGATATGATAAAAATAAAGAAAACATAAAGAGGAGAAAAAAATAAAAAAATTCAGTCAATTCATAAAAATCGTTGAGCCCACGCATGCCACGCATTTGAGAAGTGGCAATTAACAAAATGCATTAATTTCTAATCTAAGTAAGTTGTAAGTGAATGTTGTGTGTTGCTCGCACCCACCAGAT
Organism: Aelia acuminata; assembly: GCA_911387785.2. NCBI lineage: Eukaryota > Metazoa > Arthropoda > Insecta > Hemiptera > Pentatomidae > Aelia > Aelia acuminata. The sequence continues at coordinate 126,711,559 of OU426979.1, read as the reverse complement.
TTTTTTAAAGTCTAATCCATATACGTAATATAAGTAAGAACTTAATAGGGAACATTGGAAAATAATTTTTAAGTTATTGTTATTGTTATGTAAGTTATTGTAGATCTGGTTACGACATGAGAGCGCCCGAATGATGCGAAATATTAGCAGCTTTCATATCGCTTAGTATCGTTTCATATCTTTCTTAATGTGGTTAGGAATTCACGGGATCTCGATTTATTTATTTCCTTATCAGCACCGTGCCTTTTGGTTTTTCACTTATATTCTTAACTCGTGAATTGAAACCAAATGTTTAAAACAGTAAAAACAGAAACAAAAGTCAGTATTGTAACAATGACATAGAAGTTGGCTATGAGCCTTGTAGGAGGTTTTCTACCCGGAAGTGGAAAGTAGCTTTGGAAAAGGTAACCCGCCAAGGGGGGGGGTCATAGGGGTTATGACCCCCCTCAAATATTTTAGCTTTTCAATTTTTTTGTCTTTTTAAGCGAATAATACTAATAGTAAGTGTCCCCCTACTAAATGTGCCCTAAACATAACACTTTTGGCTGTTTAAATCGCAGTCCTCCTTAATACAAGGTAATAATCTCATTAAAAACCGTTACTGTCAGCCACGTGATTATGAGACAGAGGGGCCATGAATCCATCCCCCAAATTTCGTGCTGAATCCGCCCCTGCTCTTAGTAGGTTCTGTCTTTTGTCATTTCTTCTATAAAGATTCAAATTTTAACTTTAGCAACGTGGCCAATTTTGAATAGTATTCCAATGAGTAAGGATAAGAATAACAGCTTTCCGTTAACATTATTAAAAAAAAAATAATCCACCAAAATGAGCACGATAATGACGGTTCTGTATATTATCTTATCTATTCCTTCGTCATTAATATATAATAATGGTCCGTTCCGATGTAAAAGTAGTTGGTAAGGTATCCTAAATTTTATTATCATTTAATGATTCTTTCATTATTCTTGGATTTCTCAGATTTGTTTATGTTTTTTATCATTATGATTCTTTCCGTAAATTATTAAACTTTGTATGTGTAAAAACAATGGTTTATTTTTGCGCTGACAAACTTTGGTATTATTATTTTGAAGGTGGTTTAAAGGATTGAGAACCCAGAAGAGGAAGAAAAGAGAAGAGATAAGACAGAGAAATAGGGCTTAAGTTAAGATTGCGCCTAGCTGCTATTGAGTAGTAGTACACTTGTTGCTAAATTGCCTCGTGTGTTTTATAGCTCTTTAGTTTGGCACCGGTGCTACCGGAATAGTCTGTCTACTAGCTAAAACATTTACCAAGGTCTTTAAATACAAGATGGGATATCTGAAGCAGATATCGATATAGCAATGGAAGTTAAAGGTTTGTTGACAGGGGAGGCAAGACACGAACCCCTATTGAATAATTCAATGCCCGTTTCACATTTTTCTGCCGGCGAACCAAACAAAAGCACCCATAAAACATCCAATTTTCCCGTGAAAATATTAGAGTTAAATTAATTACGAGGGATCATACGTTAAACAAAATACAGCTGCGTTGCAGTTAATTTTGATTAGCTTTTTTTCTAAAAGGACCGTTCAGATAATTCTTTGTAACATTTCTTATAAGCTTGTGGTACATTTTATTAAAATAGACTCCGAATATATTTTGCTTTGGTCCAAAATTTACTAAATTTACCATATTTCACAAAGTTTTCATATAATTTCTTATTGATTCATTACTCTCCACATTATGATGATCTTTTTGTTTTATCCCTTACAAGCTTGCAGTTATTGAGTGTAAAAACTTTTCATTATAATTTATTTCTATATTATTACGAGCAGTCCCGGCCACGCGTTGCTGTGGCTCAGTAGCATGAATGCATTGAATTAATTATATCATATTCTTTTTAATAAAGTCAAATCGAAATCCACTGGTAAAGATAACGTTTCAGCTAATCAAAAAACCAACGGGATTTAAAATAGAACTTTACGCCAAATTTAAATTTTTTTGGTAAAGAATTTAGAAGGTTTAAAGTTTTTTTTATATCTCATATTTGACTATAGTAAGTATTAATGATCCATTTATTTAACACTTATTGGATTATTTCAGCAGATGCGAGATGAAGTAACACACATGTAAAAGGGACTAATAAAGAATATAATTGAATAGGGTTTAATAAAAACACAATGTACAGTGATCTAAAATGTACCAAATTAATCTTTTGCCATAATACATATTAATCAAATTCAGAATATAACACAAGATGATGTGAGATATCGTCTACTTGTTGAGGTTCTACCTTAAACAGGTTATGAAAAACGAGCACCTTCAAAGCATGCTGAATGTTCTACATGCTTCTTATCAAAACATAAAAATTTAATTTTTTGAATCAGATAATTAACGTGAAGTTATAACTTTTTACAACAATAATGAAAAAATTTTTATTCTTAAAATTCACAATTTCTATTTACTGTCTGTAGTGTTAATAGGTGCACAATGATTTTGTTTAATCTTTCTTTTTCTAAAACAAATAGATTCGATCTTTTTCCTATTCTTTTTCCATCACGTGAACATAATGACCCAGGGGAAAAACGCGGATTTTCCAAGTCTAAGCCGGGAAAGATAAATTTATGCTAACCTACCCAAAATATCGAAAGAAAAGAATTGTTGTATCAATAAATAAACTTACACTGTCATCTGTTGGAAATTTTTAGAACCCACAAATAATCACATTCAATTATAGCATAATAAGCATTTAGTTTGCAATAAAAGAAATTTTGAAGCAAATACTCGAGATAAAAAACTATCCAATCTTTTAAGTTCGACAAAAAGGCTGCCCAGTTTGTAAAAAAAAAAAAAACATACTGACGCATAGCATAGCAATAAGAAACTTGAGTTTATTTATTCATGTTTCCCATGTAGATTTGCACCTGCGCTGTGGCGTATCGAGCAAATTTGGTCACTGCTGCTTTTGACTCTGACTTTCTTGAGACATTGTAATTTACTAAAGTAAGAGGTCTGTTGGCCACCTTCGTTTCAGTCGACGTCGAGGTTGACCAGGTAACAAGGAGGAGGAAAGAGAAAGGATGAGTGGGTTAGGGTGATGTAGTGTTGAAGAGTGGAATGTTTGATATTTGTCGTGTAAGAAAGATTTTACTGTCGGTATGTTCATATCATTGTGCAATGTATTATTCGAAATAAACCAAGGTGCATTTGTGATTTTTCTGAGAAATTTTGGATTGTGATGTTTGTAATTTGTTGATGTGGATGTCTTCGCGGAACCCCAAAGTTCTGCTCCGTATGTCCAAATAGGTCTTAAGATAGTCGTAGTAAATTATTCGCTTGTTTCTTAAGGTTAGTGTTGATCTGTAGTCCAGGAGATGTGAAAGCTGCTTGCACCGTCTGTTGAGTTCCAGTTTTTTTAAATTTGGTATGTATGTTCTACCAAGAGTCGTTTGTCTATGTACAGTCCAAGGTATCGTACGAAATTCTTTGAAGGAACTGGGTCATTGTTACTTGAGTTTAGAAAAAAAAAAAACTCCACACCGGCACCTGAAATAGAAAATGACGAAGATTTTCCAGAGTTGCCAGCGCACATTGACCCTCAGCACCTTCTACCTCTACTGCTTCCGATCACCTTAAACAGAATATCAGAAAACAGCCAACGAATATGTATGTCAAGAAACAACAAACACTTCGTCATGCGCCTCATATCTCTCATCCTAAGCTCCAGACGTCCAATCCTAAATCACAACCTCCGCGTAAGCAAATCCTACCTCATCATTTTCCCTTATAGGTTAAATTACCGCTACCTGTCTTCCAATCCATCTTCCAAAATAATATTCCTCCAGAAAAAACTATAAATTCACCAACATGTCCCCAACGACGGTCCCAACCCATATCCAGAACTCCTAGTCACAAAACCTATCTACCGCAAGTCCATGATCCAGTTCATAACCAGAATCCAAATGACCTCAACTCAACCCTTTTATCATTCCTGTTAGATCTACTAAATAGCATCAAACCGCTCATCACTCTTTTGACTATTAATCCTCCACGATGAGTGCTAAGCCCCTTAGTGTCGTTCTGTGGAACGCTAACGGACTACATAACAACCGCGACGAACAAGACATTTCCCTTCATGACAATCACATTGACATTATCCTCATAACTGAAACCCGCTTCACAAAACGGTCACACTTTTACATACGGGACTACATCACTTACAGATCAGACCATCCTGATAACACTTCCCACGCCGGTTCTTGCATCCTTATCCATAAATCCTTATCTCATTCCCTTATTCCTTCCACTCCATTCAAGCCACATCGATATCAATTACAACTGATTCTTATCATCTAACATTTTCAGCTGTATACTGTCCTCTTGGCTACAACCTCTCCCATAATCTTCTTGAATCCTTATTCCATTCCCTTGGACCGCGCTTCATTGCTCGAGGACACTACAATGCTAAACACCAACGATGGGGCTGTATAGCATCCAACTCACGTGGTAACATCCTTTATCATGTAACATCTTCCAATAGTTATTCTGTTCTCTCACCAATCAATCCTACTACCTATTGGCCGACCTCTCTCCCGATATCCTGGATATGTTTGTTACCTCTCAGATTTCTTCCTCCCATACCATTGTCAAATCCCTCAGATCATAGTCCAGTCTTGTTTTCACTACATTCAAAAATTGCTCCCAAGCCCTCTCTCCTTAAATTGATTATAGGACAAGTCAACTGGGACAATTTTCGTGATGACCTTGAAAATAAATTAGACTCGAAAACTTCACTTAAAACAAAAGTAGACGTTGACAAAGCTGTAGAAAAAATTACTATCTAAAGGATAACACCTTAATCAGTAATCTGCAACAGACTAACCTGCCACAGCATATTCGATCCTTATTAAGAGAAAAAACTTAGAGCGAGATCGAAGTGGCACAGGACCAGTCATCCTTCAGATAAAACTCAATACACTAAACTGACTAACAAACTAAAAGCAGAAATAAGAAAATTCAAAATTTAATTAACTTCATTGAAAATCTCACAACTACTGACTAATTACCATTCAAAACCTTTAACCTACATCCTGATATCCTAAATCCACACACCCTGGAATGTATTGAAGCAAGACTGGACATTCCCCTCCAAATGACCCCTACTCCTAAAGCATTCCACTCTTCCGAAATAACCTTTATCATTCAAAGATTACCTTCCCGCTAAGGGCTTGGACACGACCTAATTACATCCCATATCTTTAAACGGGTTTCTAAAAAAAACATTTACAATGCTATGCTTCGCACTACATACTTTCCTGTTCCCTGAAAATTATCCATAGTCAAAATGATCCCGAAACCCCCAAAACCACCAGAACAACCACACTCCTAGCGTCCTATTTCTCTTTTACCTATCATCGGTAAAATTCTGGAAAAACTCATTCTTAAACGGCTTTATCCTATCCTAAACTCAAATAGTATAATCCTAGACCACCAGTTTGGATTTCGAACATCCCACTCCACTATCCAGCAATGTCATCGTGTGGTCGACGTTATCTCGTCTTCATTGTCAGCTGGGGTTTCTCAAGGTAGTATCTTCGGTCCCATCCTCTAGTTAACAACAGTACATCTAAAAGTCAAATAAAACTAAGAATTATTTACATTCACTTTCTACCCTTCCTTCATTTGTGATTATTTTCATTAATATGAACAAGAAATTCTCCATTACAAAAGAAAAACAAATTATTTATGAGGTGATGACTATTTACATCTTAATAAAACTAAAAACTCTTAAACATTCAACTTTAAGTTAGTAAGAAGGTTAGAACAATTTATTAAAACATTACTTCTAATGTTCAAACAAAACTAAGGATTTTTCAATTTACAAAAAAATTAAGACCGAAATTTACATAGAGACTTCTTAAATTCTTCAAATAAAAATCATATAAGCATTGTTTACATTCTAAATATAATGAATCTGTGTTCTCATCAATTTTTAGTGCCTACCCAAAAATATTACAATAAAGATAATGAATATAGAATTATCAACGTACCCCTATCTCTAAAACCCAGTAAGACCATACAAGATCATAGCATTTTTAAATTAAATAGTATTTTCAAGCGTATGGTGGATGATCGTCAGGAAGGATCCTGACCAATGGCTCTGATTAGTAGTGTAATATTGTCACTTTTTTTTTTTTTTTTTTTTTTTTTATCCCTTTCAAGCTTACAGTTACTGAGTTACATAGATACATAAATTAGATACATACATAGATAGAGAAGATACATAAATAAAATGAGTTACATAAAACTGTCAGGAAAGGTAAATTTTTAAGTGTTATTTTATCCATTATAATTTATTTCTATATTAATTTAATGAATATATTCTTTTTTTATCCCTTTCAAGCTTACAGTTACTCAGTGTATAACTATCAGGCAAGGTAAATTTTTAAGTGTTATTTTTTTCATTATAATTTATTTCTATATTAATATAATGAATATAGAATTATTAAAGTACCCCCAGTAAGACCGTGGCAAGAACATAGTTGTTATTAAATTAAGGTGGATCATCGTCAGGAAGGATCTTGACCAAGGGCTCTGATTGGTTGTGTGATATTGTCTTTTTTGTTTTTTTATATCCCATTTAAGCTATCAGTTACTGAGTTTAAAAACTATCCGACAAGATTAGTCTTTAAGTTTTATTTTTTCATAAAAGAACTTTTTTAATAAAAAAAAAAAAAATGTCAACTGAAAACATCAATGTTAACAAAACATCGACACATAAAGCAGCGATGTATATTATGAAAAATTAATGCCCCCGCTTTATAAAGTTTATGTTTTTTGACTGAATACACTCATTCTCAGGTATATTATATATATATATATATATATATATATATATATATATATCATAAATTGAGATGAAACAGATACATGGTGTTTTTAAGAATATTTAATAGAGAAATTCGCAATACGAATTTTAAAAAATAGACTACTCTCAAATAGGCCTATTACAAACAAAACAAACTTTTATTTTACTGTTTTTATAGTTTTATGTAGACGTGAATGAATATGAACGCCGAATTATATGTAAAGCTCGACTTCTATTGTACTTTAAAGCAAGGCTTAGAAGATTAAGAAATGTATTTTTATTTAGAAATATTGGACATAAATAAGGAGTAGGAATCTTTCGTTACCGATTTCAAAGAATGATTTGAAAAAAAAAGGAAATCTCTTTGTACGGAATGAAAGAAAAAGAATAAAAGGGAGAGAGAGAAATACGAGTAGATCCTTTCAATTATTTCGAAAGTTATTTCTGAGCTATTTAAAGTAGGATTAGTGTTCCCCTGAAATTGGGGAGCATTATTCTCCCATTTGTAGTATTTCACACCCATACCCAAGACTTCAGTTAAAAATGGAACTAGTAATTTTCTTGAAAAAACATATGTTATGGAAAAAGCGTCAGTTTAATACAATTACATCATGTAAATGGGAAATATACATTGGCTCAATGACAACTGATCCTTAACTATGTAACTTATTGGCATCCATTAGTTGGTAACAATTACTTTTGAATATACATGGTTTGCTTACAAATTACACACCTACAACTTCAAGAGAACTTTCAATTGCTTTTATTTAACTTGAAAATTCGATATTTGTTTTAAGGGACTAGCAAGCATCACTGCTTATTTAGAGGCGTGGTGAATATAGAATGGATGACAAGTGGTTTTAGATTTGGCAGCGGCAAATTCGAAAAATAATTTTAGATTTTCTTAGCACAATGAAATCTAGTGTGAGTGAGGCACGGAAATTTTGATTATTTCATTTTAGGTATATTGATTAATTAAAGCTGTCCACATGGGGTTAGCATGCACTGCAGATATTATAAACTTAACGTCTGTTGTTAATGAATTCGGAAAGAAGAATGATTAGCAATATGATTTTTTGCATCCTCATTCGCAAATTTTGATTATTAGTCAACGAATTTAAAATTCATAACTAATTAAAGTGGTGGACGCAATATGATTAAATAAATTTTATGTAATGTACTTATGTCTTACCAAGAATAATTATTGATTCAGATGCAAATATATTTTTTCAGTATTGCAATATTGCCGAAATTGAGGAAAGTGAATTTTGATCTAGAGATCCATAATATCGCTGGTATGGTAAAAAGGCACAACTGCGAAAAATTATTTTTTTCAGTAATGCGTTGTGAATTTTTTTTTTGTAGGTTAGGAAATGCAGTTGATAGATGTTTGTCAATTGAAAGGAGTGTTAATTAAAAAAATACGAATAAATTGATGACAAATTGAAATTAATTGTCTTTTTCTTCCACATAAGCTTTACGAAGTTATATGATATTTCTACATTAATTATCTTATTTATTATTTTTACTGTAAAGAATATGCCTTATATGTTACCTTTTTTTCAACTTAAGTAGAATTTTAGAAATATTTTCATCAGATAATATTGCTTTGCGTGTTGCGTACAATTTATGAGTAATTGTTCCTCATCTTTCAGTAAAAGTATTGTAGTAATTGCAGTATCAAATAAATCCACATACTGTCGATACTGAGTCTCTTAGGTTTTATTAATGGAAATTCAATAAGGCTATTCGTTGTTAACATTAATAATTACTATATTACACAGGTCTACAGTGGTCTTGGTGCCGAGAGTTTTATAGCTGATTCTGAGAGAATTGATGCACTGAATCCAAGTTTGCCATTAGTTTTCCGCTATCAGCTCTAGTTTTTGAGATATATAAATGGCGTGACTTACCTTTTGAAACATAATTACTCGAATACATATGCAGGTTAATAGCAGGTGGAAAAAAACAATGGAATTTCTTTACATAATGCATTTAAATAAATTAAAACATATAAACACACACATTATTTGCATAATCACCTTGTAACTAAAGTTAATGTTATTTTGTGTGTGTGTTTTTTTTTTCAAGAGAAACCAATAACATTTCAAAGAGACTCTTCAGAAGCTTCTTTTGCATGAATTTTTTGAATTTTTCTTCAAACGGTGTCGTTTTACGTATGCTGAAGCTAAAAAAGTAGAGCTGATAGAAAAAATCTGATTGTATTATTGTAATCAACGCTCTAAAAATAGGTAAAATCAGCTATAAGATTCTAGGCACCAGAAAAATTGGTTTTTCTGCAGGGCTGTGCTATTAACATATTGATGGATGTACTTTTTAAAGACCTATACAAATTCAGAATACATAAACAGCATTCCGATACTCTCATAGATTAAGAATGCTTTTTATAATTTCGAAATATCTTTTAGCACCAGAGTGTCCATTTTATCAATATATAATAATCTAAAATATTATAAGTTATCATCTTCATCAAGATTGCCGCTAAGAATGACAGCCTTTTACCTCTGTGATTGTATTATAGAAAGCACTATGGATCCATCAATATTAGTCATATTGGATTAAATTAAAAGTATAATTATATAGAATATGTTTTAATATTTTATATTATCATTATTTTTTCAGTTTCAATCTTTCCCTCATTTCCGACCTGTCAAGTTAAACAATTTTTCAGTAAAAGTTTTATTAACTAATGGTTCTGATGAACCAAAATTTGGTAAGTGTGTCTTATTACTCAGTTTGATCTGTACCGTTCAAGGTTACATGATGCATTGGAGACAGCCCCTGTTTCGCCTCGACGACGAAGAGAGACAAGACCTATCAGCCGCTAATAATTTTTCTCCGGATGAACGGGAAGCTGGAGCGGACTTCGCGCCGGCGCCAACCTAAGCCCTCCTCGCCTCGCTTTAGTCCAGAGTCGGACACGATTGCGGATGGGGCTTCGTCGACTGTGACTCTTGAGGAACACGTAACAAGATGATTCTCCCGATCGCTTTTCTTATGCTTCTACCCGCTGGAATACAGGCAGGACAAGGTACTCCTCCTAAACTGGCTCTTCGTAAATGTTTTTGAAAATATTTTTTCTTGAAATGTCCATATTCTAATGGGAAAATTTTTTATTACCCTTACTTTTCTTAATTTATCAACTAACTTTGGCTTATAAATAGGTCTTAAAATAAAGCAGAGTAATTCACGAGCAGAAATCATACCAAACCCCCCTATAATAAAACAAATTATTTGGTAATCCTAAATATTTAAATAATAATTAATTAATCCGGTAAATATATTTAAATAAGAAATTTAAAGAATTATTAATAATTCGATATCTTTTTTAAAAAGATATTGTTCATCATTTTTTCGACCGAATATTATTTTAATCAATATAATATTTTGGAATTTTCAAAAATTCCTCATCCTACACTATTTCTTTACCTTAGATCAACTAATAATCAAAATTAAATTGTTGAACGTTTTGGGATTTTTATCCTTCTTAACGTATACCCTGAAACCTGGATGTTTTGATTAGCTAATCAAGTCTGGTTAATGACGACTTTATGCAAAGGATTTTGAGGAAAAATAATCCAAAAAAAAACATTTCAAATTTTTATTTGAACTGCAAGGATAATGAGTAAATAAATAGTATCAATTTAATTATAGGACTTTTGTAATTAAACAATAATTTTTCTTCATTTTATTTCATGGCGGCACAAAAAAAAAAAAAAAAGAGTAAACTTTCTCGTATTTTCATATTTTTTATTTTTTTGGAGATGTTTTTAAAATATTACTACATAAAATATTTGCGACTTAAAATTTCTTAAACGAAATTTAAAAACGTTTCTTTAAAGTAAATTTTTTCGTGCGTTTCGTTTTTCTAGATTATTTTTGGTTTATCAAAATAAAGTTTATCAAAACATTTTTCTTTGAAAAATTAGTTTTCCAAAGAGATGGAAAATTTGTATTCCGCTTTTTACATTATTTAATCATATAAAACGTGCCTTAATGGAAATTATTAAGGGGACAGCTTTTTTATCATCTAGTATTCTGCGTAGAGGATTGAAGATTAGCGCCTTGAAGCAGAGATCAGAACGGTTGAATAATCATATATTTTTTATAATTGGAAGAACGGGAGAAATAAAAAAAAAATTATATGATGATTTTTTTTTTAGGTGTTCTATTCTAATAACGTTTCGTGGAAATACGGATGAAAACCTAAAAAAAAGGGTCCAGAATGAAAAGATTTTGTGAATTATAAAATTAAAATCATAATTTCATTTAACGACACTCACTGTTAAATTTTTTTATGTTTTAAAATTAAATAATTTTTAGGATATACCTATTGGTAAAATTATAAAAAAAATAAATTAATTAAAATTTGTAAGCAGACCTTCGTGAAGTTAATAAAGTTGATATACTAAAAAAAGAATGATCATGCTATTTGCAAATACAAGAAAATTACTATTAATCAAAAAGAGTGGAATTTAAACATACCTTTATAAGAGCGTTGTGATAGGAAATTTTATGGTGACTTGCTTATATCTTTTTGTATATACTTATCGAGAACACCCTGTGTTTAGTGTATGTAGGTCCATAGAGCAGAATATAAAATAGAAGTTACGTATTTATAAAAATATAAAGCAAATTTAACATTGTAATAAAATTTCACTAATTGTAGTTTCACTCTTTGAAAGATTACTGGACCTGATAGATTTTAGTTTTGGAGAGAAAGAAATATGTCCTAACTATTTTTTCCTTAGTTTCTTCACTCAATTAAAAACCGGAGGAATTTAATATTAACTTAGGTATTCATGTTTATATAAATATGGATATAAATTTGAGTATTTATAGCTAATTTAGTCAATATAACTAAAATAAGATGAATTAAAAATATTAAGGTTTAGTAGATATTGATCTTTAATGAACAAGATATTGAGCTTTTAATGAAGTATTATGAATCCTTTATTTAAGCCTCAATTTTTTAATTTTCTGTTCTATGTTTCGGAATTCACGCCATTATCAAGATAACAATATCTAAAATTAGAATTACAATATATGTATTTCAACAATAAAAATTAAATCAAAAACAATTAATTTTTTTAATTACATAGGCCGAATACCCTTGTCAGATAAAAATTAAAAATTTTTACTAATAAAAAGTCAGTCTTTTTGACTACAAAAAAAAAAATTAAACATGTTTTTTAATCGATTATTTAAGCAGTAATGGAGTTACATGTTGGAGGAGATAAGGAAAAACCATTTGACTTTCAAGCATTAAAAGACTGATTTTTTACTAGTAAACATTTTTAATTTTTATCTGACAAGGGTATTCGGCCTATTTAATTGAAAATATTTTTTGGGTCACAGATGAGTGTTAGTATGTATCATTATTTAATTTTTTTTAATTTGATTATTATTGTTGAAATATATTGTAATCCTAATTTTAGATATTGTTATCTTGATAACGGCGGAAATGCCGAAACGTAGAACAGAAAATTAAAAAAAGTGAGGCTTAAATAAAGGATCACAAACATACTTGACTAAAATCCTTGTCAGGAAAAATTAAACAAAGAAAAAGATCATAAGAATTTGATCTTTTAATTTTTTTTTTTTTTTTTGAGAAAATAAAAACCTCCTGAACTATTTAAACGAAAAAAGTATTAAAATATTAATTTTAATTTTATATTTCACCAATTCTAAACAATTTTTTTTCTGGCTCTCAATTTCTAAAAGTTATTTATAAAAATTAAATCCGCCGAAAATCTTGTTTAAAAAGTCGATTATGGCGGCTAAATTATTAAATAATTGAATTTTCCCTTGAAAGACACTTATTGAATTGGGGTTCCCCTTTTTTTAGGGGACAACGGTAAACCTGTAAAGTGAAGTCAAGCCACCTTCAACCAACGAAAAAAAGCATCATCATGGTTCCCTTATTCTTTTCGTATGATAAAAGACATGTTAGTTCATTACAGTAGTTGGTTGCCTTATGAAAATTTAGAATGGCTTTATAGAAAATAAATGTAAAGTATATAAAGTAAATAAAAAAAAGAAGAAGAAGAAAAAGAAAAAAATAAGCATACTAGAAAAGTTGGAAAATAATATCAAAGGATGCACAATGGTGCTTGAATTTTAAATTTGGTTATGATTTCCAGTTAATCAGAACGATAGGGCAAGGATAGGAGTAATTGATGAATGAAAGTGATATCAATAAACCAAGAATTTTTATGCAATATAGGCTTCCTACTTCCTGCTCAAAATTTTGTACCTTAGTGGTGTTAATATGCAATAAATACCAATGAAGTATGCAAATTATGCAATTTACACGTCCCTGATCTCTCTTGCATATTTTGAATTATCGTCCACTATATAATCCAGATAGATCGTATTATCTTAAACAATTAATTAATAATTATTGTAGTGCTGAACATAATTTTTCAATATTCTTATAATAAAAGATCAAGAACAATTGATGTTCTCATCGATGTTTCCTAGTATCTTAAACAAGCGATGTAAATTGATCCTTTTTTTATCAATGAATATAAGGAGACAAGCAAGTATTGTAGTTTAGTAATACAGTAACTCCTAAGTAATATGGAGAATGAAAGCATATTTTTTTATTTCGGTTGTTTTTTTTATTAAGTTCAAATGTTTATTTTTATACAGATCATGAACATCATAAGTAAAGAAACGTTCTTAGCTGTTCCTATTGTTTTTTTTTTCAATTAATAATTCAATAGGTTGATAATTAATTAGGATTTTCAGTTTGAGAATTTAAAAAAAAAAAAAAATAGATGTAGAATGATAGGCCTCAAAGTCTCGTATTATTTTAATAATTCACTTAATCATGCAGATTACATGCCAAATTTTCGCCTATTCAGGCACCTTCAGGGCTATAAGGGTTTCGCAGTGAAAAAAAAGTAAAAAAATAGTTATATGGTGTTCATTTTGATTAGATTGTAAACTTAAACAATGAAATTCGCTTGAAATAGTTTACATAAATAAATTCATGATATAAATATTTAAATATTATTCATTACAATGCATAATTTAATATATAAACCTAATATTTATTTATGAAATTGTTTTGGTCTATAATAATCGCAGTGTCAAACAATACTCATTCTTGCTCAAAGTTTATTTAGAGGCAATTACTCAGATCCACGTCTTTAATTTTATAATTTATATCAGAGCATCGGAGCTAGAACCGATAACCTTTTACATTTCGCTGGCACACTTTAGCCAAGTGACCTTTTCAAGCTTATCTTGAAGCCTGAAAATTGATATATGCTTCATTTTCAGTGGCCGTAAAAATTAAACCTTATCAAATAAGACTATTCAGTAAAATTTAAATTTAGGCATTTATCAAAACTCATTATAAAAATATTTATCGGTCACGCCGATAAAAAGTTTTTCTACTGAATATACAATATACCTTCAATTAGCTATGAAGCCCGAGTGATGAATGATTTAAGGGAACAATGCTCATAGATGTTATATAAATATCATAAGAGCTGTTTTTGCGCTACTGTCCACAGGAAAAAACATTTTTATGTTATTGCTTGGCTGTGCAGACAGTAAGTACCTGATTCGGGCATACACTGGCACCAGAGACCAATGTTTTTTTGTTCTGTTTCGTGAATGAGTATGATTATATTTTAGCTAAAGTTGTCATATTTTTGTCTACGATTTGTGAGCTATCGTCAAGTGTAATTTAATTTTTGGTACAGTTTTTTTCTTGATTTTTTTTTGTTTTTATTCCGAAGTAAAAATGGGCATACTACAAATACCTTAAAAAAAAAAAAAAAAATAATAAATAGACAATACTTCATAGAGCAGAACCGATAACCTCTTACATTTGGCTGACTACAGTTTGGCCAAATGATTTTTTCATGGATAATTTTACACCTGTCCAAATGGAAATGCCATTTTGTACCGTAAAAGAAAATGCCTTTTTATTATTTTTTTCATAAGGTTCTCAGGCAGTGAAAGATTGCTAATGGAAAATATATATTGCCCGATTTCAAAAGTAATAATTTTTCGGAGGATTCGTTGACGGTACAAATTGTAATAAGTTGTCGATAGGCATTTTAAAAATCAGGTCTAACTTAACATGTTATTAACACTAGTTGCTTTGAATACAGCGTTACTATTTTAATACAATACAAGGTATACCTACATAGTTTGAGATGATGAATAAGATGAAAACCCCTACAAATAAAGCTCGAGCTGTTGTATAATGCGTGTGTGCACAATGCTCAAATGGAACTTAAACGTTTTCGCTTTTGTGTTCCTGGCTCCATTACTAGTGACCCGATTCTTCAAGGAAAGAACTAGAGCCAAACGGTAAAACTGTAGGTCACCAATACTTGATAGACTAAATACTTTAATTGTAATTACATTACATTTTGCTAATACCATTACAATTACATCATTGATATATATATATACAAAAAGATATATTCATTTTCAAGTAATAGTACAAGTGTGTTAAAGTTGTGCGCTTGGCGAAAATTAAATGTACTAAATTTTTTATGTATTTTTTAAATTAAATTGTTCTGTACCTTTTCTTCGTCATTTGTAAGTACTTCACGCATAAATGAGAGATAAAGCGTGATTACGTCTAGAGTCAGAATGTTGCACTTATCACAATTTGATGGCCCAAAGGTTCGGTATTTGGTGAAGAATTTCTGTCTTGTTAGGGATATTTCCTCCGATCTCGATTTTCTGAAAGATGTTTTCCATGCGAGGATACCTTGTTCCATTTCTGTTGGTTTATTTTTAGGTTGATTCCAATTTGTTTGCCATTGTTTCCAATTTACAACGGGTTTTAGATCAATCATTCCATGTTTCAATGTGCCTTTCTTCCTTCTGGCGAGATTTGCTGCCCTGTATGCAGCAGCTTCATTTCTAAATTCGAAAATAATAAATTTAATATGATATAGAATTATGATATAAAGGAAAATGAAATAAGAACGCTGTTTCCTGGCTATACTGTTTACGAAATAAAGTGCAGACATATCTTTGACCATATATATAAACATCCATATATAATAAACATATTTTTATTATTTTTTAGATTTCAAATATAAGTTACTAACTTAAGTAATATTTCTATAACATTTACATTATTTCTGAAATAAGTAGAGTGGAAAAGTTTATATGTCATTCTGTCTCTAATAAATAAATAAATTTTGCAGTTGATTACCATACTGAGAATGATAATCAACTGCAAAATTTATTTGGAAAACTTGACGTTTTTGAAGGTTATACATATTCTGAAGTTGATAGGAGCAAGAAACCTGATAATTTTTTACGCCTAAGCCGCAAGCGGAGTATTTTTTCGGTGGGTTGCAGATTAAAATTATTCTGAAACAGCTTCGGAGCGCATGAAATACTTCAAGCTAACCTTAAAACTTGAAAAAATAGTTTTCCTGAGACATTTGTTTTAATTTCTCCATTCTTAGCTCATTATATTTTTCATGATCCCCTTTTTATTTTTTATTTTTAGTTATTTTTGGTTATAATTCATTTGGTTTTACAACAAAAACAATTGAGTACTTCTTATTTTTAATTGTTACTAATAATTTGATCCATTAGTTTTTTTTTTATATTTGTGCCCTGAAGGTATATGACACCATTTCCATTTTTTAAAATTTAATCAAACTAAACCGTATGGTCTTAATTACTATGACAAATACTTTCAGTTACTTAGGAATATCAGTTGCTATGTGAACAACTTTCATTACCCATATCTGTTCCTTTAAGTAAGGTAGAAACATATTTTAATAGCTCATAGTTCTGAAACAATGGTTCTTCTGAACAAACCCACACGTGACATGGTTCTCTTTACCTCCAGGGTACATACAGATAGATACAGAATATAATTTAATTAAATGGCATGACCGATAAATCATTAATATGATTGAATAAGAAATAATGAAACTTTAATTAATTATTTAGTGGCATATTTATTGATCACTCAGTAGTGATATATTAATATAATTAATAATGTTATTAATTCGCTCTAATTGTAGCATTCTTCAATATTGATAGGTCTATAAGTTTTATTCGAATTTCGCTATCTCCACTATTTTTTTTGTATTTGTTTTTTATTTACTAAAGCAAATTTGTTATTTATAAGGTTTTTCTGGGTCATTAAACCGTTAAAAAATTAACATCTGTATATTATTTATTGCCTCATGGTCAACTTTCAGCTCTCATTTGATATTTTTTGTCCTTAAAATAATTTATAACATAGGCTAAACATTCCAGAGTTACTTTCCTTCCTGTTGATATTGTTAGTGAGGTATATCGAAGGAGGGAATAATTCATAACTTTGCTTAACCCTTCCTGACACGGGACTGAGACCCATATCCTGAAACAGTTAAGTCTTTAAGCTTTACGTGAAGCGCCCAGCATTAAGCCTAGTAAAGTCCTTTGTCAATTAAAGATATGCTTCATATATGTGACTTGAGCATAGTATTCAGGGTGTAAGACGACTTAATATACTGAGGTTACTTTATCGTTTATCGAGTTTATATTATTTTTTTCCTTTCCGAAGAACATTAATTTCAACATCCATGTCACTTTTCGTATTTTTTTAGGCTCCTTTTTTTTTTTTTTTAATGAGCTGTGTCATTAATTTTCTTGATAAAATGTTTAATAAATTAAATTTTTTTTGGGTTTTTAAGAAAAGCATCGCGAGCTAAATTGATCATTGAGGTGCTATTATTGGAATTTTAGCTCAATGAAAAAATATAGAAGTAAATTGAGCGGCATTACGCGGAGAAGTAATCTGCGCACTCCCTTATCTATGCCTTGACTTTTAGTTTCCAAATCATTCTTTAGAGGAATATTAACCCTAGGTTTTTTTTTAAAATAAAAAAAAATAAACAATTAATAGACTGGTACAGAAAGGATCCATAGCTTTTGTTTATTAGCCTTGCATTAAACCTGCGATATATTCAGTAATAGGAGGAGATCGAATTTTGATATTACACAAGGACCAAATGCACTTGTATTATACATTACTCATATTTAATTGCAGATTAGATTGATCATACAAATTCGACCCTCTTTGTAAAATGATAATGCGATCTCCTCCTATTACTGAAATAGGCTAATATAATTCCAGATTAAGTATATCGGAGAAAATTGCATTTCTAGTGCATCACTTGATCTCAAATTACAAAATTTCTCATGTTTGAATACAGATATTAATTATACAAATTCGAACCACTTTGTTACATGAAAATGCGATCTCCTCCTATTACTGAAAATTTCGCAGGTTTAATGCAATGCCAATATAACTCCAGATAAACTATTTCAGAGAAAATTACATTTCTAGTGCATCACTTAATCTCAAATATTCAACAATAGTCTCTCCTTTGTTGTTCAACAATACTCCAACACAACCCATCATGTTTTAATATTGTATTAAGTAGTAGTTTTAGTTTTCGAACAACATATTTTCAAATGTGTTACTCTAGCATTTAAATTTTATAAAAGTGACAAATCGAATAAAACGAATATTAGTAAATATCTGAAATTTAGTTTATATTTTAGCATATGTCGGTTTCCCGGTTAGTAGACACGGAGTTTAAGATAAAAAATACAACTCAAATTAAATTTTCCTGAGTTATTGTAGTTTTGAATTGAGAGTGCAGAACTGCGTTATCAAAAATTAATGTTGTAATCTGAGACATTTGAACTGTTTATTGTACAGTCGAGAGAATGTTCTGTTAGAAGAATAAAAACTATAAAAAAGATGAACCTCCTGACCTATTTTCAGATATATTATTCTACAGACCTCCCCTTATTCCACCATTGAAAGTTTCCTCTCTTTGATTTGTGTGGACACTGCATCTCGAATCACACTCTAAGTCAAAGTTATGACCAATGTTTCATGTTGGTATAAATTATTGTCTATACAATTTTGATCTATTTTTCCTTTACTATGTAGGGAATCAAAAGTAGTGAATATTTTCCTTTTCTTTCTTTTAAAATCCAGATTGAATGCTATAAAAATGCAAATAAGCCTGGGAATAACCCATTTTATAAACCGCTGTCTGCTGCCAAAGATGATATTGATCTTATATGAGAATATTGGTTAGAGAAGTTTATTCTTTATAATTTATATCACAGGACAGGAATAGTGATTTTAAAGTTTAACGAGAAAAAGCTTCTATTTTTATAGTACAAGTTCTATTTGAATGCATTGAATATAAATTTTATAACCGTATTTTAAAGAAAGAAAAAAAATCACCTTTTTGTTGATTTCTACGTCGTTTACAATGAAGCTGTTTATTTTATTTTATAAAAGTAACGAGCTCTTTCTTATAGTGTAACTTAAAACCAGACGGAGAGTCACTGAACAGCCAAGCAGCTCTGTGGAGCTGGATATAAGATATCAGAGCAGGTTTTGCGTTTTAATTTACCATTTAAGTTTTAATGTTTAATGATGGAATAAAAAAAATTTGACTAGTTTGCTTTCTGAATTCAGATTTAATATCGGCCGATTTTCAAAGCCATCACAATCTGCTCGAGACACAATAATCTCTAATTTAACATAACAATTAGAACAGAAGCTGTAACTAAATCTTGGTGGCTGTTAAACTTGGGCAACAATAACCTTTCTGACAGTGGACCCTCGTTAACTGGGAGCCTGCAGTGACAGGATCTTATTGTTGAGATTTCTGGTCAAAGACTGGGGTGCGCTCTGTTAATACTGGGGAATCATTGGGAGAAGATATCGTTTTATAACTTATCATATTCTCAATGATATCTTTTTAGCTATGATGTGTTAATATTTTTATCATGATTCCAATTTATAACCAAAGGTGGGGTCTAGATTCACTAGTATTCTGTCATTAGGAATATAAAGGTGTCGAATACAGTTAGTGCTAACCTACAAATGAATATTTAAGAGTGTAATTGCACATACGTATGTTACAATATATAATATTATCTTCATTTTAAGATCACTATTTAGCATGAATTGCCATTAAATTTATGAATTATGAAATTTATATAATTTTTTTTTAAATTTAAATGTCTTTTTATTATTAATCGAATTACATAATTAAGGTATGTCTGTTAAAATTGTATGGGTACATAGTCACGTGGAACTCATTGGCAACGAGCCAGCCGAACCGGTCTTGGCAAAACTATTTTGACTTCATCAGGTGTCACCGGCTTAGGATCGGTCATGTGAGACTTCCTCACTCTTACCTCATCACAAAGGAAAGACAAAAAGGAAAAACCGCCGACACTTAAACATCATTGATAGAAATAAATCGTATTTTCCAGGAATACCCATTAGACACTTCACTAATCGGTTGATTTGAATTGAAACCTGAATTGGAAGCAATACATAGAGATACTAATTAGAAAATTAAATTGGTATTACAATATTTAAAATGGAATAACTTACTATCGGAAATATGTCAGATCGCAGAAATAAATCAATAGTAATGATTAACAAAATAAAAAGAATAATGAAAATAAACAATTAATAAAATAATAAGTTGATGATTTTTTTTTTGTCATTAAGCTACAACAAACAACTTACCTACATGGCAGTGTTACCTATTTTAAAACTTCGATATAAACTCTTTGATGCGCGGTCATAAGCGCTTAAGCCACTATTTGAACATTTGAAGATAATATCGTAATATTATAGCTCGAAATAAGAGCTACCGGTTGGTATTAAGGTCTTAAGTCAAACTATATTGTTTTATAAAAATAACAATTAACAATAACTAATATCAATAATTAGATTTTACATAATGTTTTGAACTTAGCTGTTGCTAACCTGAAAAATTCAAAATTTTGACTTGGCCCTTATGACCGCGCATCAAAGAACTGTTCCTGCGAATACAGAGACGGGGGCAAATATCTGGAGAGAAATATCAAAGAGAATTCATAGTATGTACATTTTTTACAAAAGTGTCATACCATAATGCGATCCGTTTATGGAGGAAGCTTGAACTGGGTTCCATAAAAATAAATAATGTACTACAAGGGGGAAAAAAAACTAATCCTCAAAGATGGCCTGTTACACCGTTCAACCCTCGATCAGACCCCTTTAAGGATCTCTTACGGCCGATATTAGGTGGTTGCCCAGCGCAAATATTTCTTTATTTGTATTCTTTTGGGGATATTTTCCTATTTCCTCCATTCTTCAGGTTAGGTAGCAAATCTTTCATGTTTCATACTATGCTTACATGTATATGTAGAATATTTATATATCCGTCGTTTTCATTTTTTATAGTAATGTTTTAAAGTAGATATTATATTTCACACCCAACGATAATATGATTATTGCGATTAAACACTTACCCCGGATGAGACCAGAATTAATATTCAATACGTTTCGTAAAATGCAGTATTCATAAGTTGATTATTTTGGGTCCGTTAGAATGTTATATAAATATGTGTTATATGTTAATATAAAAATATATATATGTTATATATCTGTGGGAATAATTTTTTCCAAGCTTACTTTGTGTTATTCATATATACTTTACTTAAGTACAAGACCTCTTTGTACTAACTAACGGGGTTGAGCTTTGCCTGCACCTAATTCCTCCCACATCCAATTCTGACAATCCAAAATTTATCGCAAGACCTTAATATTGTAGATTAAGTCCAATCTAGATAAGTATCAATCTACGTTTTCATAGATTCGAACCTACTTTTTGTCCTCTGTCTTCTTATATAACCTTCCTATGCGCCGGAAAAGTCGCATTAACTTTGAACTGTTTTTGAGTGCTAATATCTTAACAAGTCTGTTCAAGACATTAGGTATTTCCTGTTCGTATTGTGATGTTTTTAGTTTATACTTATATATACCATATATACTTATATATACTTATTATAATACTTATATACTCGTATTATAGCTATATATGTTAAATGTAATGCTTGAAAGCCCTGAACTATTGTTGGCTCAGAATACTTGAAATTACACGTAAAAAAAAATACAATTTCAGGTTTTATCAGCTCGCTGATCGCCGAGAGATGGTTGTCGAGATGGAATGGCCTACTTGAAAGTTTCCCCATAACATTTGTGAAGATCTTAATCAAGAGAAGTTCAGCATTGGGGCTCAAATCTCTCTCATTTTTTTTCCAGGTCACAATGTGTCAAATACGTGAAATGAAGTGAGCAGCTTATCACAATAAAGTCCGAAAATGTTAATGCAGGCATTAAAAAAAAAACAAAAAAAATCACAAGTTTAATGGTGCTAAATTCAGTTTGATCAATCTAAGACCGATAAAATAATATATGTATTAGTATATGCAATTAGTTATTTCAATCCTGTGATTAAAAGAATAAATAAATTAATTGATGAAAAATTAAATGCTGTAACACAAAGTACTTCAATGATTTATTATTAATAGTAGAAAATTATGAAGAATTGTTAGATGAACTAAATAACAATAAATAAAAAAAATAAATAAAAAATTTACAAATGAAAAAATTAGAAATAAGAAAATATAATAATGATTCAGATGAGAAAATAAAATCGAAACAAATGGGCCAGAAATGGAGGAATATATTAATGTTATTTTGAATTATTATTCGAATCACCCAAACACCAAAAATAACGATACACTTAAAAACCTAGTGATGAAAGCAATCACTTTAACGGATGGTAAATGTTTGAAAGAAATAAGAAGTAGTTAAAAAAAATAGATTGTTCACAGGTAAGAAGGAAATAAACAATAAACAAAAAAATTACAAAAATATTGAAACAATCAAGACTAAACAGAATAAAAATAATATAGAACCCCCTACTTCATTAGTATAATCTTTCTATATATAAGGGGCTTTGTCCTGACTGACAGAATCAACGCAGAGCAAAAACTACTAATGATAGAAACTTGAAGTTCGGAATTTAGATTTTAAACGCGATGTAGGTAACTGTCTTTTAACTCTTTGCACTTCGAAAAAAATATATCTAATTTGGACTCATTTTAAAGATCTTGATCTACGGGGCGTCGAAAACCGTATTTTAAATCCGAAAAATGAAGCGTTCAGCAATTTTTAGTTTCGGCGGTTTTAGTGAACTCTCTCCATTGCGCGTCTCACTCTCTTCAACTGAGCCAGCAGCTTCCCCCTCCAACATTCTACCTACCAGAAGCTCCGATTCTACTAAATCTCCTTAACATCAGTTAACATATTATATTAAATCAATACCATGATAATGATCACAGAATTGATTTTAAAGGCTCGCGGGCAAAGCCGCAACGGGGAATGCTAGTAAATATATATGAGGAAGAGTTAATATTAATCACGTTTTTTTTTGTTTGTTTAGTCAATTATTTTCTCAAATGTTCACGGGATTGTCTAGGGTAACTTTATTACGAGTAAATATTCCACAACCATCTACATAATAAATACTTTTCATTTTATAACACATGTCAATGATAAAAATTAATGACACATAAAAACATTTTTTGTTGGTTGTGGGACTACGCCATTGTCACTCCCCCGCCCTTTGTTTTTGACTGACAGACAGATACAATATTTAAACGCTAAATATTGAATAATTATGTATATATAAATAATGTATTAATGATATTATTCCAAATTAGCTAAAATAACTAAAAAAATAAATGAAATGAAGATAGTAAACAAGTTTTTAGGAAGAGACTATTGGATTGTAGATATAGAATGCAAGGCCTCAAAGTCTCGTATAATTTCAATAATTCACTTAATCATGCAGATTACGTGCCGAATTTTCGCCTATTCAGGCATCTTCAGGGCTACAACAGTTTCACATGCAAGCTAGAAACAGACTGAACCTTCCCATATGGAAGGAGGGCTAACAGGGAAATATACAGTGTTGCCAACATTCAAACAAATTTATATAACAGAAATAATAATTCAATAAGGTCTAAAGAAATTAAACACAATATTAAAGTTGAAAAGGTTCAAATAAAGTAATTTAAATTTACATCTATACATATATATATATATACACACTCACACACATAACATCATGCACTAGAATTATAAATATATTAGTATATAAAACATTTGAAAAGTAAAGGCAAATCTAGAATAAATAATTCACTGTTGGTTTAGGTTAGGTGGTAGGGCAGTTTTAGGTTCTTTTATTCCTTTATTAAAACTGCCCTAGCAAAACACACTTCCGAGCATAAACATAGCTTCGATTATGACAAAACTATAATTTTGCATAAAGAAAATTCTGAGCAAAAATTGAAATATCTTGAAGCACTATATATAGCTGCAAACATTAATAAGGTTGTCAATTTTAAAACTGATGCAAGAAATCTTAACAATTTTTTTTTGCTGAAACTATTAACATTTTAAACCAACAGTGAATTATTTATTCTAGATTTGCCTTTACTTTTCATATGTTTTATATACTAATATATTTATAATTCTAGTGCATGATGTTATGTGTGTGAGTGTGTATATATATATATGTATAGATGTAAATTTAAATTACTTTATTTGAACCTTTTCAACTTTAATATTGTGTTTAATTTCTTTAGACCTTATTGAATTATTATTTCTGTTATATAAATTTGTTTGAATGTTGGCAACACTGTATATTTCCCTGTTAGCCCTCCTTCCATATGGGAAGGTTCAGTCTGTTTCTAGCTTGCATGTGAAACTGTTGTAGCCCTGAAGATGCCTGAATAGGCGAAAATTCGGCACGTAATCTGCATGATTAAGTGAATTATTGAAATTATACGAGACTTTGAGGCCTTGCATTCTATATCTATGAAATGAAGATGCTAAAATTAAAAAAGAAAAAAGATATGATCCTCATTTTCATTGAAAACAAAATTTATTCCTATAGTGATGCTAAAAAAGAAAATTTCTAAGGTAACCCGACACTGGAAAATTCGCTAACAAACAGAACCTGAGATGGAAATTAATGAAAATATGTTAAATTGCAGGAAACTACCTATTCGGCTGAAGAGACCCTATGAAACTTGATCGTTTTATTATTGTTATTATTATTATTACTAAGGAAGACTTTAAGAGCTAACAAGCTTAATCTTGTTGAGCGTAGGTTTAGAATAAGATCTCATCCCTGAGATAGAAGCGGGAATGTCTTCTTAGTGGAGATATTGTTGGTTCTTTCCCCAACGCCCGCATTAGCAATTCAGATGACAGGGTATAGAAGGTTGAAGTGAAGACTATGTTTCATTCTATTCAATGTTTCTTCTATGTCTTATTCTAATATATTGGGATATTTTATTGCAGTAAATGGGAAATGAAAAATATACCACGCATATAGTTATGGAATATTTATGAATGGAATGTGATCTGAATTGTTTTTCATTCCTACGAAATATATACATTTTATGATATTTTACCATTTCGTTTTCAAATATATTCTTACGCGTGTCCATCCGAAGCAAGAATACATGGGAATAATTTTTAAATTGAATTTAGTACAATATCGGAGCGTAGGAGTGATAACCCTGCCCTGTGTATCTTATCGAGAAACTCTGTGTAGTTTTCCGGGATGTCAGTAGCCGCCGGTTCGTTACATGGTTCTGCTTCGGCAAAAGAAATATAGGTCCACGGGGATTGCTGACTCTGAGCACATATATGGGTTTTTACTGACCGGTTTGTCAAAAAAAAAATATTTTGCATTATTGTTCCTTATATAATGCCATGTGTTGTTTATTTTTAAATTTTTCAGGCACCCGACCATAAGTTGACAATTTATTTGTAACGCAAAAATAAAAACATTTAAAAAGAAATTGAGCAAATTAAAAAACAAAACACAATGATATTAAAATCCAAAGCTTTTGAAGAGTATACTTGGTATAAAAACTTAAAAATAAAAACAAAACAATACTAGAAATTGTATGTACCACAAACTTAGCTGGTGGGAGTTGAGGTTAGAGGGCTAGTATTCAAAGTCTTCTATTCCTGTATCCCCCTTTTGATTGTTTTACAGTGTTATTAGTGTGGCTCCAGTGCATTCTTCTGTCGGCTTGATTGTATGTTGATTAAATATCCTCATCCTTCTTGATTTCTCCAAAGCATTTGATACAGTTGACCAAAATATCCTTCTTACCAAATTGCAAAAGCTTCATTTATCAAGCAGCGCCTTAAATTGGTTCAAATCCTTTCTTTCAGACCGGTCACAGTTCGTAGTCGTTCCAGGCCAACCTCCATCCAAGACACCCCTCTCCTGTGGTATTCCGCAGGGTTCCTCTCTATCCCTTTCGACCTTCGACGACCTTCCTCTTCTGATCCATCACTCCCAATATCACATCTGTGCAGACGATTTCCAAATATACCTTTCCTTCCCGCTTTCCGAGTTATAGTAGGTGTAGTGAGTTATAGGTGATGTCAGCGACAAAAAAGCTACAGGATGATTTAAATCGAATCAGTCTCTGGGCAGAGGCTTATAAGTTGAAGCTGAATTGAATTGAAGCAGAAAAAACGAAATCAATTTTAATAGGCTCCAATCACCTCCTTAAAATCGTCTCTGACATTCCCACCCTGCTCCTAAATAATAATTCCATTAAATTCTATCCAACTGTCAAAAACCTCGGAGTAACCTTCGACCAAACCCTTTCCTAGAAAAACCACATCTCTAATATTTCTTGCCGTTCCTTTACCACCATAAAGCAATTAAATCACCTCCGAAGCCATTTTCTATTTGAAACACGTAGGCTCCTGGTCACTTCCCTGGTGTATCAATCCCTACTTTGACTATTGTTGTGCGGTGTATGGGGGTATCTCTGGAGATCTCGAAGCAAAACTAAAACTTTTATTTAATTGTTTCGTACGATTTATCTTTGGTTTCCCAAGGGACGTCTCCGTCTCACCTTTGTGCGAAAGGTTAAAGTGACTATACCCATCCTACCGCCGTAAATATTTCCTGGCCTCCTTCCTTTTCCAAGTTATCTGATCCCGCCTTCCTTCATACATCACCGAACTTCTCCAGTTCAAATCCTCTGTCCATTCCTATAGCTACCCTACCATATACCCATTCTAGGTCTTCAGATCTATACACTCCGGCCCACCAAACGTCAGCTTTAGAAAGATCTATCATTATACGGTCCTCATCCCTGTGGAACTAAATTCCCCCTTTTATCCGTCACTCCAACATTCTCCCTACCTTTAAATCCCGCCTATACAATCACTTCCTATCCACCTAATTTCCCGAGCAATTGTAAATAGTCTTGATAAATTCTCAATTTTAACTTTAAATTGGTGTAGGCCTTTACTATTTATTTATCTTTTAAATATAATTTCAATTTATTTTATTTGCAAATAAGTATATATGTACGAAGGAAGGTTCACAAATTGTAAGCTATTCGGGTCTCGAAAATATTTTCCTTTATTGACCTTTATATAGTCATAGTCACAGTTTTAAAGGCTGACGTTTCGCTCATGTTTGAGCATTTTCAAAGCTAAAAAATCAAAAGGGAAATCACAGCTTTGTGGTTAAAATTATTTTTAACAATTAAAAACATAATGAATATTAGTACAATTTTAGGAAAGTAATCTTACCACATTCATCATCTATTCGTAAAAATCACAAATTAAAAATTGTGTCATTTAGTACAATAAAAATTTATATGTATATAGGAAGAAACATAATGGTCAAAAATCTTGGCAATACATTAAGCTGGTGTAATCATAAATAGTATTACAACTATAAACAGTGACTGATCTGAGATGGACATATGTAATTCAAAGGAAAATTAAAAACAATTAAAATTATAATCAATTAATAAAAACTAACAGAAAAACAACAATATCACAGCCTTAAATTAGTAGACGTTTAAAAATGACATAACAATATACATTATCAATTATTACAATTTACATTTTTATTGATTTATAGATATATATATATATATATATATATATATATATATATATATATATATATATATATTATATGTACAAGCATATTGGTGTTGTAAATTTGAAGGTAAAATAAAATTAAGATGTAAGACTGCATTATTAAATTTAAAACTTGTTTATAATATATAAATTTTTTTTATTTCTGAACCTTCTTTTCTGCAGTTAACTAAATTGTTTATGTTTTTATTTATATATATGCTCTCCATAATTTCTCTTTTTTTTCCTGTGTTTTTGTGTGCAGATTATTTTTGTTTTTTGGAAATTGAATTCATGATTAGTAATTTTATGGTGCTCGACTAGAGCTGAATTGATTTTTGACTTTGGCTTTAAGCTGTATTTATGTTGGTTTATTCTACTTTCTAGGTTGCACCCTGTATGGCCCAAATAAGATTTATTACAATTAGAACATGGTATGTTGTACACAATGTTTGTTTTCTTCATAGTTGGGATTTTGTCTTTCATGTTTGTATAAATAGTTTTTAACGGGTTTTTTGGTTTATAACTTATTTTGAAATTGTCTTCGTTGAATTTTTTGAAGGTGTTACATATTTTTGATGATAATTGGGGTACATACGTTAAGCTAACGAATTTTTTTAAGATTGGTTTAACACTTTCATTGATCTTATTTTCAGTGGTGTCATTGTTATTATATTTTATGATTTTTTCATTATTGGAGCTATGGGGGACACTTTGAAAATAATTGGTGATGCTTTTTTGTGAGGGTTTAGGAAATTTGTTATTGTTTCTTTTATAATTATTGAATTCATTTTTAGAAGGGAGAATAAGTTGTTTTGAAGTGGTATGCCTATGTTCATAGTTGTTTGTATGAAGGACTATGTTATTTCTTATTATATTTATCTGGGTGTACCATAGTTTATTAATTAAGTTTTTTGGAAAACAGTTTTCTTTTAAAATATTATATATTATGTTTTTTGTCTTATTTAAATGAATTTCTTCTGTTAAAACTGTTGATCTGTGAATTAAGTTCTTTGCAACGTTTATAATTTGGTATCTAGGGTGCATGGAATAATAATTTAGCAATCTATTTGAGGACATATCTTTTTTATACCAATTTGTTGTTATTTTTTCAAAACAACTTATTCTCCCTTCTAAAAATGAATTCAATAATTATAAAAGAAACAATAACAAATTTCCTAAACCCTCACAAAAAAGGATCACCAATTATTTTCGAGCTAGTCGAGCACCATAAAATTACTAATCATGAATTCAATTTCCAAAAAACAAAAATAATCTGCACACAAAAACACAGGAAAAAAAAGAGAAATTATGTTTTTATTAAATAAAAACATAAACAATTTAGTTAACTGCAGAAAAGAAGGTTCAGAAATAAAAAAAATTTATGGTAATATTATAAACAAGTTTTAAATTTAATAATGCAGTCTTACATCTTAATTTTATTTTACCTTCAAATTTACAACACCAATATGCTTGTACATATAATTATAAATATATATATATATATATCTATAAATCAATAAAAATGTAAATTGTAATAATTGATAATGTATATTGTTATGTCATTTTTAAACGTCTACTAATTTAAGGCTGTGATATTGTTGTTTTTCTGTTAGTTTTTATTAATTGATTATAATTTTAATTGTTTTTAATTTTCCTTTGAAATATATGTATTTACATATGTCCATCTCAGATCAGTCACTGTTTATAGTTCTAATACTATTTATGATTACACCAGCTTAATGTATTACCAAGATTTTTGACCATTATGTTTCTTCCTATATATATATAAATTTTTATTGTACTAAATGACACAATTTTTTAATTTGTGATTTTTACGAATAGATGTGGTAAGATCTATTCGATGAATGTGTTAAGATTACTTTCCTAAAATTGTACTAATTTTCATTATGTTTTTAATTGTTAAAAATAATTTTAACCACAAAGCTGTGATTTCCCTTTTGATTTTTTAGCTTTGAAAATGCTCAAACATGAGCGAAACGTCAGCCTTTAAAACTGTGACTATGACTATATAAAGGTCAATAAAGGAAAATATTTTCGAGACCCGAATAGCTTACAATTTGTGAACCTTCCTTCATCATTATAGCGGTCTTTTAATTTTCTTCTATTTGAAGAATAATACTTATATATATGTACATATTATATGCTGCACACATTTAGTTATTTTATGTTAAGTCAAAAAGGATACTATTTATTTTTAAGTTTTTCACCACAAGAAGATTAATTTATCATTTATCATTTTTTCTCAGCTTTTTTTTTTTTTTTTTTCAGTTTCATTTAAACTTGCTTCATTTTTTTTATATAACATAATAGTAGGATTATATAATAGTATAAGGCACTGAAGCCTATTATGTTTCTGTATAATTTGTTTCTAAGGGACTAGTTCCCGGGACAATCAATATTATTTATTATTATTATGTTCTTGTGTAGCTGTATTAAATATGATGAAATCTTTAAAGAAGTTGTCCTTCCAATCACAAACGTCCATGTCTCGCTGTTGAAAATCGTTCAAATAATATTTTGTTTGTCAATGTTCCTGCAGTAACTCTCTAATGAATACTTTTTGTTTTTTCACAGTGAATTATTGTTAAAATTTTAAATGAATTACCGTGCAAGCATTAATTAAAAAAAAATGATTTATCAGTAAAACGATAAGTTCAAGATATCTTGAGCAGTACGTAATAGTAAGATATAGTCACTACCGGACATTCTTAGAGAGGTTAATCTATAGGTGTATATTTTAATGATATACTTAGATTAATTATATAATGGTTTTTAATGTTGTTATTATTGGTTCCACTTATTTTTGGAACATAAAACCGATTTGAAGGACATAAAACATATAAACGCTAAAGTACACTTCTCTACAAGAAACGGTCTGTTCGATACCAATGTTGACGTATATACATTTTTTGTAATATATTTCAATTCCTGTTGAAGCTGCAGTTTCCCGTGAAAGAGGATACAGTATGGAAGGCGGCATGTTTCAATCGTAGTCATAAATCCATGGAATTCAATTTCCTGCATAGCTTTGAAAAATTACTCTTAAAAAAAAGAAATAGCTTGATACCGTTGTGGTCAGAGAAAGGTTATGGAGGGTCACCCTTTTTTATTTATCCCTTAAAATATAATTTATATGATAGACAATGTCAAACTATTTAGGTATAATTAACCTTTTTGAAGAACGTTTCACTGTTTTAGTGGCTAGCGCATTTATTTTCAGACTACAAATTTTTAAAATTCATGTAAACACAGCTTGAAATAATTTATACCATAGATAAATTAATAGAGGTTTTACAAATGAGATAAAGTTTCCTAATTTTCTTGCTGATATATTCATATTCAAATGTGCATTTGATTTTGGGCACTACCTTCGGTTTTGTATCAGTGAACTCTACATTGGTCTGAAGAAAATAAATTTATTTAAAAACACGACAGTGATTATTTGAAACCAAGCAAAAATGACTAACAAATCGCATAATTTTCTTTTGCATACGATACATCACAAAACTGAAAAATGATTTGTCTGAGCTACTCCGGTCTGCAAACAAAAAACCCAGATGCGGCGAGACCTTTTTTTTTTTTTTTTTATATGTTAAGTAGCGAAACAAAATATATTTTAAATATTTTATTTTGGAAGAGAAATGATTGGTCTCGGCCAGGGGTCGGACCCGCCTGACATGCCCTGTACGCTATCCACTACGCCACCGACCTCGTTTCCAAGCTGAGCCAATCTCTCCTCTTCACTTATCCCTCTCCCCATTATATAAGTATTTTTGTAAGGAAAAAAAGTGTTCAAGTAATTATTGAAAAGTAAAGAATTAAGGCCCGAGCCAAAGTGAATTACGTATGTTTCGAGTTTATGACCTAGTTTTTCAACGATATATCGTTGATAGAAATCAATGATGGAATGGGTTCATAATGATGGCCAATAATTAATTGGAGCTTTTCAAATTGAGAGAGCATGAGTATTTTTCATAACATGACAGTGATGGGTCATTCCATGTCAAATCAACACAATTTTGGGAGATTTGCAGACTTGATGTCTCAGATTTTCATGATTTTTGGTATGCAGCAATATATCATAGACTTATGAAAAAATACCGAATTTCATTTGAATGGCACAATTGTTTTTGAAGTTATTAATTTTTAAAGATTTACATTTTTTTGAAAAAAAATCAGGTTTTGGCACCTTTAGATGCCTGTAGGCTGGCAACCAGTGGTGATGTAAACCTAGGAGTGGTATCATTTTAAAGCTGTTGAATGGGACTTTAATATGGGGTTACAAGAAAGGGGTTACAATTTAAAAAAAATGGAAATTTAAATTAAATTTTGAAACTTATATTTCTCAAAAAGTGGCAATTTTAAAATTTTCAAAAAGTTATCAAAAATAGTTTTGAATGACTTAGTCCAAACAGCAAAATTCTATCATGGGATCTCAATGAGATCAGATGATACAGGGCTTCAGAAATACACATTTTTTGGGAATAATATACAAAATAAAATAAAAAAAAATTTAATTACCTATTTTCCTAGGTAGCGTGTAGGACACTATTAAATAATTAAAATACAATGATTACTTTATAGTAAGATGTTTGGAAACCCCTCTTTAAAAAAAAAACTGATGCTGATTGGCCTACAAGTCGAGGGAAATCCCCTTTTTTCACTAGGTACATTACACATTTATAGCCAGTGTAGCATCTGAGTTGCTTGTAAGAAGTTCATTTGGCGGTTCCTGTGATATTGTATCTTTAGTACACAACCAATTTTTTTACCACTTCAGACTAGCAGCAAGAGAAAGCCTACAAACGACCAAATTATGGATGCAAGGCAACCGCTGAATGGTCACATCAGAACATATCTAACATAGACTTTGAATTTTTTAATATTGAACAACCCCCCCCCCCCCCTCGAAGACCCAGATTTTTTTTTGAAAATTTCTTTTTGAATAAGGCTTTAGTCTCTATTTCCTCCTTCCATTCCATACTTCAAAGATCATCTTAAGCGTCATTCCATATCGCTTTTGACATTAATTAATTTAATACAGAAATAGAGTTATTTTGGCTGATATTGAGCATAGCCAAATTTATGTAAACTGTTCTTTCAGCGAAATTTTAGCAAGGATCCTGAGCTAGTTTGTATAAATAAATAAATTACAACAAATTTGTCCAGCCCTTGTATATTAAGTGTATTTGAATTTAACCCTGCGTTGCCTCCGAGGGGTACATCCCTCAAAAATCCTTCATTTCTCAGCTAAAAGTCCTTCTACCATCCCTCTTAGATATGCTATCCCCAATTAGTTACCCGGCAGCGGACTAAGAAAAATATTTTGTGTGTTTTTTTACCATTTTACCCCCTCCAATCATCACTACGTCGCAAAGTAGTATTAGTAATACATTCTTATTGTACTAGACACGTGTTTTATTTTAAACCAAAAATTAAGAATCAGTTGTTCCAAAAAATTTTCAAATTTAAAATAAGATTATTTCGGTAGTGTCGAAAGCTAGAGTGGACGTGAAGAAATGATTTTTTTTTTTCTTTTTACGACATGTTTTTATAGATAGTGAAATAATAACAATTTTTCATGTTTTATGAAATTATATTGTGTCTATTACCCTAAAAAAAACATATAACTATAACCCTAAAAATGGCATGCCCAGTTATGTTTACACAACAGGCGTCATGGAGTCCTCGGTACGTAAAAATGTTTGTTCTTGTTTAAGAAAATACAGAAATTTAATAAACAATACTCAATATTTATAATACAGTGACTAAAATAAGCTAGAAAGATAAACTACCTAAAACCGAAAATACTAATTTCTTTATTATTATTCTTCTTTGCTAATGAAAGTAGCTAAATAGCTTTCTTATTGAAGGTCTGAACTGCAAGATGTAAAAGTACATTAACTTTTAAAATAAAATTAAAAAAATAATTAGTTTAAAAACCTATAAAAAAAAGAGAACAAATTTTAGAATCTTGTAATACTTCATTGAATTGGAGGCAATTTTGAATTAAACATTGCAAAAAGATTTTTGTTTTATTTATTTGCACATTAATAATAGTTTTTATCTTTTTAATTTGTGATTAAACGTAAAGCTACATTTTCTTGTAATCCCTGAAAATAAAACATTCATCTCTTTCGGTAAATAGGTATTTTGAGATCTTTTACAAAGAAGTTCGAGATATTATTGATTAGCCAATCGCTTAAAAAAAGCCTCCATTTTAAAACAAGAAATACAATACAAACTGCTTCACGGAGTCCAACGGACTCAATTTTTGGATTCAACCAACGGACTATTTTTCCCGAATCTGTAAGGAATAGGTGTATATGATCAAACGCAGCCAGTAGTATTATAATCTTAATGAGGTCTATGAGAGTTCAACTATATTTTTAAACTAAAATGAATGTCTCGCCTTATAAGAGCCTCGTAATGAAGTCCAGATGTCTTATGAATAGAGGAAAAGTATTAAGCTTCTTCAAAAGAGGGCCGGAAATGAAAATATTATTCGTTTTCCCCTTTTTCATGCCGTGTCAAAACATCGTGAGCACATATAGAAGAGGAGTACCGCAAAGAGGAAAGAAGCTGAAATATGACCGATCCTAAAACAGGAGGGGTCAGAGCAATATGACACTACATCGCCTCGGGCCCGGATCTCCAAGAGCAGCGGAGAGATCGCTACGATCGGCTGGAAGATGACGCCCGCTAACAGAACCCCTCTATCCTCTTCCCGGCCAATCCAGCCCTTCCAATCTTCTCGTCCACTGCTGTGGGGGCCAATGAAACTGGCATTTCTTTTCACTCGGGTCCTTTATCAGCTTTTTTTTATCGTATTGAATCTTCCGCACCGAGCTTATACCCTCTCTGCAGAGTATCTGACAGAAAAACATGCTTATATATTTCTCTCTCTCTCTCTTTCCTTCCCTCTTTCTCTCTCTCTCTCTCTCTCTCTCTCTCTCTCTCTCCCTCACTCTCTCTCTCTCTGCCACCTCCCTTTTCCTGTCTAATTCTTCCAGTAGACTGATCCATCAACCAATTATGCGCTCGTATACTTTGGTAACTATTTGTAGTTAATCCAATTTCCCTTCCCTGTTTTAGATGTTTTTGATTTAGAATTGTTACACAAATAATACTAATAAATATAAAAAAAAGGGAACTGGTGAAAATCTGGTGCAATGCGCGCAACACACAATTTTCACTTACCAACTTACTTAGATTAGAAATTGACGTGTTTTGTTAAATCCCATTACTCTAATTCACAAAATCTTCCACATTTATTTACTTATTTCTTTTGTATTTGTTTTTTAAAGTATACTAATTTTTTTAACTATTAAACATAAGTTTTTACTTGTGGTAATTCGGCAATGCAAGCAAAATACTCCAAGTCTTCTGATTTTATAATTCTCTATGTAGTTATTGAAAACTTCATATAGTTGCCATGAAACAAATATTTTCCATTAAATGAACAGAACATCTTTAATTATAAAGCATTGGTCTGTCATTAAAGGCGTTGACGGAATTTTTCTCCTGTATATTTTTACTTGATATTTTCATATTTTATGTTTAGCCATTTCTTATTTTAGGCGAAACGAGATACAGATAATTTCCCCATATAAACAGAAACAAAACAAAAACATGACGAGTTTAATCAAAATCATTAAAGCTATTTTTGAGAAAATCGGAAAAAACAACGTAATAATGGGAAAAAAGTTATGAAATAAAGTGCCCCCCCCCCCCCGGTTGATCAATTTTTATGAAATTTTTGTGTCATATCTAGGGCATATGAATACATCAAATACCAAGTTTTATCAAAATAGTTAAAGCTGTTTTTGAGAAAATCGAAAAAAAACTTAAAATGTTTTGAAATAAAGTACCCACTCCGTTTGACCAATTTTGATGACATTTTTGCTGGCACATTACGGGCATATACATCTACCAAATACCCAAATTCAGGTTCGCACGGTTTATAGTTCTTGAGCTTGAGTCTGTTAACACACACACAGACACACACACCATTTCGCGGGGCTTGGTTATTTGGACTCGAGGGACTCCAAAACATGTAATTCCGTTGAAAACCGGAAGTCAAAATTTTTGACGATCGCAATACTTTATTATTACTTACTATATATTTCATATATTGGTAGTGAAAGTAAAAATATTTGTTGGCTTTGAGCTCTAAATAAAATAAGTACTGTTTTTTGTAGACACTGACCCACTTGTGTCATCAACGCCTGCAATTATTTGTTAAATTTTATTAAAAAGGTTTTCTAGTCCAAGGAAGTCAAAAATTTTGTGTGCGCTTTGTGTAGTGATACTGTCTGTAGGTCAATTGGTGTTTCAAAGTGATCCCTGTATGTGACATTAGCCGTTAATATATGCTTCACTGGTAGTGGAGATGCACTAGTCATGTTGATGCTCACTTACCAGATGATATCCTTGGATGTGACCAATTAGAAGGCACGTGGGGATCACCTCCTCTTTTTTATGAATAGCTAGATGATTTCCATTGGGATAAATTGCTTTTTATTTCTCTTCATTTATTTTCAGTTGTGCTGAACGACATCTGTTCTAATTTAATCTTTAATTTTTGCTTAATAAGGGAAATTCTTAGAGAAAGTAAATTCTTAATCCAATTAGAGCTAATGTTAGATTTTGACATTTTAACTTTTTTAAATTGCAATCAATTTTTTAAATTAAATTTAGGGCAATAACTATATTTTTTACCAATTAATTGGCTTTATAATTATTAAAATTCTGTTGCGATCTCAGCAAAACAAAACTTATACTTAGATTAGAAATCGTATAATACAATATTTCATAAATATTGAAACACCATTCAGCAACTTCACACATTTTTCGATAGTTATTTACTTTTTTTGTTTTTATCTCCATAAGTTATAGTATTGAAAAATTAAAAAAATTGAAAAACTTGAAAGCTATAAGTACTTTTCGATACATTAATGTTGATTTATTTTTTTAAGGGGCCAAAAAAATCCCAACATTTTAATTAAATTTCATCAACAGTCGAGGTTTTTAAACTGCTTGCTTGTTTACTACGAGTTTCATTTCGTAAATATATCGTGAAGATGAAGATTACCTTGTACCATATTTGTTTCACCCCGATAACTGCTTTAAATTTGAGCATTTAACATATTGTTAAATTAAAGTTTTTATTTTTGATAATACGGGGCTGCAAGCTTAATAATCCACCATGTCTGATTTTATATTTCTCTATTTATCTGTTTCGAACGCCTTAACTTATAAGTGGTGTCATCAAAGGCGTTCTGCGCATGCGTGGTCTCAAAGTTTTTATGAGTTGTCTGAACTTTTTTTATTTTCTTAGGTATTTAACATATTCGATTTTTTTTTTTATATTCCATAGTTGTCCATTTCTTAATGAGAGACAGTTAATTTCTCCATATAAAAAAAAATCAAAGGGTTTACCTTCACCCGCCATTTAAGCCATTTCAGAACACTTCTATGATGATAAAACTTATCTGATATTAAAGAATACATGATTCTCATTAAGACGATTTTAATAGAAATGAGACAAAATTTATGAAATAAAGTGCCCCTTCCGTTTGATCAATTTTGATGAATTATTTGTAGTTATATCGCAGACATATACGTAGATAGAACACCCAATTTAAGGTTCTTGCGGCTTACAGTTTCTGAGCTATTCTGTACACACTTACACTCACACTCAGAATGTTTCGTAGGACTTAGTTATTTGAACTCAGAGGACCCCAAAACGTGTATTTCAGTTGAAAACCGGAAGTAGAAATTTTTCACAATCTTACATTACATGAAATATATATTTCATGTAAGTGAAATTAAAAACTAAATATATATTTATTTATATAATTCTTTATTTATTTATTTTTAACCTATCCAACAATTGAGACGACAAAGTTTGCTTTTGGCGATCATTTCCAAACTTTTTATTAGTGTTGGGTAAGATTCGGTTAATCATAGTATACATTTAAATACTATGAAATAAATTTGACTATTATTTTATAAAAATTTGATGAGAGGAATATGTATAGAGTAGGAATATATATAAATTTATTATGGAAGAGAAAGTTTTTAAAATGTGCAATTCAAATCAGGCAACTCCATCCATTCCATTTAACAACAATCTTTTTTCAACCGCGGTTAATTACTTTTGTCAGTTATCCATTATTGTTGTCAACTCAAAGCTTGTGAATATTAACGCGGTAACCAACGTGTCGGCAGCTCAGGCCTCTAATGCATTGGGGCTATTCTCCATTAAAGTTTAATTAAATTTTACACTTTGTGCGTTTCCAATTTTAGACCAGTTAGAATATTGGAATGCCTTTAAAAACTCATGGCATAGTTAGATTACTGCGTGAGACTTTAATTTGGAGTCGTTTCATCATAAGAGGCTAGATGTATTTAGTGTTAGTAATTTTTACATGAATAAATTTTGAGTTACCTATATTTTTGGTTGTAATTTTTTTTTCTTTGCCTTGAAGGAACTATATATTTCTTTACACTCTGAGAAAGCACACTAATGTCAGCGAGTTTATAATATAAAAATTAACGTGTCTACAAAAGTAAAGACTTTAAGGTATAATTTTTTTTAAATGAAATTCACTTATACTTGTAAAGATACTGCTTATGAAAAATAAGGAATTAACCCAGAAGATGGAGGAAACTTCCGAAACATTAGTTATAAAGATTTTCCAATAAATATTTAATGTAGGAAAAGTTCAGATTCTATATACCTATTGATCATTATATATCAATCTTCCTAATAAATTTTTTAAATAAAATATACCAGTTAGGATAATTTTATGTATGATAAACAATGAAATATTATTTGGCTTCGTGGATATACAGAATCGATTAAAAAAAGTATGACGAGGAAACATCCCTTTTTTCAATTTATTGAGGAACGGAACTTTCTTTTTTGTTCCGAAGGCAAAAAAGAAAATAAATATAATC
The DNA here is from genome assembly GCA_911387785.2 of Aelia acuminata. Lineage (NCBI taxonomy): Eukaryota > Metazoa > Arthropoda > Insecta > Hemiptera > Pentatomidae > Aelia > Aelia acuminata. Next base: position 126,672,854 of record OU426979.1, on the reverse strand, counting down.
GCGAAGAAAACCGGAATAAAATGAAAGAGAGACAAAAAGAAGAGACTGATATAAACAGAAGAAAGGAAATCTGTTTCAATCAATACCTTCTCCTCATTTGACATTCTGAGTGACGATACTCTTATTTTTTTTTCTTAATCAATAGCACCTAGTGTTTTTTTTTTAAATATAAGAATAAGGTTACCTTGAAAGGTTACCAAGTAAATTAACTCAAATAAATTGATTATTTTTTCGGAAGCAGATATGCGCATTCTCCATTATTTATTCAAACATAATAACATCACTATAGGCATTATAATCTCTTCTTTTATTGCTGTTTCGAGTAGTTGATTGGAGTTGATAGTTTTGTAAATAAAAATTAGATATACTATTTATATTCATACATTTTATATTTGTTTTATTATTAAGGTTGTAAGGAAAGACTATTAAGAAAGCTCTTATTACTTTTTTAATTTCATAACTTATAACTGGTGTTTTTGTCCTAATGGGAACTTACTAATTGTAGTTATAAAATAATGCAACTAATAGTGGACCATTTTCGTGTTTTTAAGAATATTAATAGGATCAGTGGTGTTGCTAATAAGAATATAAATAGCAGCCCTTTCCAGACTTGAAAGTGGCGTCTCCTCTTTGATAAAAAGGAGGGGGATCAGTAACTTAAAGAAAACTATTAATTGTTATTTTATCTCAGTCTGTATTTTTGAGATATTTGTTCTATGTTGTTACTATCGAATCAAATGATATCTCAACCTTGACAATCAAGCGAAACTTTTGCAGCACCTCCTCTCTTTCGCGGACCATTCCTGCCACTCACACTCTATTTCAATAATTTTTTCTCTATCTCCATTTTTTTGCTGGAACTGGTTAAAAAAACTTCGTAATGACTGAAATAAGATTTAATTACGAAGTAGAGATGATTAATTTATTGCTAGTACTACTAAAAGTTTGATACGTAAATTGTATAAAAAAAATATTAATTTAAAAAAAAATGTAACTTCTTTATAGCATTTTTTTATTTATTTACAACTGTATAAAATAATACATCTAGTAAATGTGAATATAAATATTAAAAAAAAAATACATGAATTTATTTGTAGAGTAACTACCCATGGGTAGCTCTCTGCTAATAATTCTAAATTTGAGGCGATCTTCTTTTCAAGCCTCGGTTGTTTGTCGGAAATTGAGGGGTAAGCTTTATGTAACTTAAAACTTATTATACTTATTATGTAACTTAAAAATTATACGTAAATATTTATAATTGTAACATTAATTCTTTAAATATTGATAAATATAAATATTGAGTTGGTTATTTATTTTTAAAAAAATAGTGGCGAATAAAGACTAAAAGGCAGACAAAAACCATTGACAACTTACAATTTTAACATAAGCATGGGTTTTAAAGTGTGTTTTGGGGATCACTTAAGTTTATTACTCACAATTATGAAGGCAATGTATTGAGTTTACTACGCCATTGGCTAGGTTGGATATGGAAATACAATGGTTTCTATCGTTTTTCATTTTTGAATACAGTGATTTTTTTTATAATGTAAAATGCTCTTTAAAGCGCTTTATTTTATCCAAGTTTCTGTTTTTATCAGGAATCTAATAGTTTGCTTGAAATGAAAATCGCGCAAGCAACTAGAAAAAAAGGAACTAAAAAAATTTGAACTCCAACATTTTAAGTTTTAATTTTGCTAAAGAGAAACAAAGTCTTATTAAAAGGAAAGCAATTACAAAACCGTCTATCAGGCCTATGCCGTTTCATTTTTGATTCCATTAAGAGAGAGATAATTATAAATAAAATCACTACAGATTTAAACATTAATATAATTTTGAAACAAATCTTGCTTTGCTTAGGCAGAAATATAATACTATTCTCTACATAAAAATCATCATTTTCTTGGGGCCTCCCGTCCTCCTCATCTGTAGTTTTGAATACGTTTTTCAGCTCCTAACGGATCTCTCAAAAAATGGTATTCTCGTACAAAGAAATAAGCTATGAAATGGTTCACCAAAAAAAAGGTAAAAATCGGTGTTTTAATTAATGTCGGTGAAAACCAATAATAAAGAGGCAGTTCATCAAAAAAGAATATTTTCCCTTCGAGAAAGTAAAACCTTCTATATTGAAAATGTTTAATTTAAAATTCAAGGATGATAAAGAATAAGTAATTTGATTTATTATCGACGATTATCATATCGGCATCACAAAAAATGGTGAAAATATTTATGGGTACGCTGATCATTTCCCAAGTCTAATGCACCCTCTTAACAAGCTGGTAATTCACAGTCTTCATCGTTCTAGAGTTAAAGAGAGGAACTGTGAGTAAATCAATTTCTTCTCGATGTAATAAAAGAAACTTGGAAAGTGATCATAGCTCACGTGACCTATTGTATGTGATCTTCAATAATAGTTTGCGGTCAATAAATTCGAATCAGATTTGATTTAACTCTCATTTTCACTGAAGTAACAAAATGAGATTTTGCCTGGAGGCTCTGTTACTAAAAATTTAGTTTATCCATGAGACTCCCACGCATTAAGCCAGCTCAAATGCCACAAAGGTTGATTTGAAAAACGTCCGTTTAGCGGAAAAACGAATGAAGATGGAAAACCTTGCAGAAGATGGATCGGGAAGGGTTTTGTCTTGAATCTTTCTCAACTGTGGTCCTCCGTCCCTGGATATTGTGGAACCTAGATTGGTTAATATCTTTTAATAAAATTAGCCGGGATATTAAATTCTTATATATCTTTATTATTGATGATCTATGATAGGCTTATAATTTAAAATTGATTAAATTAAAGTTATGATGTTTCGCTATGTTGCAATCTGCTCAAAGTTGATAATCCATACTTAAGTGGCAGCTATTACCACCTATAACCGAATTTGTATACTGTCCAGAAGTAAGCATAGTGTATTCCGGTTACAGTTTCGTTGATAAAATACCTTTATATTTTAACGTAAATTTATTGGTAAAAACAAACAAGCATTTAGAACCTTAATATATTTTACTTGACATTTTTATGGTAGGAAACATCGTTATAATAAATAATATAAAATTATAAGAAAAGGAGGCCATAAAACCATGGGCTACTCATTAGGGGGGACGGGCCACAGATATGCCAACTGGATAATATATGGGTCCTGCGATTTATATAGTGCGACTGGAACTGGAGCTGGAATATTCTCCCCCGGCTTTTATTAGGTGGGCTCAATAAAAGGTAGTGAGTGACCTGGCCCTTATTGAATCACTGCCTGCCTCCTTTGCCTTATTCTATCTGTCCCTTCTTATCACCTCTTCTACTATATTCGTCTCTTTAATAAATATTTTTCGGATCCAATTGGTATTATAGGAATTCGATGGGAACATAAACGATTTTAGTTTTTATTTGTCAGACCCAGATTTCTAAGGGTCGGCAAGAAAACGTTTTTTTTTTAAATAAATTATTCTCTATTCTTAGTCTTGATGTCAGGTTTTATAAGAAAAATATGGTATTATTAAAACATCACCACGTTTTGGAATCTTACACGTGCTGTGAAGTATCTCTCCTTTTATTAAATTATGTTTACGAAAATTGAAAATCACAATATCTAGGAATAATATTTTATATGAATTTGAATGTAAAATGCTTTGAAATATTAAGTAGTTCTTGTAATACAGTAGGGTAGCGAAGAGATAATTGGCTGTTATTAAAGTCCAGTATTGACATTCAAAACAAGAATAAATGGTTAATAACTACAAACAATAATGATGATTAACTATTTCAGAGAAAGCTAAGCGCCACTTTTGCGAATATAACGGGAATAACAACGGTGAATAATTAATAACAGCTGATGTGATAGATGAGTTGAACAAATTAGAGATGAATAAACAATTATCGGAATAAATAATTAAAATAGAGATATTTTTTAATTTAATTGTAGCGTACTATAGGTAGACCAACTCAAATCCTAAATTTGACTCTGTAGAGTTCTTTGAGAATCCTGACACGTATTTATTTTAAATAAATTAAGCAAATCAATCGACTGAATACTGAAGTCCTGAATAATCGCTGCTTTGTTTAAAGAAGGTAATAACCTTTTTATATAACATTTTGTGCCGAAATAATATTATTGACTCTACTTATTCTCCTTCAAGGTGAAATTTAAATAAACCATCATTTAATATAATGAAGTCCTTATTTTCTGTTTTATTTATTTTTTTTAGTTTTTATCGTTAATAGCGTAGCATCTATTATGGCTTTGGATAGGCCATCATTAAACTTGAAATTCATTAATTACTTATTTACTATTTCCGACTCTATTACCGTTAAATGAGGTCTACTCTGCTAATAAGCTGCGATAACCCATGCGGCAATGTTCAGATATCTTTATAGTTCCTCCCGTTCAATGAAGTAGCCATCCAGGTATATTAACTAAAGTGTCAAAACAGGGATAAGGGGGCTGGTGAGCTTTAGTCAAAATTTTTTTTGAACACGGAACCCGCACCTATACCTCTTTCCATAGATTTTAGCGGGAATTAATTAATAAATGTTAACCGGTTTATCAGATTTGACGAAATTTTAAATACATTTGGGGCCCGGTGTGGCTGTGCAGTAAAGCGCCGTACTCCCATGCCGGAGCTGCGGGTTCGAGTCCCGCCCTGGGTGGTGCTTTTCTTTCGTAGGAGCAGTATCACCCAGTGTCATGGGTGTTAGTATGGTCAGTATAGGGCTTCAGTGGAAGCCTTGAAGTCCCCCCAAAAAAAAAAAAAAAAACATTTCGTTCTTGTGTGTTATAGTAGTTTGAGAATGTTGATTATATATAAATGTTACCGATGATAAACGTTTGAATAAAATGAAAAATAATGAAGGGAAGGTGTGAATCTCTCCTACAAAAAAATAAAAATAATAAATAAAAAAAATTTCGACTTGTGACGCTGCACAGTAGATTGTAGAGGGCTATATTCTAAAATGACTTCTCATTGGACCAAAAAATTCAAATGCAGTATGGAATTAAATTTATCTTTATTAATGCTCTACCCAGTTCTTCGACGAATTACGGGTAGGAGTGTGTTATCGAGCAGAAGGGAGACAAATAAAGTAAAAAGTACTGAACAAATAATCACAATGGGATATTGTGACGAGTTGACACATGAAAAAATACTGTTCTCTCGGTTTCGTGAGGAGCGATAACATTAATTCGCCGTAGATGAACAATAAATTATGTTTGCTGTTCGTATGATTGCTCGTTAATAAGGAAAAAGAATGGTTATTGAACAATGAAACATTCTCGGAAAGGGAACATGTATGCACTGCTAAAAGTTTGAAGGCTTCAATATTGATCTAGGTATAGCATTGGCTCCCAAGTTGGACCAGGTAATTTGATAGCCATTGTTCCGACTAATTAGTTACATTACCGTCGCGCTCCAATGAATTCATGACACAGCGAGCTTGATCTGTCGTTTCGGTTACTTGTATCTTCGTTAATTCAAATTGTTCAGTGATTGGCTATTTGTGACCGATTAATGGTTTCAAACATTTCTCGGATTAACTATGGTCGCTTGATCATAAATGACTAATCAGTTGACTGAATTGAAAGCTCATTTTGGTGACTAAAATTACACAAAGATATAAAGTGTTTGATTTATTGATTCCAATAAAACCATGCATAAAATTATTTTTTTTAATTTGAGAGTATATTAAATCGTAGAAAAATATAGAAGCATTATTTTATTCATTAGATCAGAGCCGGAACCAGACAGGAGAAAAGGAGACTAATGGAACTGAGGGACATAACTCGTAGGGTGGCTATTACTAAAAAAAAAAACTTTTTTAAGCTTTTTTATTTTTTGTGCTAAATTTAAATGAGGTTAAGAGATGAGTTTAATGAGATTAAGACATTAATTTTAAAATAAAAAGTATATCTAATATAAGCGAAGTTATTTAAAAAAATGAATATACTTTTGAACGAATATTTGTTAAAAAAAGAAAAAAGACTAAAACTATTACAATTAAAATAATAATTAAGTTTTTAAGTACCTTAAAATACAAGTCAATCTAAAGTTTAAGCTACATTTGATCAAAATTTCAATATTTTTTTAAAGGACCTTCTTAGTCGTTTTAGTATTAAGTTGTATTTTTTTTTTTTTCCATCGCATCATTATTTTCTCCTTTTGATTGAGGATTTTGCCGTTTTTATCTTTGATGAATTTTAGGGTTGATGGTTTTTCCTTCCTAAAACTTTCGAGAACTCTTTAAAACAGCTTTTGGTTTTCATTAGCACTTCCATCCATCCTCGATGCAAACACCGCCCACGCTTTCCTTTTCTCTCTTATTATTTCTTCTTTAGCCAATTTTCTCAGGTTTTTGTAGAGATCACAGCTGTGGACTGATTTATTCTTAAGGTAGTTCTCTTCCATATATTTATAGGTAGATCCAGAAGGAATATTTCAAAGATTTATAACACGATGGGAAAGGAGGTAGGATTGTAGAAGAGGAGGAACGGGTCTAGGAAGGAAGAAGAAGATTATATTGGGGAAGAAGAGCTAGAAGATGCTTTGGAAAACTTGAAATTTGGTCAATCCCCAGAAATTTTAATATTTATGGGAGGTAAAGGAGAGGAAATATCACTCCTATTGAATTTAATATGCAAGAAAAATGAAATGCCTCGAGACTGGGAACTGGTTATGATTGTGCCAATATTCAAGAGCGGTGACAACAGGATATGTGGAAACCACAGAGGTATTTCTCTACTTAGTATCCCTCATTAGTTGTATTCAAAGATTATGGAAATACGAATAAGGAAATATTTAGAAGGTTTATTAAGCGAGGGACAATATGCAAACGACACTTTAGAAGCACTATGGAATGTGGCAGATCACTGGAAAGGTGTTTCGTGTATCTCGTTAATAATAATAAATCTAGAAAAAGTATTTGATTGAGGGAGCAAGAAAAAGGTATTGGGGGAGGTCTATTTGAGCATGTGGTTAGCCTATACATCATACTACTGGAAATATTGTAAGCTTCTCTAACAACAGCTCAATTGAATTCGTCACGAATCTAAGAATAAGACAGGATTGCAGCCTGAGCCAATTGCTATTTCTTTTATTCCTGGTCAACAGAAAAAATGAGAAAATTTCATCTTGGGCACAGGTTATGGACTCCGATCACGATTTCAATGCTATCCTGAAATACAATATAAGATTATTAGAAGAGGAGCTGGATAAAATCAATATGGTTATAATCCAAGAAAAACAAAGGTCATGAGGAATGAAAAGAAGCACAGAAGAATCATGTGAATGATTAGGGCTAACGATTGCAGGTCAAGGTCAAGGTCTTAGGTCAAACAGATAGATTGTTTGAAGTACTTTGGGGCCCACCTGGATGAAAATGGATATGGACAGAAGTGACAGAGAAAATAAGTTCTGCAGCCTAAATGCAAGATTTCTAAATAGAAGAGAAATCACAAGAAACACTAAAATTTCTGTTTATAAATGCTCATTCCTCCCAATCTTAATGTACTCATTGGAATCATGAGCTTGGCTTTAATCTCTGAAATATAGAAGGATGCACCAGGAGAGATAGGATTAGGAACACAGTTATAAAAGGCCAAATGAAATTGAAATCTTAAGCGAATGCCAGAGGATGGAGTGCCTAGGCAAGTATAATCAGGCCTTTGCCAGATCCGAGGCATTGATTTGAACATTGAGTTGATTCTGTACCAGTTGGAAGCAGCTCTGTAGAAAGGAGCCCCAAATTGCTCAGCGGTAGAGAGTGCTTGAGGATGATGATGTATTTTTTTCAGCATCTATCAATACAAAAACTACATTTACAGGAAACAAAAAAATATGTATCTTCGCTTATGAATTAATACTATTTCAGTATATTTACTGTGGGGTGGATTGCATTCTTTGTTGACATTATTCTGGAAACGACTTGTTTTATTTTAACTTATCTAAACGACTGCTTTTAGGAAAGAATTATTAACGACAATGGCAAGAATCACAAGGAGTAACAACTAAATTAAAAATTTGAATAGAATTATTTAGGTTATTATGTATGCTATGTAATATGATATCTCCCACCATTATTACATACCCTCCTTTGAACTCATTGTTTCAATCACCGATATTGCAATGACCTCTCTCGCCTTTGTTTCCACTCTCTTTCCTGGCCATCCTGGTACACACTATATCTGGTATCGTCACTGAACATAAAGTCGCGAACAGTTTGACGAGTTACCGTCGTCTAAGGGACTGTTGCTGGATGAAAATTATAACTCACACACAATAACTTCTTATTGTGGATATACTTATGTTCACATGGCGTGCAATTCAAAAGACGACAAGGTTTCTTTCTAAAGCTGTCTGTGTTACACGATAAAACGCTTTTCTTATGGCCCAGTTGTCGTTCTATGGCTCAATTCCAATCTTTTTTTGTAAAGTCACATTTTCTGGAACATCTAACTTCACTTAAAACCGGTGTTTCAGGTTGGCACAACGTCCTGGCCAAAAAATGTTTGATTGTACCGTCTTGTAATAACGCCATTATGCTGGCAACGCCATAGCTTCTAAAACCATTTTATTAAAAGAACAACAACCAAAAAAGAAAATCAAGAAAGAAAATAAATAATCTGCGCTTCAAGAAGGAAAACTTATAACAATAAAGATGTACTCAATCTAATGGAATAGGCATTTATCCAAACACGGAAGATATATGATTTATTGAAAGTGGTCATTGATAGGGATTACAAAACTCAAAATAAGCTAATATTGCATCTAGGACAACACCTTTGTTGCAAGAAGATATTACAACTCAAAAAAACTGTTTTTTTTTCCCTCTTTTTTAGGATAACCACACGTGAAGTTTCTTCTGTATTCTCAATTTTACTACTTACCTACAAACAGCGACAAAGTAAAATAGCGTTGATCACAAATATTCTACTATTGGGGCAGTTAGAACCACTAGTACTAAATCTAACTTTAAGTATCCCTCTACTTGCATTAAAAGAAAGTAAAAGAATATGGTAAAGTGGGCCTTACGCGGTTGGAACTATTAATACTATTGTAATTCCGACATTGTAGGTTTTGCCATTCTGATTCCGACAGTATGCATAACTAAAAATTGATATATTTCGATTTGTAACCATCATCTTGCCGACGTGCGATGTATATGAAAAAATTATATAATTATTTATTTTTAAAATGAAGTACTATTCAAAAATAGAACAATTTTTTAAAACTTTATATTTTGAATAAAGCTTAAATTATAAATTAAATTAAATAAGTTGAAGAAATAAAAAATGTCAAAAACGATTACCGAATTGTTTATCTTGCTGAATCTGAAGGATTTGAAGCCATGCTAAATTCATTTTCAGAATCCAATATCGACATACTTTAGCCGTACGGTTAAATTAACATAAATGGAACTCCCAAGGTTGATTTCTTTTAATACTCAAAATAATTTGCAACACAAACTGATGAGAGGTTATATCTCATCACTCCAAGAGTCGCAAAAACGCACCGCTACAATCATTTTATATTTCTGGAGGTTTTAGCAATTTAAGTACACCTACTTTCTGGTAATCCTTTCTGAAAAAGTTAAATTACTATCTGTAACACAGGGTTAGAAATTTATTTTAGTCTTGGCTAATACACACCACCATGGAATAAAATTCTGACTAATATCCAGCACCTTTTCAGGCTATGGCTTTTTCTAGAATCTAGTACACGGATGACAGCGCTTTTTATACGCTTATTCTTAAAATAAATTAATGTCATTAGGAAAAAGGCATCTATCGTATATGTCTGTCAACTTGTATTAGTTACGAAAAAATGTTATTGATCGATTACATAATATAGATATGAGGGTCGACGATGTAGAAGGTCTTTGAAAGAAAATATATAGATTACTAGCATTCCCCGTCGCGGCTTGGCCCGCGAGCCTTTAAAATCAATTCTGTGATCATTATCTTGGTATTGATTTAATATTACGTATGTTGTCAATGTTATATATTGACAACATACGTCATATATTAACAATATAACAGGGATCGGAGCTTCCGGTAGGTGGAATGTTGGAGGGGAAAGCTGCCTGCTCGGCAGAAGAGAGGAAGACGCGCAATGGAGAGAGTTCACTAAAACCGCCGAAAGAAAAAATTGTTTATTCGTCGTGAACGCTTCATTTTTCGGCTTTAAAACATTTTTGGGCTTTCGAGTTAAACTCGTCGAATCAAGATCTTTAAAATGAGTCCAAATTAGATATTTTTTCTTGAAGTGCAAAAATAGGTGTCCGTTAGAGTTAAAACGACAATTTCGCCATTCAAAGCTCTTAGGGGTTACATTTTTGATATTACTTTCTTAGTGATTACCTACATCGCGTTTAAAACCTAAATTCCGAACTTCAAGTTTCTATCATTAGTAGTTTTTGCTCTGCGTTGATTCTGTCAGTCAGGACAAAGCCTCTTATATAGAGAGAGATAATAAGACAATGCCAATCTTCATTATTTAAACTTTTGAAGATTTTATTAAGATTGATATTTTATCGAAAGAATATTCATAAAAATTCACATTTCTTTTCTTTTTGGAAGGGGTAGAATAATCACTGAAGATTTACCTCCTCCTGCAAATTCAACGCGTGCCATCCTTCGCACTTCACTGCCTCCACCTTTAAAACTTTTAAAAAGTGAAATGAAGTTTCTCTTTTGACGAGAACTTTTACTTGATTTAGGGCACCTTTCAATATCATTGACTTCTCCTTTTCTTATTTGATATCTTTTCTATTCTTACACTTCATTGGAAATAAAATCTGACTGAACTAAAGCAATTTTTTCCATTTTCGTTGACAGTTAAAAAAAAAGAAAACTGGAATTCAATTACCTACAGGTTACTTTTTTGGTGTTGTTTGAGAGATAACCTTTTTCAAGGTTAATAGATAATACTAGGTTTGCGGAGTATTATCTATTGAGTATATAGGGTAACTGTACCAATAGTTGACAGGTTAAGAAAAAAATATTAGATTATTGACAATGTTTACTAAAATATTGATGTTAGGTTAATCTTTGTTATGAATTGAGTTAGGCCAATCCCTCTAGAAAACTGGGAATACAATATCCTATGTTCTACATTTACGGTTTTTATAAACAATGATTTCTTTGAACCTTCTAAAATGTGCCAATAGTTGACACTTACATTATTTTTTAATTTCCCAAGGAGAATATTTGGTAATAAGGACAGCAATAAAAGTTAATCACTTTTTATTTATAAACTATTCAAAATTGAAACGAAACATATAAAATTTCCACAATTTAACTACTTTATACACAAAAACCTAATAGATAAAAGAAAAAATATTAAACTGAAAAATGAGATCATCCAATTAAGAATAATAGAGATACCATATAACAAAAATCATTTTAAATTAATCTACCTCAAGTGGGAAACCAAATTGGTACCTTTGCTGTCCATTAAAGGTAAAAACTTCGGGCAGATGTATCACGGATATAATATCACTTATCAAAAAGTTGAGAGGTACAGTTTTTAATGTTAATAAAATAATCCTTCAATACTATGTAAACCAATAATTTATTAAATATTATTTGGTTAAATTTTGAACATATAATTAATTTTAAAATACAGGCGATTAGGGTAACTATACCATAAGTTGACAGCGCTCCAATAGTTGAGCGTGAGTCAATGAGTTGACATTTTGCACAAAAAGTGTGAATAATAAGATTGAGAGATGATTATTTTGGTTCAAAATTTGGCGGTAATTTGCAAAGTTATGCTAGTTAGCTGTGCTGCCATCGACATTATTTTGATGAAAACTCAAGCTTATTTGTGAGAGGTTGTAATGGCGAATTTTCTAGTGGCCTGAAAATTTGGTTTCTGCTACCCTGTTTCATTAAGGTGGAAGTCAAGTTAAATAAGCTTTTTAGTAGGTTTATTTGTGTTCAATTATTTTTTAACTACTTTCATGATATTCATTAAGTTCATGGGAATCATTTGATATCCTTTTCGATTTATTTATACAATGTTTTAGGGCTTAAATGTCGGTGTCAACTATTAGAACAAAAATTAATCCTTAATTTCAATAGTTGACATCGATGTCAACTATTGGTGATTTTTACTCTGATGAAACTGATAGTTTAAAATAATTTGCTTGATTTGAAAAATATCTGGGTTTAATTTCGGTAGTGGAATCACTGATCTAGCTCCATCCTAACCAATGTTCAACAGGGGTGTCAACTATCCATTCAAACGTGTCAACTAGTGGAATTTTCTGTTTGTAAAGTTGACATCGTGTGTGTTTATAGTTGACATCCATGCATAGCCTCATCTTTATTTGACATAATCTTGTTTTGTTTATTTTTTAAATTAAGTAACAATTGTAACAGTTGGAAATTATAAAAATTTTATTTTATTAGGGAATAAAATATATCGTAAAGTTAAATATTGAATGGATTGAATAATACAATTTATTTTAAACTTATAATAATTACAGATGTTGTAAATATTTGCTGTAAATAAAACTTGAGAGGTACCTAATAATTTTAATTAAGGTAGTTTTTTATTTCTCCTCTAAATAAGAAAGTAGAAAAAAATTAATTTATTAGCTACTAGGTTCTTTTTCTTCACTTAGTGGGGAAGATTGCTGTAATTTATAGGGTTTTTTACTTTCACTTACCTATATATGAAATATATAGTAAGTGGAAGTATTGCGATCGTGAAAAATTTAGACTTCCGGTTTTCAACGGAAATACACGTTTTGGGACCCCCTGAGTCGAAATGACCAAGTCCCGCGAAATGGTCTGTGTGTGTGTGTGTGTGTGTGTGTGTGTGTGTGTGTGTGTGTGTGTGTGTGTGTGTGTGTGTGTGTGTGTGTGTGAACAGACTAGCTCAAAAACTATAAACCGTGCGATCCTGAAATTGGGTATTTAGAGTAGGTATATGCCCGCGATGTGACAGCATACATTTCATCAAAATTACTTAAAGGGAGGGGGTACTTTACTTAGTAACTTTTTAGGTTTTTTTCGATTTTCTCAAAAACGGCTCTAACGATTTTGATCAAACTGGGTATTTGATGTATGCATATGCCCGAGATATGACTGTTAAAATTTCATCAAAATTGATTAACCGGAGGGGGGACTTTACTTATTAAATTTTGTATCATTTTCACGTGTTTTTTTTATTTACTCAAAAACGGCTGTAAAGATTTTGATCAAACTGGGTATTTGATGTATGTATATGCCCGAGATATGACTGTTAAAATTTCATCAAAATTGATTAACCGGAGGGGGGACTTTAATTATTAAATTTTGTATCATTTTCACGTGTTTTCTTTTTATTTACTAAAAAACGGCTTTAGAGATTTTTATCAAACTGGGTATTTGATGTATGTATATGCCAAATATGCGATAGCCAACATTACATCAAAATTGATCAACCGAAGGGGGGACTTTACTTAATAAATTTTGTATCATTTTCACGGGGTTTTTTTATTTACTCAAAAACGGCTTTAACGATTAACAAAAATAAGATATGAATGTAGAAAAATGTGTGACTTTGGGAAATGATATTTAGCAAAACACGTCAATTTCTAATCTAAGTAAGTTGGTAAGTGAAAGTTGTGTGTTGCGAGCACGCACCAGATTTTTAATGAAGGAGCTCTTCCTTGTTTGAAGTTTATTATTTTTTCCCCAACGTTTTGAGCTATTGGCTCATCCTCTGGGGTTATCTACACCACATAGAATACATGATTCTTTTACACTTAATAATAATATCCATGTATGTTTTACACTTTTTTTATATTGGTATTACAATTATCTTATCCTAAGTTACTTCTTTTTACTTTCACTTACCTATATATGAAATATATAGTAAGTGGAAGTATTGCGATCGTGAAAAATTTAGACTTCCGGTTTTCAACGGAAATACACGTTTTGGGACCCCCTGAGTCGAAATGACCAAGTCCCGCGAAATGGTCTGTGTGTGTGTGTGTGTGTGTGTGTGTGTGTGTGTGTGTGTGTGTGTGTGTGTGTGTGTGTGTGTGTGTGTGTGTGTGTGTGTGTGTGAACAGACTAGCTCAAAAACTATAAACCGTGGAAACCTGAAATTGGGTATTTAGTGTATATATATGCCCGCCATGTGACAGCAAAAATTTCATCAAAATTGCTCAAAGGGGTACTTTATTTAATAACTTTTTTCGTTTTTATCGATTTTCTCAAAAATGGCTCTAACGATTTTTATTAAACTGAGTATTTGATTTATTTATATGCCCGAGATAGGACTGTAAAAATTTCATCAAAATTGATTAACCGGAGGGGGGACTTTACTTAATAAATTTTGTATCATTTTCACGTGTTTTTTTTATTTACTCAAAAAAGGCATTTAACAATTTTGATCAAACTGGGTATATGATGTATGTATATGCCCGAGATACGACTAAAAATTTCATCAAAATTGACCTACCGGAGGGGGGACTTTACTTAATAAATTCGATGATCTTAAAAACGGCTTTAACGAATTTTATCAAATTCGTCATGTTTAATGAAAATTAGGTGTTCTTTAATATCAGGTAAGCTTTATCATTATTAAAATGTTCTGAGGGGGCTTTTTTGGGGTGGGGGCGTTGGGGCCTTTTTTGTTTGTTTGTTTCCTATAAAATACCTTTCTTTTTTTTTATATGGAGAAATTAACTGTCTCTCGTTACGCCTAAAAATAAGAAATGGCTAAATATGAGATGTGATAAAAATAAAGAAAACATAAAGAGGAGAAAAAAGAAAAATATTCAGTCAACTCATAAAACTCGTTGAGCCCACGCATGCGGAGTACGCCTGTTATGACAGACCATTGTTCATAATTAAAGCCGTTCTGTTCATTTGAGAAGTGGCAATTAACAAAACGCATTAATTTCTAATCTAAGTAAGGTGGTAAGTGAAAGTTGTGTGTTGCGCGCACGCACCAGATTTTTTCTCCTTAGCCATTTGTCATCTTCTATATTTGCAATTACCAAAGTCCACATACTAGCAATAGTTAAAATGTGACAGTGAAATAAAAAGGCTATAAAAGGTGAAATAGGCCATAAAATGTAATAAGTAATAAGGAGACAAAAGTATTCATATACTGTTTTAAAAAAATATAGAAGATGACAAATGGCTAATGAGAAAAAAGAAGTAACTTAGGATAAGGTAATTTTAATACCAACATAAAAATTTTTTAAAACATACATGGATTTTATAATTAAGTGTAAAAGATTAATGTATTGTATGTAGTGTAGATAACCCCAGAGGATGAGCCAATAGCTCGAAACGTTGGGAAAAAAATAATAAACTTCAAACACGGAAGAGCTCCTTCATTAAAAAAACCCTATTAATTTATTAGGATTCTGGAAAACTTATCCCTACCAATGTTTATAATATTTAATTCCTCTGAAATACGAAATATTTTCTTATAAAATGGATCTATCCTTCTGATTTCCTTTTGGTTTTATAGAACTTTCAAATAGAGAATTGAATTAAAATGATTTAATAATATAAAATTTAACAATTTCTGTGTCAGGCATAAAATCAGGTAAGTTAATTTTGTTTGGAATTCATTATTAGATGTAGAGGAATGGGGTAAAAGACGAAAAATAAATTTTTCGTTGAAGTCTAAGTAAAATTAGTCATTGCTAAGACATTCTTTTTTATCCTTAGATTTCCATTTTTTTTTTTTGGGAAGTTTAAGAATTAAAAAAAGATTTTTTAGCTGTTGTTGGCCAATTTGTGTGTTATTTACTTTTCCATGTGGGCTACGCTGTTTTAAATGTTAGTATATTTATAGGACTGACTTTTTTTAACTACGAGAATAAGCTCTTTTTCTGCAATAAGAAGTTAATATTATTATTCAATACGTTCTTATATGAAATTAACCCTTCTTTTTTAAAGTTGCTGTTTTGACATTCACTATCTTTTTTAAAAAAAAAAAAAATGTTTTATTTTATCGAAATTTTTATTCATTGACTTGAATATTAAATCAAGATTTCAGGAAGATATAAATAGGTAATTTAATGATGGGTGCTTATATAATCTATTTTATCGCTTTGCAATAAATTTATCAATCAAAGCTGTGATTTCGGCAGGGTAGCCTGATATTAGTAATGTACTTAGTATACTTAAAGATTATAAATAAAAACAAGATAATATTTTTTTAAATATTTCCGATACAAATTTAACTTGGTTGATTTAGATGCCCTCAGAAAATACGCATTCTGCATTCATTTTATTTTATTTTATTATTATTATTTATAGGAACTTTTTGTCCTGGCAACTGATTTTTTTTATAGGAAAATGCGCGGAAGAAATGGTATAGATAAATCAAGTAAAATAGTAAATTAATTATATTTAGCAATAAACTGTATTTTTTTATTACTTTACTTATAGTAATCAACTATTCCGCCATATATTAAATATGCTCATACCTCCATTTTATGTATTTACATTATGCACATAACTATTGGTGAGGTAATGAAATCCTCCCACCTCCCAAATAAAATAAAAATGTCAGTAAAAATTGTAGCCAGTGAAATTTAATGAAATTCAATGTCCTTCTACAAACCAACTCGCAGCAATCCTGAATATTTCATCAAAATAAGGTAGCAGGTGATATGCCAGTCGGATGGGTTTGAGACTACTGATAGGAATTGTTGTAACTTCTTTAGCTTTATCAGGCCCAAAACGAAATGAGAGGGGAAACATTTGACACCGAGGCCATAGTATTTTTTTTAAACAGCTTTCTAAGCTTTTCTACTTCGGATCCAATCATGGTAAAATGCAGCATGGTAATCTATTTTAGATTTCTTTTTTCATTGATCTTTATATACATATCTATATATACGAGTATATCTATATACATTATATATCTTAGTTCTGAGATTACTTGGTTATTATTGAAATTATGATTTGATCTAACAATTTTAAAAGTCAATAATTCCCTTCAAATAGAGTAGAGACAACAATTTATCAGGGAATGGATTGTATTGAAATAAATGCATATATCATCCCAAGTCTGTAGTAAACTGTCATTTAGCCAGATTTATCCGGGGGTATTGGATTTGTTCCAATAACGAGACCATAATGATTCTCTTCTCGAAACCATTAAAAATGGGAGGGATATTTCAAGTTAATGATTAGAAAACCGAGCGGGTAAATTGAAATAATCATCTTTGGAACAGGCCCTGCCGTGACGTTCCCCTGTTTCGGACATGCAGATCCCCTCCTCCCACCCTACCCTCAACCGCCCTCCCGAAAAGCAGGCAGCTCTTTCAGTGTCTTGATGGGAACAGCTTATTCAATTACAAACTGCAGTGGAGTACCGCGACCGTCTTCGCACCCGCAATTAGAAGGGAATAATTGACAAGCTCTTAACCAAACCCTTTTAATGTTGTATAAATATTTCAACCTTCCTCCCAAACACTCGGACGGCTCTATCCTTTTAATTATAAAAATAATCAGAGAACCCGCTAACGAGGGGGAAAGAGAGAAAGAAGAATTATAGAATAGGTGGATTTTTTTTTGCTTCAGGAAAGAATTTTCAGGCTAATCATTTAATTTAGGTCCAGAGAGCTGCCTTAAAATTCTTTATTATTCGTCCTTCTTTTTTTTTTTCTTTTTAACTTTCAACTTTCCTCGTGTCTCTAGAGGAGCTAGCACAAGGTTTAATTAAGAGCTAATCTTTTAATAAATGAAGTTGCTAAAATATCGCCACGCAAATATACGGGACTAGCAAAATGCTTTGAACTGGACAGGCCCTCAGTGGCTTAATAAACTATAAATTACTTAAGATGAATGAAAATATTTTGGAAAGTAAATTTTAAACTATTTTAACTTCTAACTTAAAAGCATAGGTCAGGGGTCTTCATCAGAGCTAAATGAATAATATATTTTGTATAAGGTACTTGCTCATACTCAAGTAATAAATAAGAATACTTTTAATGTCATATTTATTATTTTTATATCAAAGGTTGTTCTACTAAGCACTTCTTTTGGATCCTAAATTTTCCTCAGGATTATATTAAATATAGGATATTATTAATTAACGATGATATTACAGTTTTATTTCATTACCTGATTTTAACTTTATAAAAAGTAAATCGTAATAATTTTTATAAATATAAATAAAAAATATTAATATATGATAATATTTTTGATAAATATTATCCTCGTAAGCTCTTGAAGAAAGAGAAATTTGAACTATTATTCTATTTAATCTTTATAGATGTACCTTTGTTTTCTTACTATTTATTTTTACCTAATGCATTAATTCATATTTTTTTTTTCAGGTAAGCTCCTTTGATAACCCTAAATTAAACTTCTGTAGAAGATGAAGACTTGTTGGTAAGTTTCAAATAAAATTCAGATTTTTATTCTATTCAAGTGATTGTGTTTATATTAACGGAATTTTCGTTACCTATGATATCGCTAATATTAAGACTAATGAGGAAAGGTAACGTTCATTACTATTGCTTTATAAGTTAGGATTAATTGATTGATTTTGTTTTACGATATTTGTCACGCGGAAAACCATAGCTGAAAAGCTAAGTAGGCCATTGAACCTAGGAGATCCTGAGAGAAAGAGGGGGAACTCTTAGAAGAGGCTGGCCCAGGCGAGGAGTCGGATAGGGGAGTCTGAGAGGGGCAGGCAAGGTCTGGGAGAGACAGGCGGTCTGAGGCAGTCGGGAGGCGGGATGGCTGAGTGGGCAACTCGTTTGAAAATACGCGTTGCCACGGACAACCGGACAGGTGACTGAGAAGATAGCGAGTTCAAAACCCGGAGCCAGGGGAAATTTAATAATACTCGGCATTAATCCCCCACCCTCTCCCCTGGCCCGGGAAACCCCGTATAGCCTAAACGGCGAGGAAGGGGAGGACCAAAAAAAAAAAAAAAAGGTCTGAGATGGAGAGAGTCTAAGTCTGGGACAGGCAGAGTGAGGCTGAGGCAGGCATTGACAGGCCAGCAGCGGGATCCGAGTAGTATAGTAGCCCGAAGTATCGAGTATATGACTACTTTACTACTACTAGTATATATGAGTTATAAGACCCCTCTTTTTGGTAATTGGGACCTGTAGATGGTTTATTGTAAATAATAAATGGTGTAAATAGTCTCTGGTTGAATTGATTACCGCACAACCCTTGCCCAAAGATCACTGTGTCACTTTGGACTGGTAGATTTTAGCGTAGGGGTGACAATATATTGTCGCCTCGGCACTATATAAAGGTATGTAGGGATTCAAGAACTCTATCTATTCTTTTATTATATATTTCTATCGATTAGATGTAGGCAATCCGTATGAACACGAATATATCTTCGCCACCATGCTAAAGTAACGAATGTGCAACTAAAAACCTATGCATATTCGTTACTTTAGCATGGTGATGACGATATGTACACATCCGTATCTATACGGAAACTATTTATTGTTATATCTTATTTAGTTGAATTGTTATTCTTAGATTCCCGCCAGAGCTATGCTAGATTGAATTACGATTGTTAGCTTTTAGTATGAAACCAAATTTCAGATACTTGTATAAGAAAACTTTCTCAAA
Source organism: Aelia acuminata (assembly GCA_911387785.2). NCBI lineage: Eukaryota > Metazoa > Arthropoda > Insecta > Hemiptera > Pentatomidae > Aelia > Aelia acuminata. Next base: position 126,653,295 of record OU426979.1, on the reverse strand, counting down.
GTGAATCCATTTTATGTTCCAATTCTATGCTCATATAGTTGAACATAAATGATGTAGATGCTGCTTTCATATCCTTCATGTACCTACATTCATATCATTAGAAATTATATCATTGATATGATTTACACAACTTATTAGTTACCTATTAATCTTCATCTGAGCTGCCATCTTGTACCACTAGCTTTCGAGAAACAATGTACTATGTTTTCTTAGAACTCTATTTTCAGATGTATTTTTATTTGTCAAGGTTGGAGCGCATAGCCTCTTTTCCTTTTTCCTCACTCTATTTTCCCAATAAATATCTCTTTACTTTTTCTTATTGTAATATAGAATAAGAAAAAACTCAAATAAGAAAGAAAAGAAAAAAGCTCACTATAGAAATTTCGAAGAAGGCGTTTGAGGTATCTAAAGCCCAATTTTTATTTTTTATGTTTTTTTCAGCCTGATTTTAGGTGATTTTTCGGTTTCGTAAAATTCATTTCCGTTCTTCAGAGGCCTTCTAGATTTTTTCTTAAAATTATAATATTCCGCTGTTTTTGGTTCACGCAATCTTTTCATGCACCGAGGTTCAGTAGGTATTTTCTAGACCTTCAGGTATTTCCCAGCCACATTTATATATATATATATATATATATATATATATATATATATATATATATATATATATATATATATGGGTGTATTTTTTTCTTCCTTCCAAACACTAGTGATCAACAATGATCTGAGTCGAAACATAATGCAGTTTTAATTAAACAAAAAGATAATAAAGATGCGCTAAAATTTTTTTTAGGTTTACTAATTCGTTGCTTAACACTAACCTTCTATATTTAGAGGCGCCTGAACCAACCTTCTTCATCTTTGAAGAAGCCTATCTAGGGCTTCTTTTCTGTTTGATGTTCCTTGCATCCTTGCACTTGCATTCTTGTTGATTATATCAATCTATCTGCATTTGCCTGCTACGAAGTCTGTTGGCTACTATTGCGGCATTCATTGGTCAGACGCTGTTACAACATGCCCTGCCTATCATCAGATTTTAGAATTCAGGGCATTTAGAAGTAGCAGTTCTTTGTTGGTCTTCCTCCTCCATTTTCCGGCCCCTTCAATGATTTTGAAACAAGGCTATGCCAGTCGTAGTGTTAAGGGTAATGCTTTTTTATTTTATTCAAATGGTTGGAGCAATTGCCTGAGAGTTTTCCTAACGCGCTTCTTATTCAATATTATTTTCAATGTTTTCATTATTCAGAAACTTGCCCCATCTGACTGTTTAATTCCCTGATTGGGAGGGTGATATTAAAGTTGCATGGGCTGAGAGGATTTTAATGACGGTTAGAGTATAGCATTAGGGGCCCCTGCTGGGAGATCCTCCTGAGTTATAACCTATCTGCATAGCACTCCCCAGTCTTTCATCAAGTCTATCTCAGGCAATTTGTATGGTCGGCTAATAGTCTGCCATGGGGTTCTGGGCTATTTTTAATAAGAACGTTCCCTGTATAAGCACAGCATGATGCTCCACTCACGAAAATTGTTAGTAAAAAATCTGGTGAGATGCGCACAACACACCATTTCACTTACCAACCTAATTGGAGTGGAAACCGACATGTTTTGATAATTGTGTAATAGCAATTTAGAAAATTCACATAAAATAGCTTTAACCACATTTATTTACTTCTTTTTGTTTGATATTCTCCATAAGGTATAGACTCCTATAATTATTAGGAAACTTGAAAGTCTTCAATAATTTTCGATTCATTATTATTTCTTTCTTTTATAAGTGGTAAAAAAACCAAATTTGATCAGTAGTCGAGTTTTTTTTTCTTCTTTTTACCGTTTTTTTTTTGAGTAGCTGGAGCAATGTTCTGACCACAAAGCCGATATAAAATGAAATCTGTGGGTTTATGATGTAAATCTGAACTATAAACACTTATAAATTAAAAAAATATTCAATATTTTCTTTTTTGTTAGATAGAATTTTATATGCTACGGGTAGCAACGAAATTCCCTGGTACTTGGTGCATTCAAGGGCGTCCCCTTTCTTATGAATTGGACGTATCACTGATTGGTGCCATGCTTTTTGTAATCTTTCCTCTTCCCAAATACAGATTAGAATCTCCTGCATGGATTTATTGAGAGCCTTTTTTTTTAAACAATTCAATCCTTTATCCTTTACCATTCTGAATCAGCGAAAATTTGTATCGACTATAATTTAATAATTTAGTTTGAACTAGCTGTAAGTCCCGGTTTCACCCGGGAAATTTAATTTTCCTAATGAAACGGTCGATTTCGTAAAAAAACCATTGTAAAGCGAGATCATTACGATTTTTATTAGGATAAAGAATATCAGCTGAAGATCGGCTGAAGTTATGCAATTTTAATATGGACAGGTGTTCGCACCTGGTATGAAAGAACCACTTAGCGAAATTTGGAGATTTTAGGATAAACGGTAAGGATTTCTATAAAGAACAAACAAACAAACAGAATTTCAACTTTATTTATATAGATGTATAATCGAGTCTATGTAACTGCACATATTTAAATGACAGAAAAAAAAAAAAAAATCTGGTGCGTGCGCGCAACACACAACTTTCACTTACCAACTTACTTAAATTAGAAATTGATGTGTTTTGTTAATTGCCACTTCTCAAAGACTCATTTTTCCAGATTCATTTCTCATTTTTTTTTTTATTTGCTCTATAAAAAACACTATTTTTTTATTATTAAATAAAAGTTTTTACTTGTGGTATTTTGGCAATGCAAGCATAATACCCCAAGTTGTCTGATTTTATAATTCTCTATGTAGTTGTTGAAAACTTCATTTACCATGAAACAAATAATTTCCATTAAATAAACAGAACGGCTTTAATTATGAACAATGGTCTGTCATTAAAGGCGTACTCCGCCGCATGCGTCTGGTCAACGTACTTTATGAGGTGACGGAATATTTTTTTTTTTTTTCCTCTATATGTTTACTTGATTTTTTTCATATTTCATATTTAGCCATTTCTTATTTTTGTAGCGTAATGAGAGACAGTTAATTTTTCCATATAAACAAAAACAAGGGTACTTTACAGGAAAACCAAAAATTCCCCTTCCCCATTTAAGCCCCCTCAGAACATTTTAATAACGATAAAGCTTAACTGATATTAAAGAAAATCTTATTTTCATTAAACATGGCGAATTTGATCCAAATCATTAAAGCCGTTTTTGGGATAATCGGAAGAAAGTTATAAATTGGAAAAAAAGTTATGAAATAAAGTGCACCCTCCGGTTGATCAAATGTTGGCTATCACATCTTTGGCATATACATACATCAAATACCCAGTTTGATCAAAATCGTGAAAGCCGTTTTTGAGTAAATAAAAAAACACGTGAAAATGATACAAAATTTATTAAGTAAAGTCCCCCCTAAGGTTGATCAATTTTGATGAAATGTTGGCTATCACATCTTAGGCATATACATACATCAAATACCCAGTTTGATCAAAATCGTGAAAGCCGTTTTTGAGTAAATAAAAAAAACAGGTGAAAATGATACAAAATTTGTTAAGTAAAGTCCCCCCTCCGGTTGATCAATTTTGATGAAATTTTTACGGTCATATTTCAGGCATATTATACATCAAATACTCAGTTTAATCAAAATCGTTAGAGCCGTTTTTGAGAAAATCGAAAAAAACGTAAAAAGTTATTCGATAAAGTACCCCCTCCCTTTGAGCAACTTAGATGAAATTTTTGCTGTCACATCGCGGGCATATACGTACACTAAATACCTAATTTCAGGTTCGTACGGTCTATTGGGTCTGTTCACACACACACACACACACACACACACACACACACACACACACACACACACACCATTTCGCGGGACTTGGTTAATTGGACTCAGGGGACCCCAAAACGTGTATTTCCGTTGAAAACCGGAAGTCGAAATTTTTCACGATCGCAATACTTCCACTTACTATATATTTCATATATAGGTAAGTGAAAATAAAAAATATATAAAATTTAAATGTTAGTCTACTCTGATCGGCGAAAGATTCTCGTTTTATTTCTTAAATGATGGGGTGCGTTCTAGAGATGGAAGAAACTAGGATAGCTGTCGGTTCTGAAGAATTGTGGAAGAGTTTGCGAAACGTAGTGGTTCACTGATCAATGAAAGATTTTTTTTTTCATTTTAAACCGCGCCAGTTTTAATTTTACCCAAGAGCATAATGCTTTAATTAACTAATAGATTTAATTGGTAAGAATACTCTATGCCGGGATTAAAGAGTAAGATAAATTAAGCAGCTCGAAGTATAAAGTATTGTTTTGAGTATAAAGGGCCTTTAAAGTCAATTTAAGGGAAACACTTGAGCAAAATCCAGAAATAAAATAGTTTTGTTTAATTTCTACTATGGTGCTCTGGATATGTAGTTCATCATTCTAGTTAGGGATGAATGGGTTGTAAAGTAATATGTCGAAACTCCAAATTGGTAGTCTAGATATTTCCTCGTCATTTTGAATTTTAAGAGCGTACAACAAGAGGAAATGATATAGTCCTTATACTGTATATGTGGGAAATGTATTTTTAAATTTTAAAAGCTTGTTTCGTCATATTTGTTTTCTGTGTTGACCACTCGATGAGTCCATTTTGTAATTAACAAACGATATAAATATTCAGTAGGTGATATTTCTATCCCATTATCAGACGGATAAAACAATGACTATATGCCTGTTCTTTATGACTGAGGTAAGTACTTCTTGAGTCCTTCTCATGAGGCCCACAGCCTAGCCTAATAATGCATTCTATGAGAGCTTCATGAAAGATTCATGGGCCGGGCCTATCAGCTTCATGTCTGCGTCTGATGGCTGGCTTCTGTCTTTGATGTAGCATGTCGGAGAGTAGAAAAAGCATCCATAATGAAGGACCCAGTCAAGATTAGTTGTATTTAAGGAGCTATTTGTATATCCCTTTATGATTTTTACACCTAATTTACATAGTCTAGTAAATATTGTATTTTCAGATCCCTTTTTCGGCTAGTAATGACTTATATTGGGTTAATGTAAAATGGTTACATAAAGGCTTTTACTTATATTGGGTCAATGTAAATTGTTATCTTAGCGAGCCATTACAGGTTTTTATGCAATTGCATATTTTGTTTGCGTGCTTCTTTAATATAAAGCAGCAATAGATATGGATAAGATAGAGATAGATAAGATAAGATAGCAATAGATATGGTTAAGAATTATAGGCCAAGTTTAAGTTTGCATATATGATGATAACTTCACATAGTCGTTGCCGCGGTGAAACCTCCTATGCGACAAAAAATTCAAAACATGATTTTGATATCATTGTAAAGAAGAATAAACTGCCCATGTGGTAGTAGAAAGCACTCATTTGTTAAAAAATCCTAGCACGATTTAAATTGATCAAAAAGAATCCTCCCATGTGTGAGAGTTTATCGCATCGCAAAAGGTACCATTAGAAATCACATACTTTTTTTATTGCTTTGATTGTACAATTTCGTGGTAAAAATTATAAGATTTTGTTGTGTTGTTATACATTGAATTACCCATTTTATTTTTCTAGGAAAAAGTTTCTATAAATTAAACAAATCAGTTATTTGCTTCTCTTGTATAAGCATGTGTTTGTGACTTAGCAGGTTTCACCGCGGCAACAACGATATGTTGATAAGTATTGATAGGGAATAATATATGTTTAAAATTCTTGAAAGAACAGTCTAATCGAACGTGTATAAATGTAAATTTTCATTTTTTCTTAATATTGTTTATATGCGTACTAATACAACTTTGTTTATAGTAGTTGGATTGCTGAAGTATCTCAAAAGATGAACATATACTATGACGCTTCGGATAGTAGGGTATTTCTGAGAGTTATCTTCTGCCGGTACAATGCCTCCGAAATTACCAGCCCGCATACAAGTCGTGACATAAATCCCATCCAATAGAGAAGCCGCTTGGTAAATACCCACAATTACGACCAATGGGGAGAGAGCTACCTCCGCCGTGGCTCATTAACATAAAAAGTCGATTCCTCAACCGCCATGGAGAGGCTGAGATAATTAATCTAATCAGAACTTTGTTGCTCTTTGGATTATAGGCCTTGTTCGCCGCGATGCTTTGTCCATATATCCTTAAGTGCCGCGTTGAACGGAATACACGATGGAAATGAAATTTAGATAGGTGTATCTAAATGCTTATGTGTACAGTGTAATAGTATCGACTTGTAATCGGCACTATTACTTTGTCTAGGCTTTATACTAACTTACGATCATCAAGCTAAACCAACACTTTCATTTATCTAGAAAGGCCTAGCTAAAGTTACACCGGCAATGTTCTATAAAGTTTAAGCAGTATCTCACTGTTGAGCGATAAATTAAGTTTGTTCATAAATAAGTTAGAAATTTGATCTTAAGTTTTAGTATTGATCATGAACATTGTTAAATCCTCGTTACTCTCTTTTTTTTCAGAAAAGTTTTACCGATTACTAATCTTTTTAATCGACCAATCTACCACTTTTTTGGGATATAAAAACAATATAAATTAGGATTACATAACGCTTAACCCTAGGATGTTCAAGCTTTTTCGCCATCTTAATTTGGCCAAGGGGGAACTTCGGGAGGCCGTACATTTTTATGACCTATTAATGGCCATTTTACTCACCCTTCCTTATGGAATGTTATTGTTTGTTTGAGGGATGTCTATATTTCATTTACATTCTTAAAATTGTTTATAACATGATTATTTTTTCTTTTAAGTTCAAAATAAAAAAAGAATATACTATTTGCTTATCTTTAAAAAATGTTAAATAACAGAAGATAAGAGGCTATGAAGTAATTTTAAATTCGATTTAATCTTACATATAAACAAATAAAAACTATTATATTCCTGCATACGATTTTTTTTCCGAATGTTTATTGCAAATATTCTTTTTACTAAGTCCACCAGTTTGCTAACTTTGCTGTCGTTTTGAGTTGGCTTCCTTCACACACATGTAGCATCGCTTGTTCCCCAATTGCATTCTTGTGCTCGTTTGATCAGATGTCAGCGAATATCCCAAAGTTTATGACAGCGTTCAATGCGGGTCTCTAAAGTTCTGGCCGCTGAGGTTCTGGCTCCTTTCTTGAATACAGGGCTCTACAAGTAAGTCTGCAAGCTAATGAAAAAAACAAAAACAATTCGTCTATCCGAATTACTTTGATTCCATGTTGGCCGGCTCATTGTAAACAATTCCATTGAGCATGCGCACCACTCCTCAGTTTCCATCGGACTTGGGCAACGGGGGCGTTGATGACGGCTGCAGTTTTTCGCCCCTAAACAACAACAAACAAACAAACTTTTATCCCAAATATGACAAATTTTTAAAGGCCATATTTGAGGAAATTTTAGCGATTAAAAAACTTGAGGGCTCCAGTAATACCCCCCCCCCCCTGTGACCATAGTAACGATCTGTGTTAATATTATATTAAGTTTCTAGTATTTAGCAATTCGTTGACGTTGATGTCACAACTCAGACCGCTAGGTTATTAAATAAAGTACAAGCTTGTAAAAGGAGCGGATTTAGTACAAAACTTGGGGGGAGGGGGGCATAGACCTACTCTATCGTGCTGCATATAGCCTGACAGCACTTTAGTTTTCAAATTAATTTAATGGATTATTTCTTTGCAGCAGGAAGGAGAGCGATCTAAAGTGTTTATAGGCGGGCGCAATCAACTATAGGGAGCGCTAGTAGTTTTGCAAAATGTCGGAAAGAACGGGGATAAACATAGTTGATGTGATAGAGATAATTGGTAATTTTAAAAGACCATTAATTGAAGGGCAGGCTATCCTTAATGCAAACCACATAATTACATGTGGAATGCTATCTAGAAGTAAAAACACGGTTATTTTACAAGCCTTGTGCCTTCAAACTAGCAATCTTAAAGGACTGCCCCATCAAATTGGAAATCAAATAAAGTGGAAATCAAATTTGTTAATTATAATAAGCAATTTTCTTGTCATTGTACGTGTAAAGCTGGTAGTTCTGGTAAATGCGAACACATCATTGTAACTTTACTCGACGTTTTTCGGTTGGTAATAACATTAATTACCTATTCATACAATCATTGTTACGACAGCTTGGATTCTTTGTCATATTATTTATTTATTTGTCAAAACTTTCAGGCTTCGCATTGAAAACTTGTAACAATTAAGCACAACGGATGTAAGACAAAAATGGGGAAAACTAAAAAAGAAAAACTAATGCGACACTATGGTCCCAATGTTATTTGGATAAAACTAACATTTTGGAATAATATAATGTCAAATACTAATATTTACCTGAATAAATATATTCACTTTCTTTAAAATGAAGACTAAATGTCGTCATATGTTTCGAAACAGGTTTATCTATTTTTAATTTTACAATCCATCCTTTAAGAAGCTTTTTATTTTTTGGAAATAAAAGGAATGACACGTCTTTTGATTTTCTAATTGAACACTGAGGAACCGAGCAATACCTATTAGACATTTTTCAAATACTTGTTTGCTTATTTGGGTTTTAATTTTGGAAAAATAAATTAAAAACGCCAAAAAACCCTATGAATCCCAGGTAATGGCTCAGCTTCTATCCCCGTTTCTCTAGTTCCTGCAAAGGAGCAGCAACGTCGCTTGCGCCCGCCTATAAATGCATTATTCCTTTAAAAATTCAAAGAAAATATAAATGAGTCATGACCCCTGTAACCCCCCCCCCCCAGATCCGCCCTTGGTTTGTAAAGTGTTAAGTTATAGTTAAGATTTTCTGCATTTTGACATGGATTTGTTATTGATCGGAGTTAATCTATAAGAAATAAAGTAACGTATTTCTTATAGATTAACTTTTTAGTTGCACTTATCATCGTGTAATATTGTTTACTTTCATCGATCATGTTCTGCTTCAGTGGTATTAGTTTGTAGGTAGGTAAACACATCAACAGGATTAAACCTGGAAAGTTGCTGTCACTAACAAACAACTAATCATAATTCCATTTTATTGATTTAACACAAAAGATTGAAAGAAAAATATTAATCAAATAAACATTCCTACTATCAGTCTCTAGTAGAGCAATTACTAATTTTATAAAGTGGTTGTGATTCCAAATTTTTTAAAACTATTATTATTTATTTTAGAGTCATTTATGAATTGAAGGCAGATTTCATTGTTTTTCAGCTGCTCTCGCATTGCCACATAATGTTTTGTGACTATGTATTCGGCAACGGCTGTGGGAACCAGGTGATTCAGACTGAGTCAGGGTACGTGGCATCACTGGCAATGCGCCTCAGTCGTGGGCTTTCCCAACTGCTCTTTGAGGAAAACGGTACTTGTCAATTTAGGCTCTCCCTGGTTGTAGTAAAATATTAATTAAACTGAGTAAAAAGGTTATGTTTTTATTGAGAAAGTATTGCGAGATGATAACCAGCAGGAATATTATGTGTAATAGAATTTAAAATATCTGGATTTTTAAAAATCTTTAATAAAACAAAAGAAAAATGAAATGAAAGTAGCTTTTCGACTCAATCTTTGGATTTCAACCCAATCCAATGCTTGGATTTTATTATGATGGTGATCCGAGACGCACACCTTCTATGCCTGTACGGGATCAGGATGAGGTCTATTTGTAAGACAAAAGCCTCCTTTGAGAATATCTTTCTGCGGTAAGTAGTTGCTGCTTACTTTAATTCTTGCTGTGGAGTCCTGTCGTACGACTGAATAATATTTTCTTTACCTACATTCGCGTTGAAATTCCCCAGCATCAATTTCACATCGTTGAAGAAAGACAGAATTTCAATACAAGACAGAAAAACCTTATTTCTCTCTGGGCGTCTAAGGTCAAAAAATTGCTTCTCCTGTCATCATGTGTTTGTAACTTAACAGGTTTCACCGCGGCAACGACGGTATGTTGATTTGCATTGTGGAAGTTTGTTGGCTTAAATTACAGATAAGCATTCCTTCTATCCTTTGCAATTGTGTTGCACGGCTTCTTTAGTTCTTAGTTAAACTACGCTTTGGCGGTTTGAAGGATGATCCAACTTTAGAATTAAAAGGGCTTTATAAGAGGGAATTACGTTGACCATAAATATCCATAGGTAAAGTATGATTAAAATGGATGTTAACAAGAACTTTTGATCAAGGTAAAAGTGATAGGTACTTACTTTCCATTGAATTCAAACGATTTTACTAGCGATAAAGTTTACTCAATATCCGGAATCGTTAAGGTTTTGATGTATTTCTTTTTTTGAACAAATATAAAAAAAAAAAAATCTGGTGCGTGCTCGCAACATACAACTTTCACTTACCAACTTACTTAGATTAAAAATTAATGCGTTTTGTTAATTGCCACTTCTCAAATGAACAGAACGGCTTTAATTATGAACAATGGTCTATAATTAATAGGTAATCTATCTATTATAGGTGTATCTATCTATTATTATTATATCTATAGGTGGTATAAGTTGACTGAATATTTTTCTTCTTTTCTCCTCTTTATGTTTTCTTTATTTTTATCATATCTCATTTTTAGCCATTTCTTATTTTTAGGCGTAGTGAGAGACAGTTAATTTCTCCATGTAAACAAAAACAATTGTACTTTATAAGAAAGAAAGAAACAAACAAAAATGCCCCCCCCCCCCCCCCCCCCAAAAAAAAAAGACCCCTCAGAACATTTTAATAATGATAAAGCTTACCTGATATTAAAGAAAACCTAATTTTCATTAAACATGACGAATTTGATAAAAATCGTTAAAGCCGTTTTTGAGATAATCGAAAAAAAAAGGTAAAAATTGGAAAAAAAGTCATAAAATAAAGTCCCCCCTCCGATTGATCAATTTTGATGAAATGTTGGCAATCACATCTTTGGCATATACATACATGAAATACCCAGTTTGATCAAAATCGTTAAAACCGTTTTTGAGTAAATATAAAAAACACGTGAAAATGATACAAAATTTATTAAGTAAAGTCACCCCTCCGGTTAATCAATTTTGATGAAATTTTTACAGTCGTATCTCTGGCCTATACATACATCATATACCCAGTTTGATCAAAATCGTTAAAGCCGTTTTTGAGTAAATAAAAAAAAAACACGTGAAAATGATACAAAATGTATAAAGTAAAGTCCCCCCTCTGGTTAATCAATTTTGATGAAATTTTTACAGTCATATCTCGGGCATATAAATAGATCAAATACTCAGTTTAATCAAAATCGTTAGAGCCGTTTTTGAGAAAATCGAAAAAAACGTAAAAAGTTATTAAATAAAGTACCCCCTCCCTTTGAGCAATTTTGATGAAATTTTTGCTGTCACATCGCGGGCATATACCTACACTAAATACCCAATTTAAGGTTCCCACGGTTTATAGTTTTTGAGCTAGTCTGTTCACACACACACACACAGACACACACACACACACACACACACACACACACACAGACCATTTCGCGGGACTTGGTTATTTTGACTCAGGGGACCCCAAAACGTGTATTTCCGTTGAAAACCGGAAGTCGAAAATTTTCACGATCGCAATACTTCCACTTACTATATATTTCATATATAGGTAAGTGAAAGTAACACTTACTATATATTTCATATATAGGTAAGTGAAAGTAAAAATGATATAACCTTCCACTATGTATCTTTTATTTCGGGTTTTTATTATACATCCAACTATTTATTCATATATATACTTTTAATTTTTCATTGGTACAACGTTTCGGACTTTTTGTCCATTTTCAGGTATCTAAAAAGTTTTTTCATACTATGCAAATCAATATATAAATTACAATACTCCGCATATACACATAAAATCTATCTATAAGCAATAAAAAACAAAATAACAACAAATAAAAAACTTTTGTTTCTAATTTATCTATTTTAATTAAATATGAAAGATTTTTAAATAAACTCTATAAAAAATAAAAATAGAAAGATTACAATACGAAAAATAGTGAGGATATAAGATATAGGCTTAAGGTGAAGAGAGGGGAGGAAAATTTGGACTAGTCCATAAGAAAACAGTTGACAGTTCAGTTGTGGAAAAATTTAAAAAAAGACTTAATTTTTTTTTTTTTTAATGTTCAATAAAACTAGTAGGAGTTCAATAAAAAAAAAATTAATTTTTTATGATATTGGCTATTTTAAAAAAAATATATAAAATACATTAATTAGAAATAAGAAAGTTTTTTATATGTTGTTATTTTGTTTTTATTGCTTATAAATTGATCTTATGTGTTGTATGGGAATTGTTATAGCGTATATATATATATTTATATATTGATTTGTATAGGATGAAAAAAATTTTTAGGTACTTGAAAAAGTCCGAAGGATGTATAATAAAAACCCGAAATAAAAGACATACTGGAATAGATAGGAAACATCGATAGAAAGTTGATGAGAAGGAGTAATAAGGAGAAAAAAAAATTGATATAACCTTTTTTTTTTTTGTTATTTTAAAAGAACTATTTAGAGAACAAGGGTATAAGTATGATAAATAATAATTAATTAGTCACAGATTGAAAATTATATAAACCTTACATACATAAACTGATGACATAAACTGATTATCTTGAAATGTAATAATAATTCTCTCATCGTAGTAGTTGGGTTACAGACACTGGCTTCAGATCATTTCCGAAATTTTATATAAATATTTTTCAGTTTTTCGCCTATAAATCGAATATAATTCGAGAGATTAAATTCAGGAAAATAATCAAAACTTACTCGATTCTAAGCATAGAATTCTTAAGGAAAAACAGATATGTTTATGTACCGCAGATAGTCAACTTAGATTTTAGATAGTGGCTGTTATTGTGCTTTAGGAATACCAGGGTGGCATTTAAGGCTTTTATTCATTTTTAGTACCATTTTATATAACTTAAGTACCTCAGTTAATTTTATCAGCCTATTATTAATTAAAAGTACAATAAGTTTTGATTTAAATAACTAATATTACTTTTTACTTTTTTTCTATATGAATTGGGAGGTTAAGTGCTTCAATTTCCTAATTATACATTTAATCTAAAACATGGTAAAACACAAAGGTAAATTGCTAAAGAAGACTATCAAACTTTAATTGAGTAGTTAAAAATTACATAGTTAAAAATACATAGAACTATGTATACTGTGGTTTTCTTCTAAATTTGGTTGGAAGATTTATATTATTAGTATTTATAAGTATTTTATTATGATAAAAGAAATTGAATAGTTGGTGTGACAAAAGGAAGATATAAGTATTCCTAATTAATCATTAAGAACTATGTAATAAAATACTGATATAAATTTTTAGATTTTTGTGCAATTATACATGGTTAGTTTTAAGATCTTATTTCGGCTGACTTTGTTTTTTTTTAATAGGTGTAATGTAACATTGATATTTTATTGAATGAATATTTTAGTACTAACACTTTTTCAGAAATTATAAAACAAAAATTTGGAAGTATAATAAGTCCTTCGACCGCCTAAGAACTGGAATTTCATTAAATTCCTGGACCTTAAATGAGAGAAAGATTGGAACTTCTTAGGAAACGAAGATAATTCTATGAAATTTTACTTTCCTTTTCCTAACATACTAATAGAAAAACCCTTGAAGATTCCTATAATAAGCTTTTTTTTTCTGTATTAATTATTCTTAATTCTAATTTGCTATGGCACATTATTCAGGTAAGCGTCTTATTTTTCATAGTTTATTTAAATAGTACTAATTATTTTTTTTATATTGTTTCAAAGCTGCTGTTGTATACTTAATGATGTATGCATACGATGGAGATGCTTCTATAAAATATAGTTAAAATACTGTCACAGGCACAATCAGTAAAAGTGACTTTGACAGAGGAAAAAGTAAAGATGAACTTTTTTATATAAAAAAAAAAATTAAACATAAAGGATAGTCAAAACCACTACACCTCATATTTTTACCATCAATGTCAGTTAAAACCATTTCATATCAGCGTACGAAGGATACATATTGTAACACTTATGTGGGTTTAACAATTTTAATTCAAACGCGGAGTCACCTGTGGTATAGTGGTTAGCATGGCAACCTACAATACTAAAGGTCGCAGGTTCGCGCCCAGCGGTGGCCCTAGAATTTTTTAATGGGAGTAAAAAATCCTTAGCTATGCCGTCCCTCAGATAGGACGTAAAAAGGAGGTCCCGAGCCTGTACGATGTCAGGCACTTGTTAAAGATCCCTATCCTAATTATACCTGGATAAGCAAAATTTAGGACTCCCACTGCAGCATCGTCTGATTAGCCTTAGTGGCATAAAGTGACGTTAAACAAACAAACAGACATAATACTAACGAAACTAATAATTTCCAATGCCACACAAATTATTGAAATACAAAATAATTAGTTAATATTAATTATAATTATATTATTAATTTTAATTAATTAATTTATAATTAAACAGGTTGCAAAAATTTAAAAATCACTTTGTAACACAGATATAACCACAAGACTAACTCTCCAGGCCATCGTTCCTTATATTTACTCGTAAAGGGAAAGGCCTCGAAGGTTCTAGGCCAGCGTAGATCGTTGTCAAAAACATTTACTATGCCAGTTTGCTCCAACTGTTAGTTCGTTCCAACAACAAGTCCAGAACTATTCCAAATCATATTATTTTGTTTCACGTTACGCTTGAAGGATACACCTGTATTCTATAATAACTCCCTTCATTGATAAAGACATCAACACTTACCTATAGTGTTTTTTTTTTTCTTTTCAAAATAATAAAATTGGCTGATTTTAGTTTATGCATCAATTTTTGTCTTATTGAAATGAATGTTTATTCTCTCCCACTCGCTTCTAATTTTTTTTATCATTGGTTATTTTATGTTTCTGTGGACACGGAGAATAACTGGGTATGTTTAAAAATAGTTCACTCAAGTTATGAATATTGGGAACAATACAGAGGACTTCTACACACTGTAAAGAAGAATATAGTTCGTATATAATATCTTATAATAATAATGTAATATAGCGTATAATAACTCTGCTGTAATCATAAAGGCATTTAGAGCTGTGAGTTATCGACTTCTTCAGAGTGTGCAGTTGGCTTCTGAAGTGACGCAATATATGTACACCTACGTAAGTCATGTGGACTATTTTCCTACTTAGCGGTATTTAATTTGTATATTTTTTTGTTAGAAGGGCCTAGGGCCTTCGGACAATAAATATTATAATATTATAAATAATCTAATCTATTTTCTCACACCTGCTCGCACTTAATTTTTCAAAAATTTATTTATTCCGATATTACAATTGGTGATATACAGACTAGAAAAATAAGTTTTTAATATATTTGTACTGTCCCTCATATTCTAATAAAGTATCAATGAATTTTTGGTTTCGTCAAAGTTTTCACATGAGCAACCTCTATCTACTGGGCCGTGTAACATGTGTTGCTAAGCTCAGGACAGAACGTAAAGAGGGGTCTTCTAACAAATGTGAATGATGGTAATGGGTTCCTAAGGAAGAAAACTTTTGCTTGAAGAAGTGGCCCTTCCTCGCCTTAATGGAAGCAGACCATCACGTCTTTAAGGCATGATAAGGGGCTGGAACCAGACTCAATAAACGTAACAACGAATGGCGGTTTCTTTCTTGTTTTCGGTGTTGTTTTTCCCTCCTTTTCTCTCTTGTTTTCTTACCATTTCTTTTTTTTTTTTTTTACTTTTCTTACCCTTTCTCAGGAACAGGATTTTATCTATGTTTACCTAAAATAAAACCTAGTATTAAAATATAGTACATGATGTAAAATTAATTTTTTCCACGTCGTGACATGTGATGAATATTAGTTTCACTTGAAAAAATAAAATTATGCAACTGAATTTTTCCTGTTTTAAGTATAAAATAGACCAGTTTCTTCAGAATTATATACTGATCGTTAGAGGATTTATTTCTACGTATTTTACATTAAACCTACATTCTCAAACTCCACACAAGATTACTGATTGATTTTCAATCGGTTATATGCCTAAAATGGGAAACAAATAGGTTTAAAATTTTGACGAATAAAAAATAATAAGAACACTTATACTTATCCTTAGTTCAGGACAATTTATATAAGTTATATATAAATAAACACATATATATAAATAAGATATAGATATATAATATCGCTCGTCCAATGTAAGACTGATCAAACTAAAAAAAAATAGTTTTTCAGAAAAGTCACTAAAGTCTCTTTATTTGCCTTTCTTTGATATCTGTCGCCTGTTTTATTTAATTGCTAAAATGTTTCACAAATTATAAGAATCACGGTTTATAAATGTCCTTGCACAGAAATAAGATAGAAAAATTGGAAGATAATTGACTTTACTGTGATTTTGAGTTAGACCGGTCTTGTACTGGACGATTGATATAATGTACTTTATTTTTGTTTAAATAAATCTCTAATTTGTTATATTAAGAAGTTGTTGATTTTTAAGTCCAATTTTTTTTTAGTCTAATTTAAATACTACAATCCATTTCTGTACTGTTTCTAATCAGCGGTCGTGCAAGGAGAAGATTTGATCGTGAACACACTCAACCGCCAGGTTCCCCTTATTTTTTCTGTTAAGAGTGCCCGCTTTATCGAGAGATGATCTGTGACAGAATATTTAAGATATCAGGTCATAGCCATTTTCGAACTCAGAACCTTGAGCATAGGAGTTCCTAGTCTTACTGTAGGACTGCCTAGCTCTCGCTTTGTCTGATTTCAGTTTCAATTATTTTAAAATCATTTCCAAGATCATTAATCATCAAACTGCATTGCATATGCCTCGCATTTTTACCAAAAAGAGTTCTTATTAAATATTTTATTATAATAAAAGGTAGAATCGCTGGTAGGATTTGAGTAATTCTATGTAATATTAATTCATATCATGTTTCAATTGATAATTTTAATTAATTAATTCACTCATTTATATAAAGCTACTAAAAGTAATTAAATTTAAATATCACTCTAAGAGACATCAATCTACTCCGAAATTGAATGGGTAATTGAAAAAGAACTGGTGATAGACAAAGGCTGAACGAAGGGGTGGGAGTACCTACTGGAAAGAGTAGGAGGGGCTTGAAGTTTTCTGGAAAAGCGCCCCGAAAACTTCAAAGAGTGGAATTTTAGTTTGCAATGAAGAAAGGAGTGAGGAAGGGGGGAAGGAAGCAGGGAAAGTTTACTTGTATTATCGGATGTTTACACTTTCAAATTTAAAAGTTTAATCAAAAGGGCAGCATGGGCTCTGGAAATACGGAATATTCAGAAAGTATTGTTACTAGGGACCAATTTAATCAGGGATTCAGAATGATTTTAAAAATAAATTGTATTTAAGCTTATGAAAGCTTTTTAGTAATAATTTAAAAACAAGGAATCTCTATTCAGAAGATCGATGCCATTAAAGCTCAGGTTAATTTTAAACAAATAGTTTATTTAAAACCCATGTTTATAAGAGTCTTCTGATATGCAATAACCACTTTTTTATTTATTTATGGGAATAAGGACGAACAAAACTTCTATACTGAAATCGTAATCATTGACTTTAGGTCCTATCATCCAATATCAACTATAGAGTTATGAAGCATACTCAACACTGCATTGAGTATGCACTCACCCGTTCTCTGAATGCCAAATAACTAATACTTTAAAACTCAGAGGTTTTCCCTCTATGAAAATTTATTTACACATTTCGCTGTTTTTAGAGAATACTCAGCCCTTCATGTCAACTTAGAGCCGTCAAATTTTGTGACATTTTATAATTCGGACGGTAAAAAATTGATTTGTGTAGCAAAACTAATTTTATTACATTACTTTTTTCACTATGGAAGCATTTTTTTTTTCTTGTCTTGATAAATTATATAATATTAGTTTAAACTTAAATTAATTTTTTAGAATTTTCGGAATATTTCATATTTACCAACTGACGGGTTAAAATTTAATCGAAAATCATTAAAGTTTTGCCAGCTGCAGGCATATCTAGAACTAAGTTTTAGTCTGATATTCTTGGATGCAATTATAAAACTATTAATTTGTTTCTTGTTCCACTTAATGCAAACTGTGACATAAATTTCCAATAAACTGTGCTGAAAATTTATGTACCATCATTCTATTTGGTTTCTTGATTGAATATTTGTAAATTTCAAAATGCAAAGCAACTGAAATTCAGATCGTAAATTAAATTATTAAAAAAAAAAATGGTATAGTATTGAAGCAAATTCCTCAATATAACGACCGGTATTTCATGGGGTGTTATAGAAGAAGAGCGTTGTATGATTTTATGATTAAATCACTCTTTATATGTTATCATTTTCTCATAAATTTTTGTAAAAATATCTTATCATTTCTTACTTCGAATATTGTTTTTGGTTTATTTAATTTAATCGAACAATGTTTTTGGTTCTTTTTATCTTCTAAGTATTGAGAAGTGATCTGTTACATAAAAAAGCTTTTCACTAATAACGTTTTACGTCTTTTCAACTGTCCCAAAGACATTCTTAACACAAATTTCAGAACGATGTGACACACCACAGGACACAATGAGACGCACAACCACTGAAAAATCAATAAATCATCGACGTTCCGAAGAATTTAGCGATTGTTGTGAGAGTCGCAACGAGGGAAACGCAATTTTAACGACTGATCAACAATTTAGTATAACTTTTTACTGTTTGATTCTCATGTTTTATTCGCAAACCGTACGTTGATTATTGATGCATCATATTATTAATTAGTGAATAATTGATTAAAAAGAAAGTTTAGTGTTCCTTTTTAAGTATTCAAAACTTCTTGATTTACTATTGGTACCCTGCGATATATGTGTAATAAGAAGATGTAGAAAGATTTTTCACCAAGGAATATGCTATTTTTTAGTAGTAGTTAAATATTATACCATCATAAAAACTACAGGAAAATGTTTTGAGGAGAAGATACCCGGAAATGAAAAAGACTTATTTTGGTCAACTGTAAGAAACTACTTCCGAAAACCAAGTTCTTCGCAAGGCAGATAGTGGAAAGGTGAACAAAAAAAAAACAAAATTTAATAGTTGCATACAATCGGAAAGTAAAAATGTGACACAAAGCGATGCGCGAAATGCTTCGCACGTGTCCAATAGTATGTATAAAAAATTACAATAAATAAATTTTAAAATATAACGTTGGTTGGGTTGGCTAGCTGAATTTTTTATGATTTCATAGAAATAGAATAGAGACTAGATAGCCAGGAACCATTTAACGACATTATCCTTTTTCTGCCCGCATATGACGAAGGCAGTGAAGCGAGGTGCAAATCTGGTCGTAGTGTCCGACAGCTCATACATATTCATCCTTCTATCTCGTAGCTTTGATCTATCTACATATTTTGTGAGGTATGCCTTGAATTCCTAACCCCTTCCTCTGCCCTGTTTAAAGCTTTGGCTTCTGGAGCTTCTGCTATTCCTTCAACCTCTACCTCTCTGAGTAATGTAATAACATCTCTTCCCTCCGGATCCACGGTATGGCTGTGCCGAATAACGGGGTGCTGGTTATGAGTGCCCCAGGACCTTCTATTCCGTTTTAATTCAACTTCCTCAATATTAAGATGCAAACTAGGCTCCATCTTAATTCTTGAGAAAAAAAAATAAATAAAAAGATTGAACAGGGGATATTGGATTTAAGTGGGGAATGGTACCTAGGCCATCCTGTTTGGGTAAACAGGCAACTCTCTAAATTGTTCAAAGTCCTTCTTACTTCTGCGTACTATCACCATTTACTTTTTTATGATCCACCTGCCCATCTATTGATTCTTTGAAAAATGCAGCGGTATCATCTTTTATGAACATCTATCCTAAAGTAACCTTGTTTTAAATTAATTTTAACATTAGTTACGTTCTGAAAGTTATTATGTATGTCATATTTAAACCGTAACATAAGCTGTGCGAACATAAATTGATGTTAAATAGTGGAAGAGCGAGGAAAAAGGAGTAGAGTGGGGGCTTTTCATTTGAGGCTAAGGTGTATGTCTCAGATTTGGTCGACAACTTCATTTTAAGGCCACTCTGATGTCTTGGTTGTGCACGGCGCAGGCTGAGCCATGAAATTTATAAGTTATGAAATATCGAGAGGGGGGGCAAGGGGTGATTAAATTTTGTAGGAGTTTTAATTTGAGGGAACTAGAGAAATAGTCGAAACATGGAACTGACTGTTTTCGTACGCCATCTTGGCTGGTTAGATTTCCGTGGAGTATTTTAATTATGTTTATAATCGTTCTTTCTTTTACCTCAGTGATTCACCTGTCATCGACTTTGGTTAATCAAGAAGTATTATCTTTTATTTAACACCTATCATAAAGTAGCCTTGTCTCCATTACGTATTGATATTAAACATTTTTTTAAACGTCTCCAACAAACGTCTGCTTCTAGTCCTCGTTCTGGTGTTCTCCATTGTTTGCTGAATTCGATTTGTTCCTCTTTTAGTGCACCCTTGTCTGGTTAGATTGGAAATTGTTCTGAAATGAATATTGATTAATCTGAGTGTTACTTACTCTCTTTACTCCTTTATTGATTCTACACCAATACGGTGTCATCTAATATGACTGAAAGGGGGCATATCAAAGTACAATGTAGTTCTTCTTCTTGATTTGTTATTGAAAAAGTTATGATATTATTTATTTTGGTTTTGTTTACTAGACTACAATGAAAAATTTTGGGCCTTTTAAAATCAAAATGTATTTTTAAAAATCATTATTTATGTTTTTACTTTATTTTTACTTTATGCCGTAACCGACATGGAACGGTCCTTTACTCGAGAGACGGTACAAGCAGCTTTCATATCTCCTGGACTACAGATCAACACTCACCTTAAGAAACAAGCGAATAATTTACACGACTATTTTAAGACCTATTTGGACATACGGAGCAGATCTTTGGGGTTCCGCGAAAGACATCCACATTAACAAAATACAAACATCACAATCCAAAATTCTCAGGTGCATCACAAATGCACTTTGGTTTATTTCAAATAATACACTGCACAATGACATGAACATACCGACAGTAAAATCTTACATACACGACAATTATCAAACATTCCACTCTTCAACACTACATCACCCTAACCCACTCATCCACTCTCTTTCCTCCTCCCTGTTACTTGGTCAGCCTCGACGTCGACTGAAATGAAGGTGGCCAAGAGACCTCTTACTTTAGTAAATTATAATGCAAGAAAGTCAGAGTCAAAAGCAGCAGTGACCAAATTTGCTCGATGCGCCACAGCGCAGGTGCAAATCTACAAGGGAAACATAAATAAATAAATAATAATAATAATGTTTTTACTAAACATAAAAAAAACTAATAAATGTTTTGGACTAGCTGTTATACCGGTTTCACCCGGAAAATTTCATTTTTTAAATCTATATACGGTCGATTTCGTAAAAAACAATGTAAAGCGAGATCAAAACGATTTTTATAACAATCAAGAATATACCCAGAGAGTGGCTGAAGTTATGCAATTTTAATATGGACAGGTGATCGCACCTGTTGTCAAAGAACCACTGAGCGAAATTAGGAGAATTTAGGACAAACGGATTTCTATAAAGAACAAACAGAATTTCATCATTATTTACATTGATTATAGCTGTATATATATATACTACTACAAATATATATATATAAATTATCACTTCAATTGGATATTGTTATGAAGCAATTTCAAAGGGACTGTCATTTCATTGTGACCGGTATGAGGCACGTAAAATAATATCAATTCTTTACTCAATTCACCTTACGTAAAGAATGCACTCTTTGCATGCAGAATCAATCACATGGACTGTTAAGAACAGTATTCTTTACCTTGAACATACATAGGTATATTTCACCCGTGGAATATATTTCTTCTAATGAAACGGTCGATTTCGTAAAAACCATTGTAAAGCAAGATCAAAACGATTTTTATAACAATCAAGGATATACCCAGAGATCGACTGAAGTTAGGTAATTTTAATATGGACAGGGGTTCGCACCTGGTATCAAAGAACCACTGAGCGAAATTTGGAGAATGTAGAACAAACGGTATGGATTTCTATAAAGAAGAAATAAACAGAATTTCATCTTTATTTATATAGAGATTGAAATCAATTGCACATTGAAGTTTTATATATATTTTTAAAGTATTTTTAAAAATACTAATGATCAAATGGATCTGATTAAAACGAATTATCACTTCAATTGGATATTGTTATAAAGCAATTTCAATGGGACTTTCATTGTGACCGGTATGAGGCACGTAAAATAATATCAATTCTTTACTCAATTCACCTTACGTAAAGAATGCACTCTTTGCATGCAGAATCAATCACATGGACTGTTAAGAACAGTATTCTTTACCTTGAACATGAAGAATTTTTTTTTACCTTTATTTATTTATGTACAGATACCACAGACAGACACAGTACACTACCTTGGTTTGACATTTGATCGAAGAATGACGTGGGGCCCTCTTATTGAAAAAAATCAAAAAACTCTAAGCCAAAGACTAAAACTTCTTTACTCATTTCTTTCAAAGCATTAAAAACAAAAACTAAGACAGAAATTGAACACCAACACATACTTACTGAAACCTATTTGGACCCATGCATCTTATTAATAAACTGCAAATCTTTCAGGCTAAAACATTCAGAACAATCACTAAAGCACCATAGTACCATACATACCATGTTAGCAACATTACGCACCGACCTACACATGCCGACTGTCATCGACCACTGTCATCGAGGACACCAACTCACTCATTAATGACATGGCCACAACGCACATGCCAGGTAACGCCCGAAGAAGGCTAAAGAGGAGCTGGATGAGGGACCTCCTCGTCTAGTGATCATTCCTGGTAACATTCAAGCCTGGAGGAGATGCCGCTGGGTAATTCTCCCACTCATGCCTCTCCTGCCATTAATATAAATTAATGTCAGCAAATTCACTGATTGTTATTAATATATTAACAGGAGTGAATAAAGATTAAAAGTTTAAAAAAATATTTATGTATTTTCATTGAACTTCAATCACTGCAAAATATTTAAATTTGAGTCAACATATTTAAGAAACCGAAATGTCTATCGATTCAAATTTATAGAAAAGCTAAGTTTGTAATGTAAAAGTATGTACTCGAAGGAACACTCTTAACTTAAATTATTTATTCGATAATGTATCCCCTATCAGAACTTACAGTTAAATATGTAATTTTTTTTAATTATTTGTCTTGGCTTGCTGAGAACCCTAAAATAAATTAAAACGAGAGTAAACTTTTTTTTGCTATGTGAGGTTTCTCATAAGACTCTTTCAGTTATATTTTAGTATTTATAGTTATTCTATGAATCTAATTACTTTTAAAAATATTTAATTTTAATTTTTATCAGTTTACTAGCACTCCAAGTTCATTTCGAATTTTTAACATTCTCTATCGTAAAATGTAAAGAACTAACAATGTACGCGTAAGGGCATATCATTGGTATGATATACGGCTCTTTAGATATTACTTCTGTTACTTCTGAAATCTAGGAAATATTTTGTCAGATTTTCTGTACAATGGCGTTTACTTTAGTCGTTTGTAAATGCGCCTTCTGTAAACAAACTTCAGAAAGGTATTTAAAAATGAAGGAAGGTAAAAGACGCTGTGAAGCGAACTTGAAATCCTCTTTGTGCCGCCTACAAGATTGTGGCTCCCGTTAGGAGGCCTTTGTGAGGACCACAGAGGCAGGGTTTTGTACCTGTTATCAATTTGACACATTAATTTACTAAAGCCATACAAACTTCACCCTCCATCCGAGGGGAACTGACTTTGCCCTATGGGGGAACTGACTGGTTGTATGAACCTAATGTTCAAGCCCCCTTTAGCTTTTCCCGAGATTATTGCTAAACTAATCTAGTAATATTTAAAATTATCGATTTATGAATATAACTAGCTAACTTTTATTACGACTGAAATTAAATTATTTATAATTAGAAAAGTTGTTATTCATTTAACAATATTAACATTATTAATTTTAGATATTAACATATACCTACTGCATTTCGGATTTTCATCCATGGAACAATCAACATGTTAATGTTATGTTGTACAATAATGAGGATAATATAACAAAGGTAATAGTAGGGGAAAAGAACGATAAAAAAAATGAACAAAATAAAATTAATAAATGAAACTTACTTTTAACCATTATTACATGTTCATTTATTCATTTTTTATTATTTTTATGAAGCTTTTTTATATATTTTTTTTTTACTGTTTCACAAATAAATACAATAAAATAAAAAGCATCTGTATATTTTCCTTCTAACAGTGACCCTGCCAGAAGGGAGTTTATTTTTTATACTGTACATAACAAACATTTCTGTATACAATGTACATGTTAGTTGTGTCGCCGGTGGTACCGCAGAGAACCGCCTCCAGCGATACCGGTGCATAGACCTCTGCAGCATCAACAACGACACATATTACATGAGACGTAATTTTATTTTTATTTTTATACAGATAATATGAATTTTAAAACAAACTTCAATAAAATAAACAAACCTAATAAGAAGAAACTGGTCAAGTTAAATAGAAAATATTAGACAAAATAATAGCGTTCAGCAACTATACAATAAATACCTTTTACATTCATACTTACATATACTGAAAGATAGAAACACATATGTACATATTAAAACATAAAAACATAGATAAGCACTTACATACATACTCATACCTACATATACTGGAACGTATAAACACATATGAAACTCACAGTAAACACAAACTTGAAATATAGATAAAAAATAAAGTAAAAAAGTAAAGAAATTATTATAAATTAAATAAAATAATAGCGTATACATACAAATACATGGAACATATCTTCTATATTTATATTTACATACAATTTTTTTTTTTTTTTTTTTTAAGGCCAAAATGATTGTTTATCTAAAATTATCAATCAGGAATATGTATATGTTATCATGTGAAATTCTGAAATTTAAAATTTTTCAACTTAATAAAAAAATTTCTTATGTATTAATAATTTAATAATATAGTAAGAATAATTGACAAGAGAAAGAAAAAATAGAGAAATATAAAAAAAAAAAAAAATAAAAAATTTGATAACTTAACCATCGTACAATTTTATGACTTAATGAATTAAGTTTTAACAATAAGGGCTTTATTGAAAATTTACTAATAAATTATTTGTGAGAAACACATGATCTAATAATGAAAATGAAACTGTATAACATGAATAAGTACTTAATAGGAAACTGAATAAAATATACAACATTGATAGGCCCATATCTACATATACCTCTCTTTTTAGGTACATACATGTACATTATAAATAATACTTTATATTACTTGTATGTATCTAAAAAGACATATTAGAATTTACGTACACATGCATATACATACGTTAGATATAGTATACGTAACAAGAAAAAATTATTAGTTCAGAGAATTCTATCTTGTCCATAAATGTATCAAATTCAAAAAAATGTTTCACTATTTAGCCTTTCTCTGAACTGATTTGGGTTGACTGAATCTCAACTTTTCCAACTTTCAAAATCATTACGCTATGGAATAATATTTCCTTTAGTTAATTAAGATATTAAACTGTGTAGTATAGATCTAAACTTATGTTTTATTTAAAGATTTTACTTAGTTCTCTTACTGAATTTAAAGGTATAGAACTAATTCTGGTACTTCTTGTCTTGAAAATTATTTTTGAGAAGAAACGTTACCATTTCATACAAAATGTATTATGCTCTGGGGTACCAATCGATTACAAAAGGCTTACTCGTTGTGAGAAGATTTGTTTTACTAATAAAGTTGGAATTTGAGCCTCCACCCCAAAACTCAAATCTCTAATGCTTCACTTCCAATCACATTTCTTTTTTCTCATCAAAGTCTTGCAATAAAACTTCGCAAAATCAATAATATAGACCATACATTCATTAAAACGTTGTTTTCTTCTCCAAGGCGTTTAAATAGAAGATGGAACATTCTGATTGAAACTTATTATTGGAGTGGTGCTTCCTAGTTGGTTGTGTGAAGTGAAACATGTGCGCACCCCACTCCGGTATTTTAGCGTGTTGTAAAGTTGTGGTAAAACCAAACATCTCGCACTAGTTAATTATATTTTTTCTTTTGTAGAACAATAAGTACAATATATTATTGTTCCGATTTGTCGAATGGAGTCCTTGCTTTTAGGGAGCATTATGACTCTTCACAAAAACAATATTAATAAGCGCAATGTTTCTGGAAATTACTTTAGTTTGATATGATAGTTAAGATTATTACTTTAGGATGTGCCAAACCATAGTATTTAATATGGCAATCGCTATTTTTAAAAGTTTATTATAACTACTATTAATCTGGAAGAAACATGAGCGATTCTTTGTGATGTACCACTTATTGGGTTGGGAACAGTGATACTGGAAAATTGGAGAGAAAGCACAGATGTGTTTCATCGTTAGTGGTCTAATACCTGCCAAATAATCGATGAGTAATGAATCCCATACCATTGCAATAGTCGTTCGGTCTGCTTGTTGTTCGTATACCTAATTCTCCATTTTTCACATCCATACGAAGCTAATTTTGAATGGATTATTAAAGTTTTCTGCTATTTTAGCATTGCTCAACCTTACGTTGAAATCCTGTATCAAGCAAACGATAAGGTTTATTTACTATATTAACTGAGAACAGTCACGAATATGGTACCTCAACTAATATCCTGGAACTATCCTGTATACCTTGATTTAAAAAGAACACCTTCCTTCTCTTTAGGCTTGTCAGCTATTATTTATTTTATTGAATATTGGGTGGAGGTTCAATGTTATTTTAAGAGAGAACGCTATCGATCTAGTTGTTTTCGCAAAAAGATTTGTTAGGCTAGCCGCATACTGGTATCTTTTAGTTTAGATGATTAAAATATTTATCCAAAACATTTAATTCAGCTTTAATCATCTCTGAAACGTCAGTCACCTTTAAAGAGCTTTGATAAAAGTTAATACTTTGTATGTGATATGAAAGGGTACTAAAAGGGTAAAGACTTCCTTTGCTTACAAAAGTAATAAAATTACTTACTACGTTGTGTTCTCATAATTTGCTAAGGTGAGAAATATTTTTGAAATTAAACTGCAATATTATTTATAGATAATAATTTTTAATATTGCAGGGTGTAAAAGAGGGGGTTGGCGCTTAAGGCGCTCTTTATACATACCCTTAGTTGGTCACATTAGGTACTGACAGAATTGATTTCTTGAAAATACTAGAGTTCATATCTTACATTGGGCCGGGATAGCCGAGCATGTTTGAGCAGGACCCGCTTTAGCATGCTCGAGGCGAACGGCGGCGGTTCGAATCCGCCCTGGGAGGGTTCACTTTTATTTCTTGGAAGCCCCACGGAATAAATCTCGACTGTCCCACCATGGTTAGAATAGGTTGTTTACACCTCTAGAGTAACCGTTTGCCACACATGGCCAGAAAGGGGTACCGAACTAAAAAAGAAGTTCATATTTTACAGGTAGCGGGATGGCCGAATGGGCAAACGCATATGAAAATACGCATTGCCCATGGCAACGTATAATCGGGAACCCAAAGATAGCAAGTTCCAAACCCGGAGCCAGTGAAAATTGAATAATATTTGGCAACAATCCCCCACACTCTCCCCTGGCCCGAGAAACCCCGTATAGCCTGAAAGGCGAGGAACAATAAAAAAAAAAAGTTCATATCTAACTTTTGCCTTTTCCTTAGTCTTGACTAAACTTTATAGCGGAATACCATCAGGAATATCCTTCGTAATAAAAAAGTATTCATAAAATAAGTCATTTAATAATTTCCAAAATACTATGGCTTTATTCCAAGCGAGTTACCTTTTTTTTTATATCAATAAATTTTATGGGTGCCACGTTTTTTAAGGGCTGATTTTAAAACATGTGGTTTTTTTCCGGTTCACATTATTATTATTATTAGCTTAAAGTCTTTATTCATATAAAAATATATTTTATCCTAAATTTTTTGGTTGTCCCAAAGTTAAATTGTAAAACTATGAGTCCTCGATTTAGTGTTACAACCATATATTTTATTGTGTTCAGAAAGGAAATTAAATTGAAGAAATAGATGAAAATTTTCTTCAGAAAAGTATTGAATTCTGACCCCATCATATTCACCCAAAATATGCCTATTGATATCCCGACTAAATTACAAATTTTAATCACCACTTGATAAAAAAACAAAACAATATAATGAAAATAATACTAAGCCTTATTACTTATCAATCAATTATACTTATCAACGTCATTAACAATGTTAAAATTCATTAAACGTTCTTTCATTAGTATCCACTGGTTTTTAATAAAGGGTTTGGCTACAGAACAAAAAACTGAATTTAAATTATTAATACTTTCAAATTAATTAAAATAATGCAATATGGATAAAATTACCTAAATATAATCACTGTTCAATGCAGAAAATAAAAACAAAAATGTTCAGATGGTTTTTTACGTATTTAAACAAAACAAATGAATAAATGAAAAGTAAAACAACATACAGTAGAAAAAACAGAGTAATCAATATCAATATATATTATAAAGCTAAGTGTACAATGTGCGTGCCGAAAAGGCTCAGAAACGACTCTTAAGAGATCATTAAGAGATTTATGTCAGCGTGTAACTGTATGTTCCCTAACGGAGAAGAAGATTTCCGTTTTTCTCTTCAGGGTGTGAAATTGAAGAGAAAAGGACTGGAATTTTTAGCCTCTCGCAACATGTAATTAGACTACCTGAGAATGACATACGAGTTTATGAATGAAAAATTTAGTTCGAGCTGCAGACCACCAGGAAGCGCTAGGGTATGTTTCACTCAATGTTCATTGTTCATTCATTCCGTTATATTTGTAAAGGTCAATTACGTCAATTAATTACTTAAAAATCAAGCGAAAATAATTAGTTTCACCTTTTCTTTTAAAATAAATTAATGGTTTTACATATCTGCTATCAATTGGAAAACCGACTGGATACTTTACAAAATTATTTTTCTCATAAGAAGGTTAATTGATTAACACATTACATTTAATCAATACATAACATACTTAAGTAAATTTAATGCAATAAGATTGAACATTTTTTAGTTATACAATGAGCGAATAAAAACTGACGTAAAACAAAAAAGAAGAGCTGAATTGACTGATTATAAATAGAAAATAACAAGTTTGAAGTGTTCTTATTGTATGTAGTTATGAAAAATGGTTTTATTACTATGAATGATGAGCATTCCAGTTGACAAAATGATGAATTGACTCCAAATATACATGTTTTCAATAAGATTTTATCACCGCTCGTAGTTCAGGATAAAAAGAAATATGATGAAAAAATTGTGCCCTCATGATATTTTGGTTTTCACTTAGTAACAGTAGTAAGATTGGAGAAGTGCAGAGTTCGGCCAAATTAGGGTGTGGTGGGGGGGGGGATAAATTAAGGGAGGTTGAACTGGAAGAAAGGTCTCACAAAAAAAGTTTCTATGAATCTTCGGTATTTTCTAAACTTCTGGATCTAATGGGACCATCACAGTAGTCGGCGCTTAAGTTGTACTCCAAATATAGTTTTTTTAACTAATAATCTAATAACCTATTATCTGCTGACAGTTTGGAATGGGCTTACAGGATTCATAATCACAGAAACCATCAAAAACGATGCATGACTCGACAAAGTTGCAGCAAAATTAATTATTCATTCACCATTTTCAACACCCTATAAAGTATATAGGGTTCCTTATTTGGGCGGACACTGCAGATCTCGAATCTTAATATTAATACAATGTTAAAATTTTCAAGAAAGTGTTAATTTTGTTCTATATTTCCTTTAATTTTAAAGTTTTTCTGTTATTGAAACTGCCACACAACTACCGGAGCGAAGCCGGGCGCCCTAGCTAGTAGATAAATAAAGAAAAGTAAACTAAATCATTTGATATTGTTCAAAACTTACCCCTTTCTAGAAGCCACCGGGTAGCGCCAATATATTGTGTCATTCCTTCCAACAAAGATGCTGACGACTCGCTTTCCTGTTCTCTCTCTGTATTCACTCTGTAAATCGATAACATATAGATAATACTTTATCGATATCTTCACTATATCTTATCACTATATCTTCACTTTATCGATTGTTAATAAATAGCTTATTTTAAATGGAAGAATCTAATACTGTCAATAATTCAAGGGACATTTGAAATCGTAAAGTGAAACCAGTGGCTGTAAAGAAGTGGGGATGGGAAAGGAATGGGGTTCCCTTATCATTTAACAGTTCTAGTGATAACTCCCTAGGCCTAATGTCTCTTTGACTACCTTAATGCTCCCATTTGTTTCCTTGCCAAACAAATGCTTTTACAATTCATAATCAATTTGGGATCTGTTTTTTTTATTTTCTACTTTTTCAGTATTTGAATTGTCGAGTCTCTGTCATCAACATTTTTCAGCAACAAAATAAATAGCTCTAGATATTTTTGGGTTTAACTTCTCATAGCTTTTATACGAGAAGTTAAAAGTCCTCGTATATCTGTGCTCCGGAGGAAACAAGACCATGCCCATATTTTTATACAATTAAATTTTCCGCTTGGATTTAATTACCGTGATGAATACTCCCAATGACTTATCAACGTCATTAACAATGTTAAAATTCATCAAACGTTCTTTCATTAGTCCCCACTGTTTTTTAATAGTAGTGATGCGGCTGAGAGAGACGCACTGGCATCTCCTACAGTTCTGCTTTGCCTAAAACCTAAGCGTATTGTATATTGTAGATATATATGAATGTGAGACTCTAATTTTATTTAAATTATCTTATTTTATTTATTTTTTCTTTCCTTCTTCGAGGTTTACATTGTATTTTTTTATTTATTGTGTAATATAGTTAATTTTTATATTTACGTAATTTTTATGTAGTTAGTATGTGAATGCCCTTAGAGCTGTAATATCAATTCTCTTAATTTTGGCAAAATTTCTTTGATTAAAAAACTTAATTCAGAAAAAAAAATAAGCTGTCTCTTAAACACAAATTTAACAAAGTATTTAATATTTAAACTAAAGTGTTACATTAAATTCAATAAAAAAATGTATATGACGTTTACTCCAGTTGTACTGATATTTACTCCAGATTCATTTTTAGAATATATAATAATATTCTGGCGGTGGAATTAGAATTATTCTCATTATTGTTAGTAACACAGATCCCCCTTTTTTTTTCTTTTAACATTTCCAGTGTTTTGATTTTATTTTGTGGTTTGCTATTTCGAGTTTTTTTCTTTTCTTAAATTGTGAGTTATTCCAGATAACTTCACAATAACTTCCAGTTTACCATTTGATTGAATCTCTAAATAATATCCAGGATATAAAGATATCTGATCATTATTTTTTCTGTTTATTGTACTTTGACCAGTGACTATATATGTTGTTAGCATAATATCTCATTTTGCTTATATATATATATATATATATATATATATATATATATATATATATATATATATATATATATATATATACATCTTTATTCTCTCTCTTTTTGGTTGTTTACAATGTTTTGTTTGTAATTATTAGTACTTCAGTAGGTTATTCCTATCCTATCCTAGGTTATTCCTTTGATCTCATGAAGTTTCATAAAAGGAATTTTTGAAAAAAAAAAAGTTTAAAAAGGTTGCACAACCTTTTGAGATTTAATCCGTCATAAATCTCTTTGAAGGGATTTATTTAAATATTGGCACTAGAATGTTTATCTTTGCTCATTACTGCTCTAGGAAAGAAAATTAGGATAAACTAGGTGCCCCCCTTTTTTTCTCTTTGATACGTGAAACTCATCCGTAATTTATTTTTTTCTGTTAAATGAAGATGTTTTTCGTATCGAATTGAATATGTACCTATTACAATTTAAGTTTCACTTGTACAACTTTTTAGTTTTAATTAATTTTTTTATATGAAAATATGAATGTATAAATATAATATTAACTAATAATATTATAGTAAAATATTAACTATAACGTTAATAATTCTTTTTTTGCTTTTTAAATAAAGTGTGCTAAACCCACTGGTCTAATTATTCAGTTAAGGAATCTCTTCTTTATCCAGAGTGTCATTACAGCCTCTTCAGCCCCCAAGTTTTAATCTGTTTAGGATGGGT
Organism: Aelia acuminata; assembly: GCA_911387785.2. NCBI lineage: Eukaryota > Metazoa > Arthropoda > Insecta > Hemiptera > Pentatomidae > Aelia > Aelia acuminata. Next base: position 126,621,154 of record OU426979.1, on the reverse strand, counting down.
GGTGGCTCGAGCAAAAGTAATTAAAAACAATGCAATCCGATGTATTAAAACATTCGATGAGCCAAGTGGTGGGGTGTTAATTCTCCAACTTGAGTCGCCATTTAGAAAAAGTACTATCCAGGGTTTGTTGGGGACGTTTTCAAATATATAAACGTTTGAGTTGAGTAAACGGATTATCATATATTTATTTATTATTGGATTTACCCCATGGGCTCCTAGGCAATGTTTTGTACTTTTTTTTTTAATTTTAAACTCTATTATATATAAAAGCTGATAACTCAGATATTCATTATTCCTTAATATTTAACTTTTTTCTTAATAATTAACTTAATTTTCTTCCGATTGATTGATAATGTTTGCATTCTACAAGTATATGCAGCCATTTCCTTAGGGTTACTATTTATAAATGTTGGGCTTACGAGATTTCATTTGTGAAGAGCATATGCTTGGAAAATTCGCTCTGACCGACCTATAGCAGTTTCTTCGGGCTCCTTCTCCAGACTTCATTCTATGCCACAAAATAATTTGTGTTTATTAGTATATTGTACAGTTGTTTTATATAGGTTCATACTTCATTTTATATTAACTTATAATGTAAAATGTTTAATTTATAACAAAAAGAACTCTTTTAATGATCTTCAGCATTACACATACTAAGTAATCATTTAATAAGTCATCACTAGAGCATTTGTAATAGGTACATCATATTTTTATAATTTAATAAACACGACATTTTAAAACATGAAAAGAAAACATATGTGCACATTTACATAAGAATATAATAAGAATGTTCACTGGGAATAATTTGAAGTGTATACAACAGTGGAATAAAAAGAATACGTTTTAAAATGCACATATAGAATTTCGATTATATAAGTTTAAAATTTTAATATTATAAATAAAAATTAAACAAAGAAAATTTCATTTCCCTATAATTAGTGATTTATTAAATAACTCAACAGAAATTTGGACCACAAATATCAAATTTAAGGTAGCGCACCCTTCGAGCCGACCGGCCGTGACTCATGCTTTACCTCTAAAAACTCCCCTTTTCCTAATGTTGAGGTGTCGTGATGGACGTGAAATTTATACAAATTGAAACTCAGGTAGTTCCTGTAACGTGTAGTGGTACAAAAATCGCAAACAAAATTATTTAGACATTCCCTAATATGAAGAATAGGTGACCAATATGGTTTACTTTAAAAAATAGTTCATTCGCTTAAATCAATAGATACAGAAATCATTTGGATGACTGTATATATAATATGGAATGCAAATTCAACGTGACATAAGTAAAAATTGGTAGAAATTAACTAGAGAATGATACTTGAAATGTTGTATATTCCACAAAGTTTATTCTATTTTTGTTTCAAATATATTTTTAAGGTCCAGCATTCATATATAAATAAAGAAAAATTATTAGATCCAGAAAAAAAAGTTGTTTTTTTGGGATTTTTGGGACGTAAGATGAGAATCCTAGCCTTTGCGATGTTAGTTACTTGTTTTAGATACCTACTCCAATTTTAAATGGACAGGCAAAATTTAGGACTCCTATTTTAGTATCCTCTTATTAGCCATGGTAGCACAAAGTAACTTTGAATAAACAAAAAAAAAATCAATCACTGTTTTATTTTAATTATATTATGTCATAATCCATGTAGAATATTTCATGATTGTAGTTTCTCATTGAAGAATTTTTATATTATGTCATAATCCATGTAGAATATTTCTTGATTGTAGTTTCTCATTGAAGAATTTTTAATATTATGATTTCTGTACAAGCAGTTTATGCGGTGCCATACAAAGATTTTTTAAAATCTTTTTAAGTTACCTTTTTAGCGATCAGCCGTTGGGCGATCTGCCGCTGAATATCCCCTCACTAAGCAGAGGGACTGATCGCTGTCGAATGGTGTTTTTTGGGAGGGAATGAGAAGAGGAAGGATAGGTCGTTATTTTCTTCGAGGGCGGATTTACATTTTTAGGAAGATTCCATCTCGGCGTCCGTCGCTCCGATCGAACAAGATAAATATCTTACAAATCCGTTCTCTCGTGCTTTCCAGAAATCCCTCAGATATTATAACATAATATTTTCCCATGCGAGGTTTTCCGATCTGAATCTGATACTGTTTTAGTGTTTTATTAAGGTACGATTTAGTGTTTATTTATTACTATGGTTTTTGAAATATTATCTCATGTAATTAAGGATATTCATCTTTTATATTATTGTCGATAACTGCGATATTTACTCATCTTTATCCATTTAATTTCTTTCTCTTTTTTATATCATAGCGTTCCATGTTTTGCTCTTTGTAATCATTACATCCAATTATATGTTGCCCAAAATAAAATAAAGTTTTCTCCGTTGCATGAAAGAAGCTTTCGTTGGTTTCTTCACACCTTTTACCTGCTTTTTCCTGGTTAATGTAACAAGTTCATCTATTTTAATTAATCGCCCCTGCCTATTTGAGTGCGTTTACAATAGATATTTTATTTAAATGATTGGAGGATGAACAAAATACCACAAGGCAGAAAAGAAGACTAACCCATTTTTTTTAATGTAGCTTGTTTATGGGTTTCTCATATACTCCCTAATAATGGGATTAAATGATCGATACACACACACATGTATTTATACATACTTTTATGGCCCCGATGAATAATTAAGTTAAGAATTAATAATAATTAAGAATTAAGAATTAATGATAATCAACTTAAGAATTATTAAGTGACCAGCGAGGGTGTAGCTTCCTTGGATATTCTGCTCTAACTTAAAACATTCAGTGGACGGATTACACTTTTGAATTCAAGCAAAAGCAAATTAGTTGACAAGATATATGTATGGAAATTACAATAAAATTACAATTGCGCTAAAAATTCGCGATGTAATGGGAAAAAAGTACTAGTTTGTACTACTGCCACAAAATTTCCGAATTCCAACTTTTATTTTTACTCTCAATATTGAGCTTAACTGTACGCTCTCTCCACTGTGAATCGTTTCATATTGGCCTCTTGTTTTAACAATACACCCAAACTGCCAGACAAAGAACCGCAATTTACAAAACTAATTGGTTTTTAACTACCTCTATGGTTTTTAGATTGAAATAAATAACAGAATATATGGTTTAATAGAGGAAGTTTTGGTGGGTATTTGCTATCCCCCCCCTTTTTCGATGGTAGTGTGTTCTGAGGTATATGTGCGACCAATGATATCAATGACGTATTATTCATGCTGTGAAACATTCGTTTATCTGTCGAAATAAATATTTCCTGATGTTAAGTAATATATGAGGCAAGTAAAGATGCGTTTGGTAAAATGACTAGAATTATTTTTATAGGTAAATTTGCTTGGCTAAAGGTATTGTCTGTAGAATACTCCCTTGATCCCAGGCATTGTAGGCATGTAATAAATAATATATGTTTATACAATTTTATAATGTTTGTGGATGAACTGAAAAAAAAGGTAAGGGGGGGGGGGTAAATCCAATGCAATAAGAGTTATGGAAACTAAAATTGGACGGGGAGTCGGAAACCTATTGCGACTCGATTAGGTAGGTACTGCAGTCCGACGCCGTTTTCAATTTTAGTTTTCATACCTTTAAGCTCACATGGATATATTTTTCTTGGTAGAATCATTAATGGATGTCATTCCTTACTAAGCATTTTTTGCTGAACCTCAGAAGAAAATACCGAGAAAAATATTCTTCATAATTAAAAAGTATATTTATAAATGAGGCACAAAAAATTTCGTTCCTAGCGGGGCAGCCTTTTTGATTCAATAATTTACATAGCTGCCACTTTTTCCTGTAGGGATGTTTTTACAATGTGGTTGTTTTTTGGAATATGGATTTATTAATGAAAAGAACAAAAAGATTTCATATTTTGCCAAAATATAACATGGTATTAATTAATAGTTCCATTTGGAAATTTCCCTGTAAGGTTTTGTTTTATTTCAATCGAGTCTTCTCTAATTAATTGTAATATCAAAATACGCAACAGGAATATATAAATACTGCCATGATATTAAAATATCAATAGTATTTATTTATTTTTCATTTTATGAGAACGTGGGAGTGAGTTTTATTGATAGTTTTTTTTTTTTTTTTTGTATACTTTTAAGAAAGCATTTCAAGATTGTTTATAAAGTTGACTCTGGATAAGTCTATCTATCTTCAAGGAGGCTTGAAAATTTACTTTAATTTATTTTGGATTTAATTTATTTTCTTGATTTAATGATAATCGACTTATCGAAGTTATCAACACCTATAAGGAATAATGAACAGAATATTGAAAATTAAATCATTTACGCATACTTTACGAAATCACATCTTAACAAAAAAGCTAATAGGTCATTACAAAAATATGGGTTGGGCTATTTTGTGTCACACAGCCTGTATGCCTAAACTATTTGTTATAGAAAGTTCAAACATTTTTTGAGAGATAAAAAACCTGGCCCCTAAATGGGATGCCAAAAAGGTCATAAGCTTCAAAGTTAAAAATTGTTAATTACGTCAATTCTCACTCCCTACAAATGTCACACGGTATAGGTTTCTTACATCTTATATCTTTAGTGACCTCTCTTTTACGGTAATATATGTGTATTTCTGAAGCCCTGTATCTCCTGATCCCATGTTAGAATTTCGCTATATGTATTAAGCGAACGTAAGTATTAATTTTTGGTATTTTTTTTAAATGTTTAAAATTGCCACTTTTTAAAAAATTTAAATTTTGAAATTTCCCTACCTTGTGGCATACCATATTAAAGCCCCATTCAACAGCTTTAAAATGCGACCACTCCTAGGTTTATATCACCACTGGTTGCCAGCCTATAGGCATCTAAAAGTGCCAAATCCTGAATTTTTTTCATAATAATTTAAATCTTTAAAAATTAATAATTTCAAAAATAATTGTGGCACACAACTGAAATTTGGTATTTTTTCATAAGTCTATGATATATTGCAGCATAACAAAAATCATGAAAATCTGAGACATCAAGTCTGAATCAGTGTGTTGATTTGATACGGAATGACCCTCTCGTTACATATTTGTAGGCGCAGATAAATATCTAACTCTATGGCCGGGGCTACACTTGGCGGTTGTATATAGGGATGTTTTTATAATTTCGTTATGTCGAAGTATCGATACACTGCTTCCAACGCTTACAATAGTTGTATCAATATTCACCGTTATATAGGAGGTATCAATATAGCCGATACTTTCTTACTGGTTAATTGGAATGAAAACTTGTACATATTGGCTCTCTTTAGGTTTACAGAAAAACTCTTAAGCGCTCCTGATGGGGTGGGAGGTGTCTTGAAAAGGACGACAGATCGACACATGGTAAAGATGTTGATAGCTTCCATCCCTTCGTGGAAGTTTTAAAGTGCAATATAAGGCATTTAGACATCAGCTTCAATCAATGAAGGAAGTTTTACCTCCAACCCTCCCTTCTTTTCGCGGCACTATGAAGGTTCATCAAGTGGTCTATAGGAAAGAAAACACCCACATATTGGCTATGAAACGATTTAGCTGCTTTAATTGTTTCGAGTGCAAAATATATTTATTGGGATGCCCCGAATTCCCATTTGATAATATAAATAAACTCCAGAATATCTTCCAAAAAAAAAAAAACAAGAAATAAAAATTTCAAGAAGGAAATTGTGTTTATTTTTCAACGTTATACCTGTCTACATTACTGACTAGATTTTATAAATTTATATTCAAAATGTGATTTAACTTGGGATATTAGTTCTACCGGGGTGAAAATAACCTGATAATTTTCGGTGCTGTTCATCTTAATATAATGAACATTCGTTGTTTGTACCTAATAGCTTCTGGATCGATTGGAAAGTTATAGTTTCAGGCCATGGTTAAGGAACACTTTTTTAAATTTTACACTCATGTTTTCTTGGTCGCCATATTTTAATCTTTCAGTTTTCTTTACTTAAATACAGGGTGGAGCAGAGGAAATGCATGTTTTTCACTATTGAATGACTGGGACCCGGTTTGATAAAAATAATAAAAACAAACATTGAGCGATAGATTCTTTTATGCAGTTTTGAAATATGCAATTACTATGTTCAAAAAATAATGCCTGGAGATGACGTCCTTCTTGCTGGATACAAATATGGATCCTCTCAGGATAGTTACACACGACTCTCACCAACATTTCATTCGCCACGGCTTCAATTTCCTGACGAATGGAATTTTTCAGATCGTCGATTGTGCGAGGCTTGTTAATGTAGACTCTTGATTTTAAATATACCCACAAAAAGAAGTCACAAAAAAGCATTTCGACAAATCGGGTGAGCGAGGAGGCCAGTGAACATCTCCATATTTCGAAATCACCTGTCCGGAGAACATTTGTCGAACCACTTCCGTAGATGCTCTCGCCGTGCGAGCTGTGGCACCGCCCTGCTGAACTATATTTCTCTCATGTTCACTTGACGCCTTTCAAGTTCTGGACGAAGAAAGTTGTTTAGGATTACAACGTAGCGCCCTGATGTCACAGTAACTGTAGTTCCTTCCTCTTAAAAAAAAAAAAAAAAAAATAAGGTCCTTGGTTCAAAACTGGATTAAAAAATCTATCGCTCAATGCTTATTTTCATTATTTTTATCAAACCGGGTCCCAGTCATTCAATAGTAAAAACATGCGTTTCTAATGCTAGTTAATAAATAATTAGTTAATGTTTTGATGTTGTTTTAAACATTCTGACTAATTAATAAAACATTCATACATTTTGATCCCTCTATAACCTAGATATATCTCTAAGTTGAAATTATTTATATATAAAACCCACGATCTTCATAATATGAGGAACACATATCTCATTCGCCTACAATATCTGCTCTCACGATATCCTTGTACCATACTCAACATTAACCTTCGACGACTTTAACCAAAGCAATTTAAATGAAGAAATAAAGTCAATATTGACGTAGAGTAATTGGGAGGAAATAATTGTTCTCATTGTTGTCATGAATACGTGCATGATTGGGAAATGCTCTCGATTTTAATGAGATGCAAATGAAGCCATTAGGAAATGACTGTATGTATTTATATCACCTATAAACCTTATCTGGAGACAAGCAATATTACGTGGATTCTAGGTTATAGAGGGATCAAAATGTATGAATGTTTTATTAATTAGTCAGAATGTTTAAAACAACATCAAAACATTAACTAATTATTTATTAACTAGCATTAGAAACGCATGTTTTTACTATTGAATGACTGGGACCCGGTTTGATAAAAATAATGAAAATAAGCATTGAGCGATAGATTTTTTAATCCAGTTTTGAACCAAGGACCTTATTTTTTTTTTTTTTTTTAAGAGGAAGGAACTACAGTTACTGTGACATCAGGGCGCTACGTTGTAATCCTAAACAACTTTCTTCGTCCAGAACTTGAAAGGCGTCAAGTGAACATGAGAGAAATATAGTTCAGCAGGGCGGTGCCACAGCTCGCACGGCGAGAGCATCTACGGAAGTGGTTCGACAAAATTATTGATGAAATTGTATTATAGGTCTTGGGAAAAATTATGATTTGGGGAAGTTTATACTTTGGTATTATAATTATTTTCTGATTAGGATTATTACTTTCATTTACTTATATATTGGAGAGAATCGCGATTGTAAATAATTTCGACTTGCAGTGAATACCATTTTTGTTTAATTGTTCATTTAAATTCCAAGGGAAAGGAATAATACTAGATTGTTGGGGTAATTTCCAGAAGTGTGAAATGTTTTTTATTATTTGAAAGATAAGACCGTTATTAGGTTCTTGTCGTCTTGTATGGTTTTGTGTAAAGTTAATCTTGGATTTTAACTATTTTTAAGTAAACCAAGATGTCATTGTTTTATTTTAGGGAATGTGCTTCGCGAAATCTCCTCAACCCTTCTCAAAATAGTTTTGTTTTAAATAACAAAGCAGCATAGCGTGTCATATCTTAAGGTTAATTAGTAGATTGTCACTTTCACTCATAAACCCTGTTCACTAGCTATGCAAAGAATAGCAGTGCCTATTCATAAATTTGAACTTCATTTAATTTAAAAAAAATGAGTGAGTGTTCTTCTTAGGTTCTTTATTAAGTGTATCGCAGCATGGGGTTGATGTACATATAATTGATATGGTGGTGATGTAGTCATCAGTGTGGGCTCAAGATTAATGCAGTTGATTGATCATGTCCATATAATTTAACTAGTACTGCATGAGCTTAGGCAATCATCTCTGAGTGGGAAACTCCGAGCCTCTTGCAGTTACAAGCCTATATCAAGACATTTTATTTATTGGTTCCGACCGATAAACTTTGCCACCAACGATTTCACCCTTTTTTATGTTTTTTTTATAGCTTAATAATAAATACGTTTTAATATGAAATAAAACTTAAATCTTAAAGTTAAGTCAATGAATGCTTAGAGGGGTACAGGATTGGTAAGTGCTGCTAGAGGACTCCTGGAAGATCTTTTATTTATATTTTTTACAAAAACTATAAATTCTATTTTCAACGGTCTTTTCAAATATTACAAATCATGTACTTTACGGTATGGCTTTTTTTTCTGTACAGTTCTTAAGATATAAAATGAAATTTTTCGATCAAGGAAGTTGACTAACATCGAGTTTCCTTTCAGTATAGTTATCTATTTTATATGAATTGAATAATATTGAATAGAATTACTGTTTATATATCTAGAACATAATGTTGTTTTAAACATAAATAAATTTTGGTTTACATAACACTAGAGCAGAAGCAGTGGGCCTGCAGGGGCTTTGTTTCATAATAATGCTAATATTATTTTGTAATAGATTATTTTTATAGAAATAAACAAATCAAAAACAATCTTATATATAAACCTTACGACCAATAACGAACACACATTTTTTAAATTAGTAACTAATACCGACTTAAAATTACCAACTATGGAAGAAAAAATAAAAACCCTCTATTACGGCCTTTAAAGACATATGAAATTTTACACGACAACAGACTTATAAATGAAGTGGCCACGAATGACATGCCTTATATGAGGCAACTGAAAAGGAGTTGGAGAGAGACCTCCTATCCTGAACAAGACCGGGATGATGTGCTGCTGGGTATAACCTTCCCTCGTGCCTAAAAATAACAACATAACAGCAGTTTATATCTCATTTGCTGATTGTCTCTTAGTTGCAATACGTTAAAATGAAATAATGAAGTGAAAAATGAAAAAAAAAATATTGCATACATAATTATACGCTTGATTGTGGACTAAAAAAATCTGGTGCGATGCGCGCAACACACAACTTTCACTTACCAACTTACTTACATTAGAAATCGACATGTTTTTTTAATTGCCATTTTTATTAATAATATAAAAACTTGATTTTGATTAAAAATGATTAATTTAATCAAGATCATTAAAGCCGTTTTTGAGATATTCCAAAAAAATGTAAAAATTGGAAAAAAATTTATGAAATAAAGAGCCCCCTGCATTTAACAAATTTTGATGAAATGTTGTCTGTCACATTATGAGCATATACATACACCAAATATCCAGTCTGATAAAAATCATTACAGCCGCTGTTGAGTAAATAAAAAAAAACACGTGAACATAAGAAAAAGTTTATTAAATGAAGTACCCCCTCCGTTTCACCAATATTGATGAAATTTCGGCTGTCGCATCGCGGGCATATACATACATCAAATACCCAGTTTCATCAAAATCATCAAAGCCGTTTTTGAGAAAATAAAAAAAAACGTAAACATTAGATAAAATTCTTTAAGTAAAGTCCCCCCTCCGGTTGATCAATTTTAATGAAATTTTTACAGTCGTATCTCGGGCATATACATACATCATATACCCAGTTTGATCAAAATCGTGAAAGCTGTTTTTGAGTAAATAAAAAAAAACACGTGAACATAAGACAAAATTTATTAAGTAAAGTACCCCCTCCACTTTTGATGAAATTTTGACTTTCATATCGCAGGATCATACATGCATCAAATATCAAGTTTGACACATCACACACACACACACACACACACACACACACACACACACACACACACACACAGACACACACACACACACAGACCATTTCGCGGGATTTGGTTATTTCGACTCAGGGGGTCCCAAAACGTGTATTTCCGTTGAAAACCGGAAGTCGAAATTTTTCACGATCGCAATACTTCCACTTACTATATATTTCATATATAGGTAAGTGAAAGTAAAAAATATGGTGCCATGCGCGCAACACACGACTCTCACTCACTAGCTTAGTTAGATAATAAATTGACGAGTTCTGATAACTATGTAATTATTCCTCAAATTCACACATCTTTTTACTTTTTTTGTTTCTATTCGCACTGTAAAGTACACTTCAATTTTTTTGTTAAATAAAAGTACCAGTATTTACTTGTGATAATTCGGCAATGCAAGCATAATACGCCATCGCGTCTGATTTTATAAATCTCTATGTAGTTACCAGCGAAACAATAATTTCATTAAATATGTATGTTTCAAAACATGTTGAAACATTTCATTCACACAATTCACACAACGCCTTTAATTATTAAAAATCTGGTGCGATGCACGCAACACACAACTTTCACTTACGTGCTTACAAATATTAGAAATCGACGGGATACATTCATATTTAAACGCCACACTTTTTCACATTTGTATATTTCCATAAGTTATAATGTATCTGTAATGCAAAACTTGGAAATTCTCAGTACTTTTCGATTCATTATTGCTTATTTCTCTTTCTACGGGCAAAAATTTCATTAACAGTCGAGTTTCCTTTACTGCTTGGCTGTTTTTTACAGCGATCTGTATAAATTCTGTCAATATATCGTGAAGATGAATCGATAGGAGGTTTATTTATGACTCTTAGTAAAGTTTGTCTCTTATGCGTTTCTGGATATCGAGAATGATTAGTGTTTCTCTAAAATCACTTTATCTTGCCTTCAGAAGTTTATTATGGAATATTAACTAATTATGTACATTAGTTTCTAAACTAAAATATAATTAATTAAAGATTATATCATATTTTTTCACACCTCAAATGCTTTAAATAATTTGAGCATCACGTATTTATCTCTCTAAAGTAAAATAATTGTTTTTCCTGTTAAAAATAAATAAAGTAAAACACGGGATATGAAATTTTGAATGTCACGTCGCGGGCATATATATACCTTAAATAGCGAATTTAAACAAAATCGTCAGCCGTTTTGGAGAAAATCGAAAAAAAAAACGTAAAAATTAGAAAAAATTCATTAAATAAAGTACCCCTCCGTTTGACCAATTTTGAGACAGGATTTTTTTCTGTCACATCGCGGGCATATTCATATACCAAATACATTCATATACCAATTTCATGTTCGTACGGTTTATAGTTTTTGAGCTAGTCTGTTCACACACACATGTCCCGCCCATCGCAATCGAGATAATTTAATCCTATCGACATCGTCTAAGTCTTTGTATAGGCTTCTCAGCTCGAGATTGGTTCTTCTTCTCCAGTCTCCGTCAACTTATGCGTCCCCATTTATTCTCCTTAATTTTTTTTTTTTTTTTGGAATCGTTCGATTTTTTTTCTCAAATGTAAGTTTGAAATTTGATTTAATCTTTTATTTCTCATTCCCTACCAACTATAAATTTCTCAAAATATTCAATAAAGTGTGCGTTTATTTTTACGGATTGTTTGAATATAAAAACGGCGAAAATCGGACATTTTTATTGAAAAAAATTGAGAGAAAAAACAACCCTATCAATTTTAACGAACCAAGCTTAATGAAAAATAATTTACCACTTTGAAATATTGGTGGGCGTTTCGCAATACCACCACTAGGTGGAGACTATAAATTTACCGTTAATAAATTATATAAAATACATCATGCATATTTTACGAGGGATGGTAAGGGAAGATGTATGAAGGAATCCGGGGAAAACTTCCAGGTATTAATGAAATATTTTGCTCACATTCTAGGACGTGACCTTTCCTGCCGTGAGTGTTTTTCTATCTCCCGCAACTCCCCGCTTGTGAAGAAATAAAGTGGAAGTTCTTCTTTAAAGGAAACGCCTGAAAGGGTCTCCACTCAAGTGTCATCATTTTCTGAAAAACGATTTATTTTTAAAAGAAATATTTATCAAACGGTTTTCAACGGTCGTTTTTATTTTTTATTTTTTCTTGGACTAGTCATTTAAAATATTTCACCATATAAGTTGCATTTCATCGGCGGTGGAAGTAACTATTGATGAAATTTATTTAGGATTTATTTATCAAAAGTTGTACATCATACGAGCACGACACTCCAATTACACTAGCTGAAAATAAGGCGAAATATAAACGTTATAAGAATAAGACTGTGAATGACGAATTGGTTACATCTGTATTTTAAGGTAGAGGAATGTTTCAAATCTGCAATACTTTATTTATTAATCTAAAAATATAAATAAAAATCTCGTGCGATGCGCGAAACACACGGCTTTCACTTACAAACCTACTTGTAATAGAAACCGATATTTAACAAACCGATAATTGTCTGAACACAATTTAGAAAATTCGCATAAAATAGCTTTATCCACAATTATATACTTATTTTTGTTTGATATTCACCGTAAGGTATAGAGTATTTAATTATTGATATATATATATCAATAATCAGACAATTTTTTTTTTACCGCTTTTGTAAATTAGTAAATAACGTGAATGGAAATCGATTGAAGTGTTATATACAGTTCATAGAAATTGAAACTTAGTTTTCGAATTTAAGTCTCCAATGCCTTTCCAGATACCTATGAAGATGATTATCAATGGCCGTTCCAGCTAAAATCACCTATTATTTCATTCAGAAATCCATTATAGAACTAAAGGTTTTGACTAAAATATAATTACTAAGGATTAAAATGTACCATATTTAAAAAAAAAAAAAAAAAAAAAAAAAAAAGCAGCTTTAAATACTTAGAGCATTTTGCTTTTCTACGCATTCACTCACTAAAGAACTAATCAAATTTTATATTTTTATCTTTGAAAATGTGACAACACACAAAATAATGACGTTATCATTTTATTTTTCTATTTTGTTGATATGATAACTTGAAGTTACCATGGAAACAAATGGTTTCCATTAAATAGGTATATTCCAACAAGTACTAATAACACGTAGACAACTCTTTCGCATGCGCATTTCGTCTTACTTATTAACAATTGGCTCAATTTTGGGCGCTAGTCTGAGTACCTTTACAAGAATTGTATATTTTTAATTTTTTTTCAGTTTCTTGTTACCTATAAAATCTAGTAGACTATCGGATTATAAAACTATCTTGAAATGTATTGGCCAAAGGCGGTATGGAAAATTTTCATAGGCTTTTATAGAAGTGATTGAAACAATTAACTACAACTATCTAGTTGATTTTTATGCCTTGGTGTATTTGTTACTAAATGCGGCATATGCCTTTTGCATTTCTAAACCCCCAAATTTCCCCCTTTCTCCCACTAAGTGGCTGAACCATTATAAAGGAATTAATCCCTTCTTAGTTTGAGGAGGATATCTTTATCAGAAAGGTCTAAATACCTGAATAACCTTGCTCCGTCATTAGTCTTTTGTCCGGTAAAATGTCAATTTGCATGATAACAATGAATAATTCTTTTTATGTTGTTATTTTTCTATATATAGGTTAGATGATTTTGGTTGATTTCAGGTTTTAGCATTTGTAATGATAACCTTTAGGAAATACTATGTATATTTTTTTTATCTGAATCTTTTATTATTAAAGAGATTTGAAGATGATAAGGGATATTGGATAGATGATAGTTGACCGGATATACAATAAGGATAAAATTATTCCGGGAAGGCGGTCAATAAACAACAAAATAGTATAAAACTATTGTATTGTAGCCGACGTTTCGACCCAACTATGCAGGTCTTCGTCCATGCTAAATAAACAAGACACAGAAAAAAAATTATGAATACATAGGACAAAGAATATGAAGTGACTAGATAAAATATAAATGTCTGTAAACATTTAATGTGTATAGACAAGATGTAATACGGCTATTGACACTGATAGTATAGGTGGTTTGATAAGATGGGGTAAGACACATGAGTATGAGGGGATATGGTATGAGAATGGTGTACTATGAGTAGATATGAAGGCAAAAATAGGGCAGAGTTGAAGAGTGATTAATATATGATGGATTATGAATGTAGTGAATAAAGGTGCTTACCTTATGACAGGGATGGATGTCAGAGCCAGAGAAGGATTTATATAGGTATTTGATAAGAACCTTTTAATTATCTATGCAGTCTTAGATGTTAGAAATTATTATTACAATAGACTGTAGTAGAGCAAATAATCTAGTAACAGTGTGTATAAGGAATGAATAATAATCTGATGTATGATGAACTAATAGTATTATGAGGTATTGATGTAATCATATGATATGTGATGAAGTACAGCTAATACAGGTGAGTTTTTACAGGTTCAGTACAAATAATAGTGGTTTTTCATACATGTAGGTCATTCTATTAAATAAATAGTATTAGATGACGAAGACCTGCATAGTTGGGTCGAAACGTCGGCTACAATAAAATAGTTTTATACTATTTTGTAGTTTAAAAGTTGACCGCGTCCCCGGACTATTTTCATTCTTATGATAAGGGATAGTTTTATTTCATAATTAACTATTCAGTGAGTCAGACCATAGTCCTTTGGGATTTAAAGTATGAAACAGTGTGCTTGGTGTATATAAACACAAAAAAGGAAATAAGAAACAACTAGAGTGCAATGTTTCATATTCATTCGTGGTGTACATTAATTTCACTTCAGGATATTTAAATTTTAATCAGTCGTATGAGATTCAAATCAAAACAGATTCAAATCTATGGAAAAACGAAAAAAATGTTTTTTTGCACTAAGAAGGCTAACAATAAATAAATTAATGATCTCATTTCACGGGCTTCTACGTGAAAATGAACACGTGAAATATGTGACGATTGCACTGTCTTTCCTGTCAAGCCATTACTTTTCGACTGCAATCAAGTTGCTTACTATACCTATTACTCCGGCTCCGCTTCTTTATGACACTCGATTGCTCGAACTTTATAAATCATTTTATTTATTTTTTTGGTTTTTTGGGTTAAACTTTAAAAAAAAAAAAACTATGTACGCTTCTAGCGAAACCTTTTACTAACAGTCTAAGACTGCTTTTATACGTTATATCACGAATATGATTCTGTAGAGCTGTTCTAAAGGCCTAAAATAAGTATAACTTTCTTTTTGTATATTGAGCACTCAAGTCTTCATCATAAAACGCAGCGATATTTGGATTCTTCTCTTGTAGGGTATGCAAATCATTATTTATTTAAATCCAATCATATTAGTAGCGTGCTAATAGTGGAAAATTTCTCCACATGCCTTTTAATGAAAATATTTTTCTTTATTTTATAGCAAACACAGTTACTGGATGTATTTTAATGCACAGTTGTAAATTTAAATTTAATATTCAATAACCTACTGGTGAAAATACATGTTTTTTCTTTTTATTTCAAAGCTATTTGTATAAAGATCCTTATAATATCCAAATTTCGCCATATTTTCAAAAAAATAATTCATTTTGATACTGCTTTGTGCCGTTTCCTTATTACTTCGCTGATCTACTTTCTGTGACGATACCTTTTCTGGAAGAGTGTTTGTTATAAAAATGAACTTCACCATGTCTAATATCTATGCCTTACTTTTGAGATGCCGGATGGCTCTTTAAATGGTATGCGGAAATTTTTCCTCATCCTTTTCCTTGTGCTTAGTTGGAATGCGTTCTAAGGAAAATCCTTAGTAATCCTCTCTCCTTGGTCCAAATACTGTGCATTGTTTTTTTCTTTTCTTAGTATTTCAATTAAATATTTTTAAATACTTCTCATTTTCAAATATTTAATTAAGAAGCGACGAAAAATATAGGAAGTATTTAATATAAAATACTTTTATGGATGTGCAATGTGCGGTGTGCAATGTTTTCCCTAATCCACACTGCTTTGTCCCCTCTCCGGCACAGAGAGTGTCTCAGAGTTTCAAGTTTCTGCCGAGTCGCTCTTTAATAGTGCGCCACAGCTGGCTTGTCATTGCCACTAAGCCATTCAAGTCCTCTTCAGTTTATTGTGTCATATATTCAAGTACCGGACTTGAACTCAGCAATGCCGTTGTCACTATAATAAAATTTCTAAATTTCACAATTTCTTAAATTTTCTTAATATTCCCCCATTACATGTTATTAATTTATTGAAAAATACCAAAACGCAAATCCCAAGTAGTATCAAGTTAAACTAACCCAGTAACGCTTTCCCAATTTAGGCATCATCAGGATGTAAAAGAATTAAAATAGCCCTCACCATTTAGAATTTTAGACCAATTAGAATTTGATGGAAGTATAAAATCCCGAAGTTTTAAATCATGCTATGGTCATTCACTTCACTGTCCCATAAAACATTTCCAATATGTGTGGGACGAGTGAAAGAAGGGGGATTCGTTAGATTTTTTTTTCTTTAAATAAGCTTTCTTAAATAACTCGAAAAATTAAAACTTTAGAGAGAAACTAAGCTATGAAATAGAGTGAATTGTCTTCGAAAATTGCCTTCTTTATTTATTTTTTGTCCTATAAATTTAAAGATAGAGGTGGTGGAAAATTAAAGATCTGATTTTTCGCCTTAATTTTTACTATTTTTCACTTAAAAACAGGCGTGAAAATGCTTCAGTTTTGAAACTTAGCATAGTTGTAGCATACTAAAATTCCCCAAAGGAGTGGATGAATAGGAGGAAGGATCTATTTTTAGTTTATTTTAACAATATTGCTTAAATATTGAATTAAGCACCTTTATACAGATGGGTAATGGTAACATTGGATGTTCCATAATTTAAACTGTCTGAAACTGTCAAATATAGGCTTTCAGAAATTCTGCTTTAAAGCAGAATGTTATGCAATCACTGCAGCCCTAGACCATGTAATTCAAAGTAACGAGCGAAAATTTTCTATCTTCATGGACTCCCTATCCGCAACAATGGCTTTGAAAAATATGTATTCTAACGACCAGGTAATTGCAATAGCCCATGCATATTTCTCGATAATAAAAGATTTAAACAAACATCTAGTGCTTGTTTGGGTACCATCGCATGTGGTAATTTTCATTTCAGGAATGAAGTGGCGGACTATGCAGCCAAGGAAGCAGCATAATCATCATCCTTAGAAATAAGGAATATAAACTCGTACACTTCAACCGACATATCGAACTATCTGAAACGACAAGCTCAGTTGATGTGGGTCAGCTATGGGAAACAACAGATGAACAAAACAAATTGAAACAAATTAAATCCGAAATAAAACGCTGGAGGAGCTCTTACCGCAGTAAGTGAGGAGGTGGTAATAACAAGAATGAAAATTGGGCTCATGCGCCTTACGCATGGACACCTTATCGAAAGGGGCGCTCCCCAAAATGTGTACGGTTGTCAGTCAGCCGCATCTTAGAAGATTGTCCACGGTATGAAACATATTGTCAATGTTTGGGAACAGATCGAAAGCGCACAACGATCCTGGGAGATAACATTATAAATATCGACAAATTAATCAAATTTCTTAAAGATGTAAATCTGTTTAGTAAAATATAATATGACATTTAAAAAGACTAAATAGAAGGGGACACTAATAACCTGAGATGTGTGTCCGCAAACATTAAAACCTAACCTAACCTTGAGTTAGTCGAAAAACAACAAGAATATTCCTTTCAAATGAAAATAAACAGAAAACATAGTTTGAAGGTATGTATTCGTAGTTATGAGTTTTTACAACTGAAAGATATGTTGCATATTTTTTCTTTTTTCCGGGTGGAGTTATAGTCTACTGATATATTTCGCCGTTTAATATGGTGTTCTTAGAGACTTTCATATTGTTTCCTGAAGCACAGACTTGTTGCTGCTAGCCATGGTCTCCATAGTGCTGTGCCAGACTTCCCCTAGCTCCATACCAATCTTATTGGGGCGAGTTTAGAAGTGTGATGGCTTCAGCTCTCGGTCTATGGACCGTACCTACGGTGGGTACTCACCTCAAGATTTTCGATAAGATAAACGGGATAGGGTTATTACTCCTACGCCCAGAATCACTCATACAAGCCTACCTGTATTACTCGAAGAGGATGACTGGGGATGCGTGGCCATCAATCTACATTGCATTGCATTATAATTGCCTTTATGTGACATAGGTTGGTTTTGGTCTTGGATTGCTGGAGTGTTGGAAGTTAAGTTTGTTAACCCTAATTTTAGAGACTTTAGGCTTTATGCTTTAAGAATATTTCAATTATAGTCCAATGTAATCAAGATTTTTATTAAAAAGAGGGAGCCTACTCCATTTTTTGTTATTTAATAATTTATTTTCGCCAACGTTTCGTGATTCTGACCCGTCAAGGGTTAGAGCTCACGGGATCATCTACATTAAATGTTCTACAACCATCTACTTTTTTAATACTTTTTATGTTATAATTATATATGAATGATTAAAATTGATAAAAGGTTCTGTGTTTGGAACAACTTTATTGTCACACTCTTCTCTCTTGTATCTGTCTCTGATTCCAAAGTATTGTTATGTACGTTTTTAGAACTAGTGTGCCTCCTTACTATACGCTACATGTATATTTCAGCGGTATAAATAATTAAAAGATGGTTAAATGTCGTGAGTAATCAGAACATAGAGAAGAGGGGCGAAGAGGTTGAGGAAGAGGGGAGGTGACGGAACCTGAGGCAAATGGAGATAACATTGTTCCATGGCACGGTTACCTGTTACCTAGTAGCTGTTACCGATTGATCCAGCATAAATAGCAGCTGATTGTTCAAAGAGCAAACGTTGGCCTGTTTCTACATAATGAGCAGCCCTATCGGCCAATTGCAAACTCTCCGCTCCACTGTACCGCAGCACAGCCCATCTTCAATGGGTCATGTATTCCATTCTCTCAAACTTTGTCTTCATTGTTTATGACAACGAAAATGTATTTTTATTAATATAAAAAACAGTATATGGACAAAGATGAAGTTCCTGAGCTACAGTCCAAAAAACAAAACAATGAAAGTTAGCAAGTTGACGCTGCTACATCACTCCCCTCCTCTCGAAGTTAGACTTATGATTCTAAAGAAAACCAACATCAATTAAAATACGAAAGATTGTAAGTGCCAATAAAGTTAAATAATGTTTTATTTGCCAAATTTTAATATCTGCCAAAGCCATTCTTCAAAAGTTCATTGAACGTTTTAAAGATTGTGAAGGCGTAATGCCCGAACGTAGTTCACCCTATTAGGTATAGGTCAAATGATTTCTGGAAAATTTTCTCCAAGGCAATTATACCCTTTTGCATTTCAATCCTTCAATTATTATTTGGGCGGTGATGACAGCCTGTGTTAGTGCGTAGACCATATTAGTCTTTCAAGCCGGGCGAGTGAAAATTGGCGGACATATTTCTTGGCGGACATGTGGATTAGATCTAGAACGATCTATCACACGTGATAACAGGTTATTTGGATGTGTTATATTCATATACAGATACAAATAATTATTTTATTTAGAAAGTATAATTTAAATATGGTCGGTGTAACGCCAAAGTGACAGCGCAAAACTCCATATTTTGAGAAAACTGAGTTAAAGTTGAATTTTGTTAAATAGGGTTGTCTTTCCTTCGAAGTCGGTTTAATTTTTTTTATAAAATGTTTTTTATTTCATATTTTTTAGTGGCGGAAGATAATTTCTAATATAAGGCGGAAGGAAGCAATGCATTGATTTCTAAAACAAATGCTGTATGCTTTTTTTTTAATACAGATTTTAAGTGCATTTTGAACTTATTTCGGATTTTCGAAGTCTTTTTTTTTTTTTATTATTATTATTTATTTATTTTATTTTTTTATTCGGTACCCCTCTTTAGATACTACAAGTGAGTTTGGTTCATTAGTTGGTTGTTCTATCCACGGTAGGAAGGACTCGCGAAATAAAAGTCAGCCCACCCAGGTAGCGCTATACCACGTTCGTCTATCCAGGGTCTTAATATTATAATTATATCAATTTTAATCAACTTTGTATTATATAGTCACATTATCAATTTTATGAATATGCACAAAAAATTGAAAATCGTTTGCGGTGGGTGCAGTACAGACCTTTCAACACCCTGTCTACTTTGATTTTTTGTAAAGATCAATGTTCCATCAGGAAACACATAAAACTTTGTTTCCACAATGACAATCTTTTTCCTTTGCGGAATATTGTCTTCTTGTCTTCGTGTCTAGACTCTCTTATCGAGTGCGACCCTAGGGACGTTATCGTAACTTACAGAAAAAAAATTAGACAATTCACCATCATAGATGGAATTGGAGATGGAAGAAAATAATATTAAATTTTTTTAACGGGACGTATTTATTTCATGGCTGGAATAATAATAAGTCCATATTATGGTCAGTGAAGAATCCGCACAAGATTTTATGATTACATTGTATATTAATATCCGACAGTGATCGAGTGTATCCGTAAGCTGACAGAGGTGCCTGAATCCTTTGTTAACACGTTAACTGCGACGAGGGGTCATTTGACCCCTTGCGGTGGCTTCCTTTACTGCGAGCCATTAAACGTGTGTCTGTCGTTAACTGCGATGCTTGTCACGCATCCTGTTTTAATATTTTTCAGATTTTTTATTTTTTTTTTATAATGCACTACTTAATACTACTTATATATCGAAAAAAAATGTTAGGGGTCACTTGACCCCTTGTCGCATTATAGTTTAAATGTTTTCCTTAATGCGGCAAGGGGTCAAATGACCCCTTGGTCTTTTAATGCTCATTACACTTCATCTTACTATTGTTTTAGCATATTATATCAAATATTAATGAATATGTACATAAAAAATATTTTTTCTATTTCCGTAAATGTTTGAAAGCGGTGAAAGCGACAGTAATTTTCCGTGAATCACATTTATCTAAGGGTGAATCACAGATTCACCTTCCTTTCTTGTTCTTCGACTGATTCTACTTAGTATTTTTGACACCTGAGCTCTCATTTATTTGTCTCGATTCAGTAAATAATTTCGATACGTATTCACGTGGTAAGAAACTTGCCGATTTAGCCCTTTCATAGCGGAATTCAACTTCAAGCAAAGATGAAGGAACTAGTTCAAGTTTTGAAGATAGTTATGATTCATATAAGGAAGAAATGTTCGGGCTGTTATGAAAAGCTAAGAACAGCTATGAGCAGTGCAGAAGCCCAAAAAAAAGTGAAGAAGGTCCGGACATACTATGACGACTGTGACGACAACCGTCTCTTTGCTTGCAGTGCTTCAATGATAAACATTATAAAATGTAGTTTTCACGTGTTATTTTTTTTAATAATTTAATTTGTAATAATTAGGTTTATTTTTTTAAATAAACAAAAGCTACACCTATGTTCATTTATTTATAATAAAAACATAGGTTTGGTTTTATTTTTGATATCTGAATTCTTCCTTTCATGAATTATATATGCTGACAATTAAGTAAATTAAAACCATATAGTAAACATTTTATGATTGAACGTAAAAGGAAAGAAAAAAATTACTGTTAGTATACCATAGATGTTGTGGAAAAAATAAGTAATAAAAAAATATATTCAGAAGCAATAGAATTCAACCCTGCTTCTGTTACGAATTCTAGTATGTCAGGTATTTGTAAAAAAAATAGATTTCACTTTAAAACATTCATCAATGTTTACAGAGAGTTAATATTAATGTCTAATGGACAAGGGGTCAATCAGCCCCTTGACGCAGTTTAGCGGTGTGGTAGCAAGGGGTCATTTGACCCCTCGTCGCAGTTAACGAAAATCCCAGTTTATTTGCTTCGCAGCTAACGTGTTAAGGCCTCTAAATCAACTGAAAAAATAGCTTTTCCAGTACGTATTGAATTCCTTTTTAATGCGCATAGCGAACGGAATTCGGAAATCAAAATCTAATTTAAAACAATAATGGCTATGATTTTACGAACCTCTTTTAAAAAGGGTCATTAATGCTCGGCCTTTCTTTAAATTCTATGAATTTTGTGGTTTTATGATTATGCTGTCTATCCGTCGTTTAGACATTCATTTAGGATTTTTTACTCTTATAGGTATTTAATGTGCTTTAATCTTCTTAAATCTATAAAAAAAAATCTTTTAAGCAACCCAAAAAAATGTTCTTGAGTTTTATTTCTTGGCAAAATTTTCCAGGAACAGGGTTGAAACAACAATAACTTTGCCGGAACCATAAAGAAGTGTTTCATTTTTCAGAAAACGACAGTGATATTCCACTGATATTATATATCTTTATTATTAAAATCTATTGTTGAAAATGTATTTAAGGTTATGTATAAGGTTTGTTCCAACAAGCAATTAAACCACGTCAATAACTAACACACTTCACATGTTCCCCCCACTCTTTTAATTCTGAATTTAATTGGTTTGTTTTCCCAACCGGTTCATCGACCATTAAAACATTATTGAGCATTGCTTGAAATCAACCAATCAAATTTAGATAAAAAAACCGGGGATAGTACATGATCAGTTTGTTATTTATCAACGTGTTTTAATAGTTTGTTGGAGCATACTTTATGATATTTATGCCATATGTTACTCAAATAAGTAAATATGTTGAGCGATAATTAAATAATTATTTTCATATTTTTTCCCAATAACTTCTTTAATAAATTAAGAACCCAAAAAAGGTTTTAATGGGACCACATTGGGAAAATACTCTACAAGATGCAAAAGGTTTCGTTCCAATTGGTCCACCCATCTCGGAGTAATCGGTGGACATACATAGAAAAATGAAATTTTTGCTGTCACATCGCGGGCATAGGTAAATACAGTATAAAAATTTCTGTTAACAATAAAATCGTAATTATTAATTCGCAGCATGAGTGCATAATGTGCAATATGAAAATTAATGAAACACTGTATCGAATACGGCGAAAAAAAAAGCCGTATTAATTACGGTTTTTAAAATTTTAGTTCGCGAGAACTGACAAGAGATCGCATTGAAAACGTTGGTCGCGGTAGCCAGGAGGGGGGGGGGGGTAAAACCCCACCCGCCCACCCCCGCCGCTTCACCACATAATAAGGACTTTTTGAATATTTACCTTTGCGAGAGGTAATTAGCTTGGGAAAAAAAAACCCATAGTAATTAGTTAATGAAAATTAACGAGTGCGAGAGCTAACTGAAGCGCGGGGACAACTAGTTGGCGACGGTGGTGGTTCCTGGTGGCGTCGGGGAATTGTTGCAAACCCAAACAAATGGAAGCAGATAATCCGGGAGGATACGATTGAGGACTGGAGCCGACGGTGGTCAACCTCCCAGAAAGGGAGCACCCTCAGGAAATACTTTCCTACAGTTAAATCCCGGCTGTTGGCTAAATGGGTCCTCCCGGACTATTGGGTTTCACAATTCCTCACGGGGCATGGGGGTTTTAGAGCCCATCTCCATCGGCTTGGCCAGAACATAGACCCCCACTGTTCCACCTGTGGTGTTCCAGAGACTGTTGAGCACGTGGTCACGACCTGCACTGCATTCGATGGAATAAGGGCCAGGATGCTGAGAGCCACGGGACTTTTCGTCCTCACTGAGGAAGAGTTTCCCCAGCTGGTGAGCGAAGAGAATTTCCCACGGTTCAAGGAATTTATCTCAGGATGGAAAACGGCGTTGGGTCCGGCCCACTTCAACGTAGGAGCCCGGAGAAGAGGACCTGGGCCAAGAAGACAGCCATAGAAATAGAACAGACCTTCCGGCTCCTAGGGGCAGCTGTAGAAGTTGAAAATCAAAATAAATGGTTCACTAGCAGTAGTGGGTTGTTGCGCAGTCATGCGTAACTCCCCACCACTGCTATACCCGTATCGCCTGTGAGGCATGGAAGGGAGTAAATAAATAAATAAATAGAAAAAAAAAAAAAAAGGCACATACGTATCGAATTGAGTAACCTCCTCTTTCGAAGTCGGTTAAAAATACGAATAAATGTTTTCCAATTGTTTATTTAAGTAACAGTGAAGTTACATGTTAGAGGGGATAAGGGAAATAATAATCGATTTGACTTTGAAGCTCGAGTAAAAAGGACTATATTTTTTAACTAATAAAAAATTGTATTAATTTTTATGACAAGGGTACGCAGCCTATTTTATTGAAAATTGGGTTCACAGGTGAGTATAAACATATTTCATTACTGAATTGTTCTTAATTTAATTTGTAAAGTTAGATTGTATTGAAATTCTAAGTTTTAGATGTTCATCTTGAAAATGGCGTAGTGCCGAAACGTTGAAGAAAATTTTGTAATAGCTTAAGTTAATAAAAGGATCATTAAAACTTGACTAAAAATTAAAGATGTATTGATTTATTTAGTGAAGTATGTCATTTTTACTTTCACTTACCTATATATGAAACATATAGTAAGTGGAAGTATTGCGATCGTGAAAAATTTCGACTTCCGGTTTTCAACGGAAATACACGTTTTGGGGTCCCCTGAGTCCAAATAACCAAGTACCGCGAAATGGTCTGTGTGTCTGTGTGTGTGTGTGTGTGTGTGTGTGTGTGTGTGTGTGTGTGTGTGTGTGTGTGTGTGTGTGTGTGTGTGTGTGTGTGTGTGTGTGTGTGTGTGTGTGTTTGTGTGTGTGTGTGTGAACAGACTAGCTCAAAAACTATAGGCTGTACAAAACTGAAATTGGGTATTTGGTGTATGTATATGCCCGCAATGTGACAGCAAAAATTTCATCATAATTGCTCAAAGGGCGGGGGGTACTTTATTTAATAACTTTTTAAGTTTTTTTCGATTTTCTCAATAACGGCTCAAACGATTTTGATTAAACTGAGGATTTGATCTATTTATATGCCCGAGATATGACTGTGAAAAATTCATTAAAATTGATCAACCGGAGGGGGGACTTTACTTAATAAATTGTGTATCATTTTCACGGGTTTTTTGTTATTTACTCAAAAACGGTTTTGACAATTTTGATCAAACTGGGTATTTGATGTATGTATATGCCAAAGATGCGATAGCCAACATTACATCAAAATTGATCAACCGGAGGGGGGACTTTACTTAATAAATTTTGTATCATTTTCACGTGTTTTTTTTATTTACTCAAAAAGGCTATAACGATTTTAATCAAACTGGGTATTTGATGTATGTATATGCCTAAGATGTGATAGCCATCATTTCATCAAAATTGGTCAAACGGAGCGGATACATTATTTCATAATTTTTTTTCTAATTTTTACCTTTTTTTCGATGATCTCAAAAACGGCTTTAACGATTTTTATCAAATTAGTCATGTTAAATGAAAATTAGGTGTTCTTTAATATCAGGTAAGCTTTATCATTATTAAAATGTTCTGAGGGGGCTTTTTTTTGGGGGGGGGGTCTTTTTTGTTTGTTTGTTTCCTATAAAGTAACTTTGTTTTTGTTTATATGGAGAAACTAACTGTCTCTAGTTACGCCTAAAAATAAGAAATGGCTAAATATGAGATATGATAAAAATAAAGAAAACATAAAGAGGAGAAAAAAAATAAAAATATTCAGTCAACTCATAAAACTCGATGAGTCCTCGCATGCGGAGTACGCCATTAATGACAGACCATTGTTCATAATTAAAGCCGTTCTGTTCATTTGAGATGTGGCAATTGACAAAACGCATTAATTTCTAATCTAAGTAAGTTGGTAAGTGAAAGTTGTGTATTGCGCGCACGCACCAGATTTTTAAAATTGATGCCAGTCATCAAATCTTCAGGATATATTTGACTGCAACAATAATTATAAATAAATCCAAAAGAAACCCAAATGTATTTCTATAATCAACGAGGATCTGATAGTTGACTGAATATAAATATACACTGGCTGAATCTAATCATAAGGTCATTAAACCTCGAATCAAAGTTAAACATTTGTAATAATTTTGATTATCCCTAATGTTTTTGTTTACTCTGAGTAATAAATAACAAAATTACTCTGAATATTTAATAAAAGTATTCATGCATTCGTTAAAATTAATTGTGATTACTAGGATAACGCAAGGGATCGTAAAATCGCAAAATAGCCTTAATTATTTATTATCTTTCAAATAAAACGGAGGCTTTCCGACTTAATCCTTATTTTTAGAAAAATGTTTACTATTTAGAATGTATCCATAATTCATCGATGTAGCATAATTTATTTCGTCTGCTTTTCTCACTGCTAAATAATAATTAATATCTGATTTTTTTATTTTGAATTGCGCTTTTGCAGTTGATTAACTTGAAATTTATAAAATTTGTTCGGTTCCTACGGATTCATTGAAACGCAGTTCAATAACCGTTCCTCGAACCCATTCTCGATGTTCTATTAATTAAGAAATATAGACTATCAGTGAGATGGAAGGTGAGCTAATTAACTTACTAATCAGCTTTTCCAGTTCAAACATCTTTATCATGATCATTCTTGAAAGGTATTGAAATTCTCGACTGGGGAGAATTATTTTATGCAAAGATACGGTTGAAAAGATATAATTTAAACTGAATTAGTTCTGCTTGACGATTATCTGAATTGGAATTATTGTAGCAGCAGGTGGAGTGGGGGGGGGGGAATTGTCGAAATGTTTGATAACGATTGGACAGAAGCCCGCCGGTGGAAGTGATATTTACCTTGGATCGATACAGAACGAACTTTGCTACGAGAGCTTCAAAATGTTATTTGTGTCAGGGAACTAAAGGTGACAACCGTGAAGTAAAGTCAACATCCCAAAAATATAATGAAGCAATGATAAAATTTGTCATCATGCATTTATCACGATATCTTAACCTTGTTATTATAATTTAAATGTATAAATTATTATATTTATATGAACATTATATTATTATAATATTGTATATGTTATTTACATTAAATTATGTTTGAATTAAATATTTTGATTGCTGCAAATTATGGAAAATTTCACTAAATTATGACAAATCCAAACACATAACGTTTACTCTTAAAAAAACACTAGCCCTCCAATTAATATAGAAAATGTCCAAATTTCTCAAACTGACACTACATCGGTTTTAGTTTTGACAGAAGGACGATAGCTTAAGACGGAATGAAAGACAAAACAAACGTTACTTTTTTCTAAAACTTCAAAACTGGGACTGAGACAAAAATATAAAAGTACTCTTCACATATATATGGAACAGCCAAAAAGACACAACTCAAAGACTTCAGACCTTTCAATGAAAACTGTTAGGACTCACAGTAAAAGCACCGTAGTACGTGACTAACAAAACTCTACATACTGAATTAAAAAGTAGAAACCCAATTATTTTCCTTCTGAGACCACAATATTGTCCTCTCATAAATAGTCCGCAATATGAAAATAAAGGGGCTCTACCACTCGTTTGGAAAACAGAAAAAAAGTGACTTAATTTGATCGTTGATCTTTTCTACTCCATTTAGAAAAATTGAACCACGGTCTTAAACTATGGATAATCCGCATAAATCACAACACCAGAACACACAAGAGAGTCACAATGGCTTGTAACTCCAAAAAATTATATTCTACATTAGAATTATATTTTATTTATTCTATTTGATATTATTTTTAATGTTTCATTGGCGTGACTAAATTTTACTAGTAATAGTTGTAGAATCCAACCATGTAATTATGACATTTTTTGTATTTTAAATATTTACATGAAATTTTTTTATTGCTAATATATTAAAATAGTTGTGTAAAAATGCCAAACTTGTAAATGATTACAGCTAAATGTCGACGGAAAGTATCGCTTTTAATAAAAATAAAATAAATTCCTCTTTTCTTAAATAAATAAATAAATTTCTCCCCTTTTTAATTTAAAAAGGGAAGATATTCAAATAAAGTCTTTATTTAAAAAATCGAAATAAAGTACTGTAACTCGTCATGCCAAGGGTTTCTTTTTTATTCCAAACTTCCCTTTTCCGTTATTGATTTGAAATTAATAATATTCAAAGCCCTTCCTAACTATTGGAGCATCAAGTGACCGGAAACTGAAAAAGTTCTCTCCATTACGAGAAGGCCAATTCTTAAGCTTCTTTTCGTTCTCCGTCAATAGCTCAATTATTTCAGGGAATTCGGCAATAATGGTAGAGAACCGTTTGGCATAATACAATTTTTTTTTCTAAACGTATAAAAATACTTTGTAACAAAGAGCGTAACACCAATGTGGTTTTAAATAATTTTTTGACTTAAAATTATAAAACAAACAATTAAAACTCCAATTTGAAACAGCATTTCAAAACAGTGACTCAAACGTAACCTTGTGCTCCGATGTTCAAGGCAAGAAAGACTAAGACTCTAGGCGACCGCTTCTTATTTATTGACCCCGATATGGGCACACTCAAAAAGGGATAGAACATTCCAAAACATTTTACGCATACTAATACATGACTGTCATCATTCCGGGTAGTTCTAGAACTTGTACTGTATAACATAATTAAACATCTGTTTTGGTTTCACGTCACAATAGGAAGCTATTTTGAAATAGCGGTTCGCATATACATTGTAATATACCCTAATAAGTTCTTGTTTTTCTTGGCTGTTTCAGGACTTAATCTACTTATACATGGTGTATAAATATATATTTCTTTTTAAGTTTTTAATTTTTATTAAATTTTTTTTTCACCTTCTAATTGAAATTTACGAAACTCGGGAAATTCAGTGATTTATTGACTAGCTGTATATTCACATATGCGAGGAAGAGTAAATGTATACAGGTTGGAAGTAGATCCGGAAAAACAGAAAATATTTTTAACATTATTTTTTAATCAAGGGCATGTGTGTCTTAGACAAACTGATGGTTGTGGAAACTTAAAAATATACTACTATCCCTGGAAGCCGAAAACGTTGCTGAGTAAAGAAATTATTGAAAATATGGAAGATATTCATTCATTAATGATTTAGATGGCTGTGGCAATCGGGCATGGCGAATTCATCTGGTCTTGATTTTATTTATCAGGAAAGAACTTTTTTTATCCCGATACGCCTAATTCTTCTTCTAATGGTAAATCAGAAAACAAAATAAAACATTACGTACATCAAGAGTAATATGGTATATTTGATCGTGGTGAAAGTAAACAGAGATGTACGAACTATTTAAAGTGGTCCCGAGTAAAAAGATCAGCTGAAGGTTCGTTTACGCGTTTTGAGCGAACGTGAAGAGCGCACACAGGGGTATTTGACCCGAAAAGCTGGCCAAAACTATTTCCTTCCATTTTATTAATTCAAAAGTCCTCAAAATGGCGTCTATATTTGTAATAGACATTAAAAATGCTTTAAGGAGAAAATTTTCATAAAATTAATGTTTACATAAATCCACCGACTGTGAAATAGGCATCCATGGGTTTACAATTTATGTTCATATTATTTTCTCTTTATGCATTGCACCCATGAAATATGCTTGTAACTAATTAAAGATTTATTATCATTTATCTATTACTATTATTTTAAAAAATGAAAATAGTGTAAAATAGGTGAATATAAAAAGTTATGGTGATAAAGAAAAACAATGTGTTTTCCTAATTCATTTAGAATTGTTTAATACCTCTTCAAAACACAACTTATATCCGAGGAAGAAACGCACCAACCTTTCTTAAAAATGCATATTAAATTTAATTATTCATTATTCACTTTCCTCGTCACTTAATGAACTTTCGGAATCACCACTATCGGTTAAGTTGGTTGGGGGAGACAACATTTCTAAAGTTTCCTTACAAAACCTGATACCTTTTTTCTTGAACTTCTCATACCTGTGATAACTGGATCTGATGTCAATATTAATCTATTAATTACATCCAGATTGCACTCTATCCGGTAAAATTTTCTGGTCTTATTTTCTCTATAAACCCGGAAATGGTTATTTCGAGTTTCTGCTGCTTCCTCAGATAAAAGACCAATATGAAGTAGAGGGCTTTTTATCACTTCAAAACCATCTCTTAAAATTTTGTGAACAGATGGTGTCATAGCATACCATTGATAAATCCGTTGTAAATTTTAAAGTAACAAATGATTTTTCAGAGCGTCCACCAGATCTTGAGCTTTTAATTGATATCGTCCCACTTAGCCATTTCTTGTTGCTGTTTCAAAAACATTTCTTTTCCTTGAAGAAGCATTCCATCTTACTTAGAAATCATGCCTCAAAATTAAGCATTTATGTTTTAGCTGTTTCACCTGCTCTAGGCTATTAGCTAGGCAATATTTCCCAATGAGAAAAGACTACGAAAATTCCTTATTTTTTTTTTAAAGCTAATGCTTTCGACTTTAAAAATATGTCAAATAATTCCCTTCTAGTTATTATTATTATTCCAGAAGATCCTAAAATATAAATAAATGAAAATATGACAAAATTGTTTTTGTTTTATTATTTAATGAAATTGACATTTTAGTAATAAAAAATTATAAGTCTCCGAATCGCAGATATTCGCAGAATTTTTTTCAAGAAACATAATCAACGATAACTATACATTATCATAAAAAATATTTCGTTGCCCAGAAATGCCCAAAAGTATAACTTTTTAACCTTCAAATTTAATTTTTAGCTCTAAAATATACCTACCAACAAAACAAAAAGATATTGATACTAGTATTGAATACAAAATAATTATAACTATGTGAATAACAAGTACAAACCTTGCCTCGAACTATCCATCATATGATAACGCCGATACTTCAGTAAGAACAAAGAAAATTAATATATTTTGTAGAACAATACTTATGAGCACAGACGAGTTAAAGGATAAGGTCAGATTTGAATTAGAATAGCCGCCGGATTAAGGGCCTGGAAGAGATAAGAATCATGTTGCATGATCCCACAGGTCCTCTACTTCACCTTCGAGTCATTATTTACCAGAAATTTCAAACTTCAAAAAATGGGTTTTGGCCAGCTTTTAGGGCCAAATACCCCTGTGTGGAGCGGAACGAATTGATCTAATATTGTTGAATTATATTTAGTTGTAATCTTAGTTTTTACTTTCACTTACCTAAAAGTAATACGCTTGCGTATGGGTTGTCTACGTATTTTAATTGTGTGTTAAAATATGCCTATTTAACGAAAACCATTTGTTTTCATGGGAACAAAATACCATTTTCGTTTACTCCTTTTTAACGAAAGTAGCGAGGGGAAGTCTAAAGAATCTATCTAACTATTGTTGAATTATGTTTAGTGGTAATCTTATTTTGTTAATGTAATTATTTAGGCAACAATATAACCTTTTAGTTTGTTTGTTTAACGTCACTTTATGCCACGACGGCTAATTGGACGAGGCTACAGTGGGAGTCCTAAAATTTGCCTATCCAGGTATAATTAGGATAGGGATCTTTAAGGACTACCTGACATCGTACAGGCTCAGAACCTCCATTTTACGTCCTACGCGAGGGACGGCATTGCTAAGGATTTTTTATACCCATTAAAAAAACCTAGGACCACCGCTGGGCGCGAACCTGTGACCTTTAGTAATAACAATTTAGTAAAAATATGTTAAAAGCAGATGTTTGATAAAATACATACAAGGCTTTATGTAAGTAACATTTACGGTTTCATGATCGGGTGTATTGGGCCTTAAGTTATTGTAAAATACATCATACGAAGTTAATTCGATCGCCGAGGGAGGGCACCAAGTTGTATTTTGAAGTATCAATATTAGCAGAACCAGCACACTCTGGACTCCCGCCTGAGAACACACTTGGGCAAATATTTACTGCAAACATTATCGTACAATCTCTGATCAAGGCACCATCGGCCCCCTCATAGCCAATTCCGTTTTTCTAAATGGAATACGATATCCATTACTGCCTCATGTTGTCTCGATCATTTAAGAATTAGGTTTTTTGATATTTGTTTGTGATGATTTCTCATATTTCTGGCTATAAGTTTTTTCTTAAAGATTGTTGGGTGTCTAAGATATTATTAAGAGTATTTATATCCATCGGAGTTATTCATATGTTTCAAGATTTATTATTCAAGATTTTAGTTACACCGAAGACTTTAAGCGGCCCTTTTTAAGTAATAAGGTTTATCTCGGATGCAGCAGTCTTGATGTAACCACAAATATATGCCACAAACTGACTCTTTATGAACGAGAAAAAGGATCTTTTATGCAACACTCCATCCCAAATGATTTAAAATGACTGAAATAAGAAACGTTTGGTGGCAATTAAGGGAGAAAGGAATAGATATTATTTTCATATGGTCCTCCTCACGCTGCGGAATTACTGGAAATGAGCTAGCAGATCAAGCAGCACGTCTAGCGAGAATTCCAGAAGCCAGTGATGTGACAATCATAAATAAAATTCCTTTAGATGACTTCTTGAAAACAATAAGACTTGAAATTCATATAATGTGGCAGGTCAAATGGAACCAACAAGAATCCAAACTAAAGGAATTAAAGAAGAACCCGAATCAATGGACCACTTTCAACAGAAATCGCTTAGAGAGGAAACTCCCCTTTGTCGGCTAAGAATAGGCCACTGTATGTTCTCGCATGCTAAAAGGTCTTGAACCTCCTACATGCAAAGTGGAAGTAACAGTACAGCACCTTCTACAGAATTGCAAAGTCTTTGAAAAACTAAGAAAAAAATTAGATTTGGGATCATCTTTAGAGAAAAATCTTGTAGACGATGATACAGCAGTAAAAAAAAAAAAAATACCATGTTTAAAAATAACAAAGTACTACCAAAAAATAGAGATGTTGCCAATGACACTTCAGGATAGTGGCAACAAAAAACCAAATAAATAAATAATAAAATATATTTTAAACCAACGATTTACTTATTATAAAATTATAATAATTAATTTGTTATACATTATAACAAAGACTTTTTTATATTTAATAACTAGCTATATATCCCGGTTTCACCCAGGAAATTTGATTTTTCTAATGAAACGGTCGATTTCGTAAGAAACCAATGTAAAGCGAGGTCATAACGATTTTTATAACATTAAAGAAAATACCCAGAGATTGATTGAAGTTAGGCAATTTTAATATGAACAGGTGTTCGCAGTTGGTATGAAAGAAACACTGAGCGAAATTTGGAAAATTAAGGACAAACGGTATGGATTTCTATAAATAACAAACAACAGAATTTCATCTTTATTTGTATAGATTACCCTGAGGGAAATTTAATTATTATGTTAAACTTTTTTAAAAAATAATATTACGGAGATTTAAAACACAGTTTAGTTACGAAGGCTAAAAACATACATATTCTGCGGCAAAGTTTTGCCTAACTGTTCACAGTAACTTTGCAAGCTGTCTGGGGGCGAAACTACCAAGCTATTATATATATTACTGCTGAATTATAACTTAATACCCCTCATCTAACCTAAGAGATGAGCTATTCTCTTTCGATTGCCTCCTGGTTTATCCTGTGGTTTTATTAAGTAATTAATAGCGGTAAACTTTTAAAATCGTTGAAGTTGTAACGAGAACCAAAACAAAACACAAACATATATTATTTTAAATAGTTCTAGACTTGTTTTTTGAGTTTGTTCTGAAGCTCAATCTCTTTTATAGTTTTTGCTAATGTTAAATTAATAAGTTTTGTCGAGTATAATTTATTTGGAACCTATATTTTAGAAGGTATTTAACTGGTTGGATACTATCGTTACGATTCTGCCCTAAGGCGGCTTCGAAAACTCTGAGTGGTCATCCATGTGTAAATTCGCGGGGCGCTATTCGAACTGCACTCTGGTTTCATTTTCTCACAATAGCATGTATTAAAAAAATATTATTTCAAAAGTTGTTTCCACAATTGGAATACCCTTCCACAAAAATTTTATTGTTGTTTTGTGTTGGCTGCTTCTTCTTTTTTAGCGAAATTGCAACTTGTTGATTCCTTTTTTGCCCATTATTCCGAAAAAAAAAAAATGGAACCATACTAATATCACGTTTTTTTCTTCAATTTTTATAATTTCAGCAAGGAATTTTTATCTCTAATTATTCAGTTACTTATATTCGAGTAATTGATATTGAGCAATTTTTGTTTGTGATTTCAATAATGGACTTACATGGAAGCTGTTGCTTCTCTAGTGAATGTGGGAGCTCTCACCAGTTTTTTATTTCAATTTTAATATTGTGTTAAATCATTCGGCTGCTAATTCGAATCTAACTAATCCTACACATTCCGTTATCCGAACACTCCCCCTCTGCCCTTCAACAAAACTCGGTGATTGGATTGAGAGTATTTATACAATTAAACTTTTTTTTTTATTCTTTACAAAACCCAGTCAATAGTAAAAACCCATTACCTGTTGTCAGGATTAAATTCCGGTTACTGAATACAAATTTTAATTGCCCATAAAAAATAAGAGCTGTATTTGTTTTACTTCTTTCTTCAAGTATAATTATTGAATTATATTTTTATTTAATTAATCTACGCTATTTCCTAATTAAAACATAATTTAAAAAATTAATTTACTATGATTCGTATTGTAACACTTATGTGGGTTAAACATTTTTTATTGAACGGAAACAACAATTTACAGTGCCACACAAATAATTAAGCTTATGCGTCATAAATTGTAACATAAGAAGAGACGGACAATTAGTCCATCGCAAAGGTTTTTGTAAAGAATATTGAAAAGTAAAACCTTTCATTCATGTTACAACTTATGACGTTTTATCCACAATATCCAATTTTCAATGTTTTCTATCAATCCAATCTCCTGCTCGGAGTTTTCTAAATGTCATGCCATTTGCAGTTAAGCCCTCTTCTTTTTTCGTTGGTCAGAGATTTTTATCCATCCGCAAAATATGGCCATGCCACATTCTCATTGTAGTTCTGATCTGGATGTACCGTTTTTCGAGGTGAATTCTAGGTGTTCAGCACCTATAAAATATTTTAAGTTGCCTTCGAGTCTTTTTCAAAAACAGCTGTTGGTGATAAAAGGTTATGCACGTGCTTTATTTTCTCTCTATGTTTTAAAAGTTTTATTTAATGTTTTAAGTGATAAAATTAAGTTATTTTTACTGCTTTCACTTCATATTAGTAAGTATAACAAGTGTGCGATTGAAGGAAGTGAATCTTTTAGTGAAGCGGGTTCATCCGCTTAAACAATGAATGAACCGCAAGGTTCTAGTGGTGTACCTATTGAAATAGACAATAGTGATGGTAAGGGCCACGAAACAATCTCTTGGGAGGTTGTTTCAGGTAGGAAAAGACAAATGGTATCGGAAAGAGACCCTCGGAAGCATCCTAAGGTTAGTGATACAATTATTTTACAAAATAGTTTCGCGCCTTTATCGAACCTAAAAGAAGATTCCCAGCCACCAAATAAGCCACCTTTAAACACTAAACCTCCACCAATACACTTAAGTGATGTTAAAGACTATAGAGCGCTAGTAACCTTCC
The DNA here is from genome assembly GCA_911387785.2 of Aelia acuminata. Taxonomy (NCBI): domain Eukaryota; kingdom Metazoa; phylum Arthropoda; class Insecta; order Hemiptera; family Pentatomidae; genus Aelia; species Aelia acuminata. The sequence continues at coordinate 126,585,781 of OU426979.1, read as the reverse complement.
TTCAAAATGAAGGTGGCCCCAACAGCTTCAGGCTGAAAACATCTGTGAGGGGGGTTAGTGTCTATCCAGAAAATGCAGACGTGTATCGAAAGTTTGTTACCAGTCTAAGAAAAGGAGGTGCAGACTTTCTTACGTACCAACTCCAGGAAGATAAAAGCCCTCGAGTGGTCTTAAAAAACCTTCACTTCGCTACACCCGTAGAAATCATCAAACAAGAACTAGCAAACTACGGCTATGAAGCTACAAGTGTAGTGAATGTTATTTCACGCTACAAAACTCCACTCCCAATGTTTTTTGTTGACGTGTCAAAAGCAACATTCAACGAAAAAATCTTTGAAATAAATTCTTTATACTATGCGCAGGTGAAAATAGAAGAGCCACGTAAGAAAAGAATGATCCCTCAATGCGTGCGATGTCAAGAGTATGGGCACACGAAAACATATTGCAACCACCCCCCGAAATGCGTGAGATGCGGTATGGCCCACGAAAGTTCGTCATGTACCAAGACCCGAGAAACTGCGGCAAGATGTGCTAACTGCAATGGACCACATCCCGCTAATTACAGGGGCTGCATAACGCTGAAGGAGCTGAGGAAACGTCGCAGCATCCACAACATTCTTCAGAGGCCCCCGAAAGTGCAGGCCCCACCACCACCCAACCTCGATGAGTTTCCCGTTCTACCTCAGCCGCAACAGCGTCAGCCACTTCAATCAGGCCCGAGACTGCAACAACAGAGGCAGCGACCAGCTCCAGCACCACCGCAACAGGAATTTACAGGTATGAGTGGGAATTTTATCCACCCGGCTCCCCCAATTGAAAATGGCTCAGGTCAGATATTAAATTTGATTAATGGACTGAATAACCTCATCCAGCCCCTCTTTGGTCTACTTCAACAACTCTCGCAAGCTACCCTCGCCCTGAGCCAGCAATATGCCCCTTAATCAGTCAACTGTGGGCTCCATGTCTGTTATACTGTGGAATGCAAACGGACTGAATCAACACAGGACTGAATTGGACATATACTTACACGAGAAACGCATTGACATAGCACTCATGACAGAAACACATTTGACACCACATTCTAGATTTTACATTCAGGGTTATAAAATCTACCGGACAGACCACCCGGACGATACTGCACACGGAGGCACTGCCATACTCATCAGAACAACACTCAAACACAACTTGATACAAATACCCATAACACCGCACATCCAAGCTACAGCAATATCACTATTTACTAAACATCAAAACATTACTTTTGCTGCGGTTTACTGCCCTCCTAGGTATGTCTTGTCGTCTGCAATGTTTAGTGACTTCCTTAAAAGTCTAGGTAGATGCTTCATTGCAGGAGGTGACTTTAATGCTAAACATGAGTTCTGGGGCTCAAGACTGTCTACCCCCAGAGGAAGGAACCTAAGGTATGTTCTTCACGAGCTTTCATTAGACACCATATCACCTGCCGGCACCCCTCCGGAGGGAGGATGATTCATGGGCCGTGGCTGACGGAGAAAAATCAGAACTCTTCGCTGACTACCTATCGTCTGTTTTTATACCACACTTAGAACTCACAAATACTGAACACGATAGCCATGTACATAACACTCTAGACATACCACTTCAACTTACACCACCTCCCCCTTCCTTCACACCAGCACAGGTCGCTGAACATTTCAAAAAGTTACCTAAAAGAAAAGTGCTCCAGCAAATGCCCAGGAAAGCTCTTGTGTTTCTGACGACTATTTACAATGCAATACTGAGAACAACTAAATTCCCGTTACAATGGAAATACTCTCACATAACTATGATTCAAAAGCCAAACAAAGACAAAAACTTGCCCTCATCATATCGACCAATCAGTTTACTTCCAATCTGCTCTAAAATTTTCGAAAGTCTATTGTACAAAAGACTTATTGACATACTAACAAACTTGCATATAATACCAGACCATCAATTTGGATTCAGGACACACCACTCAACTATACATCAACTACACAGAGTCACAGACTACATATCCACGGCACTAGAGCAGAAATTATATACGACTGGTGTATTTCTGGATGTTGCTCAAGCGTTCGACAGAGTGTGGCACCAGGGACTTCTCTATAAACTCAAGATAATACTTCCACCTACCTACTATCTTATTCTTCAATCCTTCCTTACTGACAGATTTTTCTCCGTTAGACAGGGTTCAGAGATGTCTTCTATACGGTCAATCGCAGCAGGAGTACCTCAAGGTTCCGTGCTCGCCCCATTACTCTACATTACGTACACACACGACATTCCTTGCAACCCTGAAATTTTAACAGCAACATACGCTGACGACACAGAAATCCTAACAAGGCACGAAAATCCAACCCATGCATCACAGAACCTTCAACATTATTTGACAAAATTACATGACTGGTTTAAACTTTGGAAAATCCGACTAAATCACGACAAATCACAGCACATAACCTTTACTCTTCGACGTGAAACGTGCCCTCCTGTTTTCCTTGACAATACACAGATACCACAGACAGACACAGTACACTACCTTGGTTTGACATTTGATCGAAGGATGACATGGGGTCCACATATTAAGAAAAAAAGGAAAACGTTAAACCAAAGATTAAAACTTCTTTACTCACTTCTTTCAAAGCATTCAAAACTAAAACTAAGACAGAAATTAAACACCTACACTTACTTACTGAAACCTATTTGGACCTATGCATCACAAATATATGGGACGGCTAAAAAGACACATATTAACAAACTACAAATCTTTCAGGCAAAAACATTCAGAACAATCACTAAAGCACCATGGTATGTTAGCAACATAACTTTACATACCGACCTACACATACCGACTGTCAACGAACACATACGAACCCACTACAAAAGATTCCATGACAAATTACAAGGACACCCCAACTCACTCATTAATGACATGGCCACAACTGTGATGCCAGGTACCGCCCGTAGAAGGCTAAAGAGGAGCTGGATGAGGGACCTCCTCGTCTAGTGATCAAACGTAGTAACATTCAAGCCAGGAGGAGATGCCGCTGGGTAGAGCTCCCCCTCATGCCTCTCATGCCATTATTATAAATTTACTGTCAGCAAATTCACTGGTTGTTACTATTATATTAATTAACAGGTGTGAATAAAGATTAAAAGTTAAAAAAAAAAAAAAAAAAAAGTTGCCTTCGAATTAATTTTCTCCATTTTAGTATTTCGTTGTTTAAAATTAATTAAATGGGATCAGTGATTGTCGAATGTTCTTCTTTTGTTAATTAAGTTCAGCTGTTATGCCAAACGAACTTTTTTTAATATACACCGAAGTTAATGAAAATAAATATAATTTTTAAGTTAATTAATTCTTTTTTTCCAAGTTCATAAAAAATATACTGTATTAAAACAATAATAAAGTGATATTAAAACAATAATAACAATAAAAAAGTGAACATGGATGCAGCGAACGTAGAGAGCGGAGGAATGGCCGGTATTATGTTGCTGATCCTGGTAAAATAAAAGTTGAGCTCCTTGGAAGCTCTTAATAATTTATTGGGCTCCTTATCTGTGGAGGTCCGGTAGCCCTAACTCCCCCCGGAGCATTTTGGAAATTACGACCACGACTAGGGGGAGGGGGCAATTATATAATTACCATCCTTATATAGTCCTTTTGTATTTATTATATACTGCGCTAGGGGGCCCTGATTTACAATCTGCTAAAGGGTCGGGAATTAGGGCCGCTTTGTTCCTCTTCCCTGGGTCAGTTAATTTTAATAACTGCCCTATTGTTAGCGGATAAATATTTTCAGAGAGGGAGGTTTTTTTTTTTTTAATTATTTTTCAACTATTAATTACTGGTCAGCACATTTTGGTAGAAAAAGTTTAATAAAAAATAGCCATGCAATTCGTCGATGGTTTTGCTTTCACTTACCGTTTTGGGGTTCTGAACTGACTAGCTCAAAAACGTCGAACCTTACGGAACTTAAATTATTAAATAAATTTGTGGTAGGCTTGTGCCCGTGATATGACAATAAAAGTTAACGAATGTGGTGGCACTTTATTTAATAAATCTTATCGCATGTTAATCGATTTTCTCAAAAACTGCTGTAATGTTTTTGAATCAACTCGTCATGTTTAATACGGATCAAGTTTTCTTTAATATAGGGTAGGTGTGATCATAGAAATGTTCTGATGGAGCTTCAATGGTGAAGAAAACCCTTGATTTTGTTTGGATGGCTGTATGTAATATAATGCCAGGTAATAAGAAATGACTAAATATACAATATGAAAGTATTTCACAAACCTATATTGGGGGATAAATGACAAATATTTTCCCAAGAAAAAAATTACTATTACCGTTAATAAGTTAACAGGTTAGGTGTAATGCGCATGCGATAAAGTTTTCAACGTCCAACAATAAAAACTGGATTTTTTTTATTGTTTATTTCAAAAGGTGTCATAAAGTTTTTTGTTGCAATGTATTTAAAAATATATGTAAAAACCTGACATAGAAAGGGCAGAGAAAATAGGGGGAAAGGGTATTTGTTACACAGCTGTAGTTCGAAAACTCAAAAACTTTACGGTATTCTAGATTTTAGGACCTACTAAATAGAACTTTAAGTAGTTCCAAATTTTTTTTTTTTTTTTTTTTTTTTTTTTTTTTTTTTTTTTTTTTTTTTTTTTTTTTTTTTTTTTTTTTTTTAAGAAACAGAGGTTTTATCGATTTAAGCAGAATATGAAATTATTCCTGTCGTTTCAGTATTCTAAACAAAATATTACTTCTGTTAAAAAGACAAATAAATAAGGAGATACATTTTGTGTGTATAAATTAGTTTAGAATTAATGTAATTTAGTTATCCCTTCAAAAGAGATCGGCTTAGGAGGCCATTTCCCAAAAATGCAGAGCTGGGGTTGGTTCCTTAGCAAATTGGTTGTTCTAAAATGTCAATAAATAATCTAAAATAAATAAGTCTGATTTCGAACTTTTTAGTTAGATAAATACTTTCTTTTTTTACATTTAGTTTCCTACCTTAAATTTATAAGGTGTGTGTTAAATTATTGGTAATTAAAATAGTAATTGTTAATTCAAAATTTGACGTTTTTTTTTTTCGATTGTTGTTTCCTATTGCGCTGACAATAAACTAGACGCCCCCTGGTGAAAAGATCCTTTCGTCGATTATTGGGCACGCCCTGCTGTCGGGAGCTGTAAAACGGTGGACACAGCTTACACCTGTCACTGAATTAGGCCGCCAGTTGGCGAGCTCCCACGGTCCGGTTCTCTGTTTGTCACCCGATCACTGTTCCAATAATGTAACCGCTTAGTTACGAGTGTGGAACATTGGTAGGTGTTCCTGTTAATCGAACGGTTTGCAGGATTAAGACGCATGCAATAAAAACCACTTTCATTATTAACAAAATAACTGATATAAATTATATACAAACTATAATACCTTTAAAAACCTATTTATAACAAATCCATTATAAACAGATAGAAAAGCCATAGCAAATTAACAATATAAATGAAAAGTCCGCTCATATCACGTGGTTAGTAACCGGCTTACAGTTCGATTGATCGACCAATTTATTTCTTAATAAATTTGTCTGTTCTTTTGATCTCATCTAGCTTTTTTTCGCCATTTGCTACGTAGACTAAGTCACCTTCTTGAAATTGATATTCTCATCTGTTCAAGTCTTCTGAATTATCTTCTGAAAGCTTCGTTTCTATCCTCTTTCAAAATATTTTCTTGTTTTAGTTGCTTATGTATGATTTCAGATGTCGCACAGTGGGGAGAGTCTACATTCCTGTCGGACATCGGCTATAACTTTCCAAGAAATATCCCTGGACGTCTCAAATTTTGTCTGTATATGTTTTCGAGAATGCAGATTCCTAATTTATGTCATTTTATTCATGGTCATATCATCAGAATCATAATTAATTTTTATAACTACATACATATAGTATATATTATAATTATAAAATATATTAGTATGAATTCAACATGCTCAGAAAATTTTATTTTAAAATTAATTGGTTATAAAAATTACGTTTGTAATGTTATGTTGCAATAGTAATATATAGATATCTATAATTTAATACATATTAATTTAACCATCATTTTGGGTAACTACCTATTTTTTAAATTATTTAAAATAATTTAAAAATAGGTGGTTACCCAAAATGATGGTTAAATTAATATAAAATAATTTAAAGAATTGACGAACGCCAACATATGCCCAAAGTTGGACAAAAATTGTCCATCTCCCGTAAATACTCGCAAAACGTGCGAGATCGTGGAAGACGTGTCAGTGAAGAGGAAGGATTTGGCACCGTTTGGAAGCGACTCCGTGGTGTAATGGTTAGCATACCGCGCATGTCACGCGGAATACCCGGGTTCGATTCCCGGCGGAGCCAAATCTTTTCACTTCAAAAATATATAATTTAATACGTAATTAAAGAATAACATATTAATGTAATATATTTTTTTATACCAGCATGAAATATTGAATTTTGAAATTCCCAATGGTATTAATCGACTTAATTTCAAAGGTTTTTATTAGGTTCAAAGGACAGTTAGCCCGAGCTGACCTTATCTATTATGCAGCACAGAAGATATTTTATTTATTATTTGGAGATTATGCTACATATTCAGTAGTCTTCGTATCGACCTAAAATTCCATCTTTTTTGCTGTTTCAATTCCGATGATTTCATTGGCGATCCTCGAATTTATGCTAATGTAAAAGATATAAAAGCTCGGAGATGAGAGAGTGATAATCATAGCTATCGAAAGTATAAAGAGAGCTTCATTTCTTTGACACCCTGCGTCTGGTAAGATGTGATTTGAATCACAGTTTTATGGAAATTATGAAAGATTTGGAAGTAATCCCGTCTTATTGTATTATGCAGGGCATCTTCTTTATTAAGGCGAAAATTCACATCTTTGAAAATGTTTAAGATGAACCTGCGATTTCAATAAAAAAAAAAAAAAAAATCTGGGAGGTTTTCCAAGAGCAGTTCGAATTAATTTGAATTTAGATAAACCTTATTTGCATTAGGTGTAGGGGCGTAAAAGCAAATGCAAATGATTTAAGCGCTTAAGAAAAAGGTAGAATAAAAAATGTAATCTTAGGCTTGTTTTTATTTAGGGTACTTATTTTCTTGGAGTTAAGACCTTTAATAAAATTTTGTGGAAAAAAAAAACAGCTATTTAGTGCACAAAAAAAAAACTAACAATAAAAACGAGGCCTCTGGTTTCCACAACAGTCAACGCCATACTTTAAATTAAACTTAAAAATTAATTTTTAGTACCAACAACCTGAAGCAAGTAAAAATTTGTATCTTTTTTTCTATAAAAATCTCGTTCCCCGATGTTAGTCGGGAATAAAATCAGAAACTACTCAACCGATCTTTATAAACATTTGGCTCATTGTGTGTAGTTTTATCCAACTTATAAGATAGGATAGTTTTTACCTCGATAATTGACTTAAATATTTCTTTTGTTGCAAATTAAGTAGTTATTATACTACAATTGACTGTGATTATTTGTAAGTTCTATAAATTTCCAAAAGATGGTGGTGTAAGTTAATTTATTGACACAACTCTTCATTTTCTTTAGATATTTAGGGAGGGTAAGCATCCAGTAGACAAATCTATTTTTTCTGGCTTGGACTAGGAAAATCCGTGTTTTTCCCATGGGTAATTATGTTTCGCTTTTTCACGTGTAGGGAAAAGATCGAATCTATTTGTTATAGCAAAAGACAGGTTAATCCAATGATTTTGCACCTATTGGCGCTACAATAAAAAGAAATTATGAATTTTTATAATAAAAAATAATGTAAATTATGATTATAAAAAGTTTTTAATTATCGTTATCTATCTCATTCATAAAATTAAATTTTTATGTTTTGATAAGTAGTACTGTAAGAACATTTAGCATGATTTGAGGTTTTTGGCTTTTCGTAACCTGTTTCAGGTAGAAGAACCTATTGATACTATATCTCATATCATCATGTGTGATATTCTGAATTTAATTAATATTCTGATTAATCTATTTAATTAATCTGATTAATTAATTTAATTAGTATGTAATATTGAAAAAGATTAATATGGTAAATTTTTGCTGACTGTCTATTATGATTGTACTAAACCCTCTTCAAATTATATTCTTTATTAATTCCTTTTAGTTGTGTTACTTATATTTAATCTCGCCCCTGTTGAAAGAATCCAATAAGTGCTAAATGAATGGATCATTAATACTAACTCTAGTCAAATATGAGATTTTCATCTCATATTTGACTAAAGTATATAAAATAAAAACTTTAACACTTCTAAATTCTTTACCAAACAATTTTAAATTTAGCGTAAAGTTCTATTCTGAATCTCTTTGGTTTTTAGATTAGCTGAAACGCTTTTATCTGTACCAGTGAATTTTGATTTGACTATATTAAAAATAGTAGAATATAATTAATTAAACTTATTATAGCTAACGAGCAACGCGGGCTTTATATATAATTTTAAAGAAATTGAAATTGACAAAGTAGAATAAAAAAATATCTTTCTGTATTAATTTTATTTTGTAATTCATAATCATATAGCTAAAGATAAATAGATATAGATTAAAAATATGGAATAAATTAATTTTATTAAAAAATTGTAAAAATTTTGCAAAGGCAAGTAAATTAAGATTAAAAGTATCTAATATTTAAAAGCGATGATTCTTAATAATCAATATATATTATAAAGCAAAGTGTACAATGTGCGTGCCGAAAAGGCTCAGAAACGACTCCACATACGATTAAGTCACGATGTCAGCGTGTAACTGTATGTCCCCTAACGGAGATGAAGGTTTCCGTTTTTCTCTTAAGGGTGTGAAATTAAAGAGAAAAGGACTGGAATTTTAAGCCTCTCGCAACATGTAATTAGCCTACTTGAGAATGACATACGAGTTTATGAATGAAAAATTTAGTTCGAGCTGCAGACCACCAGGAAGCGCTAGAGTGTGTTTCACTTAATGTTTATTGTTCATTCATTTCGTTATATTTGTAAAGGTTATATATTTTGTCAGCTGTTTTTTTTAAATTACTTAAAAATCAAGCGAAAATAATTAGTTTCACCTTTTCTTTTAAAATAAATTAATGATTTTACATATCTGCAATCAATTGGAAAACCGACTGGATACTTTACAAAATTAATTTTCTCATAAGAAGATTAATTGATAAACACATTACATTTAATCAATATCTAACATATACTTAAGTAAATTTAATGCAATATGAGTGAGTGAATGAAAACAGACATAAAACAAAAAAGAAGAGCTGAATAGACTGATTATAATCCGAAAATAACAAGTTTGAAGTGTTCTTATTGTCTGTAGTTATGAAAAGTGGTTTTATTACTATGTATGATGAGCATTCCAGTTGAAAATATGATGAATTGACTCCAATAATACAATTTTTTCAATAAGATTTTATCACCGCTCATAGTTCAGGATAAAAAGAAATATGATGAAAAAATTGTGCCGCATATATTTTGGTTTTCACTTAGTAACAGTAGTAAGATTGGAGAAGTGCAGAGTTTAGCCAAATTAGCGTGGGGGGGGATATATTAAGGGAGGTTGAACTGGAAGAAAGGTCTTACAAAAAAAGTTTCTATGAATCTTCGGTATTTTCTAAATTTCTGGATCTAATGGGACCATCACAGTAGTCGGCGCTAAAGTTGTACTCCAAATATAGTTTTTTTAACTAATAATCTAATAACTTATTATCTGCTGACTGCTTGGAATGGGCTTATAGGATTCATAATCACAGAAACCATCAAAAACGATGCATGACTCGACAAAGTTGCAGCAAAATGAATTGTTTATCCACCATTTTCAACACCCTATAAAGTATATAGGGTTCCTTATTTGGGCGGACACTGCAGATCTCGAATCTTAATATTGATACAATGTTAAAATTTTCAAGAAAGTGCTAATTTTGTTCTATATATCCTTTAATTTTAAAGTTTTCCTGTTATTAAAACTGCTACACAACTACCGGAGCGAAGCCGGGCACCCAAGCTAGTCTAAGCATAAAAATAGAAATGGAAAGACTAAATAAACAATAAAATAATAACAATTTTAAATAAATAGAATGATCTATTCACATTTTCATATCTTTATTGTTTTAAACTCCCGTAAACGTAAAAGTATACTTGATCGGCTTCATGTTAAAGTTAATAAGTTTGTTAAATACATGTTTTCCACCTTTCTGTAGTTAAGGTGATACTTGGGCATCTGTTTAAAATTTTAGAATGAATCCTATGTTAATATTAAAAGTATTTGAACAAGAGTCGGGGTGTCCTTATAAATCATTGCTAACTCCATTGGGTATTGAAAGGTCATTGGCTGGAGCTGTGGGCGGTGCCGAGGCATTAAATGTCATATATCAGGATTATTATTGGCTGGATAAATGGTAATAAATCAGCGCGTCTTCTCTAGTCCACTCCACACAATTTGAATCTCCTCATTATGGTCACTTATTATTCCTGGTTTGAACTTAGCAGCTTCACAAAACAATTTTTTTTAGTTTTAAATGTTTTATTTTGCCCCCCCCCCCTCATCGAAATACTTTTGGTTATTTCTTATGCTTGATATTTCCATCTTATTAATAATTTCATATTCAATTAAAGAGATAGTTAATAATGTCTGAGTATTTATGCAAGTGAATCAGTAGATTAACTATTAAATCTGGGATTTGCTTTTTTTTATTACGGAAATCTTATTCTGGAGAAGAGTTACTCGAGGGGAAAAAACAAAGACATTAATAGTGGCCTTGAACTGAGTTGGAATGTATGAGTTGTTTGTGCTCCTTTTAAAAGGGGCCAATTCATAACCTGATGGTTGCAGTGTTTGAGTTGCAGAGGGGCCCCAAGCAAATGAAAGAACGGGTTTGAATACGTTATCCTCCCTCCAAAGCACAGGCTTGTCCTAGATTCCTCTCATAATTTTTCTTTTCATATCTAGAACTTCATAAAATGACAATCATGATGTAACACTTTTATTCGATTGATTTATACTGTTTCTAAAATGCTGAGCTGGGCTCAGGTTAGCTTCTTTTAATAATAAGTTCTTTACGCCCGGGCAAGGGTTCTCAATCTGTATTTTTTTCTTCTTTATCACGCCCCTCTCCTTTGAAAACAAAGCCTTCTCCGCCTCCACTTACAAAATTAATTGTTTTGCCTATGGAAAAAAAAATTATTAACATTGTTTTCATTTTTTAAACATCGTAGAAAAACGAAAATAAATCTTAAATTGCAAACATTCTTTCAGCTTTATGGACATCATGAATATTTTAAAACATAATATCGATAGTTTAATTATATTTACTAAACCTAATTATTTGAATTAATTGTTTTCACAAATCGTCTAAGCGGTTCTGTAGGACAGAATAAGATAATTTAGTGTTTTGAATGTATGATGTTACCAAAGCAGTGTCGTTAGAAAATGTAGCTAATAAAGTTTGTTTGTTTAAGTCTGTCGTGAAAATATTACAGAGTATTGGTAATTTATAATCATACTAAAAAAAAAAAAAAAAAAAAAAAAAAAAAAAAAAAAAAAAAAAAAAAAAAAAAAAAAAAAAAAAAAAAAACGATCGGAAAGCATTGTTTTGTCTAAACAACATGGAGAATTAAAACTGAATATGGACCACCCAAATCTTACCTAAAAACGACTCACCTGGCGAGCACTGACACATGCCACTGTGATGGACAAACATTTCATCATTTTCTATATGACTGCCTAATTTTCGACAGTAAAAGATTTACTATAATAAGAAGTATCCTAATAAAAGGACACAGCTGGCCGTTGAAGGAGGGAATTTTTAAGAATTATAACCAGGAATTGAAAAAGATTATTAATGAAATTTTGTTTCAACTTCTACAAGAAGTCTAAGGAAATTGGAAAGTTGGACATTTTGATGTTTTCGTCTTTAATTTTTTTTTATTTATCTATTTTCCGGTTAATTTTTCTATCATACGTCTTTTTGTTTCTTTGTTTTTATTTAACGTCCCTTTACGCTACTAGGCCAATCGGACGATGCTACAGTAGGAGTCCTAAATTTTGCCTACCCAGGTATAATTAGGATAGGGATCTTTAAAGAGTACCTGATATCGTACAGGCTTGGGACCTCCATTTTACGTCCTATCCCAGGGACGGCATAGCCAAGGATTTTTTACTCCCATTAAAAAATTGTAGGGCCACCTTGGGACGCGAACGCGCGACCTTTAGTATTGTAGGTTGCTTGCTAACCACTAAACGACAGGTGACCCCGTTTTTGGTTGTTTTTTTTTTTTGTGTTGACTGTTTCTTGTTCTATGCTAGCAATAGAATTTGTGCTTTATAATTTTGATTTAAAACTTTTTTTGTTATGTAACGTTAATTAACGTTACATATAATGTACATATAACGAACGTATAATTACAACGCAATATATAATCGTGATATAAAATATAAAAATATAAGTAACTTATATGGAAATTTATTATTGTAAAGTTATACAATTGTAAAATGTAATATATGGATACTTGTTTTATGCCTAGTGCATAGATTGTTACTGTATGAGAGAAAGAAGGGGAAAAAATTAGATAATTAAAAAATCTATTTTAATAAATTTAATTACTTTTATTTAATTTAATATATTTTAATAAACTTTTCACTGAAATCTTAACTAAATAATTATATCGTTTATGTGGTTCTGTTGATGAAAGATGCTTTTCCAGGGTTTTGATGTGAAGTTAGGAGTGCAGTGACGTCAGCGAATGTAGTTAAATGTTTGTTCAGGTCGTGAAAATATTGAAGCGTAGAGGTAACAATTTAATTCGATTACTTTAGTCAAACCAGAAACCTTCAAAAATAATTTACGGTTTCATTAGCTGGGAAAACTTTAAAAGTTGCATAAACCAACATTACGTTAAATACATCCATTAGTATAGCGGACAACATTGATAACGTAGTTAACTACTTTATATAATGTAAACAGAATGCAGCCTAGCCGTAGCCTACAACCTAAACGTCGCCATCTAAAACTCAGTCTTACCTGTCTCATTCCATTAGGAATGTAATAAAAGAAGAATGAAAAACTAGAGCTCTTTGGCAAAGAAGTACATCTAGGACTTTGCAACATATAAAAAAAAAATCTGGTACGTGCGCGCAACACACAACTTTCACTTACCAACTTACTTAGATTAGAAATTGACGTGTTTTGCTAAATATTATTTCCCAAAGTCATACATTTTTCTACATTCATATCTTATTTTTGTTAATCGTTAAAGCCGTTTTTGAGTAAATAAAAAAAAAAACCGTGAAAATGATACAAAATTTATTAAGTAAAGTCCCCCCTCCCGTAGATCAATTTTGGTGAAATTTTTACAGTCATATCTCGGGCATATATATATACATCAAATACCAAGTTTGATCAAAATCGTTAAAACCGTTTTTGAGTAAATAAAAAAAACACGTGAAAATGATACAAAATTTATTAAGTAAAGTCCCCCCTCTAGTTGATCAATTGTGATGAAATGTTGGTTATCACATCTTTGGCATATAAATACAAATACCAAGTTTGATCAAAATCGTTAAAACCGTTTTTGAGTAAATAAAAAAAACACGTGAAAATGATACAAAATTTATTAAGTAAAGTCCCCCCTCGGGTTGATCAATTTTGATGAAATTTTTACAGTCATATCTCGGGCATATCAATAGATCAAATACTCAGTTTAATCAAAATCGTTAGAGCCGTTTTTGAGAAAATCGAAAAAAACGTAAAAAGTTATTAAATAAAGTACCCCCTCCCTTTGAGCAAATTTGATGAAATTTTTGCTGTCACATCGCGGGCATATACATACTCTAAATACCCAATTTCAGGTTCGCACGGTTTATAGTTTTTGAGCTAGTCTGTTCACACACACTCACACACACACAGACACACAGACACACACACACACACACACAGACACACACACACACACACACACAGACCATTTCGCGGGACTTGGTTATTTTGACTCAGGAGACCCCAAAACGTGTATTTCTGTTGAAAACCGGAAGTCGAAAATTTTCACGATCGCAATACTTCCACTTACTATATATTTCATATATAGGTAAGTGAAAGTAATAATTACAGGGAGTAAATATAATCGATCAGCAACAGAAATGGATCAGTGAGTACTACGACAAGACTGGAAAAATGATATTCAATATCCAATTCTACGTTCAGACAACTTCTGAGCAATCACAAGCAGGGAGAAGGCCAATTAATTCGCCCATTAATTCGGAATGTCTCTTTAGTTCTTGCAAACCTGCGTCCGCGTCCGGAGTCAGTGGTGTGCTATGGTTAGTGTACTCTGTGAGTGAGTCAGTGTAAGGCCGAGCGCACATTGAGACACTCGCGACGCAGAGCAGAGCAGAGCAGAGCAGGCCGATGTGGCACTCGTGGATCTGCCACAGAAAACTGTGCCGATGCGACGCAGTTTTCAATATTTGACTATTTTAATTCCTATTATTATCATTTAATATTAGTGTTTGAGAAGTTCTACTTTTCTCTTAAGCAGGTTAATGAAATTAAGTAGGTCTTCTGTATATATAGGGTGTTCTAGATAAGTTCTAGAAAAAAAAAAGGTTTTAAAAATATAATAATTTAAAAGATATATACGAGTATATATGTTCTGTTATTTTAGATTCCAAAATCATAATATAAATTTGAAATTTCTTGCTATTCCAAAAGCGCATGATACGAGTGTTTCGAATTTTTAAAACTAAACAATTTCAGGATGAAAATGTAGCTGTAAAATTGTAAAATTAGTTTCAAAAAAATATATAGATATATTAAAATTTAGATGAGGGCCTTTCTGAAGTTCTAAAAGCAGATACTTTTGTTTAAATATTTTTAATATTGTTATTTTATTTGTAATTCCTTATTTCGGTTTTCGTTAGTTTTTATTCGTCTTACTGTGACACGTTTAAAAATTAGAAAAACAAGTTTTCTTCTCAAAGATACTAGAAGTTCATTAAACGATTCAACAAGTTATGATCTTAGGAAAATTTGACTGATATTATTTCACTGAAAAAAACATAAGCTTTATGGAAATTTAGTTAATGGAAATGCTGATTACAACCAATAATGTATATGTTGGGATTGCAATAAATCAAATCGATTTATCCTTCACCAAAGTTCGTTAATTTTGTTGAGCTCACCAAGCTCAAATTTTTAAGATACAAAATAAAACAAACTTGAAGTGCTTTATATTTTAATTAAAAAGTCAATTAAATAATTTACAATCAAATCATTTAACCTAACACGTTCAAGAGAACAAATTTAAGCTATATAAAAATCGAGTTTTTGGTTTAATTATATTTTTTAATTCACATGGCCATCTCGATTTCTAACAGTATATTTCTTCTTTTATTAAATATATTTGAGTAAAAAGAAAATCGCTTTTTAAAAATTAACCATGTGTTGATTGGAACTTTTTTAATAAGAAATTTTATGTGAATATAACTCTTCTCTGTTATATTATCTTCTTAATTTTATTATATCCTCATACAGAATAGAAAAGAACATAAAATAAATTTTGTTCTGGGACAAGGTCCCTCAAGAATAACAGACTCGAAAAAAAAAAAAATAAAACTACAACTGGTCAAATAATTAAAGTAATGGTGGATAATTAAAGATGATAATTTCATTAAAAACCCATAATTAATAGTTATAAAAGATTAAAGTAGGTATACAAAGTAGTGAATAATATATTGATTTATCAAATAAATAATAACGGTAATAAATTACAATTAATTACAAAGAAAAAAAAAAGAAATTAATGAAAAACAAATTATTCCATAATGATATAATGCTGTTAAAATCGTATCCAAGGATTTTAAGAGATTTTTGCCTAATATAATTCTACAAACTTAGAGCTTAACCAGATCTCTCATTACCTGATTTTATAACATCACGATAAGTAATGGTTTTAAGCTTTGGATCCCTCAGACTAAATAGTAACTTCAATGTAATTATGTAATTCACCAGACTCAGACGAAAATATTTAATAGATTGTTAAGAATAATCTGTTTGCAAATTCTTTCGTGAGCTGGTCTTTTCTCCATTTCCTCATTTTATCACAACCTTTTTTACCTTGACTTTTGATAATGCAAATTTTGTTGTGTTCCACTCTATATACGAATCAGATTCTGATCTTAAATCCAAGAAATCTAACATAGTTGAACTAAAAAAGCTCATGCCTTCCCGAAACTGCGGCACAGAAACTGCTCTCCAATGTGCGCGGGTACCTGTGCGACGCAGTTTTTTTTTTTCGTGCCGCCTGCTCTGCTCTGCTCTGCGTCGCCTGCGTGGCACAGCTCGATGTGCGCCTTACCTAAGTGTTCGCCCACCTGGAAAGCCGGTCGCTCATTGCTGACTGATTAGAAAATAATGATCTATTAAATATGTCTATAGGGGTATGATAGGTTGTTTAGGAAGATCATGTATTGTAATCCAGGAGGAAGAATATTCAGAGGAAGGCCGGGCCTAAGACGGTTGGAAGATGTTGATGGATGGGTGTTAAGAGATGGTGAAAAGTGGCTATTGGATAGAGATGAATGGAGAAGACTTATTGAGGAGGCCCAGGTACTGTAGGCCCAGTTAGTAGTTAGCTACATATTTCTGTATTCAATAATTTTTTTTTTGTTCCTCCCCTTCCTCGCCGTTTAGGCTATACGGGGTATTCCCGGGCCAGGGGGGAGGGTAGGGGATTGATGCCGAGTATTATTAACATTCCCCTGGCTCAGGATTTCGATCCTGCTATCTTCGGGTTCCCAATCATAATTTGCGTATAACCTAGTGCGTTTGCACATTCTGTCATCCCGCCACCCTTATACAATTAGAACTTTTTTTGGGGGGGGGTTCCACCCCTTCCTCGCTTTGTAGGCTATACGGGGGGCAAGGGAAGAGGGTAGGGGATTAATGCAGAGTTTTATTAAATATCCCCTGGCTCCGGGTTTTAGACTTACTTTCTTCGAGTTCTTAATCGGCAACGAGTATTTTCTAACGTGTTTGCCCACTCGGCCATCCCTCCACACTTAGACAATTAGAACTGATCCAAAGTCTTCAGAAATAATGTGTAGCCGGATATAATAGCATTTAAAGTAATGTTTCAATTACTTCGCACCGAGGAGCTCAGGATAGGGAATTCGATGCCTAGAAGTATAAGTAGGGGGTTATAGAATGAAAAACCTCACCCTTTTATCGCGAGTTAGTCGTCATTTTTCCTTCCCCTATATCTCACTTGGCTCCTTTCTGCCTCCCCGCCCCCGACATCAAAGGAACAGTTTTCGGGCTGAAATTCAATGCTCCAGCCTCCCGTGGCATACTTTAGTGAGTTTTCTTACAAAATGCTGCTTTATGTGAGTAGAGCCCATATTATGAAAGGTAAGATGCAAAACTTCCAAAAGAGGCATGGTTAACGATACGGCTTATTAAAACGAGGCCTAAATTAATTCTTATTTATTATAAAATAAAAATAATGGTACCAGAGTGAATAACGTTAAAGAAAAAAGAAAAAAACTTAACAAAGTCCTTAAGAAAGCCTGTCAGTCAACTGAGACTGTATTATTGGTAGTAATATAGAGGAAGTAAAATTTTGTTAATTTGAGAAGCAAGTCTTCGTGTTATATATAATATTGCGTCTTAATAACACAATCTAAAAAAAAATTAAATAAAATACGAATATGTAGAATTTTAACGTGAAATAAAACACAAAACATACAGTTTAGAATAGTTCTAGACTTGTTCCTGGAACGAACTAACAGTTAGAACAAACTGTCATAGTACATCTTTGTGACTACGACGCTGGCCTTGAACCTCAGCGGCTGGTCTTCTTAAGACTAAATATAAGGAGCGATGAACTGGAGATTTAGTCTTGTTATGAAGCTTAAGTCAAATGGTTATTTATTTGTTGCAAAGTGATAATTATTTGTTCAATAATTTATGTGGCATTGTAAATTATTATTTTTGTTTGAATAAAAATTGTTTAACCATACAATAATAATCAAACACAATAGAACATACATATAACTAGATTTTTTTCTAGATTCTCCATTGTCACACGTTCCTCCAATGTTGATCATTCCATAAACGGACACCATGAATCCTAGCCTTTCACTTGGTTCCTTTTATTTGAAATTTATTAATTTTCGATTCGAATAAGTGGGGAATACTTATTTTTTTTTTGGTTGTCTAACCCATATTTGGCAGTTGCCGTTTTGTCCATTGCGTGAATAGCAGTCGATGCCCGAAAAGTAAGATTTTTCTATTATGTACACTGCACAATAAGGGAGATCTATTGATCTCAGGTATACGCCCACCAAAACTGGATGAATCGCTGACATTCCTGAGTCCTGCCCGACAAAGAAAACTCCAGCGAAGAGAGAAGATTGAAGTATCGTGTTTTTTTTGTACCCTCTTCTCTCATATTCTGTTGCGAGAATTCTCAATATGTTAAAGTCATATTAGAATTTCAGGTATTTCTTGATTTTAATATATAAAAGATATATTGAAGTATTGAATCATATTAAAGGTTTTAGGTGAGAAATATCCTTCCCTGAATTAAGGAACTACAGTAAGTCCGGAAATGGTTACTAAGCTGCATGGCGTTATATTTCCTCATCCCTTTATCTTATAAATAAAGTTGAAATTCTGTTTGTTTGTTCTTTATAGAAATCCATACCGTTTGTCCTAAATTCTCCAAATTTCGCTTAGTGGTTCTTTGATACCAGATGCGAACACCTGTCCATATTAAAATTGCATAACTTCAGCCAATCTCATGGTATATTCTTTATTGTTAAAAAAATCGTCATGATCTCGCTTTACAATGGGTTTTTTTTTACCAAATCGACCGTTTGAGTCGAAAAACAGCCTAAAATATCATTTTATACATTTTGAAGAGGCCAACAAGGCCCGGTAAGACCGTCCCTTGGTAGGCGTCGAATTCTGGGATTTTTAAACCATATGTTTTTTTTTGTTTTTTTTTAAATTACAATACGTTTATTTACATGTATGGTGAATTTATTTTTTATAAATGCCTCCTAAGAAGCGAGCTTCAATAGAAGTAGTGAGCTCAAAAGCTAAAAACAACGTCAAATACGAGCAGCTGAAACTCTCGACGAACATCAAATTAGGATTGAACAACAGAGGCTTAGACAGGCAGAATCGCGGGAAACTGAGTCTGCCCAGGAATACGAGGCCCGCCTTGCGCCACAAAGGCTTAGGCAAGCCGATTTGCGAGAAGCTGAAACTGCAGGCCAATATTTCTGTTTGTTTGTTTGTTTTTTATAGAAATCCATACCGTTTATCCTAAATTCTCCAAATTTCGCCAGTAGTTCTTTCATACCAGGTGCGAACACCTGTCCATATTAAAATTGCATAACTTCAGCCGATCTTCAGCTGATAGTCTTTATTGTTATAGAAATCGTAATGAACTCACTTTACATTGTTTTTTTACGAAATCAACCGTTTCATTAGAAAAATGAAATTCCCCGATCAAACCGGGTTATACAGCTCAAAGATGAATTTCTGTTAGTTTGTTTTTTCTTACTATTTTAAGTAAATATTTCAAGTTCCGATTTTTTTTTTCAAAAATATATCAATCTTCTTATAAATAAAGTTGAAATTCTGTTTGTTTGTTCTTTATAGAAATTCATACCGTTTGTCCTAAATTCTCCAAATTTCGCTTAGTGGTTCTTTGATACCAGATGCGAACACCTGTCCATATTAAAATTGCATAACTTCAGCCAATCTCATGGTATATTCTTTATTGTTAAAAAAATCGTCATGATCTCGCTTTACAATGGGTTTTTTTTACCAAATCGACCGTTTGAGTCGAAAAACAGCCTAAAATATCATTTTATACATTTTGAAGAGGCCAACAAGGCCCGGTAAGACCGTCCCTTGGTAGGCGTCGAGTTCTGGGATTTTTAAACCATATGTTTTTTTTTGTTTTTTTTTAAATTACAATACGTTTATTTACATGTATGGTGAATTTATTTTTTATAAATGCCTCCTAAGAAGCGAGCTTCAATAGAAGTAGTGAGCTCAAAAGCTAAAAACAACGTCAAATACGAGCAGCTGAAACTCTCGACGAACATCAAATTAGGATTGAACAACAGAGGCTTAGACAGGCAGAATCGCGGGAAACTGAGTCTGCCCAGGAATACGAGGCCCGCCTTGCGCCACAAAGGCTTAGGCAAGCCGATTTGCGAGAAGCTGAAACTGCAGGCCAATATTTCTGTTTGTTTGTTTGTTTTTTATAGAAATCCATACCGTTTATCCTAAATTCTCCAAATTTCGCCAGTAGTTCTTTCATACCAGGTGCGAACACCTGTCCATATTAAAATTGCATAACTTCAGCCGATCTTCAGCTGATAGTCTTTATTGTTATAGAAATCGTAATGAACTCACTTTACATTGGTTTTTTACGAAATCAACCGTTTCATTAGAAAAATGAAATTCCCCGATCAAACCGGGTTATACAGCTCAAAGATGAATTTCTGTTAGTTTGTTTTTTCTTAATAAAACTCCATACCGTTTGTCCTAAATTCCCCAAATTTCGCTCAGTGGATCTTTCTTACTAGGTGCGAACACCTGTCCATATTAAAATTTCATAACTTCAGCCAGTCTCTGGGTATATTCTTTATTGTTATAAAAATCGTTATGATTTCACTTTAAATTTTTTCACGTTTATTAGAAAAATGAAATTCCCCGGGTGAAACCGGGATATACAGCTAGTATCCGATATTATCAAATTTCCTGATTTTCAAATCTTAGACAGTTCTGAGTAAAGGTATAAGCTAATAAAATAAAATGCTTGTAATAAAATTAAAATAAAAAATAGTGGTATTTTGGTAAGGTGTGATGACATAGTATTCTATGCGCTATCAACATTTTTTATAAGTATTTTTTTTGTTTTATGCTTTGAAATAGTATGATTTTATACTTGTTTTTTTTTTTTGCTCAGCTCTCGTTAAAAACCATGTAAGAGACTACGGGCAAATCGCGTTTTATGTGTTTTAAATCACTAGAATTATTTCTGTCAGTACTTGTATTCACTGTATGACTTAAATTACTCGATAACACCAAATCTGTAAAATACTTGAAATCATTTTAAACAATTTATATTAATGGCGAATAGGAGATAAGGTTTAAAATAGCAATAACATCGTAGTAAGGAAACCAACAACAATCTAACAACACAGTAAAGTTTTAAACTATCAGCCTTTCTAGGTCTTCTCATTTCAATATAATATGAACAGAAAGTCTACAATAAATTCATAAACTTTAATAAATTTATAAATTATATAAATGTATAAATTTAATGAGCTGATAAGTAATTTAAATAATCGTAGTTAAGAAACTATAACAAAAAAAAAAAAAAAAAATCTGGTGCGTGCGCGCAACACACAACTTTCACTTACGAACTTACTTAGATTAGAAATTAATGCGTTGTTGTGGTCCCCTTCGTTAGACCAATTTTGATGAAATGTTGGCTATCACATCTTTGGCATATAAATACATCAAATACCCAGTTTGATCAAAATAGTTAAAGCCGTTTTTGAATAAAAAAAAAAAAACACGTGAAAATGATACAAAATTTATTAAGTAAAGTCCCCCCTCCGGTTGGTCAATTTTGGTGAAATGTTGGCTATCACATCTTTGGCTTATGCCTACATCAAATACCCAGTTTGATCAAAATCGTAAAAGCCTTCTTTGAGTAAATAAAAAAAAAACGTGAAAATGATACAAAATTTATTAGGTAAAGTCCCCCCTCCGGTTGGTCAATTTTGGTGAAATGTTGGCTATCACATCTTTGGCTTATGCATACATCAAATACCCAGTTTGATCGAAATCGTTAAAGCCTTTATTGAGTAAATAAAAAAAACACGTGAAAGTGTTACAAAATTTATTAAGTAAGGTCCCCCCTCCGGTTAATCAATTTTGATGAAATTTTTACAGTCATATCTCGGGCATATAAATAGATGAAATACTCAGTTTAATCAAAATCGTTAGAGCCGTTTTTGAGAAAATCGAAAAAAACGTGAAAATGATACAAAATTTATTAGGTAAAGTCCCCCCTCCGGTTGGTCAATTTTGGTGAAATGTTGGCTATCACATCTTTGGCTTATGCATACATCAAATACCCAGTTTGATCGAAATCGTTAAAGCCTTTATTGAGTAAATAAAAAAAACACGTGAAAGTGTTACAAAATTTATTAAGTAAGGTCCCCCCTCCGGTTAATCAATTTTGATGAAATTTTTACAGTCATATCTCGGGCATATAAATAGATGAAATACTCAGTTTAATCAAAATCGTTAGAGCCGTTTTTGAGAAAATCGAAAAAAACCTAAAAAGTTATTAAGTAAAGTACCCCCTCCCTTTAAGTAATTTTAATGAAATTTATGCTGTCACATCGCGGGAATATACTTACACTAAATACCCAATTTCAGGATCGCACGGTTTATAGTTTTTGAGCTAGTCTGTTCACACACACACACACACACACACACACACACACACACACACACACACACACACACACACACACACACACACACACAGACCATTTCGCGGGACTTGGTTAATTAGACTCAGGGGACCCCAAAACGTGTATTTCCGTTGAAAACCGGAAGTCGAAATTTTTCACGATCACAATACTTCCACTTACTATATATTTCATATATAGGTAAGTGAAAGTAAAAATGTAATGCCAATTTTCTGTAAAAGGGGATTTTTTTAAATTTTTATATATTTTTTTACTTTCACTTACCTATATATGAAATATATAGTAATTGGAAGTATTGCGATCGTGAAAATTTTCGACTTCCGGTTTTCAACGGGAATACACGTTTTGGGGTCCCCTGAGTCAAAATAACCAAGTCCCGCGAAATGGTCTGTGTGTGTGTGTGTGTGTGTGTGTGTGTGTGTGTGTGAACAGACTAGCTCAAAATCTATAAACCGTGCGAACCTGAAATTGGATATTTAGAGTATGTATAAGCCCGCGATGTGACAGCAAAAATTTCATCAAATTTGCTCAAAGGGAGGGGGTACTTTATTTGATAACTTTTTAAGTTTTTTTCGATTTTCTCAAAAACGGCTCTAACGATTTTGATTAAACTGAGTATTTGATCTATTTATATGCCTGAAATATGACTGTAAAAATTTCATCAAAATTGATCAACCGGAGGGGGGAGTTTACTTAATAAATTTTGTATCATTTTCACATGTTTTTTTTTATTTACTCAAAAACGGTTTTAACGATTTTGATCAAACTTGGTATTTGATGTATTTATATGCCAAAGATGTGATAACCAACATTTCATCACAATTGATCAACCAGAGGGGGTATTTTACTTAATAAATTTTGTATCATTTTCACGTGTTTTTTTTATTTACTCAAAAACGGTTTTAACGATTTTGATCAAACTTGGTATTTAATGTATTTATATGCCCGAGATACGACTGTAAAAATTTTATCAAAATTGATCTACGGGAGGGGGGACTTTACTTAATACATTTTGTATCATTTTCACGGTTTTTTTTTATTTACTCAAAAACGGCTTTAACGATTAACAAAAATAAGATATGAATGTAGAAAAATGTGTGACTTTGGGTAATGATATTTAGCAAAACACGTCAATTTCTAATCTAAGTAAGTTGGTAAGTGAAAGTTGTGTGTTGCGCGCACGCACCAGATTTTTTTACTTTCACTTACATATATATGAAATATATAGTAAGTGGAAGTATTGCGATCGTGAAAAATTTCGACTTCCGGTTTTCAACGGAAATACACGTTTTGGGGTCCCCTGAGTCCAATTAACCAAGTCCCGCGAAATGGTCTGTGTGTGTGTGTGTGTGTCTGTGTGTGTGTGTGTGTGTGTGTGTGTGTGTGTGTGTGTGTGTGTGTGTGTGTGTGTGTGTGTGTGTGTGTGTGTGTGTGTGTGTGTGTGTTTGAACAGACTAGCTCAAAAACTATAAACCGTGCGAACCTGAGATTGGGTATTTAGTGTATGTATATGCCCGCGATGTGACAGCAAAAATTTCATCTAAATTGCTCAAAGGGAGGGGGTACTTTGTTTAATAACTTTTTAAGTTTTTTTCGATTTTCCCAAAAACGGTTTTCACGATTTTGATCAAACTGGGTATTTGATGTATGTATATGCCAAAGATTTGATAGCCAACATTTCATCAAAATTGATCAACCGGAGGGGGGACTTTACTTAATACATTTTGTATTATTTTCACGTGTTTTTTTTTTTATTTACTCAAAAACGGTTTTCACGATTTTTATCAAACTGGGTATTTGATGTATGTATATGCCAAAGATTTGATTGCCAACATTTCATCAAAATTGATCAACCGGAGGGGGGACTTTACTTAATAAATTTTGTACCATTTTCAAGTGTTTTTTTTTTATTTACTCAAAAACGGTTCTCACGATTTTGATCAAACTGGGTATTTGATGTATGTATATGCCAAAGATTTGATAGCCAACATTTCATCAAAATTGATCAACCGGAGGGGGGACTTTACTTAATAAATTTTGTACCATTTTCAAGTGTTTTTTTTATTTACTCAAAAACGGTTTTCACGATTTTGATCAAACTGGGTATTTATGTATGGATATGCCAAAGATGTGATAGCCAACATTTCATCAAGATTGATCAACCGAAGGGGACACTTGATTTCATAACTTTTTTTCTAATTTTTAGATTATCTCAAAAACGGCTTTAACGATTTTCTTGATATTCGTCATGTTTAATGAAAATTGAGTGTTATTTAATATCAGGTAAGCGTTATCATTATTAAAATGTTCTGAGGGGTTTATAGAGCAAATGAAAACAAAAATAAGAAAGGAATGTGGAAAATGTGTAACTTTGAGAAGTGGCATTAACAAAACGCATTAACGTTGAAAACCGGAAGTCGAAATTTTTCACGATCACAATACTTCCACTTACTATATATTTCATATATAGGTAAGTGAAAGTAAAAATGTAATGCCAATTTTCTGTAAAAGGGGATTTTTTTAAATTTTTATATATTTTTTTACTTTCACTTACCTATATATGAAATATATAGTAATTGGAAGTATTGCGATCGTGAAAATTTTCGACTTCCGGTTTTCAACGGGAATACACGTTTTGGGGTCCCCTGAGTCAAAATAACCAAGTCCCGCGAAATGGTCTGTGTGTGTGTGTGTGTGTGTGTCTGTGTGTGTGTGAACAGACTAGCTCAAAATCTATAAACCGTGCGAACCTGAAATTGGATATTTAGAGTATGTATAAGCCCGCGATGGGACAGCAAAAATTTCATCAAATTTGCTCAAAGGGAGGGGGTACTTTATTTGATAACTTTTTAAGTTTTTTTCGATTTTCTCAAAAACGGCTCTAACGATTTTGATTAAACTGAGTATTTGATCTATTTATATGCCTGAAATATGACTGTAAAAATTTCATCAAAATTGATCAACCGGAGGGGGGAGTTTACTTAATAAATTTTGTATCATTTTCACATGTTTTTTTTTATTTACTCAAAAACGGTTTTAACGATTTTGATCAAACTTGGTATTTGATGTATTTATATGCCAAAGATGTGATAACCAACATTTCATCACAATTGATCAACCAGAGGGGGTATTTTACTTAATAAATTTTGTATCATTTTCACGTGTTTTTTTTATTTACTCAAAAACGGTTTTAACGATTTTGATCAAACTTGGTATTTAATGTATTTATATGCCCGAGATACGACTGTAAAAATTTTATCAAAATTGATCTACGGGAGGGGGGACTTTACTTAATACATTTTGTATCATTTTCACGGTTTTTTTTTATTTACTCAAAAACGGCTTTAACGATTAACAAAAATAAGATATGAATGTAGAAAAATGTGTGACTTTGGGTAATGATATTTAGCAAAACACGTCAATTTCTAATCTAAGTAAGTTGGTAAGTGAAAGTTGTGTGTTGCGCGCACGCACCAGATTTTTTTACTTTCACTTACATATATATGAAATATATAGTAAGTGGAAGTATTGCGATCGTGAAAAATTTCGACTTCCGGTTTTCAACGGAAATACACGTTTTGGGGTCCCCTGAGTCCAATTAACCAAGTCCCGCGAAATGGTCTGTGTGTGTGTGTGTGTGTGTGTCTGTGTGTGTGTGTGTGTGTGTGTGTGTGTGTGTGTGTGTGTGTGTGTGTGTGTGTGTGTGTGTGTGTGTGTGTGTGTGTGTGTGTTTGAACAGACTAGCTCAAAAACTATAAACCGTGCGAACCTGAGATTGGGTATTTAGTGTATGTATATGCCCGCGATGTGACAGCAAAAATTTCATCTAAATTGCTCAAAGGGAGGGGGTACTTTGTTTAATAACTTTTTAAGTTTTTTTCGATTTTCTCAAAAACGGTTTTCACGATTTTGATCAAACTGGGTATTTGATGTATGTATATGCCAAAGATTTGATAGCCAACATTTCATCAAAATTGATCAACCGGAGGGGGGACTTTACTTAATACATTTTGTATTATTTTCACGTGTTTTTTTTTTTATTTACTCAAAAACGGTTTTCACGATTTTTATCAAACTGGGTATTTGATGTATGTATATGCCAAAGATTTGATTGCCAACATTTCATCAAAATTGATCAACCGGAGGGGGGACTTTACTTAATAAATTTTGTACCATTTTCAAGTGTTTTTTTTTTATTTACTCAAAAACGGTTCTCACGATTTTGATCAAACTGGGTATTTGATGTATGTATATGCCAAAGATTTGATAGCCAACATTTCATCAAAATTGATCAACCGGAGGGGGGACTTTACTTAATAAATTTTGTACCATTTTCAAGTGTTTTTTTTATTTACTCAAAAACGGTTTTCACGATTTTGATCAAACTGGGTATTTATGTATGGATATGCCAAAGATGTGATAGCCAACATTTCATCAAGATTGATCAACCGAAGGGGACACTTGATTTCATAACTTTTTTTCTAATTTTTAGATTATCTCAAAAACGGCTTTAACGATTTTCTTGATATTCGTCATGTTTAATGAAAATTGAGTGTTATTTAATATCAGGTAAGCGTTATCATTATTAAAATGTTCTGAGGGGTTTATAGAGCAAATGAAAACAAAAATAAGAAAGGAATGTGGAAAATGTGTAACTTTGAGAAGTGGCATTAACAAAACGCATTAATTTCTTATCTAAGTAAGTTGGTAAGTGAAAGTTGTGTGTTGCGCGCACGCACCAGATTTTTTAAAAATAGGTCATACTGCCTATACCTGTTCATTGTTCTATATCATATGAAATGGCATGGAATGCGCTGTTAAACGACACCAATCTCAGAGTCCTAGTCTAATGTGGAAAACATCTGCAGCTATTTTTAATCATAAAATGCTAGATTTATGAAATTTTATTACTAGCTTTCAATTTTTTTAGTAATGCAGAAATTTTGATCCCACTTTTATATTTTTTTGTATGAATGGATATAACACTGCCTATTTTTAAAAATATATAAAAATTCTAAAAGATGCCCTTTTCGAGATGATTGAAATTAAAATTTTAAACTAGGTTTTAAGAAAATTTCTTTAGTACCAACCTATACATTGCTGTGTGTCATATGAAATGGCATGGAATGCGCTCTTACAAAACACCAATCTTATAATCCTAGTCCCATTTGGAAAACACCTGCAACTATTTTTAATCATAAAATGCTAGATTTATGAAATTTTTTGCTAGTTTTCAATTTTTTTAGTGATGAAGAAATTTTCATCCCACTTTTATATTTTTCTGTATGAATAGAAATAATACTACCTCTTTTTCAAAAAAATATAAATTTTTAAAAAAATGCTCTTTTTGAGAAAATTGAAATTAAAATTTTACTCTTAAAATGAAATTTTACATTTAGTTTTAAGAAAATTTCTTTAGTACCAACCTATACATTGTTGTATGACATATGAATCGTCATGGGCTGCGCTGTTAAACGACACCAATCTCATAGTCCTAGTCAAATTTGGAAAACAGCTACAGCTATTTTTAATCATTATTTTTTCCGTTTCTGGACCTATTTTTAAGGGCTTTAGAGACCAATAATTCAAAAGCGGGTAGACATATCTAAGTAATATTTCACAATTGTTCAAGTAGATAAAAGTAGTACACATATACCAAATTTCAAGAAAATCTGAAATGGTGAGGCTCAAGCCTGTTGTTGTATCTCAGGCTCCCAGCAGACTGTCAGAGCCCGAGGTACTTTACTTTAAAGCTGGTACAATTGTGGACTGTATAAAATTAAAATAGATTGAATAATATTACAGTGTATTAACTTAAATGTACATCATAAGGAATATTCATGGTTAGTGGTTGTTAGTAAATGGTTTTGACATTGAGAAAATTATCATAATAATTGAATGAAAGAAAATGATGCTCGATGAGTGTTATAATTGGTCAAATGAATTAAGTTGACTCACGGTTTCTTCTTTTTGGAAATTTTCCTTGTTCTATTGCTGGTGCTTCTGTTGTTGCTGGCCATCTCACTCTCCCTATCCTCTTCTCCCCTGTTAGGCTTCTTTTACTCCTCCATAATTATTTGAGCAACCGGTTTATGCTTAAAACAGAGGGATCCCTCACAGTTCACAGGGGTTGAACATGAACATGAATTTTTTCCTGCAGGGTTCAGGGTCCTCAACTTATCAGAGCCCTCCAGAGATGGCAGCACTTGAGGTACATTTAAATTTGATTGAGCTGCAGCGAACAAACCGCCCACCTAAATTAGTCTATGCTAATTTACATTACATTATGAAACTAAACACTAAGATACAAATTAACAATATGCCCACGGATTTAAATACAATAGATTACAATAACATTCATTTTCTTAAAATTAAGATTTAAATAAAGGTGTACTAATATGAGTGTGTTGTAAATGAAATAAAATAAATGAAATGAATTGACCTCTTTGAAATAGATAAATAAACCACATCTTGAATAAAATAAGGTAGTTAATAGAGAAAGAAACATACTTCATTCTATGCAGAAGGTTAGAATAAGCAAAAAAATTAAATATCCTTAAATGGGTTAACGAAATTAAAACGTCTTGTCTATTTGCCTTAACCTTCCTCTGATTCAGAGGGAAAGAGGGGCACGATAGATGTAACAGACCTGGTAATGGTCTTGCCTGAGGGAGTGAGAACATCTACTACTCGAACGATCCCATCACGACCTGGGTGCGTAGACGTTACCTTCCCAACGGGCCATTGTCCCAAGACAGACCTTCTTTCTATCAGGATGACAAGGTCTCCCAACTTGATATTCGGCCGACTTTTACGCCATTTGGACTTCACTTGTAGGATATGGAGATATTCCTTTCTCCACCTTCTCCAAATGGATGCTATTTGATTTTCGATGGACTCCCATCGGGGTAAATGAATAATGGAGGACACAGTCGTATCCGAAGAATCAGGTAGAGCGCCAAGGGGAGCACCAATGAGGAAATGACCGGGGGTGAGAAAATCAAAATTTTCGGGGTCTTCCTTCAGGGGACATAAGGGTCGAGAATTCAGCAAAAACTCAATTTTGCAGAGCGCAGTCGTTAATTCCTCAAATGTCAAGGGATTCCTTCCTAAGGAATTGGCCAACAAACCCTTAACAGATTTCACCCCTGCCTCCCAAAGACCTCCGAAATGAGGTGCCCGCGGTGGTATGAATTTCCAGTTGATGCCTTGAGGTGATAACCGTTTGACAATTTCAGTCTCAGCGGTGTACCGGAATGCGTAAAGTTCCTTGATGAACCTCGATGCACCGACGAAATTTGTTCCGCGGTCGGACCATATTGTGTTGGGAACTCCTCTCCTTGCGATAAATCGTTCTAAGGCGTTGAGAAAGGCTGCAGTGGAAAGCGAGGAAACTAGTTCTAAGTGTAGCGCCTTGGAAGCAAAGCATACAAATAGGCATAGGTATGCCTTTCCCAATGAAGCATTTCTTCGTCTAGACTCCTTAATCAAGAAAGGGCCTGCGAAATCCACGCCCACCTGAGTGAATGCCCTAAATTGTTCAAACCTTTCTTTGGGAAGAGCAGCCATTAGAGGTGAAGTGGGTTTCGCCTTCAAGATTCGGCAATGTACACAGCGTAGTATGCGTCCTCGAATGAACTTCATAGCCTTGGGAATCCAGTATTTACCTCTTAGCAACGCCAACGTCAAGGACGGTCCTGCATGGAAGTGGTTTTTGTGAATATGGTCTACCACAAGACTAGCAAAGTGAGATTTTGAAGGAAGAAGGATTGGATGTTTGGCGGAGAAATCCAGTGGTGAGTTCTTTAGCCTGCCGCCCACCCTGAGAATTCCTTGCTCGTCAAAGAAGGGTGAAAGCTGGACATAATCTTTAGGCGTGATTGGAGGCTCCTTGAAAAGTTGTTCTGGGAGAGAACGTTGCACGAAGCGTGAGCACACCAACACTGCATGATTGAATTCCTGCGCGGAAATGCTTTGACCAGAACAGGTTTCTTTTGAACGTTTTCTAGAGATGAATCTAAGGATCCTAGCGACAGTCCTTATCAAGGTGACGTAGGAAGAGAACCTAGAGATCCAATCATCTTGGGGTGCAAGTCTCTTCCCTGAAGTAGTTAGCACGCTTGTTGAGGTTGGATCTTCGTTTGAGCCCAACCAATATAAGGAGGGTTTTCGTAGCCATGGAGGACCAGACCACCAAAGTGGCGACTCCTTTAAGTCACTAGGTGTGCAACCACGAGATGCTAAGTCCGCTGGATTTTCTTCTGACGCAACGTGGTACCATCGATGGGAAGGTACTATGTTGGAAATCTGCGCGACTCGGTTGGCTTCAAACACCTTTAACATGTGAGCTGGAGTATTGAGCCAGCTTAGAACAATTTGAGAATCGGTGAAGCAGGTAATACTTTCAGCAATGGATTGCGGAACTGAAGAAACTAAACGTGACAACAGTACAGCCCCACAAAGTTCAAGACGAGGTATAGATGTATACTTCATGGGAGCTACTTTCGTCTTTGCCTTTACTAACGAAACCTTAATCTCACCGTGTTTTCCTTCCGAGTGTAAGTACAGAGCCGCTCCATAACCTTTGGAGGAGGCATCGCAGAAACCCACCAATCGACGAGTATCCTGAGGTTGTGACATGCACCTTTGAATCAGAAGGGAAGATAAGGTTTGCCAATCCGTCGATAATTCCATCCACGAAGCAAGGATTTGAGGAGGTAATTCATCGTCCCAATCAATCTTAGCCTTCCATATGTCTTGAAGCAATAACTTGGCTGTAAAGATGACAGGAGCTATCAATCCAAGTGGATCAAAAATCCTTGATAAGCAAGACAATAAATACCTCTTAGTGTATAACGTGACTTCGGGATTCTTGACTACGTATGAAAACGAATCATTTGAAGAGAACCATAGCAAACCTAGAATCTTTGCTGAATCATCTGTCCGAATGGATACGGATTCACTGTGCTCTTTTCGGGGCGGAAGCAATCTTGGTTCTGAAGAGGCCCACTTCCCTAATTCAAATCCTCCCTTTGCTAGCAACGCAATTAATTGGGCTTGAAGTTCTAAAGCTTCTTCGAAGGTGTCAGCTCCGGTACAAATGTCGTCCACGTAACTATTTTCGAGGATGTGACTCGCAGCTCGAGGAAACTCTGAACCGTGGACTTCAACAAGACGCCTTACCACTCTGAGTGCTTGATAAGCGCTGGGCTTAAGCCCGTAAGTGACAGTATTTAACTCCAAAATTTGGATTTCCTTTGTTGGAGAATCACGCCATAAGATCTGTTGGAATTTCCGATCCTCTTCATGAATAGCAACCTGACGGTACATTTTTACAATGTCAGCGCACAGTGGTATGGCAAAGAGGCGGAAACGGATCAAGACATTGCATAAGTCCTCCTGCAACTTTGGGCCTGGAAGAAGCGCATCATTTAAACTGTAACCTGTTGATGAGGGACATGAACCATCGAAAACGACTCTTAACTTCATGACACCCTGAGGACCTTCTTGCCAAACACCATGGTGAGGAATCAGATATGATGAGTGCGTTTTGGCAGGAGACATATGTCCTAGATCTAAATATTCCTGCATGAATTGAGAATATTTCAAGTGAAACTCCGGGTGTTTGCGGAATTTGCTCTCGAGGGCAAAGAAACGTCGATATGCTAGATCCTTATTCTCACCAATAGGAACGCCTTTCTTAAATGGCAGCCTAAGTACGAATCTCCCGTTGACATCTCTGGTGTGGGTCTTCATAAAGAATTCCTCGCAGTAGCCGTCTTCGGGGTTTGTGCGATCTGCGGGCATAGGCTCTTCAATCTCCCAAAACGACTTCATTTGATCATTGAGAGTCTCGTGGGTATCAATAAAAAATGAGTGATGAAGTGTCGATGAAGAATCTTTCAGGGTACCAGTCACAACCATGCCGAAGGCTGTGGGAATCAAAGACAAACCTTCAATAGCCGAGGGTTTCGAAGCTCCAGTGATAATGTGGTGAAAAATATCGCCTCCCAGGAGAATATCAATGGGTTTCGGTTCTCCGAATTTATCGTCTGCCAATGGTAAGCCTGAGAATTCGCTTGTCAGGGACGCTGGAAGCTTGAGGCTTGGTAATTCCGAAGTGATTTGATCGATTACTAGAGGCATGACTTCGAACTCTCGATCCCCGTCTTGCGAGCGTAAAGCACACTTGGTCACTCCTTTCACCAGGTGCATGGGTAAGGTTGATCCCGCTAGACTGGTTATTGAAATTTTTGAAGGGCGAATCTTGGCTCCAATTTTCTTGGCAAGGGAGGAGGTTAGGAACGTGTGCTGACTTCCTGAGTCCAGAAGCGCGGTGGCGGCTATATAATCTCCCTTTGGACCCTTAACGAGAGTGCGGACTGTTCCTAGCAGAACTGCGCCTTCGAGGCATTTTGTTTTTGCAGATCCAAAACCAATAAAGGATTTATTCTTGTCTTCGACGGATGAAGTCTTTTCTTTGTTGCATGGATCTTCCCCTTTCACCTCATCTCTATGCACTAAAGTGTGATGTTTTTTTCTGCAGTGACGACAACGAAACTTTGAGCGACAATCGTTCACACGATGTCCTTTGCTGAGGCAGTTGAAGCATGCCTTCCAGGAACGAATTCTGGAAACTCGTTGTTCTAGAGGGAGTGAAGCAAAATCCTCACATCTAGCGCAACTATGAGGGCCGTTGCAGAAATTACAATGAATAGAAGTTTCAGAACGAGGTGACGTGCTTCTTGGAGTATTGATGCCCGAGGAATCACTGGTTGTGTGGAAAGAGACCGCCTTTTGTTGGGACGAACTCCTTCTGGGATAATTGCGTAGAGGATTCGAGGACTTGTTACTTGCGGAACTGCTTGGACGTAACGTGGGTTCTGTAATGTCCTGTGACATCTTCAATGCAAGTTTCCTCTGACGTACAAAATTGATGACATCTTCGCTTGTTGGAAATTCCCTGATGGACTCTCGTGACAGTTCAAATTGCTTTCTTGTTTCAGGGTCAAGCGCACGTAGAGCAAGTGTTGATAGCACGAATTCACAAGGATCATCCAGCTTGAGGGCCTTGAAAGCCTCGATACTATCGGCAACGCCTGTAATAAACCTCTCATAACGTTGGTGATCCGTCTTAGCAGAGGAGACTTCACAATCGGTTATGCGATGAACCAACAATCGAGCCAGTATCCTAGGATTGTCGTAAGTTCTGACTACCTTATCCCAAGCTTGCTCATAAGACTTCTCAGAAACCGGGAATTTCGATACAAGAGCAGCTGCTTCACCTTTAAGGGCAGCTATCAAATAGTGAAATTTCTCTATCTGGCTGAGGTCGAGCCGCTCATGAACCATGGAACGGAACGTATCTCTGAAATGTATCCACTGGAGGAGATCCCCTGAAAATGAAGGAATTGGTATCTTCTCAAGATCAGGACGGCGAATGTTGACCTCTGACCTCGTTTGGTGGGATGTTCCACGACTCTTTAGGGATATGAGAATGCCGTTGGCTGCAATGATCTCAGCACGAAGTTTATCATATAGCGCATCCCACTCCTTATTAGGAAAGTTATCACTTTCACCGATCAATATTCCTAATTGATCTCGTTGATCCCACACAGCACGAAACTCAGCCCATTCTTCTTTTGCCTCAACGTAGGTTGCCTCAAAATTAGGTATATCTTCATCCCTGATGTCTTTAACTTCAATTTTACTAAGGCCCAGAATGTTACGCTTCAAGAGCCGCAACTTTCTTTCAAGGGAATTCGCTTGGACAGAATAATCAGGTGCTTTCAAAGCAGAACGTTTAGGATCATCTTTGGATTCAGGCATGATTACCAAAATAATTATCAAATACAGGCCAACAGATGGAGAGAGCGATAGTAGAGAGGAAAAATAATGGCCAACAACAACCTAAGTGAAAGTGAGATAATCAAACAGGAAATTAAACAACAAAAAAATCAAACAAGAAATCGACCTTAATTTATACTTCAATAAAGATGGACCTTAAAAGATAATGGAAAGTTATCAGAAAATCAAAACATAATAATCACAGACTCAGTTCAAGTCAGAAGTATAATCACATAAATAATTAGATGAATAGAAAAACACAATGCATAAGGTGGCTAAACTGGAGACCATTAGGTGAGAAATAGCGCTACCTGTGTTGACTAGACGAACTAACCATCAGTACCTGTGAGAAACCTTCCCATAAACATTGTATGGCTAAGTGTTAACATGAGACAGGCACATTGCCAAGCGGGAAGACTGTGCTTTACAATAATTTTCATGTGATTTATCTAAATTAATTGACTTGAAGTGGAAAGTATAGATGCTAGTGATTATTCTATTTTCTGTAATAATAAAATAAAGATGTTGAATGAATCAATTGTCTATCTTACTCTATACAATTCATTGAAAACTACACATTACAAATTTCTGATATAACGAAATAAACACTATTGAGGTAATTGAGAGTCTTGTACATTAAGTGAATTTAAATTGCATAAATTCAGTGATTCATAATTAACCAATGTCAATTACCTGAGATTATATCATACTCCAATAAGTATAAACTTTAAAGAGAGTTTATTACAATTAATAAGCAACAGGTGGGTTATGAAATCACCCAAAATTTTAATAAAATGGTGTAAACTATTTAATTCAGGAGTTATTAGCTTTCAATCTAAATTATCAGAACCATTGTTAACTTTGTTTAATTTTGGAAGCTGACATACATTCAAGGTATGTAATGCTGAGATATACAAGTTGATTTATAAATCAAAGAGAAATGATGGCAGTTAACAACATAAATATTAATACTGAGTTATTGCTATAATATATGGTAGCAAAAAAATATTTAAATAAGAAATGACATATCCAACATCTAGAAATAAGTGTATAACAATTAAGATTCTTGCAAACTTGAAAATGAACCAACACTACTTACATGTTACACTTAATACTTACAAATTACTTTAATGAATTAAATGATTATTTTAATTATAGTACGGAATGCCTGGACCAAAATGCTCGGTGGTTCATATCAGGCTCGGTAGGACCAAAATGTTGTATCTCAGGCTCCCAGCAGACTGTCAGAGCCCGAGGTACTTTACTTTAAAGCTGGTACAATTGTGGACTGTATAAAATTAAAATAGATTGAATAATATTACAGTGTATTAACTTAAATGTACATCATAAGGAATATTCATGGTTAGTGGTTGTTAGTAAATGGTTTTGACATTGAGAAAATTATCATAATAATTGAATGAAAGAAAATGATGCTCGATGAGTGTTATAATTGGTCAAATGAATTAAGTTGACTCACGGTTTCTTCTTTTTGGAAATTTTCCTTGTTCTATTGCTGGTGCTTCTGTTGTTGCTGGCCATCTCACTCTCCCTATCCTCTTCTCCCCTGTTAGGCTTCTTTTACTCCTCCATAATTATTTGAGCAACCGGTTTATGCTTAAAACAGAGGGATCCCTCACAGTTCACAGGGGTTGAACATGAACATGAATTTTTTCCTGCAGGGTTCAGGGTCCTCAACTTATCAGAGCCCTCCAGAGATGGCAGCACTTGAGGTACATTTAAATTTGATTGAGCTGCAGCGAACACCTGTGTTGAATTGACGTGGAAGTACCCAACTGTAAAATTTTGAGTAATTGAGTTTAATTGCTTAATGGTATCACAAAGCCATAAAGTGTAAGGTGGAAAAACGTCGTAATTGTGGTTCGACCCTTGGCAGCTCGGGCTTAGTTGTGTCGTTATTGAAACATCGGCTGTTTGACCCCTCCAGTCAGGGGGTTGTTTGTTTTTTTGCCTCCTGTAAAATTTCAGTTTTAGCAGTTGTATCATTGTTCTTTTGAAACAGCGATATTTACAGAGCTTATGAATACTATACTAGTGCGAAAGCACTCACATCAGGTACTTTAGATTTTTTTACTTTCACTTACCTATATATGAAATATATAGTAAGTGGAAGTATTGCGATCGTGAAAAAATTCGACTTCCGGTTTTTAACGGAAATACACGTTTTGGAGTCCCCTGAGTCCAAATTACCAAGTCCCGCGAAATTGTGTGTGTGTGTGTGTGTGTGAGTGTGTGTGTGTGTTTGTGTGTGTGTGTGAACAGACTAACTCAAAAACTATAAACCGTGAGAACCTGAAATTGGGTATTTAGTGTAGGTATATGCCCGCGAAGTGACAGCAAAAATTTCATCAAAATCGCTCATAGGGAGGGGGGTACTTTATTTAATAACTTTTTATGTTTTTTTCGATTTTCTCAAAAACGGCTCTAACGATTTTTATTAAATCGTATGAGTATTTAAGGTATTAATATGCCTGAGATATGACTGTGAAAATTTCATCAAAATTGATTAACCGGAGGGGGGACTTTACTTAATAAATTTTGTATCATTTTCACGTGGTTTTTTTATTTACTCAAAATCGGTTTTAAAGATTTTGATCAAACTGGGTATTTAATGTATGTATATGCCTGAGATATGACTGTGAAAATTTCATCAAAATTGATTAACCGGAGGGGGGACTTTACTTAATAAATTTTGTATCATTTTCACGTGTTTTTTTTATTTACTCAAAAACGGCTTTAACGGTTTTGATCAAACTGGGTATTTGATGTATGTATATGCCTGAGATATGACTGTGAAAATTTCATCAAAATTGATTAACCGGAGGGGGGACTTTACTTAATAAATTTTGTATCATTTTCACGTGTTTTTTTTATTTACTCAAAAACGGCTTTAACAGTTTTGATCAAACTGGGTATTTGATGTATGTATATGCCAAAGATGTGATAGCCAACATTTCATCAAAATTGATTCACTGGAGGGGGGACTTTACTTAATAAATTTTGTATCATTTTTACGTTTTTTTTTATTTACTCAAAAAGGCCTTTAACGATTTTGATCAAACTGGGTATTTGACGTATGTATATGCCAAAGATGTGATTGGCAACATTTCATCAAAATTGGTCAAACGGAGGGGGCACTTTAATTCATAATTTTGTTTCCAATTTTTTTTTTTTTTCGATTATCTCAAAAACGGCTTTAACGATTTTCTTGATATTCGTCATGTTTAATGAAAATTGAGTGTTATTTAATATCAGGTAAGCGTTATCATTATTAAAATGTTCTGAGGGGTTTATAGAGCAAATGAAAACAAAAATAAGAAAGGAATGTGGAAAATGTGTAACTTTGAGAAGTGGCATTAACAAAACGCATTAATTTCTTATCTAAGTAAGTTGGTAAGTGAAAGTTGTGTGTTGCGCGCACGCACCAGATTTTTTAAAAATAGGTCATACTGCCTATACCTGTTCATTGTTCTATATCATATGAAATGGCATGGAATGCGCTGTTAAACGACACCAATCTCAGAGTCCTAGTCTAATGTGGAAAACATCTGCAGCTATTTTTAATCATAAAATGCTAGATTTATGAAATTTTATTACTAGCTTTCAATTTTTTTAGTAATGCAGAAATTTTGATCCCACTTTTATATTTTTTTGTATGAATGGATATAACACTGCCTATTTTTAAAAATATATAAAAATTCTAAAAGATGCCCTTTTCGAGATGATTGAAATTAAAATTTTAAACTAGGTTTTAAGAAAATTTCTTTAGTACCAACCTATACATTGCTGTGTGTCATATGAAATGGCATGGAATGCGCTCTTACAAAACACCAATCTTATAATCCTAGTCCCATTTGGAAAACACCTGCAACTATTTTTAATTATAAAATGCTAGATTTATGAAATTTTTTGCTAGTTTTCAATTTTTTTAGTGATGAAGAAATTTTCATCCCACTTTTATATTTTTCTGTATGAATAGAAATAATACTACCTCTTTTTCAAAAAAATATAAATTTTTAAAAAAATGCTCTTTTTGAGAAAATTGAAATTAAAATTTTACTCTTAAAATGAAATTTTACATTTAGTTTTAAGAAAATTTCTTTAGTACCAACCTATACATTGTTGTATGACATATGAATCGTCATGGGCTGCGCTGTTAAACGACACCAATCTCATAGTCCTAGTCAAATTTGGAAAACAGCTACAGCTATTTTTAATCATTATTTTTTCCGTTTCTGGACCTATTTTTAAGGGCTTTAGAGACCAATAATTCAAAAGCGGGTAGACATATCTAAGTAATATTTCACAATTGTTCAAGTAGATAAAAGTAGTACACATAT
The DNA here is from genome assembly GCA_911387785.2 of Aelia acuminata. Classification (NCBI taxonomy): domain Eukaryota; kingdom Metazoa; phylum Arthropoda; class Insecta; order Hemiptera; family Pentatomidae; genus Aelia; species Aelia acuminata. Next base: position 126,547,004 of record OU426979.1, on the reverse strand, counting down.
ACCAAATTTCAAGAAAATCTGAAATGGTGAGGCTCAAGCCTGTGTTGAATTGACGTGGAAGTACCCAACTGTAAAATTTTGAGTAATTGAGTTTAATTGCTTAATGGTATCACAAAGCCATAAAGTGTAAGGTGGAAAAACGTCGTAATTGTGGTTCGACCCTTGGCAGCTCGGGCTTAGTTGTGTCGTTATTGAAACATCGGCTGTTTGACCCCTCCAGTCAGGGGGTTGTTTGTTTTTTTGCCTCCTGTAAAATTTCAGTTTTAGCAGTTGTATCATTGTTCTTTTGAAACAGCGATATTTACAGAGCTTATGAATACTATACTAGTGCGAAAGCACTCACATCAGGTACTTTAGATTTTTTTACTTTCACTTACCTATATATGAAATATATAGTAAGTGGAAGTATTGCGATCGTGAAAAAATTCGACTTCCGGTTTTTAACGGAAATACACGTTTTGGAGTCCCCTGAGTCCAAATTACCAAGTCCCGCGAAATTGTGTGTGTGTGTGTGTGTGTGAGTGTGTGTGTGTGTGTTTGTGTGTGTGTGTGAACAGACTAACTCAAAAACTATAAACCGTGAGAACCTGAAATTGGGTATTTAGTGTAGGTATATGCCCGCGAAGTGACAGCAAAAATTTCATCAAAATCGCTCATAGGGAGGGGGTACTTTATTTAATAACTTTTTATGTTTTTTTCGATTTTCTCAAAAACGGCTCTAACGATTTTTATTAAATCGTATGAGTATTTAAGGTATTAATATGCCTGAGATATGACTGTGAAAATTTCATCAAAATTGATTAACCGGAGGGGGGACTTTACTTAATAAATTTTGTATCATTTTCACGTGGTTTTTTTATTTACTCAAAATCGGTTTTAAAGATTTTGATCAAACTGGGTATTTAATGTATGTATATGCCTGAGATATGACTGTGAAAATTTCATCAAAATTGATTAACCGGAGGGGGGACTTTACTTAATAAATTTTGTATCATTTTCACGTGTTTTTTTTATTTACTCAAAAACGGCTTTAACGGTTTTGATCAAACTGGGTATTTGATGTATGTATATGCCTGAGATATGACTGTGAAAATTTCATCAAAATTGATTAACCGGAGGGGGGACTTTACTTAATAAATTTTGTATCATTTTCACGTGTTTTTTTTATTTACTCAAAAACGGCTTTAACAGTTTTGATCAAACTGGGTATTTGATGTATGTATATGCCAAAGATGTGATAGCCAACATTTCATCAAAATTGATTCACTGGAGGGGGGACTTTACTTAATAAATTTTGTATCATTTTTACGTTTTTTTTTATTTACTCAAAAAGGCCTTTAACGATTTTGATCAAACTGGGTATTTGACGTATGTATATGCCAAAGATGTGATTGGCAACATTTCATCAAAATTGGTCAAACGGAGGGGGCACTTTAATTCATAATTTTGTTTCCAATTTTTTTTTTTTTTCGATTATCTCAAAAACGGCTTTAACGATTTTCTTGATATTCGTCATGTTTAATGAAAATTGAGTGTTATTTAATATCAGGTAAGCGTTATCATTATTAAAATGTTCTGAGGGGTTTATAGAGCAAATGAAAACAAAAATAAGAAAGGAATGTGGAAAATGTGTAACTTTGAGAAGTGGCATTAACAAAACGCATTAATTTCTTATCTAAGTAAGTTGGTAAGTGAAAGTTGTGTGTTGCGCGCACGCACCAGATTTTTTAAAAATAGGTCATACTGCCTATACCTGTTCATTGTTCTATATCATATGAAATGGCATGGAATGCGCTGTTAAACGACACCAATCTCAGAGTCCTAGTCTAATGTGGAAAACATCTGCAGCTATTTTTAATCATAAAATGCTAGATTTATGAAATTTTATTACTAGCTTTCAATTTTTTTAGTAATGCAGAAATTTTGATCCCACTTTTATATTTTTTTGTATGAATGGATATAACACTGCCTATTTTTAAAAATATATAAAAATTCTAAAAGATGCCCTTTTCGAGATGATTGAAATTAAAATTTTAAACTAGGTTTTAAGAAAATTTCTTTAGTACCAACCTATACATTGCTGTGTGTCATATGAAATGGCATGGAATGCGCTCTTACAAAACACCAATCTTATAATCCTAGTCCCATTTGGAAAACACCTGCAACTATTTTTAATTATAAAATGCTAGATTTATGAAATTTTTTGCTAGTTTTCAATTTTTTTAGTGATGAAGAAATTTTCATCCCACTTTTATATTTTTCTGTATGAATAGAAATAATACTACCTCTTTTTCAAAAAAATATAAATTTTTAAAAAAATGCTCTTTTTGAGAAAATTGAAATTAAAATTTTACTCTTAAAATGAAATTTTACATTTAGTTTTAAGAAAATTTCTTTAGTACCAACCTATACATTGTTGTATGACATATGAATCGTCATGGGCTGCGCTGTTAAACGACACCAATCTCATAGTCCTAGTCAAATTTGGAAAACAGCTACAGCTATTTTTAATCATTATTTTTTCCGTTTCTGGACCTATTTTTAAGGGCTTTAGAGACCAATAATTCAAAAGCGGGTAGACATATCTAAGTAATATTTCACAATTGTTCAAGTAGATAAAAGTAGTACACATATACCAAATTTCAAGAAAATCTGAAATGGTGAGGCTCAAGCCTGTGTTGAATTGACGTGGAAGTACCCAACTGTAAAATTTTGAGTAATTGAGTTTAATTGCTTAATGGTATCACAAAGCCATAAAGTGTAAGGTGGAAAAACGTCGTAATTGTGGTTCGACCCTTGGCAGCTCGGGCTTAGTTGTGTCGTTATTGAAACATCGGCTGTTTGACCCCTCCAGTCAGGGGGTTGTTTGTTTTTTTGCCTCCTGTAAAATTTCAGTTTTAGCAGTTGTATCATTGTTCTTTTGAAACAGCGATATTTACAGAGCTTATGAATACTATACTAGTGCGAAAGCACTCACATCAGGTACTTTAGATTTTTTTACTTTCACTTACCTATATATGAAATATATAGTAAGTGGAAGTATTGCGATCGTGAAAAAATTCGACTTCCGGTTTTTAACGGAAATACACGTTTTGGAGTCCCCTGAGTCCAAATTACCAAGTCCCGCGAAATTGTGTGTGTGTGTGTGTGTGTGAGTGTGTGTGTGTGTGTTTGTGTGTGTGTGTGAACAGACTAACTCAAAAACTATAAACCGTGAGAACCTGAAATTGGGTATTTAGTGTAGGTATATGCCCGCGAAGTGACAGCAAAAATTTCATCAAAATCGCTCATAGGGAGGGGGTACTTTATTTAATAACTTTTTATGTTTTTTTCGATTTTCTCAAAAACGGCTCTAACGATTTTTATTAAATCGTATGAGTATTTAAGGTATTAATATGCCTGAGATATGACTGTGAAAATTTCATCAAAATTGATTAACCGGAGGGGGGACTTTACTTAATAAATTTTGTATCATTTTCACGTGGTTTTTTTATTTACTCAAAATCGGTTTTAAAGATTTTGATCAAACTGGGTATTTAATGTATGTATATGCCTGAGATATGACTGTGAAAATTTCATCAAAATTGATTAACCGGAGGGGGGACTTTACTTAATAAATTTTGTATCATTTTCACGTGTTTTTTTTATTTACTCAAAAACGGCTTTAACGGTTTTGATCAAACTGGGTATTTGATGTATGTATATGCCTGAGATATGACTGTGAAAATTTCATCAAAATTGATTAACCGGAGGGGGGACTTTACTTAATAAATTTTGTATCATTTTCACGTGTTTTTTTTATTTACTCAAAAACGGCTTTAACAGTTTTGATCAAACTGGGTATTTGATGTATGTATATGCCAAAGATGTGATAGCCAACATTTCATCAAAATTGATTCACTGGAGGGGGGACTTTACTTAATAAATTTTGTATCATTTTTACGTTTTTTTTTATTTACTCAAAAAGGCCTTTAACGATTTTGATCAAACTGGGTATTTGACGTATGTATATGCCAAAGATGTGATTGGCAACATTTCATCAAAATTGGTTAAACGGAGGGGGCACTTTAATTCATAATTTTGTTTCCAATTTTTTTTTTTTTTCGATTATCTCAAAAACGGCTTTAACGATTTTCTTGATATTCGTCATGTTTAATGAAAATTGAGTGTTATTTAATATCAGGTAAGCGTTATCATTATTAAAATGTTCTGAGGGGTTTATAGAGCAAATGAAAACAAAAATAAGAAAGGAATGTGGAAAATGTGTAACTTTGAGAAGTGGCATTAACAAAACGCATTAATTTCTTATCTAAGTAAGTTGGTAAGTGAAAGTTGTGTGTTGCGCGCACGCACCAGATTTTTTAAAAATAGGTCATACTGCCTATACCTGTTCATTGTTCTATATCATATGAAATGGCATGGAATGCGCTGTTAAACGACACCAATCTCAGAGTCCTAGTCTAATGTGGAAAACATCTGCAGCTATTTTTAATCATAAAATGCTAGATTTATGAAATTTTATTACTAGCTTTCAATTTTTTTAGTAATGCAGAAATTTTGATCCCACTTTTATATTTTTTTGTATGAATGGATATAACACTGCCTATTTTTAAAAATATATAAAAATTCTAAAAGATGCCCTTTTCGAGATGATTGAAATTAAAATTTTAAACTAGGTTTTAAGAAAATTTCTTTAGTACCAACCTATACATTGCTGTGTGTCATATGAAATGGCATGGAATGCGCTCTTACAAAACACCAATCTTATAATCCTAGTCCCATTTGGAAAACACCTGCAACTATTTTTAATTATAAAATGCTAGATTTATGAAATTTTTTGCTAGTTTTCAATTTTTTTAGTGATGAAGAAATTTTCATCCCACTTTTATATTTTTCTGTATGAATAGAAATAATACTACCTCTTTTTCAAAAAAATATAAATTTTTAAAAAAATGCTCTTTTTGAGAAAATTGAAATTAAAATTTTACTCTTAAAATGAAATTTTACATTTAGTTTTAAGAAAATTTCTTTAGTACCAACCTATACATTGTTGTATGACATATGAATCGTCATGGGCTGCGCTGTTAAACGACACCAATCTCATAGTCCTAGTCAAATTTGGAAAACAGCTACAGCTATTTTTAATCATTATTTTTTCCGTTTCTGGACCTATTTTTAAGGGCTTTAGAGACCAATAATTCAAAAGCGGGTAGACATATCTAAGTAATATTTCACAATTGTTCAAGTAGATAAAAGTAGTACACATATACCAAATTTCAAGAAAATCTGAAATGGTGAGGCTCAAGCCTGTGTTGAATTGACGTGGAAGTACCCAACTGTAAAATTTTGAGTAATTGAGTTTAATTGCTTAATGGTATCACAAAGCCATAAAGTGTAAGGTGGAAAAACGTCGTAATTGTGGTTCGACCCTTGGCAGCTCGGGCTTAGTTGTGTCGTTATTGAAACATCGGCTGTTTGACCCCTCCAGTCAGGGGGTTGTTTGTTTTTTTGCCTCCTGTAAAATTTCAGTTTTAGCAGTTGTATCATTGTTCTTTTGAAACAGCGATATTTACAGAGCTTATGAATACTATACTAGTGCGAAAGCACTCACATCAGGTACTTTAGATTTTTTTACTTTCACTTACCTATATATGAAATATATAGTAAGTGGAAGTATTGCGATCGTGAAAAAATTCGACTTCCGGTTTTTAACGGAAATACACGTTTTGGAGTCCCCTGAGTCCAAATTACCAAGTCCCGCGAAATTGTGTGTGTGTGTGTGTGTGTGAGTGTGTGTGTGTGTGTTTGTGTGTGTGTGTGAACAGACTAACTCAAAAACTATAAACCGTGAGAACCTGAAATTGGGTATTTAGTGTAGGTATATGCCCGCGAAGTGACAGCAAAAATTTCATCAAAATCGCTCATAGGGAGGGGGTACTTTATTTAATAACTTTTTATGTTTTTTTCGATTTTCTCAAAAACGGCTCTAACGATTTTTATTAAATCGTATGAGTATTTAAGGTATTAATATGCCTGAGATATGACTGTGAAAATTTCATCAAAATTGATTAACCGGAGGGGGGACTTTACTTAATAAATTTTGTATCATTTTCACGTGGTTTTTTTATTTACTCAAAATCGGTTTTAAAGATTTTGATCAAACTGGGTATTTAATGTATGTATATGCCTGAGATATGACTGTGAAAATTTCATCAAAATTGATTAACCGGAGGGGGGACTTTACTTAATAAATTTTGTATCATTTTCACGTGTTTTTTTTATTTACTCAAAAACGGCTTTAACGGTTTTGATCAAACTGGGTATTTGATGTATGTATATGCCTGAGATATGACTGTGAAAATTTCATCAAAATTGATTAACCGGAGGGGGGACTTTACTTAATAAATTTTGTATCATTTTCACGTGTTTTTTTTATTTACTCAAAAACGGCTTTAACAGTTTTGATCAAACTGGGTATTTGATGTATGTATATGCCAAAGATGTGATAGCCAACATTTCATCAAAATTGATTCACTGGAGGGGGGACTTTACTTAATAAATTTTGTATCATTTTTACGTTTTTTTTTATTTACTCAAAAAGGCCTTTAACGATTTTGATCAAACTGGGTATTTGACGTATGTATATGCCAAAGATGTGATTGGCAACATTTCATCAAAATTGGTCAAACGGAGGGGGCACTTTAATTCATAATTTTGTTTCCAATTTTTTTTTTTTTTCGATTATCTCAAAAACGGCTTTAACGATTTTCATCAGATTCGTCATGTTTAATGAAAATTAGGTGTTCTTTAATAACAGGTAAGCTTTATCATTATTAAAATGTTCTGAGTGGAATGTGGAAAAATGTGTAACTTTGAGAAGTCGCATTAATTTCTAATCTAAGTATGTTGGTAAGTGAAAGTTGTGTGTTGCCAGCACGCACCAGATTTTCTTCCTGATACATACGAAGCGATGTCATGGACAAATAAATACTTATATAAAACATATAATATCACTAAGAAAGTCTATTTGTTATTATAAATTGCTGATTAACCAATTTATATAGTTAATACTTGTTGATCGGTTAGCAATGACCAATCTAAGAACAAGGTAAAGTTTTAAACTATTGGCCTTTCTAGGTCTTCTCATTTCATTATAATATGAACAGAAAGTCTACAATAAATTCATAAATTTATAAATTATATAAATGTTAATATTAAATATATGTATAAACTTAATGAGCTGATAAGTAATTTAATAAATTCGTTACTTAAAATAATGTGTAACGTCCTTCTTTTTTTACTTGCTTAAAAGTCATGCAACACTTTGTATGTAAACATAACTGAAAACAGTTGATTTTTGGGACTTAAAAATGAAAAAAAAATTGGCAGTGTTCCTAGGAAACTATACGCCGCACCAAAATGTATAAAACTGAATTTATTTCGTTAGGATCCATCAACTTTGCAATCGAAATCAGTTTTAAACCACCTAATAAATACTTGCGAATCGCTCCTGAGGGCCTGTAAAAAAGAAAAGGAATCAACACTGCTATAAAGATACTCTAACAATGCTCACTCACATTAACTGTGAACGAAAAATTTACACATTAAACATCCAAAAAATAATAATAATGGTATAGGTAGTTTTATTCGTTTGTACAATAAATATTGTGACGCGACTCCTAAACAAATATTTATTTTACATTTTACCGGTTCTAGAATTGCCTGGTTACATTCATTTATTCGTACGTGATCACATGTTTTGGAATCATCCAGGCTTTTCTGGGTTGGCTATTACGGACTAAATTTAAGAAGCGATCGTCTAGTGTCTTGGCCTTGCCTTGAACATCGAAGCATATGGTTTCTTTTGAGTCACTGGTAGTTATTGTTTTGTAACTTTGTTACTAATTTGAGCTTTAATTGCTTTTTTAACATATTTTTATTATTATTTTACGTCAATAAAATTTATTTATAGTTTTGAATGAGCATTTAAACCCATATTGGTGTTACAATATCACTAGAAAACATTGTTTATCCCATACAATACTGATCATGCATATTATGTAGAAAATAATTTTGTAGCTATTAATTATATTAGTATATATTTTTGAATCAGCTGAACAAATATAATAAAATATTTATTTCAATAGCAACTACTTTTACATTTTTTTGCAACCTGCTTTATACAATAAAAATTGGATTTTATTTTTCGAATTTGTAAAAGAAAGCATTCTAACAAAGCATTGTTGCTTTGAATAATATTCCCTGTAACCGTGATATTTTTGCTGGTTCTCACGGAAGAAATTTCGATCACAAGTTGTCTGAGCCATCCACAAAGGGTCAATGATATACAGCAAATTTACCGTAGATGGAGCTATTGTAAAGCGTTTGGAGTGCTATTGTTACAGTAGCCTCCCCCCCTCCAAAGGTTCTGCCGCTGAGAAAATAAGGAAAATGTCAGAGCCGAGCTTTGGGTTCTAAAAGACCTGAAATTTTATTCCAACAACTTCACACTTAGATATTTTCTCTTTCTGGAAAATAAAATTTCCTCCCACAGCACCTTCTTCTTGTCACGAAAAGCTTCGCATTTAAATTGCGTAGTATGGTGTGTCATAAATACTTTAACATTATAAAGAAATACATTACTTATTATGTTATGTTATTCTAAAGGGACTTGTCCCAGGACAAATATAGAATATGTTTTCTAAAGTTTAAATTTTTTTTTTTTAATCAATCTGTCAATAAAATATTAAAAATGAGTAGATTTTGGTGTAAAGAGTATGTTTTGGTCGACTGCTGGCATGTTAAAGTCAGTATGTAAGGCTTGATTAATTACGCACCAAGGAAAAGTTTCTAAGTAAAATTATTAATCAAGAATTAGTACAAAAGAAACTAAGTATGTGACTAAACAAACACTATATATCTACCTCTATATCAACCAACAATTTGGCGACGTATTATGAATGGACATAATAATTTTATACGTATTTAAGATATACTAATATTCTTATAAAATATGTTGCTAACATACTATTGATTATGATAAAAATAGATTATAAAAATCGCTGCATGAGAGGTCTTGTCCCCGAAAAAAAACATAGTAATTCAAAGGTTTCAAAGCTGAGTAGTTTCCCTTCTACAGACCCATGCCCTACAGGTCAATATCCTTATCAGATAACAAATTATAAATAAAACTACAACTACTTTTTACCCCATTTTATTAAAAACTTCTAAACTAAAACTAAAACAGAACATAAAAATATATGCATACTTACTGGATGGACATACTCATCACAGAACGCTATAGCTGAAAAGACACACTTGATTAAAACGCATAGGTTCCAATCAAAACTATTACTCACGGCCAACGCGCCATGGTACGTGACTGACCAGACCCTCCATGCTGACCTCTACCAGCCAACAGTTCACTACCACATAGCGGACCCTCTACAAACGTTTTCACACTAACATACACGGACATAATAACCGCAGACGGATATGTCAGTGTTTCCTCATTCGCTGATTGTCAGCCTCATATAGCAGATAGGTTTGAATCAATAATAAACGGCAAAAACAAAATTTTAAATTGCTGATAGTTGAAAAAAGTATTACAGATGCTAAATAATATGATAAATTGTAAAAAAACAAAAAAAAAAAAAAAAAAAAACAAAGCAAACTACAATCTAAAAAGAAAGGACAGTTACAAACAATTTATTATATATATTAATTCTTCATCATCATCTAACGCTGAGCAATAAGAGTTTCCCTTTTTACTGAGCTGCTTCAAGTGGCTAACTTTACTTGATTTATCCAAGGTTAGTAGTCTTTGAGAATCTTCTTTTTCTCCCTTGGAGCATCCTTGCATAGATGATTTCTTGGTTTTAGTGATTAAGCCCATTGTTCTAATGAAGGGGCTAAAACAGGAGTGAGATGATTGTTGATTGATAAACAGAAATCTTGTTCTTGGATCATTCTATTCCATGTATTTTAGAAATCTTAAATTTAGGGCATCGGCTGTAACGCTCTCTTAAACTTCCGTATCGATTTGCCGTTTTTTACTCCTTAAAATAAGAAGGACATAGAAATAAATTCTCTATATTTTTAATCATTTAAATGTTGTTTTAAGCCCAGGTCCGTCAATTCAAATTATAAATAGAATAATCGTTGAGATTGTTGTTGCCTTATCGCTTAATAGTTTATTGATTCCATTCTGAAACATTTATACAGTCATTAGAATAAAAAACTTTCATATCATTCATTTCCATCTTTGTCTTGTCCCTAGTTTTTTTTTTAAATTTAAGAAGCTATTTTTATTATTTTGTAATAAATCGTTTCTATCAAGGAGCTGTTTAGATTTTTGTGATTTAGGTTGACTAATAAAAGAAAGTGTTCTTGTCGAGAGGCTGAATACTTACCTTTTCAAGGCCACTCCGTGTAGCTTATTCATCCAGATTCTTTTCAGCGTTTCCAGTCTGTTTTCTGCCACGTGATGTATGACCGTGTCTTACTGAAATACATTAGGCACCCGTAAATTGTGTTTTGGATATGTGGGAACCATAGCGGACAGTTCTAAGTATTAACTATTAGTTAAAATAATTAGTAGTTATAAATGAAGAGAAAATTTAAACTGAAATAAAAGTCATGGTATGAAATCCAGTTCTGTAAAAGTATCATTCGTAGTGGTTTATAGATGTATTGTTACTACTTATATTACTTTCATTCCGTTTTTTAAGATTGGTATGGTAAAAAAAAGTAAAAAATAAAAAAAAATAGTTAGGGGAGCTCGTTAAAATATGTATGATAAGCATACTTTAATCATAATGAATAAAAGAAATAAACAGGACATGAAATAAAATATAGGAAACGTTTATCGCAATAAAATAAAGACCTCATAAAATAAAGACTATTACATAAAATTATCTTTTTATTTTTATTTTCTCGAGCTTATAAAAAATTGCTGAGCTATTTGTTTGGATAGTCGAAATTTCATCGAAGGTATATTGTATGTGAAAGTGCTGCAAAAAAAAAAAGTTTTTATTATTTTAGAAAATGTTTTTTCTGTATTTAATTGTTTTAAATCTTATTTTCGTTACTTACTTACGTTTATAATTTCTTCTGGAAGATTCCTACGTGGCCAACAAAAAAAACTGGAATATCTCTTGGAACTTAAGTTTTTTTCATTTTAAACTAAACAACAATTCGAAACAACATCGATAATTATATAATTGCTAAATATCCTAATTACAACAAAAATATACTCTAACTCCTTTCAATTCATGTAAAATTAAATATTGTTGTACATTCAAGATAAAATGGATTCAAAGAATGCAGAGTTTACATAATTTTCATTAGTCAGTAGACTTATAAATTAAATTATTACAATTCCATGGAACATATAAATGAATCTATCTATCAATGTGAAGAAATGGTGATGAAAGAATCGAAATTGAGTTACGTCATAACCGTTTTTATTTTTCGATTGCCCTGCTATGTTATTTTAACTCTCTCTCTTGTTGTCACTCTCATTCACTTTTTTTCTCCCAATCGCTCTCTTTCACTCTCTTTTACTCTCTCACACTCAATCTCTCGGGTTTTCATTTGATTTTTATTTATTTTACCGGTCCTTTGAAATATATTCGCATGAAAACAATAATATAAAAGGGGTCGTAGAATCTGTTAGGACTAATTATTCAAATAAACATTATTCTCCTTGAAGTTTTCTCTTACATTGTTCGTTTGAAAAAAAAAAAAATCTCCTATCAGGCACTCTATGATCTATGTTATATCTAGTTGGAGGGAAATAAACTGAGAAAAATATTCATGGAAGAGGGAACCAACTCTGGAAGCTTGAATGTACTGTAGCGGTCGGTTTAGGAAGCGGAAAGTTGAGAGGCCTAGGAAGGGATAAAGAGGATATATTTAGATATATTACAGCTAACAGTACCTGGGGGGATAGAACCTTCAGCCGTTCCTTTCATATTATAGTTTTGTTATATACCTCCTCTGGGGAGATGTTATTTCATTGAGTTCGAGCTGGTTATCATTAGATTACCTGTTTTGTAATTTGAAAACGTAAAAAGTTTCATTCTGGAAATTTAGAAAAAATAAAATTTTCAAACCTATTTCAATAAAGAATGGATGTTATTCATAAATAATGTCAATAAAAAATCCTTAATACACTTCATACTGCATTTTAAATTTATTATTATTTTATTCAAATGTTATATTTTTAATATAATGTATAATATAAACTGAATTAGTATAAAATAATCATTTTCTCGTTAACTGTACAATAAGCTGTGGAATTTTAATGGTTTAATTTTAATTTTTTGTTTTGTCAAGAAACGTTTGAGAAATAAGAATAATTTTATGATTTTGTAACTTTTCAGTCTGATGAAAATAATTTATGTTTGTGATTATTCCAGGAAAATTAGTAAAAAATAAACAGGAAATGGGACAAACTATTTATGATGATTTCTCACTTTAAAAATAAAATTACGAGATAATCGATTCCGTGCTCTGCCAACGTAAACGTTTATCAAACATAAGATTATTGATGATTTAAGCTTATTAATAAGTATATTCGGGTCACCTGTGGTGTTGTGGTTAGCATGGCAACCTACAATACTAAAGATCGCGGGTTCAATTCCAGCGGTGGCCCTAGGATTTTTTAATGGGAGTAAAAAATCCTTAGCTATGCCGTCCCTCGGATAGGACGTAAAATGGAGGTCCCGAGCCTGTACGATGTCAGGTACTCGTTAAAGATCCCTATCCTAATTATACCTGGATAGGCATAATTTAGGACTCCCACTGTAGCATCGTCCGATTAGCCTAAGTAGCATAAAAATGGACGTTAAACAAACAAACAAACAAACAATAAGTATATTCATCGCAAAATCTTTTATCTTATATTGATTTTATCACCTTGGTGATTTTTACCGCTGTACGTTTACCCCAATAGTCCGGCGCTGGAAATACCCTACCGCACGACTGGGCGGTTTTGTTGGAAGCTAAGTATTGGTTCTATCTATCGCATGGATGGAACTTATGTACTCTCGGTTGTAGCAGTTCTTCACAGGTTTTAAATTGAAAACATGAAGTGTACATTTACCCCACACAAATTTGAAAAACATTTATAAAGTATTGAAACTTTTGAAAACCATTCATATGGTGCGTAGTAGTAATTAATTGAAGAGTTACCATTCCAAGCGGGGAGGGAGTACGCGTCCCCAGAGGTATTACCATTTTTTATTTATTTTTTTCAAATCTCAGACGAAACGGTTTATATTTCGAATAAATCATTGTATAAAAATATACCTAGTGAAATTCTGCTATATGATCCTTTCATCATGTTTCAAATGAGACAACCAGTTTTTTGGCGTAATACAGTTGGAAGAAAATTGGTCCTGGGAAATTAGAAAAAACAAATTAGGAATTAGGAAAACAATCTATGAAGTTTTTAAACTTTGATAAAATACTCTTAAGGGGTGTAGTGCTAAGAAACAGAAACTTCCAACCACTATTGGGGACGGGTACCCCCTTCTATCACCTATATTCCCATTGTATATTTCTTTTCTCGCAAAACGATTGATATTTTCACGGAATGTGTTTATATATATATAAATATGTTAACATAGCATCATGTTGACAAGAAATAATAGTATATATCACTAAGTAGTCATCTCAGGAAGCAGTCGATTTGCGTTCACTGATTGATTTGGTTCCCTGGACATTGGCTCTAACTCACTACAAAATTTCAGTTCAGAAAGTCGGGCATACACAAAGAAAAACCATAAGCGAATTCGGCTTAAATAAAAAAATTAAAGTGTTCTTTTCCTTTCTTAAACTATTATCTCAAATATTTTTAGTGATGTTGAATACTGGTTGGCACAACTGGGCAAAAACACTGAATAAATTTTTGTAAATGAGTACATATATGTAAATATTGGGTTAGGTGGACTTTATAGTTGATGGATATAGAGAAAATTAAATAAATTATGTATTAAAACAATTATAATAAAATTAATAGGAATGCTACATTGGTACATTTTTGAGATGATGCGATGGCTTAATAATTATCAGCTTATTAATATGAAACATAATTAGCAGTATCAAATTTTAAACTTAGCCATATATAATTTAATGCGTGTGTTATGAATACGCTCCTATATGGTGCGCAGGTCTGGGGGCTCCGATATGCAAATCACTTAGAGCGGGTTAATTCCAACTTCTATAAGCGCCTTCTACATTTATCGAGATGCACACCAGGGTATATAGTACGGCTAGAAACAGGAAAACTACACATTAGTTATTATATTCTAAGATCTGCTATTAAATGGTTGCTCACGATACAACTAATGGACCAAAATAGACTTCCGAAAATCTGTTACAACGAGCTATTACTGAATACCCAAACCGGACTAAATTCCTCTATAAAATATAATTGGTGCTTGCAGTTGCAAACATGTCTGAAGAAAATCGGCGAAGAAGAACTAGTTTTCACCAAAGAACCGTATTCAATAAAACAAAAAATAGGTGCAATTCTATCAAAATTCCAGTTATATCTCCATAATACCGATCTTGAAGCTTTAAATAAATCACTATTCAACCCATTTTATAAAAATATCGCCCCTAACTCGCAATTAACAGCAGCCTATATTAGATCCAATTCCAATATTAATATCATCCGTTTAATAGCACAGCTCAGAACTGCAAATAACCACCACATTAGATTCAGCCACAAGAATAAATTCATAGAAATTACGCCATCTTCAATCTGCCCTATCTGCAATATGAAAACAGAAGAAAACCTCATCCACATACTCTGCATTTGTCCTCATTATAATAGCGCAAGAAAGTACTTTTACCCAAATATCACCACGACAAACTTCATTAATATACTCGACCCAGAATCAAAGGATGAAGCTACAAAACTGTCTAATTTCGCATCCACTATACTTAAAATAAGGACATTCTACTTAGAAGAATAAATGGAACTGTTAAATTATATATCAGTGAAATTATATTAATAACCTTTATTTCATTGTAAAAATTTATTGTTAGCATATCATATTTCTTTTCTTTTTTCTTTTGTATATTGTAATTATTATCTCAATGTAGATCAGACTCACTTGTATAGGGTCATGCCCTTAAAACATGTAAATAATAAATAAATAAATAAATAAATAAATGTAAGTTATTACAACTCAACGGGGAACACGGACGAGGGAAGGGATGGATTAATGGATTAGGGTGGTTTGGTGTTGAAAAATGAAATGTTTGATATTTTTCTTAAACGTATGATTCTGTTATTATTGCCTTGTCGTTTTGCAGGGCATGATTTGAAATAGTTTTATTTGTAAATTTTATTTTGGATTATGCATTTGCATTTTATTTAGAGATGTTTTGCGGGAGCTCGGAGTTTCGTTCTTCATGTCCAAAGAGACTGTGGCATAGAGCATTAATTATTTGCTTATTTTTTTAAGTTGAAGACCTGTACTCCAGGAGGGCAAGTTCTTGTTATCTTTTTTTAAAATTTGGAATGTATGATCCAAGTGAGTCCTTTATCAAAGCATAGTCCCAGGCACCATAGGTAATTTCTTGAAGGAATTGGGTTCCTGATATTTGTAGCATCTAAAATATGATATTTAGTCGCACAGTGTCTGTGATGAAAAGTATTCTGAAATTAAATTAAACAATGGAATTATTTTCAGGGAAGATACTGGCAACAGACAGTATGACAGGTGGACTGACAGCAAAGTCAGCCTTCCGCCAGTTGTCACGTCCTGGTTATTATTTTCTGCCAATTCCATTTCGCTTTTTTTAATATAAATATATTGATTAAGCGCCGTGATATTTATTTATTATTATTTATGCAATTAATGTTATAAAATAATAAATTATGTTTTATTAAATTTGGAGTCCAAATTAATAAGAAAAGAAAAATAAGAACAGACCGATATTGAGTCGATTTATAATTCTCATATAAATATTTGAAGTTTGGTGAATAAGGAGGTGGAAAAATAATCGGGTTTTACAAGAAGTGTGTGAAAGTTTGAAAAAACGTGATTGCCTTAGGATTTACAGGAGATGGCAGCACGGATGATAAGGATTTCGTAAATCAGACAATTAGAAAAGAAGGGGTGTATTAGTTTGAGGTTAGAGAGCTGGGTATTAGGGGAATGTATGGTAGTTGTGTAGCTGTGTTAAAAGGTTGTAACAAAAGGGTCATTTTTTTTTAATTTTTTAAATATTGATATGATTTTGAAAATCGTTATGAAATAGAATTTCTTTCTTTTACTTTTCTGCTATAGAACATCTCATCGTTCAAAAACGTCTAAAGCAAGAACCATGAGAATTTTCATTTTATTAATAAGTTATTAATTCTTTTCTGAGTGTTTCTAACATTTATATTTCAATCTCTCTCTGTTTTTTTTTTTTTTTTTTTTTTTTTTTTTCTTATTATGGATTTCTTCATGTTTGAAGTTTCCCTCAACCGAACTCTTCTTCCAGTCTCATCTTCCACACCTTCCTGTCTTTCGTTTCCTCTTCCCTCAATCCATGACCGGCCATACTTTCCTTTACTTTATTTATCCACTGTATACGTGGTCTTCCTCTCTTTCTTCTTCCTTCTGCCTCCCATTCAAATATCATTCTTGGTATTCTATTTGAAACCATTCTTTTCAAGTGGCCATACCATTTTAGTTTTCTTTTTTCTATTCCTTCAGTAATAGAAGTATATTTCTTAGTTCAAAGTATATTTCTTTGAAGATTCATTTTTGCTCTGATCTGGCTGTATTTTATATGGTGTATCCTTGAAATCATGGCTGACCTCCTCCAAAAATCCATTTCTACCGCCAAGAGTCTTTTTTCCTGTGCTCTGTTATGGGTCCATGTCTCGGAGCCATACAGCATGATACTCTCGACCAGTGCACTATATATTAATTTTTTGGGTTTGCCAAGAATATTGCTGCTCCAGAGAAGAGGATTCAGCATACCAACTTCCTACTTTTATTTGGCATTTATTATTTTTGTAAATTTCCTTTATTAAGTTTATGGTATCTTTACTTATGCCAGCTAATTCCAAGGACTTCCAAAGTAGTTTCCGAGGAACATTATCATAGGCTTTTTCCAGGTCTATAAATACCATGTCAACTCTTTTAGCTTTCGCTGCTTGTTTTTCCAGCAAATGCCTGAGCGTAAAAATGTGGTCAATGCAGGATTTTCCTGCTGTAAACCCACATTGCTCCTCTGATTGAAGAAATTGGGCTTCTAATTTATTCTTTATTATTCTGCCAAGTAGCTTCATGATAGGATTTGTCACACAGATGCCTCTGTAATTGCCACAATTTTTTCTGATCACAGTTTGAATCTCTGAAAAACAATATTTTTAAAACAGCATAATAATAACCATTAAGTATTCACATGAACCATTATGCGTTGAGCTGAAAACAAATGAATAGATCAGAAGGATAACAGAATTGATAGCCATCGTAAAAATGTTTTCTAAAAGGGAATGGAAATGGGCTAGCCATAACATTAGAAGGTGTGAGGACATCGGGGCGAAGAGGATTTTAGAGTAGACGCCAATGCAGCACGCGAGAGCAAGAGTTAGCCCTACCACAATATGGTACAAGGAGATGAAGGCAGTAAGCAGAGGAACTACCTGGCTCCGGGGCGCCATAATGCTGCAAAAAAGAAGAAACTAGGGCACGTTTACTACTTTCGTTTGCTTCAAGAGTAAATTTTTATTCGTTTTTAATATTGGATAAATTTTTAAAATTAAATTTAAGTTTGTGGTGGATGTAATTGTTTCTGCTAATGTGTTAAAGGTCATGACAGTTGTTGAAACAGTTGGAATGTTCAGGACTTTTTTAGAAAGTCATTATATAAAGATAGTATATAATGTGTTGTTATGCATATATGATGGATCCCAAAGCTTAACAAGTTCACGCCAGGGCTGAAATTCATGCTCCTCGCCCATTGGCGGCTTACCTTAATGATTTCCGCTGAATCGGATGGGATTTATTCAACATTAATAAAATAAAAAATACAATCCTAACTCGTTATACATCGTCGTGGAAAGTTTTGTGATTGACTAATGTGTCCGATGCGGCAATCTAGTGTGAGCCACCGGTGGTACACGACGGCGTGAACGTATTAAAAAATTAAATGACACTTCTGAAATTAATTGTTATATTAGTATATAATCAATTTATATTTAGAAATAAACAGTAATGGAATATATGTTAATAGATAACGGTTGAATCAGTAATTTTTTCAACTGTACATAATAAAAAGAATACTTTGCCTTTTTGGGAGAGGTAACCACTCTTACCTCCGCTGAGGGCCACATTACATAGCCAAGCAGGGGATATTTCCATCTGGATAGGGCAGGGTGTGGGGATGAGTCGGTCCATTGGTATTCAGAAGCCGGACTTTATTATGAATGAGGAGCACACAATTCTCGGCCTGGATAGAAATATAAGGGCCCCTGACAATACGGCCACTTACCTCCAACCCCGGCCGCCTCCCTCTTCCTTTGTAAATTTCCCCTCACCTGTATCTCCTTTGGTCAGGTGAACGGTTTTGCCGAATCTCTTGGGTATAGCTGACTGACACTGAGGCATTACAGTTTCCAATCGAGTCCGTGCATATGCTTACGAATAATTTTCTTATTGAGATAAATTATGCCCTTTTTAAACGCAAAATTATGATAATTTTTTTTTATGTCAAATTACTGACTAGGCTTTATATTTTATAGTTATTAAAGAAATATGCTTTCGTATACTTTCTATCTCGATTTTTGATTACGAGTGTCGAATGTTATAATTTTGAATGAGGTTATTAAAAATATATATAAACCTGAGTATAAATGATAACATAAGAAGTAAAAAGTAAAACTTATGATTAAAAAAACAGACTTCAAGGTAAATAAAATAAAATTAACTTCATAAACATAGGCTTTAAATTCATAAATAAAACTAAAGAAATTCTTCGCTTTTCCAGGAAAAAATATAGATTAATAGTTTTTTCAACGACAAAAATTATTCTTGCTGACTAGACAATTCGTTTGTGTTGGGGGGAAAATATAACAATATCCATAGAAGAATATAATAAAATATATTAACGTGAGACAAAATCATATGATTTCGTATGTTACATTGCAAAGAGTTTTATACTTTTTGGTAGAACAGTCACATAACTGTTTTAGTACATGTTATAGATGTTTCGAGAATATTCTGCGTTCTTTTAGAATGTTTTGTTCGGGATTAAATATAAGAAGCAATGGACTGGAGTCTTAGTTGGGCTCTGATGATCCAAAGATATGATTACTTTTGTGTTGCTGTATTTTCACTATTACTTTTTGTAACGTTGTTAACAACTTGAGCCCGGATAGCCGAGCGTGTTGGAGTGCGACCCGCTTTAGCATGCGGGCGGCGGCGATTCTAATCCGCCCTGGGATGGTTGACTTTTATTTCGTGGAGCCCACACAGAATAAATCTCGATCTACCCACCATGGTTAGAATAGGTACCGAACAAAAAAAAGTGATATCTAAAAGTAATAACTTGAGTTTTTATTGTTTGTCTGACATAGTGAATTTTATTTTTGCGCAAATAAAAATTATTTGAACGCCCATTAGTGTTGTGATACAATTAAGATTTTTGATTGCATTTTAATTTACTGTGATTTTAATGGATATCCCATTCCCGGAAAGACAGGGTTTTTGTTTATGTTAATGATGATAATTTTATGTTGATTTCCTCCGGGCTGGGCACCTTTCCTTCCTAAGTGGTTTGCGACATTAAAAACTGTCAATTGAATGCGGATCCGGCGGCTTTCTGAAATCAGTTTCCAACTCATCTCCATACTAATGGGGGCTCTCTCCTGCCCTTAGTAGAATCGTCCTTATTAATATGGAAATCCCCGGGAAAGATAAAAGTTTCCCGAGTTATGAACTTAATCGTCTACTCAGTCCACAAAATCTGTTGCCTTCATTTCTTAGTACTACTTAAAAACCAATAAACATAACGCTCTCCAAATATCTATTTAAAAAAAATAAGTGCGTTTTACTGAGAAGAGTAATAAGAAAGAATTATTTTCGCTTAAGAAAACTATATATTTTTATAGCTATAAAATAGATATATTCTCTAAATACTGAATAATCCATAGCTAAAAAAACAGAATTATTTACTCATAACCGTATTTCTTTCAGCTGTTATTTAAAAAAAAATCTGGTGCGATGCGCGCAACACACAACTTTCACTTACGAACTTACTTAATTAGAAATCGACGTGTTTCGATAATATGTAAAAGCCAATCCTCAACTTCACACATTTTTCCACATTTAAGTATATACTTATATTTGTATATCTCCATAAGTTATAGAGTATCTGTATAGCAAAATTTGGTAGTTCTCAGCACTTTTTAATTCATTAGTGCTAATTTATTTATGAAGGGACTAATTTCATCAACAGTCGAGTTTTTTTTTACTGCTTGCTTGTTTTTTACCACGAGTTGCTTTTTGCAAATACATCGTGAAGGTGAATCGATAGGTATATTTACGTCTCTTATGCATTTCCGTTCTGGAAATCAAGAACGATTACTGTTCCTCTAAAATCGCTTTATATTGTTTTCAAAAATTTATGAAGGAACAAAAGTTTCTAGACTAAAATATATATATATATATATATATATATATTAGTTATAGGGTGTTATCTTATACCATATTTTTACACACCTGCGATGCTTCGAAAATTTGAACATCACGTATTTACTCTCTTAAGTAAAATTGATCTTTCTATTAATATATAAAAGTTTTTATTTTCATAATAAGATTAATAAAATTTTGGCTGTCACATATATATACATCAAATAGCAAGTTTGATCAAAATCGTTAAAGCTGTTTTTTATTAAAAAAAAATCTGGTGCGTGCGCGCAACACACAACTTTCACTTACCAACTTACTTAGATAAGAAATTAATGCGTTTTGTTAATGCCACTTCTCAAAGTTACACATTTTCCACATTCATTTCTTATTTTTGTTTTCATTTGCTCTATAAACCCCTCAGAACATTTTAATAAACGCTTACCTGATATTAAATAACACTCAATTTTCATTAAACATGACGAATATGAAGAAAATCGTTAAAGCCGTTTTTGAGATAATCTAAAAATTAGAAAAAAAGTTATGAAATAAAGTGTCCGCTTCGGTTGATCAATCTTGATGAA
The DNA here is from genome assembly GCA_911387785.2 of Aelia acuminata. Classification (NCBI taxonomy): domain Eukaryota; kingdom Metazoa; phylum Arthropoda; class Insecta; order Hemiptera; family Pentatomidae; genus Aelia; species Aelia acuminata. The sequence continues at coordinate 126,525,775 of OU426979.1, read as the reverse complement.
ATGTTGGCTATCACATCTTTGGCATATACATACATAAATACCCAGTTTGATCAAATTCGTGAAAGCCATTTTTGAGTAAATAAAAAAAACACGTAAAATTGATACAAAATTTATTAAGTAAAGTCCCGCCTCCGGTTGTTCAATTTTGATGAAATGTTGGCTATCACATCTTTGGCATATACATACATCAAATATCCAGTTTGATCAAAATCGTGAAAGCCGTTTTTGAGTAAATAAAAAAAAACACGTGAAAATGATACAAAATTTATTAAGTAAAGTCCCCCCTCCAGTTGATCAATTTTGTTGTAATGTTGGCTATCACATCTTTGGCATATACATACATCAAATATCCAGTTTGATCAAAATCGTGAAAGCCGTTTTTGCGTAGATAAAAAAAAAACACGTGAAAATGATAAAAAATTTATTAAGTAAAGTCCCCCCTCCGGTTGATCAATTTTGATGAAATCTTGGCTATCACATCTTTGGCATATACATACATCAAATATCAAGTTTGATCAAAATCGTGAAAGCCGTTTTTGAGTAGATAAAAAAAAAACACGTGAAAATGATACAAAATTTATTAAGTAAAGTCCCCCCTCCGGTTGATCAATTTCGATGATATCTTGGCTATCACATCTTTGGCATATACATACATTAAATATCCAGTTTGATCAAAATCGTGAAAGCCGTTTTTGAGAAAATCGAAAAAAATGTAAAAAGTTAGTAAATAAAGTACCCCCTCCCTTTGAGCAATTTTGATGAAATTTTTGCTGTCACATTGCGGGCATATAGGTACACTAAATACCCAATCTCAGGTTCGCACGGTTTATAGTTTTTGAGCTAGTCTGTTCACACACACACACACACACACACACACACACACACACACACACACACACACACACACACACACACACACACACACACACACACACACACACACACACACACACACACACACACACACAGAGACAGACACACACACACAGACCATTTCGCGGGACTTGGTTAATTGGACTCAGGGGACCCCAAAACGTGTATTTCCGTTGAAAACCGGAAGTCGAAATTTTTCACGATCGCAATACTTCCACTTACTATATATTTCATATATAGGTTAGTGAAAGTAAAAAACAACACGTGAAAATGAGCCAAAATTTATTAAGTAAAGTGCCCCCTCCACCAATTAATTAATTTTGATGAAATTTTGACTGCCACGTCGCGGGCATATACATACAACCAAAACCGAGTTTCATTAAAATCGTTAAAGCCGTTTTTGAGTAAATAAAAAAAAACAGGTGATGATGAGACAACATTTAATAAGTAAAGTGCTCCCTCCAATTGATCAATTTTGATGAACTTTTGACTGTCAGATCGCGTGCATATACATACACCAAATACCGAGTTTAATCAAAATCGTTAGAGCCGTTTATGAGAAAATCGAGAAAAACGTAAAAAATAGAGAAAATTCTTTAAATAAGGTACCCCCTCCGTTTGACCAATTTTGATGAAATTTTCGCTGTCACATCGCGGGCATATACATACACCAAATACCCAATTTTAGTTTTGTACTGCGTATAGTCTTTGAGCTAGTCTGTTCACACACACAGACATACACACACACACAGACCATTTCGTGGGACTTGGTTATTTGGACTCAGGAGACCCCATAACGTGTATTTCCGTTGAAAACCGGAAGTCGAAATTTTTCACGATCGCAACACTTTCCTTACTATATATTTCATATATAGGTAAGCGAAAGTAAAAAAACTTTTATTTTTACTTTCACTTACCTGTATATGAAATATTTAGTAAGTGGAAGTATTGCGATCGTGAAAAATTTCGACTTCCGGTTTTCAACGGAAGTACACGTTTTGGGGTCCTCTGAGTCCAAATAACCAAGTCCCGCGAAATGGTCTGTGTGTGTGTGTGTGTGTGTGTGTGTGTGTGTGTGTGTGTGTGTGTGTGTGTGTGTGTGTGGAGCATCTAATGGTAAATTTCACAACGAATCCTAACATACCACCATCTCACATTTTGTGAATTACTGCTTTTCTCATTGCCAGGCAGAAGATATTATAACATTAGAGACATATTGGTTTAACAATGTTTTTTTAACAAATATAACTCACCTGATTCAAAATACTCTCTAGAACACATTAGCTTACCACAGAACTGATTCCATTCCAGATAATCTACCTAAATTCGTGACAAAGAAGCACTCCTGTCTAGACATTTATTTTGATCTCTTGTTGAAAACGTATTCCGTATCGTGGAAGTGATTCAGGCTATTAGAAGATTGCTAAGGTTCTTAACACTCTCGACCTTTTCATCCATACTCCTTCCCGGTCTTCACCCAGTTCCTTAAAGCACAGAAGTATATTTTCTCATGTTTAGACAACTTGTATCATTGAGTCAATTTCAAACGCTTTCTTTTGCTGAATTAGCGTGTTTTGAGATACCAATGCGGGTTTTTATGAAATCGTTAATAAAACATCTTCTGGTTTTGATTGCCTAGTACTTGGAGTACATCAATATCGTTAGTTGATTTGTTTTTTGTTTTTTCGTCACATCCAAATAGATTTAGGCTATTCAAATATGTCCCAAAAGAGAGAAGAAAAAAGGACATAAATTCAAACAGGATGGGGAAGAAACAATGGCAGCAAGAACATAGGAGATGGTAATTAGTATGACAAGATGAAATGGCCGGAGATTTGTCACGGTGTATGACTGTTGCCTGTAAAATGCCGTCGAATAAAAATATGCTCTTTCGTTTTTTAGACAAAATGAATCTTTTAAAAATCTCGTTAAGCAGAGCTTTAAGATTTAAAAAGAAAAATCGTATTTTTTTTGGTAAACCTATTGGGGTACATGTTTTATTTGTGACAACTAGATATAACCATCTGTTTAAATAAGGATGTCTAATGGTAAATTGCTATTTTGAACATTTCAAAGAAGTGAACTAAGAAGTTGTAGTCTGTTTTATGATTCTCCATTTTGTGCCTTTTATTCATTGTTAGATTATAGTTTATTGTAATTTCACAATTTTCAAATAATAATTTCAAAATTTAGTCTATGTGACTTGGTACGCAAGCGTAGTTCTGACTAGGTCACTGGAATCTTAAATCTTTATTTAGTTTTCAGTAAAGCAGTGATGGGAAACGTAGTTTCTGTTTGTTCGGCCACTTTCGACACAAGATTCGGATGACGCTCGATTTACCATTTACCTACCCATCTTTTACGAGTTGGCTGTTTAAAGCTGAAAGTTGACTGGCACATGTGACAGTTGATCTTCATACTAGCTGTACCTAATCCACAGAATACAGATATAATTTAGCCACTAATTATAAGCAGTTCGCTCTCCCCTACTATAGTCGATGTACAGTTGATTATTCTTGATATTATTTTAAAAGAATTACGGTTCGCATATCATAGGAGAGCATGGAAGGAAGTATTAGTTTAATACCAATTATTTACGGCACTCTGTCTTTCCATTCAAGACTTTACCTAGTAATTTTACTCACTATCATATTCCAAGTTAACCCCTAATGTTCCACTCTATTTTTTTCGATTGTTCCTACAATTTATCTCTTTTCTGAACATTTCTAAATTTATTATGTTTCTTTTTTTTTTATTGCGAATGGTTTGGATGTATGTATGCATTTATTATATGTACATTATATAAAAAAATAATGAAACATATCCTTTCGCTGTAGGAGGAATGAACTCCTTTGCTTCACACTTTAAATAAAATACTTTATTCAACTGGAACAAGTCAATTTTGGCCCTTGTATTTTTGATGTGGGCCTTACATTTAATACACCAGTTTCCAGTCTTTGTCCTTTGCGTTCTTTAACGAGTTTGGTCATCCACTTTACTACTGGTAATGCTAATTCGTAAAGTTTCCTCTCATTCCTTAACAAATTGGAATAATAGTAACAGCTAATTATGCTGTTATGTTATGTCGGCTCACATGTTTCTCGATAGTTTGGTTCACATGTTCCACTTTCCCATTCTGCAAGTGTATGAGAAAATTCAGGAGGTTACTATAAATAGCTATGACTATAAATAGCCATTAACGGATGCTACTGCCAAAGTTACCTCCATATTGTCGAATACAATTTATCTTTTTTTTTTTTATTAGGGACAGGTTTTTGTGTTTCCATTTTTCTGGAACTATATCACTATAAAAACAATCTATAACTTGAAAAAGAAAAATATTAGTGAGAATTGAAAAATACAACATCAATAGAGGTAAATGTCATAAATTAATTTAAATCGAAAATGGTGATAGAGGACTTCGTGCTTCATAACTTATCTCTATTCGAATTATTTTATAGAATTCGCAAGGATATTAGGATGGCTTTTGTCTACCAGATTTTAAAATAATGAATCAATAAATTTTGTACTGTATCCCAGAGACCCTTGTTGAACGCTACGGGTTAATGGCCTGTTAATCCTTTATCCTTAATATCGGGGGCAAGGCCCTTCAGCCCTGATCCACAATCTAAATAAGTCAAGATAATTATTTCATTATGATTTGGGCGATTTTCATCTACTCACGTGTAAAAACTTTTACATTTAGAATATTTATGAATATAGTTGAAACTTATTACTTATAATCTTAAAATCTAATGAAATTAAATATTTAGGACTTTATCTGAACAAGAGACTTATTTGTAAAACTCACGTCAGACTCAAACGAAAATAATTAAATAAACGCTTTGGACTTTTTACTAGATTATTTGACAGACGATCAAAATTATTCCTAGCTAACAAACTAACTTTGTATAAAGTTCTTTTAAAACCGATATGGACTTACGGTATAGAACTGTGGGGTTCTGCCAAGAAAATTCAGTCCTTTCAGTCGAAAGTGTTAAGAAAAATAGTAGACGCGCCGTACTATGTCAGCAACGATATTATACATGCGGACTTAAACATTCCAACAGTTTTTGTAACAGCCAAAGAAAATTACATTAACTTTAACCAAAGACTGGTCTGTAACAATAACCCACTGACAGACATTTTAAAAGGCTTAAACAACCCTTACAGCCCACCCCGACGACTTCGAAGGCGTTGGCCAAGAGACCATCTAAATTAATTACTACTCCTGCACAGGAACGCTGTCGAAGCAGCCCTCAAACTTTGCTTATTGCAAAGAAATTTTGCAGATTGCAAATTTTTAAATCTTGTTACATGAATTGTATTTAATAAATAAACAAATAATCTTAAAAAAATATAAAAAAATTGTAATCAAGTGGCACAGTCTGCATGACAAAAATGGTAAAACATAAAAATGATGTACGGAATTTTATACGCGATTTCACTAGATCAACATAGAATTCTTCTTCTTAATTTTATGCAGTAAAAGAAAAAAAATCGCGTCCGCAAAAGAACGGTTAGGCCGACTATATAGTGGATTAAAAAACAAACGTATAAGCTTGCCATTTACGTAAAGAAATTCCTAAAACAAGTTATAAGAGTTTTCATAATTTATCTAAAATTATTTTATATTATGATTTTATTTATTTTATATTTATTTTTATTCTAATTCAAGCTCTCACAAAAGATTACCTTGTAATTTTTCATAGTAAAACATTTTCCTAAAAGGTCCCATCATAATAATAAAAATCAGTGGGCATATATATAAGCGGATACAAGTCAGCTTAAAGCCGGAAAGCTCCACTACATGCTGTCGTTATCGTGGAATTATTTGCTCGATATTATCTTCTAAATTTTGTCATAATTTAATTAATGGTCTCCGTAAAAATGATTCTCTCAAAACAGGGGTGTTCGCAGGATGTCGTCTAGGGGGGGGGGGCAGGCTGTTAAAATTGTTATACCTAGTGGAAGGGATAGAGGTATTCTGATCTATAAAGGCTCAATTAATTGTTCAAATAAAACATCCATATTTAAAAGTTGTAATATGTGTATAGGTATATAATGCTTAATAAATATAGTAAATAAATAAGAATTTATTTAATTTGTAGTTTTTGTTTATCACAAATTTTTAGGGGGGAAGCCGATTCCCTTTGCCTTACCCTGCGGACGCCCATGTCTCAATACCATCTTGTTGTTTGTTCATCAATAGATTTTAATTTTGAATTATATACTTCATTATGACTTAAACTTAAAGCATTGCAATTTGTGTTATTTTAAATTTTCTTACCTGGCTTGCATCAATGCTGACCTCCCTCATGTTCTTGAAATGCATCTTCTTAATATATTAAAATTACACTATATTATTGTATACAATAATTATTTAAAGATGATTTTTATTTTTGAGATCTTTTAGCTGATAACTGAATTATCTGTATGTTAATTAATTCTTAGTAATTGATAGTAATTTTTTCTTTTTTTTTAAGGTACGTAGGCACATTAATTATGAAGAATGAAATGTAACTTCTTTTCTGTAAGTAATATTTTGTTAATTATTTATTCGTAGTAATTAAACATCAAAAAGCCCAATAAAAACCAAAAAATGTTTGGGTTTAAACGTAAAACTGATCATTCCTTTTCATCTATTCTATTTTTGATAGATAGTTAGGTATCACTGCTGTACTTTATATAAATTAAGATTACAGGAGGTCTGGTTCCTGAAAATGAATTTAATGTGATTACAATAATAAAAAGATTAATAAAATGTTTACAAGGAATAATGGTTAACAAAAAATTATAATATCTTGTTCTCTTACTATAAAAAAAGAGATTAAACTCAAACAAATAAATGTAATGAACCAATCTATGGAGTAAATAGGGTAACTCTACCAAAAGTTGATAGTGCTCCAATAGTTGGCAATTTGTACAAATATGTGAATGATAAAATCCAGGGTTGATTATTTTGGTTCATAATTTGGCGGTAATTTGCCAAGTTATACTAGTTAGTGTTTTGCCATTGACATTAGATAGATGAAAACTCAAGCTTATTTGAGAGAGGTTATAATGACGAATTTTCTATTGGCCTGAAAACTTGGTTTCTCCTACCTTGTTTCATTAGGGTGGCAGTCAAGTTAAATAAGCTTCTCAGTTGGTTTATTTGAGTTCAATTATGTTTTAATTACTTTTATTGTATTCATTAAGTTTATGAGAATCATTTGATATCCGTTTTAATATAATTATACAATTTTTTAGGGCTTACATGTAGATGTCAACAACTTCTACTAGTCGCAATCTATCGAAATGCTACACATTGTATTCCCAGTTTTCTAGAGGAATTTGCCTAACTAAATATATAAAAAAGATTATCCTAACATCAATATATTGGTAAACAGTTTCAATAATATAATTTTTTTTCTCAAACTGTAAACTATTGGTACAGTTACCCTAAATAAACCAATGGCAAATAAACTATTACAAAAAAAATCTCAGTATAACTTTTAACTCAATGAAACAGTTTTAGTAAACAGTTTTTACTATTAATCTTCAATTTATTTTATTTTTGTTTTAAGATCCTTGAGTAGAGATTTTTATAATGATTTGTTATAAAGATTTTTAATTTGATTACAGTATGATTTTTAATTTGATTACTAAAAAAATCATTTTAATTTCATTGGTATGAAGTTCTTTCAATCGAAGTTGATTTAGCGCAATAATGTCAATTGGTTATTGCTGTGCTGTGAATAAGCTTTTTAAACTTCAAATGCAAAATCCAATAAACGTTAAGCTGTTTGTTAAATTCCTTGTACAGCTTTTGACCCAGATGATTGAATACTTTTACGCTGTTCTTTCTGGCTCAGTGCTCGTCATTCGATTTTATTGTTTGCAGACTTTTAAATTTTCTTTTGTTATAACGTTCTAATGGGTTTTACGATAACCTTTTGGGGCGTGGAAATTACATCTTTGGTTTTAAAAAATATATGCTTTCGGGTCATTCCAAAACTAATGACTGAGAAGATATAATACAGCTTGTTATTTTTTATTTTCATAATATTTTTTCCAGTTATTACTAGATGGAAAAAAAGGTTAAAGTAAAAATCAAACAATAAAAGTATATTATGTGCAATAAATATTTTTTCTAAAAAATATAACTCGTAATTTAAGGAGGAAAAATCCCATGTAAATAAGATATATTTAATAATAATGTTAGCTCTTTTAATATTAAATAATTCAAAAGGGTTAACTTATTTTAAGCGACCGACTGTTCACCTTAATGAAGAAATGAAATTCATTTCTCTATTTTAAATATGAATTCTAAAACTGGCCAAAAATGGTTTTCCGCGAATTTCGAATCTTAAAATGACTGAGTAGAAGTGTCTTTAAATTAAATTATTTAATTATATTTAATAGAAAATCGTTTCCCAAAGTATTACTTTTCTTTTCTTTTTTTTTTTTTAGTACATCATATTATCTTACAGGGTTAAAAAAATGATAAAAAATAGAATTAATAATTTAATAAGATTATTAATTCAAAACATTGCAATTTATGCAATTGCAAATCAATCTTTGAAAGTAATAACAACACTTTTTCATCATAAAAAACTTTTATTCAGGTCACTACCCCAGATATATTCCTAAGGTGTCAAAACTCACAAATCAAAAGAATACTTTGAGTTGGTTTTCGCACTTGGCAAAAATACTGCCATGGAATATTCTGGAGTTAATCTCTACCGACCCGAACCAAAGGGCGTTTCCCGAAGCGGGGGGTAGAGGGGTGGCAAAATGAAGGAAGAAAATATTTTGGCGGTTAATTTATCGCTCATTTTTTTCTCTCACTTTTGCTGAAGGTTTAAACTTTTTATCTGCAGGATTTAAAAGCTCAATGAAAATTATTACGTTTGAATAATATAGTACCATCGTTATTTAAATAACTATTTTTACTAGACTGAAAATCTAAATAAATTATGGCCTAAAATCCAGCAAATCTCTTTAAATCCTTGATATTAACTATCGTTATGAATGACAAAATAATTAATCTTCTTAAGCAGTTTTGATAAAAATACCTACAATACGTAAAATAACAAACATGAGAGATATCGGCACCCATTGGCACCTCCTCCAAGAAATTTTTAAGAATTTATAGGGGAAATAATCGTTGACATCCCTTTTTCAGCTTTCAACAGGTGTAGTATGTATATATGCCCGTTGTAGCCAATTTCATGTAAAGCTTTCTGGTAATTTTCGTGGGATTTGATGATGAAATTAAATCAAGAAGTGAATTTTCTTTCGGAAATTAATAATGAGGAACTCATTTGTATCATACTAAGAAAATAAGGTGGTTAATCTTATATTTTTTTATTTTTTAAGTAATTTTTTTGATTTGATTTTCTTATTTATAATATTGTTATACATTTCACCTCCTCAGATAAGTCATTGCAGAAGAGTGTAACTATCCTTTACCGGCAAACGATTAGATAGATAGTTTTCACTTGGTTTTTTTTTTTTTTTTTTTTTTAATAATGCGGCTTGAACCTTTAAAGTCTGAAAACTGCTGAGTTCAAAAAAACAATGAAACACGCCAAATTAGGCTGATCATTTAAAAACACATTTAAATGATTTAAAAATATTAATAAACGATAATAATCCGTTTTGTATTGCACTACAAGAGACCCACCTACAGCCACATCATAATATTACATTAAAGGATTTTAATATTTGCAGAAAAGATAGCCCCGACCCGAATCATAGTCACCATGGAGTTTTGTTAGCTATTCATAAATCAGTTTACTCGGAACCCATCATAATTAATTCACACCTTCAAGTCATAGCCGCTACAATTCACCTAAATTTTACCTTCTCTGTATGCAATATTTACCTACCCCCACAAAATCAGACAATACAAACCCAACATCTTTTAGAGATCTACAACCAGCTTCCTCGCCCGGTTTTATACATTGGGGACCTCAACGGTCATAATCCCTTATGGGGCTCCCACAATATCAATATAAGAGGGAAAATAATCGAAAATTTCATTGATTTATCAAATCTTATTTTACTCAATACGGGAGATCCGACTTTCCTTAGTTCATCTTTTGGGTCCCTTTCAGCCCTAGACCTCTCTCTCTGTAGTGCAACCCTCTACCCCTCAATAGACTGGACCATCTTACCAGATCTCTACAGCAGTGACCACTTCCCAATTCTAATTAAATTCAATAATGTAAATTCTTCTATCCGCGTAAACCCTCGATGGTTGATAGATAAAGCTGACTGGTCCCTGTTTGCTTCCTTGGCCTCATCCCCTCAGGTCTCCCCTCATTATCTAGATATTGAAGAAGGATGTGAGGCTATTACGAATGTAATCATGCGGGCAGCTCAGGCATCAATTCCAATGACCAAAGGCATGCCAAAAAGACCTCCAGTTCCATGGTTTAATGATGAATGCAAAACAGCCATTAAAAATCGCCGTAGAGCCTATAAAAAATTCTTAAAATCCATGACGACCGAAAACCTTATTACATATAAAAAATATTGAGCGATATGTAGAACTTTATTTTTTTTTTTTTTTTTTTTTTTTTTTGTCTTTCAAACATTTATTCGCACCTGTCAGCCGTCTGCGACAATCAGCGAATCCGATGGCTGCAGCATCGCAACACAATTGAAGGCATGTATGGCTTGAAGGAAGGAAAGTGCCCAGCAGCACCTCTTTTCGGGCTTGACAATAAATTCAGGAGAGGAGTTCTCTCATCCAGCTTCTTTTTAGCCGCCTTCGAACAGGCAAGTCAACCGTGGCCATGTCGTGAATTAATCTATTGTTATGTCCATCCAATTTAACAAAGAAGCGTGAGTAAAGCGTTCGTATATGTTGTTGGATAGTCGGTTGTTGTAAGTCTGTGAGGCGTATGTCCAAATGGGTTTAAGTAAGTAGGTGTATGTATTCAGTTTTTGTCTAATATTCAATTTAGAAGATTTGGCAAAAAGGGAGTAAAGAATTTTTAAGCGTATGTTTAAGGTCTTCTTTTTCATTTTGACATGTGGGCCCCAAGTCATCCTTCTGTCGAACAGAAGTCCGAGGTAGCGTACAGTTTCTGTCTGTGGAATTTGGTTGTCGCCGATATAAACTGGTGGGCATGTATCTCGTCTGAGTGTGAAAGTTATGTGTTGTGATTTGTCATGATTTAATTCCATTTTCCATAGAGTGTACCATTTTTTTAATTGAAGTAAGTGATTCTGTAAATTCAATGAGGCAAGATTGGGGTCATGGTGTATTGTTAAAATTGCGGTATCGTCAGCGTAAGTTGCAGTGAGAATTTTAGAGTTGGTAGGTATGTCGTGAGTGTATATGATGTAAAGTAATGGAGCCAGTATTGAACCCTGCGGAACTCCTGCTAAGATTGGTCGGATTGAAGAAATCTCTGAGCCCTGCCGGATAGAGAAGAATCTGTCAGAGAGGTAGGATTGGAGTAGAAGATAGTATGTGTGGGGTAGTACGGTTTTGAGTTTGAAGAGAAGCCCCTGGTGCCAGACTTTATCAAATGCTTGGGCAACGTCCAGAAATACACCAGTTGCGTATTGTTTTTGCTCTAGTGCTCCAGCAATGTAATCCGTTACTCTGTGTAGTTGTTGTGTCGTTGAATGGAAAGTACGAAAACCGAATTGATTGTAAGGTATTATATTGTTTTTGGTTAGTATGTCAACTAATCTTTTGTATAGTAGTTTTTCGAAAAGTTTAGAGCAGATGGGAAGAAGACTAATTGGTCGGTATGATGATGGATTGTATAAGTCTTTTTCTTTTTTGTGAATCATTTTGATGAGTGAATATTTCCATTGAATGGGGAATTTAGTTGTCCTGAGCATACAGTTGTATATAGTCGTAAGGAACACTAGAGCTTTCCTAGGAATTTGTTGGAGCGCCTCGGCTGTTATTAAATCATAACCTGGGGCTTTTCTTTTGGGTAGGTGTCTAATGTGGTGTGCTACTTGTGAAGGAGTAAAAGAATGAGGGGGTGGTGTCAATTGTAAAGGTATTTCCAGAGTATCAAGAACAAAAGATTCATGTTCTCTGTTTGTGATGTCAGTAAGTGGAGTAAATACTGTGGAAAGGTGATCGGCAAACAGTTCAGACTTTTCCCTATCCGACACTGCCCACGAACCGTCTTCTTTTCGCAGGGGTACTGACACCTCTCGACGCTTTAACAAATTCTTAGTATGCTTCCACAAACTCCCATCGTCCGTAGATAAGTTTGTTAAGTAAGTATCATAGTTTGTTTTATTGAATTTTCGGATTTGTCTTTTGAGTTCATTATTTAGTATGTTAAAAGTTTTTCTGTCTGATGGTAGTCTGTTAGTCTGCCACACCTTACGAGCTCTTCTTTTTGCTCTGATCAAGTCCCTTATATACTGTGGGTATTTTGTCAGATGATCAGGAGAAATTTTAATCACTATAAAAATGAATCCTGGAAAAAATTCGTCAATTCCATAAATTCCACAACAACTTCCGCAATAGTCTGGAACAAAGTCCGCAAATTAACTAAAAACTCGTCGTTCTCCCGGATCACATTATTAGTAAATGGGCAATTAAATGATAACCCTTCATTGGTATCGAATTCATTTGCCGATTTTTTTTCCGAAATATACAATAATAATAGAAATCATTCCGATGCCCACACCTCTCCCGAATACTCAGAAATTTGTAATAGCCCGGACGACTCGACCTTACATTACAACCTTCAGTTCACAATATGGGAGTTAAAAGATGTTTTAAACACAGTTAAAGGATCTTCACCTGGGCCTGATAATATTCACTACGAAATGATCAAACACTTACCGAATAATACGTTAAAATGGCTTCTCGATTTTTACAATCATATCTGGTACACAGGCGGATACCCAAATAGCTGGCGAAATTCTCTTGTTGTTCCCATACTAAAAACTGGAAAAGATAAACGAATGCCAACCAGCTACCCCCGATCCAGCTAGCCCGATCTTCCTTACCAGCTGCCTGAGTAAAACCATGGAACGGATGGTCAACAAGAGACTGATGTGGATGATAGAAAAGAACAAACTAATACAAGCATTCCAATCCGGATTCCGTAAAGGTAGATCCACGACGGACCACTTAGTTGTTCTTGAGGCTGAAGCGCAATATGCCTTTGTCAATGGTCAAGAAATGGGTGCTGTATTTTTTGATATGATAAAAGCCTTCGACAGCATCGACCATTCAGTTATCCTGCAAAGATTGATGTCAATCGGAATAATCGGACCAATGTTTAATTTCATAAAACAATTTCTCATTAATCGGCACTTCAAAGTTAGGGTGGGTTGCGAGCTATCTGAGGACCACAATCAGAACAGCGGTGTCCCCCAGGGCTGCGTATTAAGTCCAACCCTCTTTTTTCAAATAATCTCTCCACCACTTGGACCAAATCGGAGGGCCTTGGATATCGAAGGCCTCTTCGTTGTCTAAGCCTAAGACGAGATATTCATTAAGGAGGGGGTTCGTAATTGCTTAGCCATCGTTAACCACCAATTTGAACCCTAATGAGAGCCTCGTGTTAATACCAAACCCATAAAGATCTATCGTCCCATTTGTCTAAAAACCGTCCGGGCAAGGTTATGCATCCCTTAAATTGTGTCTATTTTAAAAATTGAAATTATTTTTTAAGGGTATTTAAGTTTTAAGAACCACAAAAAAAAAAAAAAAAAAATCATATTTAAGATGTTAGGTTATACAAGTATGTATTAATATTATATTGCTCCTCTAGCCCAGGCTCATCTTGCAAGTAATGTTTACTTGATGGCGTTCGCAAAACCGGCTCACCTTGAATTTTGCAATTACATCTTTCCCAAAAGAAAAAAAATTGCCATTTTGTGATACATCATGTTGTTAAGAGACCTCGTATTATGGGTTTAGGGTAACCAACACAGATTCATTTATAAATCGCTAATATAAAATAAACAAATGAAAAATCTTATAACTACTCTGATCCTTTGTAAATATTGAAATCAGGCATTGGTGCCTGCCTCTCCTTGCTTAAATAACAGCCTATACTCTAACAGGCTATATATGTGATTTCAGCTATTCAGTAGTTTTTTCATCTCACCTAATGAACTAAAAAAGGGAAAGAAAATTCTGTTTAATTGTGAAACCACTTATTCGATAACAGGTACTCAAGGTTTTCAATAAGGCTATTCAAGAATTTATACCGCAATATAAATTTATAAGAGAAAACCGTATGTATAGGTGTAGTCGTTTTATGTTATAGATTAGAAGGAGCTTGTAAATGTACCTGTACCATTTAGAGCAGATTACAGGGCCAAACATTGTCAATTTTTCTGTAAACATATACAAAACATACTTTTCTAAAAAAGGCGCAAGTGAATTTAACTGATCTTTTTCTGTGGTCGTAGTACAAGTAAGACTAGAAATTACCCCAGTGATAACTCCGGGGAGCAACCCTTTGAAACCGAGGAAAACGGTTTTTATTGAAAAAAAGTAGTATATAAATTGCTTTTGTACCCTAATAAGCAAACCAAATTCATGTTGCTCATACAAAATATACTAGCCGTTGAATGTAGGCTTTCAGTGAAATCGGTATATTGATATCTTATTTCTAAAAAGAGAAAATCGAGTTTAATGTTGAATTTTTAGTTGTTTTTAAAATATAATCCATAACTTCTATGCAATTTGAAGTTTCTTTTGGATACTCGGTGGTATGAAAGTCCACCCTCAGACTAAAAAATTAAAAAAGAAAATTCTGAAAAATATTGAGTTCTTCCATGTTTTTTTGCATACTAACGAAAACTATCTATTACTCACAAGAAACTTGGTTTTGGGTAAGCAAAAAGGACACTTATACCGAAGCAATCTTAACGGAAATTGTTTCCTTAGTTTTTGAATTTTATTAAAAAGGTAATAAAAAACATCCCATCAATTTACCTGTAAAATTGTGGAAATGGCGGATTTATGTTCGCCAAAAAGCAATTATTGACCACTGTGTGGCGACGAGGACATATATTTCTTCCCCGAACATCGTCCTTGTACGAAATTTCCAAGCGATTACTACTATCCTGGAAAACCACACCGCGATTTTTGATAAGACACATGGGGAAGTTTTGTCATTCCATCGCCCAGTCGGTGTGAGTCTTTCCAGAAGGCTGACGGGCCTCACCTACACAAAGGGGTGGTTTGCATGCAGGTGACATTTGTTGACTCCCGCCGCTACACTATTGCCGACACCAACACTGCCTGTGACAAAAGCTCCCGGGGATCGAACTCGTGCCTCTTTTACCATCTGGGTTTCGTCACGCTCGTGAGCGTACCATGCTTTAACCCAAACGCCCCCCCCCCCCTATCGCCTATTATTCCGTACTCTCTCCCAACTATCCGAACATTCACTCTACTTCGCTATCAGCCGAAAAACTCATACGTTTTGAGTATTCAAAAATATTCCTCTCCCCAGTTTCTCTAATCTATTTCGAATCGACCAAGATATTTTATAAACTGCATTTTCACTTTAATTAGATTTTTTCAGTTGGTTTTTGTTAGTCGCTTGATGTTTTGAATGTCTACGAATTTTTCTTTTATTGATCTTTGCCACCTTTTATAAAATTTTGGGATTTGAATTTCCAGTGTTCAGAATCCCTTCAGGTGTATGTTGGAAATCTCTAGGTTCCTGGTATTTAAGCCGTACTATTTTTTATTTTCTATTATTAATATTGTTTATGAGATACAGTTGTTTTTACATGGCATCATCCACCATACATGGTAAAATATAGTTCATACTTTGAGGTTAACTAATGAAGTTTTGGGACCTCCATAGAAAAGCGAATAGTTGGAAATGTGGCAAGTGTCTGCTGATTTAGGTGACATTTTTGTTATAGTTGTTTTATAAGGTTTTATTCTGAGATTGGATCAACTATCATCAACTAACTTTTTAAAGCCCAGCTTTTTAAGGCTGTGATCAGTTAATAATAACCATTGAAAGCCGTTTATATTAATTTAAAAATCCATTTAGCCAACATTTTGCAGGATTTCCAAAAGAATATCGGATTTATAAATTTAAATCGTTATTAAGGTTAGATAGTCTATTATTTATTCTATCTACCTTGCCTGCATAGGCGATACAGATTTTTGTAGCAGTGAGGATTCTGGAAATTAACAAAACGGTTCTGAAATGATATAAACGATTTTTCCTTGTACAGATCTTTTCGGGGTGAATTTTTTCAGCTTACTAAATACATATTTTACGAGTCGTTTAACCTTCATTTACCTTTTTATATATTTTTTTCTCTATTTGTCAGAAGACATTATAAACCTGAGCGTTTATTTTTCTTTTTAAAATTACATATACATTCACTCCAATTCATATACATTATTTTTCACATTAATTCAATAAAAACCTTTAGAATAAGAAAATGTAAATAAATTTTATACTTAAAATTATCGGGAAACAAATGAGGACATAGAGATATGTTAGTTTATATTAAATCAAAAAAACAAAAACATTGGATGAAATTTGCAATCGGAAGCGTCGAAACTTAACTAAACTACTTTCTATCAATTTGATAACATAGTTCATTCTAAATTTACCAAATAAATAAACGATGTATGAGTCAATTATGACTGTTGCTGTTTTCAATACATTCTATATAGTTTCGATCCTATCTTGCTTAGATGCAAGAAAGAATAATATATATTAAAAAAATATCTAAGTTCATTTCTGTCAATGGCACTCTCGTGATTAAAGACAGAAAAAAAATAAACGCTACAAGGAAACAATGAGAAGAAAGTCAGTAACGATAAAAAAAAAAAAGTTGAAACAAAAGAACTTGTTTAACAATAGGAGACTGGACTGTAATCTTCTCCGGGGCTGCAGAATGCTTCTGTAACTTCACAGGTACAACTCTCATACCTATTTGCTTCCACTGTTTATTTTAATTCTTAGACCCTATAACTTTTATTAATATTTTGTTTTTGATTATTGATGTATATATTAAATCAATATCAAAATCAGAGATGCAAATCAATCAAATCCAAATGTGATTTTTATTCTTTTTATTAATAAAAAAAAAAATCCTTTCAAATTCCTTTTCTGGTATGCAAGAATTTTAAAGAGTCGGGGTTTGATGTAATGTAACAAAATCCAACAGATATAATTAATCATAATTCTAATTCTTCCATTATTTAGCCATATATATGCATCCCGTAGGTAAGAAACACCACGACCATGCTTTAATTTAACACTGTGGATTTAAATACTACGATAAATACTGTTTTCTATTTGGTTTTTAGTCTCTTATAAAAACTGCTTAATGAAAGTATTTCATATTTTTATTGACTTTGGTAAGTAATTGGATGTATTTTACATGGTTTTTAAATACATTAAATACGGAAAATTTAATTCTATATCAAATTAGACATGGTGTTTGATATATCTGTATGACGGTGATACAAATATATTTGTAAAAAATCTGGTGCGTGCGCGGAACACACAACTTTCACTTACCAACTTACTTAGATTAGAAATTAATGCGTTTTGTTAATTGTCACTTCTCAAATGAACAGAACGGCTTTAATTATCAACAATGGTCTTGTAAAGGCGTACTCCGCATGCATGGGCTCAACGAGATTTATGAGTTGACTGAATATTTTTCTCCTCTATATGATTTCTTTATTTTTATCATATCTCATATTTAGCCATTTCTTATTCTTAGGCGTAACGAGAGACAGTTAATTTCTCCATATAAACAAAAACAAAGGTACTTTATAGGAAACAAACAAACAAAAAAGGCCTCTACCCCATTTAAGCCCCCTCAGAACATCTTATTAATAATAAAGCTTACCTAATATTAAAGAACACCTAATTTCCATTAAACATGACGAATTTAATAAAAATCGTTAAAGCCGTTTTTGATATCGAAAAAAAGGTAAAAATTGGAAAAAAAATTATGAAATAAAGTGCCCCCTCCGGTTGATCAATTTTGATGAAATGTTGGTTATCACATCTTTGGCATGTACATACATAAAATATCCAGTTTGATCAAAATCGTTAGAACTGTTTTTGAGTAAATAAAAAAAAAAACACGTGAAAATGATACAAAATTTATTAAGTAAAGTCCCCCCTCCGGTAGATCAATTTTAATGAAATTTTTACAGTCATGTCTCGGGCATATTAATACATCAAATTCTCAGTTTAATGAGCCGTTATTGAGAAAATCGAAAAAAAACTTAAAAGTTATTAAATAAAGAACCCCCTCCCTTTGAGCAATTTTGATGAAATTTTCGCTGTCACATCGCGGGCATATACATACACCAAATACCGAGTTTGGTCAAAAACGTTAAAGCCGTTTTTGAGTAAACACAAAAATACCAAATTTCAGGTTCGCACGGTTTATAGTTTTTGAGCTAATCTGTTCACACACACACAGACCATTTCGCGAGACTTGGTTAATTGGACTCAGGGGACCCCAAAACGTGTATTTCCGTTGAAAACCGGAAGTCGAAATTTTTCACGATCTCAATACTTCCACTTACTATATATTTCATTTATATAGAAAGTAAAAACTGTATAGTCATAATCATATTTAAGGTGTTAGGAAGTATAAAAGACCGGTTGTATTGGAGAGATTGTTTTTAGCTATGGGATGCATCAATGGAGAACACCTTGGTTTTGTCACCCTTTTTAAAAATGGTTGGATGGTCCTGACATAAATCTCCATACTTAAGCACACTTAGAGATACGCAACATTGATTTAGATTCAAGCGAAAAGACGCGTTTAAAAATATTTCTGTGTTTTCACTCTGATGTTTTTAGACTTCTAATATAACGTATGGTTGAATGTTATACTAGCGAATCTGTGTGATTTGTGATTTTGGAAAATATTTTATATGATTTTTGGTGAGGAATCCATCGGTCATGTCACGTTTTTGAATCTTCTAAAATATTACAAAGATCGCTATTATAAAAATTATAAATATAGTTATCTAGGAAAGAGGGAAGAAGAATCCATATGACATGGTTGGTAAACACATAAGAAGCAATTAATATGCCAGATATCTCCAAACCAAATTTTTTACCGGGCGTTATGTATTAAAGTCAAGGAGGAAGGGAAGCACGAAAATAAAAAAAACTAGCAACTGGATTCTAGAAACTGCTATTAATGTTGAATTTTAATGATTTATTTCTTTAATTAAAAACTATTAGCTATTACATTTGTATACAGATAATATATGTCGTATGCTAAGTTTGGTAGAGCTAAGGATAAATTAGATAACACGAATTTAGTGGAAAAGTGTTGAGACTTCCTACCTATAACAACCTATAAAAATAGCTTTTAAGATATAATTTATCCACAACAGACCTTTGTAGATGAAAAAGTCAAGAAGGTGGGAATCGCCGCGTTAGGGAATGTTGGCCAAGCGAATGAGTATCGGGGAGGCATAGATATTGCTATCTTGTAACAGTTCATTGAGGGAGGTATGATTGTTGCATGCTTGAAGGATATCGAGCTTTGTTTGCGGACAGTGAGTGGCATTGATAACACAGCGTTTAAGCGCCACTAAACCGAAACAAACACATCGTTTCAGAGACCTGGAGTATAATTTACAATTGATTTCGGGCCGAGCTAACGTACTGTACTCTTTGCGAAAAGTGCTGTCTACATGATATACGGTATTGAAAAAAAAATGTACTTGAATTATGATGAAGGAATTCGAGTTGTAAGGCTTCTCCTATGGATATTTTCATTAATATCAATTTTTTCGTAAACAATTAATATTATTATGATAAAAACTTAGTTAAACTTTAGATGTCTGTGAACTATATAAGTACTTAGTTGTTAATTATGATTAGTGGGTCAGTTTTAAGCTTTAAAGTTTTAGCAGCTGCTTAACAATACGTAATAAACCTAGATCTGGCATCACTAAATTTAACTAAATCACGTATTTCATTTACAAAAATCTGTTTGGAAAATACCTTAATTAATTACCTTATCCCATCACATTCGCTTATTGTCATGATTCGCTTACAGTTTTGAATAAACTATGAAGATAAAATTACAAAACAACTATTCTGTAAGATTTTTTTTGTCTGATCTCGGATATTGAATTTTATTAAAGTAGACCTCGTGCTAAACAAAGGATTTAGCATATATAAAATTTGAATTTTAAATTTAGAGCTTAACATCAGAGCTAATTTAAAACTAATTAAGCGGTTTAATTGAATATACCATCTAGACTTACCATATAGTATGATTTACGTCAAAACAAAGCACGGATGATAATAACCTGCTTGATATAGCAATCGTCCTTAATTATAATCAAGACCTCACCCCTCCCCTGGTCCATAAATATTCATGAAATCAAGCGAATATAATACCACATGAATAAGGAGAGTGAGAGTAAGATCCGGTGAACGTGTCCCCGCAGTTCAATTAAATTCCAGCTCACTACGATAAGCGTTGTTATTGTTTTCAATTTAGTATAAACAGTAACTCGCGATCTGCTGTGTATTTATGAGGACTGTATGGTCCATGCACTGGACTTTCTTTAAAAGAGCTTGCGACCCCCCCGTTGGACATCCGGGGGATGGTTGGTGGTGGAAAAACCAGAACCCTCCCTTGACACCAGCGTCAGTCGTAAACATGCTATAATTGTTGCTTTGGGAATCATCCATTGGGGGTGGCTTAGGTTGGCTGATTAATTTAGAATTCGACTTTATTTGGAGTAAAAATTTGATTACACAAAAAACAAAAATCTTTCTAATTCATCACAGAAAAATCTTTTAATTATAACCAAAAAAAAAATTATAGTATAATTTTCATTTGCCTTTTTTAACTTTTACATTAATTTTAAATTTAAAATTAATGTAAAAGTTAAATTAAATGTAAAATTATTTTATAAATTTCGTGTTTTCAAACGAGCCAAGTCCATCCTGAACTGAACTAAACAACAGGTTGAAGATAGAGGAAGGTCAAGTTAAGTGAAGTAAACGCCGATGCTTAATAGCCTTGGAATTGATTACCAGCTGAAAACGCAAAACGAATACTCAACCAAGAAAAATTGAAGAGGTAAAAGACATCACTGCCACCAAAAATAGTTTCGATGCCCTATCAAAATTTGACGAAAAAGAAGTTGAACCACATTCAAGTACGAAACAGCCTGTTCGTGTTAGGCCTCCACCGATACACTTAAATAATATACAGGATTATACTGGATTAGTATCATTGCTCCAAAAGTTCTGTGGCCAAAATAGTTTCACATTAAATCTAATAATAAAGGGGGGGGTGTAGACCTTTGGTATAGTGGTTAGCATGGCAACCTCCAATACTAAAAGTCGCAGGTTCGAGCCCAGTGGTGGCCCTAGGATTTTTTAATGGGAGTAAAAAGTCCTTAGCCATCCCGTCCCTCGGATAGGACGTAAAATGGAGCTCCCGAGCCTGTACGATGCCAGGTACTCGTAAAAGATCCCTATCCTAATTATACCTGGATAGGCAAAATTTATATTATAGCATCGTCCGATTAGCCTTAGTAGCATAAAGTGACGTTAAACAAACAAACATACGAACATAATACTAAAGGTGTCAGCGTATACCCCGAAAATACATATCGCCGACTAGTAGCCAGTTTAAGAGAGAAAGAGCGAAAAGCTGAAGAACGAAGTCCCAGAGTTGTCCTAAAAAACACCACGCGACTCCAGATGCAATCATAAAACAAGAACTAAGAAAGTTTGGTTACGAAGCCACTAACGTAGTAAATGCTACCTCTCGTTTTAAAAAACCATTACCTATGTTCTTCGTTGACATAAGTAAATCAACATACAATGAAAAAACATTTGATCGAAATAATCGAAGAACCCAGAAAAAAGAAAATCATTATCCAGTGCATACGATGCCAGCAATACGGACACACACCATCAGAGCACTGAATGCACCAAACCAAGAGAAACCACATCAAACTGTGCCAATTGTGGTGGGCCACATCCTGCTAGGTACACAGGATGCCCAGCTCGGAAACAACTAAAAGCAGCCAGGAATCCAAGAAAACATCCACAAATCAATGTCCCTCCGCCGATAGATGAGTGTCCGCCTATCCCACAACAGCAGCAACCTCATTCGGGTCCTTCAAAACTGGAACCAAACTATCAGTAGCACCCTGCAAGACCAATTATTGATAGGATACCACCCCTACAACAACAGGTATCTTCAGAAAAGAGGAAGAGGAACAATCAGCCGGGACAGCTCACTGAAAACATCTCAATCCCAGATCAACTTACCAGCTTCTTTTTATCCTTCTACAGCAATTACCAAAGGTCGCCTAAGCATTATCCAGTGGCATACCCACATGCCCGATAACCGATATTGAAGACTGAAAGGGAGCCGGTGATTCACCTGCCTCAGTGCAAATTAAGACAGGAAGAGGCCCCGCTGGGCAAAACTCTTCCCCACGCTATTCTATTGTCTCCCAATTTCAGCAAATTCACTGATTGTCTTTCAGTTAAGAAAGGTGTGAATTCGTCTTTGTTAAACAAACCCACCTACAAACAATCACAGATGACAGTATCGTAACTTCAAACATAGTGTTCTGAGAGGTCTTTTAAACACGTATATACTATGTAAATATCTTAAACTTATGTTTCAAAAAATAAATAATCTACAATTTAAACACATATAATCTTTACTTCAACGCTCACCTATGCCCATGACGTACTAAATGCGCTCTATACGATACTAAATATACCGTGTGTACTTAGTGGGATTTAAGTAGGTTAGAGTGCGAATGGTTCGCCCGGGTGCTAGTCTTTAATTAATTGTTTAATCTTTTATGTTGTTATTTTTTTTATTGTAATTTTAACATCCATGTTTTTCATAATCTAATTACCTTTATATTTTGCTTATAAATTACGGCATTTATTCTAATCTTTCATCCATAATTTTTGCGTTCTCCTGATCTCATTTCCTGTAAATTTCATACTGTTCTATTCATAATTTGTATTCCCTTTTTTCATCAAAATGTTTCCAACTTTGCATCTCAACAGAGTAATCTTCTTATGTACTATATAAGCTATAAAGACCCCATTGAAGTGTTTGAAAATCCCATTTTTACAATGATTTTTGAATCGTGGAGGAAGCTATTTACCTCTTTTGCTCTTTTAATAAAGTGTCTTTGCAACTATATTTTTTTAATTATTATTAATTGACTAATTATCTTATACATTTATGTATTAATTTTATTATATTCTTTTTTTTATTTATTCATTATTATGAGCTGGATTAGAAAGTATAACTACAGAGTGTAGCATTTCGCTAACAATAAATCAGTAGTGGTGCGAAGGCGGTACAGATTAGGCTCCGACAGATGAAACATCTCTAATCTCACTAGGGATTACAGTTTCTGCTCGTGACCTATTTCGGTTTTCGGTTCTCCGTTTTGTGAGTTGTACGATGACGGCTCTAATTTTTAGAATATCGTTTCGAGGTTAGCCGTGATAAAAATATTGTATCGATTTATTAACTATTGGCTTGTAAATTTAGAGATTTTTGCATAAAATAAGACATGAAAATCTTCGTTGAATAACTAGAAAATTATAATCAAATCAAATGAATAACCTCCTAATAGATTTTAACCTTGCAAATAAATATCCACGGCAATTTGAGCTCCTATGGTATAATAACTTATATATATTTTTTAATTATATACTGTTACGGGCTTCGGGTTCGATAAAATGAACTATTAACACTAGGACAATAATTTATTAATCAATACTCACAAGGGTAATTACTGCCTTATTATCAGATACAAACCAGGCTGTGTATGCAGACTCTAATTACTTATAACTAACCGCACGGGTTAAAACAAGAGTCTTTTCTACGACATACACTATCACCACAATAACTTATCACAATAAGGCTTACCACTTATCACACTAACCTATCCCTGTTCACTACGAAGTGTACTCCACGGGTGTTGCCAAACAACTCCGCTGAGGCCTGTTAGAGCCGGTATTTATTAGTCTTGGATAGATTCTAGAAGGTTGCATCCAGAACAAAGTCTTTGATCTTCCCCGACAGCCAGTGCGGCACCCAACAACGGACGTATTGTTCACCAAAGGCGCTTTGTCTACTACCGCTGACCGCAACACTACCCCCTCCTTAATGCTGATCTGTCCCAGATCAGGTCGTGAATGGGGTGTAATAGGCTCAGGTGTTTTCTCCTCTTCAGCTTCCAGCAGGACTTTTCCTGTTTCCTGACCGAGTGTTAGAAGCACAGCGAGTTTCTTGAAACTACCAGGCGGAGCCACCTTCAACGAAAGGACACTGGCCGGTGCAACAGAGTCGAGCTCTACAATGCCAAACACATTTGACATTACACAAACACCAGAAGTTGGGTCCGGGACCTGGCTTGGATCAATCCTTACAACACTTGCTTTGGAAACCAGCACCTGTTGGTTGTGAGGGTCTAGACCAATGCTCTGCTCAACTAAGATTCCGTTAACAGCACCATGAGCAGCTGATGGTTTGCTCTCATCACCATTCGATTCGAGTCCTACTACCGCTGTTGGACTTTCTGTAGTCCCATGGGTAATATTGGGCTTAGGAGGAGGCCGTCCAGGTCCTCGAATGATGCCACTCACTGTCACTTCATTGTCAGTTTCTCTCTCCAATTTCAATTTCTCTGCTAAGGGGTCATCATCCTCATCAGAATCAGTAACATGCGTTCTCCTGTTTAACATTTCAAGTTCAGCATCATCAGGCTTCATAGACCCACACCAAGCCTTTCCCTGATTCAAGGTTCTTTGCTTGCTGTACCTGATTAGCCGACCACTGATTGAAAAGGTTCCAGAGTTTGTCACTTGATCGTTTCCAGCCCTCCCCGATATGGCAGTCCTATGTTCATTCAAAGACCGCTTGGCCAAACTCTTCTCAAATGCTCCAAACAGACGCCGACAAGCCTCCAAGCTTCCAGCCGGCTCCCAGCCACTCTGTTCAGAAGGGCATCCCTCCCATCCAAGGGTGTATCCGGCCCTCCTCGATACGGCTGACCTCTGTCCATTCAAAGACCGCTCGGCCAAACTCTCCTCAAATGCTCCAAGCAGACGCCGACAAGCCTCCAAGCTTCCAGCCGGCTCCCAGCCACTCTGTTCAGAAGGGCATCCCTCCCATCCAAGGGTGTATCCGGCCCTCCTCGATACGGCTGACCTCTGTCCATTCAAAGACCGCTCGGCCAAACTCTCCTCAAATGCTCCAAACAGACGCCGACAAGCCTCCAAGCTTCCAGCCGGCTCCCAGCCACTCTCTTCAGAAGGGCATCCCTCCCATCCAAGGGTGTATCCGGCCCTCCTCGATACGGCTGACCTCTGTCCATTCAAAGACCGCTCGGCCAAACTCTCCTCAAATGCTCCAAGCAGACGCCGACAAGCCTCCAAGCTTCCAGCCGGCCCCCAGCCAATCTGTTCAGAAGGGCATCCCTCCCATCCAAGCAAATATCCATATTGCTTTTTTCCTGGATGGAACCTACGGGAAACAACAAACTCTTCTTCCTTATCTTGGGAGCTATCACCATCCTCGAGATGATCTCTCAAGTTCTCAATATCCTCCCTTCCTTTTTCAACACCAGTGGTTGACTCAACTTCCATGACTTCTCTTGTCGAATCCACCTGAACAAGCCTTCCCACTTCAACAGGCGTTTCCTCAGCGCCTTCATCGCAATCTTCCTTGTCAGGTTTCGCATACCTAAAAGTACTAGAATCCATGACAGTCTGTACAGCAGCTAACCCTGCATTTCCTATTCTTTCAGGCTTGGGTTTCATGAACTCCTCGAAATGAACACCACAAGAGGATACACACACAAGAGCATCCACCTCTCTCAATCCGTCAAGCGGCACCTTCACATCTTCAACACTCACTTGAGGATCAAGGTCGAAGGGCTCTTCTTCTTCTTCTTTATCATTTTGCGTAGCACTAAGAACCTTCTTAACCGAAATCTTAGGAGTATCACTATCAACTAACTTATTTTCTAAAGTAGTAAAACATTCTGATAACGTAGAAAATAACTCATTTTGAATTTCTAACAACTCATTTTTCAATTTACTAAATTCTGTTTCAAAAAGAACGTGATCTGGATCTTCTCCACTACTAATTAAAGATTCCCTGAGCCTTTGTTGCAATATAGACTTGTTCCCAGAAGTATCCAAATCGCGTTCTTCTAATTCACTTTTTAAATCTGCTACTTTCAAATCATACAATCTCAAGCCACCGGTTGACATTTTAAATATTATATACAATTATCAAAATTAAAATTAACAAATCAAAACTTAAAGACTAACAACAATAATTTGATTATAAACTAACAACGAAAAAAATAAATCTAATCCTATACACAGTTAATAAAATTTAAATTACAAATGAAATTCTCAACATTTTAAACAATAAACTAAATTATTAAAAGAAACCAAAAAGATTAAATAAAACTCAAATATTAAATAAAATAAACAATATTCCAAATAGACAAACAAATTTTTAATAACCTAAATTACAATAATTAACTAAAATAACAAACAGAAAAATTATTTAACAACAAACTAAATAAATACGCTAATGCTAAAAATATACCCGCTTCTGACACCAGTTGTTACGGGCTTCGGGTTCGATAAAATGAACTATTAACACTAGGACAATAATTTATTAATCAATACTCACAAGGGTAATTACTGCCTTATTATCAGATACAAACCAGGCTGTGTATGCAGACTCTAATTACTTATAACTAACCGCACGGGTTAAAACAAGAGTCTTTTCTACGACATACACTATCACCACAATAACTTATCACAATAAGGCTTACCACTTATCACACTAACCTATCCCTGTTCACTACGAAGTGTACTCCACGGGTGTTGCCAAACAACTCCGCTGAGGCCTGTTAGAGCCGGTATTTATTAGTCTTGGATAGATTCTAGAAGGTTCGGGGTTCATCCAGAACAAAGTCTTTGATCTTCCCCGACAGCCAGTGCGGCACCCAACAACGGACGTATTGTTCACCAAAGGCGCTTTGTCTACTACCGCTGACCGCAACAATACTTTTGTTTTACATAAAATTATGATTAAAAATACAACCCATGTTAGTGCAATATCATTCCTTATCTTTAAGACGGTTGCTTGATCCTACGTATGGGATATTTTTCGAAAAATTCCAGAATAGCTGTTTCCACTTTTTAAAATGTATTATTGTCCCCCCCCCCCCCCTCCTTGGATCAACACATATAAAAATCTTACTCTAAGGTGGGAACAAGAAGTTTGATGCCATCATGATTATAAAAGTTGGGGCTAAAGCATGTAAGGGACAAGTCTACAGCTCTTTCTTACTTTAGCCGTAGCCTGTGGATGGCGACACTGAGTATCTTTCGACACTCCACTCTTCGGTAAGATCACGTGTATTTGGTCCTATAGCTTCGTAAAGAACCTCATCAATCTCGAGGGATTGTCGTCCTCAGCCTTTCATCCTCTCCAAAGAAGCATCTGCACAAGAAAATCTTCTAAAACAATGCAGGGCGGTTCGCTCTTTAATGTCACCTTCAGCTTCGAGTATTTCACGAGTCGCTTAGAAGCCTGAAAAAGATTTTTCCAATAATTCCTTAAAATTGTAAGATTACGCGGTTTTGGTTTTTGATTAAAAACGCTTGAACTAACGCTTTATCAAGCCAAATAGTTTATAAATGGGCTTAAATTCGTGTTTTTAAAAGACATTTTCGTAATAAATAGGAGGAAAGTCTTTGTAGATATTGGGATTCGTGTGATTAAGAACCCTACTTTTTATGCACCCTACTTCAATATCTATGACTACATACATATATGTGATTTTCGGCTTAGAAGTAGGGTTTTTAATTGTTCGCTTCTGTTGCCGTTTGCTAGAATGAGGACTTTATTGGATAATTAAAATAATCACTGATTTTTTTATATAAAAAATATAATGTTTTTACTTTCACTTACCTATACATAAAATATATAGTAAGTGGAAGTATTGCGATCGTGAAAAATTTCGACTTCCGGTTTTCAACGGAAATACACGTTTTGGGACCCCCTGAGTCGAAATAACCAAGTCCCGCGAAATGGTCTGTGTGTGTGTCTGTGTGTGTGTGTGTGTGTGTGTGTGTGTGTGTGTGTGTGTGTGTGTGTGTGTGAACAGACTAGCTCAAAAACTATAAACGGTGGGAACCTGAAATTGGATATTTAGTGTATGTATATGCCCGCGATGTGACAGCAAAAATTTCATCAAAATTGTTCAAAGGGAGGGGGTAGTTTATTTAATAACTTTTTACGTTTTTTTCGATTTTCTCAAAAACGGCTCTAACGATTTTGATTAAACTGAATATTTGATCTATTTATATGCCCGAGATATGACTGTAAAAATTTCATCAAAATTGATTAACCGGAGGGGGGACTTTACTTAATAAATTTTGTATCATTTTCACGTGTTTTTTTTTATTTACTCAAAAACGGCTTTAACGATTTTGATCAAACTGGGTATATGATGTATGTATATGCCCGAGATACGACTGTAAAAATTTCATCAAAATTGATCAACCGGAGGGAGCACTTTACTTCAGGAATTTTATCTAATGTTTACGTTTTATTTTTATTCTCTCAAAAACGGCTATGATGATTTTGATGAAACTGGGTATTTGATGTATGTATATGCCCGCGATGCGACAGCCGAAATTTCATCAATATTGGTGAAACGGAGGGGGTACTTCATTTAATAAACTTTTTCATATGTTCAAGTGTTTTTTTATTTACTCAACAGCGGCTGTAATGATTTTTATCAGACTGGATATTTGGTGTATGTATATGCTCACAATGTGACAGACAACATTTCATCAAAATTGGTCAAATGCAGGGGGCTCTTTATTTCATAACTTTTTTTTCAATTTTCAATTTTTTTTGGAATATCTCAAAAACGGCTTTAATGATTTTGATTTAATTAATCATTTTTAATCAAAATCAAGTCATCTTTTTTATGTTATTTATAAAAATGGCAATTAAAAAAACATGCCGATTTCTAATGTAAGTAAGTTGGTAAGTGAAAGTTGTGTGTTGCGCGCACGCACCAGATTTTTTTTTTTTTGGATCGTTATTCATATCGTAAACGAGAGCACTTTAAATATAGATCCAAAAATAACGTTTTGATCTCTTTTAATATGAAGCTGTATTAGCACCCAATTAAAACTAGGAAACTTCCTCCTCTTCCAACTACCGGAATCAAATTAGCGGCTTTTAGGTTTATGGGATGTGGCATATATAACTGAGAGACTAATTAGCAAGGGAAGGGCTGATAGGGTATAAAGCCGGAGAAGTGGGGGGCTAAAACCAGGCTCTCTCCCAGTCAGCTGGATTTATTTTTCACTTTATTCGCGACCGGAGTGAGAGGCTCAGGTAAGGTAACAGCCTAGAATGGAACTAGGGGCTTGATGTGATAAAATTTATCACGGAGCTGAAAAAGGTTGATAACCTCTTATTCAGAGTAGTAGATGGATTGCCATAAAATTTCTGTTATGCATTATACTAACTGTCTATTGCTATTTTATATTTGGTGATGTAATCGTAGAAAAACGAAAGGAAGTAGGGAAATTAAACTTAATTTAATATGAATCCTCTATGCTTTGATCTGTAAGTCATTATTGAAGAATCTTTTTAAGTTTTTATTTTGATAGGGGCTGTTACGGCCGAACCTGCTAGTATCTCGTAGTATATCGCTATCTGATTTGGAATTCTCGAGGAAAGAGCAGTGGATAGTAGCCTCTGGTTGACTTTTATTGGAGGGCGAGGTGGCCGAGCTGGCTAATGCGTCAGTTTACATATTGCAACTTCCATCCTGTGATCTTCTAACTGGGCGTAATTATCCTACTATCGCCACCGGCCCAGTAGAGAACAAGTATAGCCGAAGTGCCTGGAAATGGCTTTTATTTCCTGACAGCCCCAAAAAATAAAGCTAGAATTTCCATCCTGGTTGGAATTGAAGTAAGTATCCAGATTGCCCCTCCCTCCCTAAAATATATATAGACTCAATGGGATCTACTACGGGTACGTACTTCCTTGTACATAATGTGTTAGATGTGAATAGTAAGTATTCATTAATGGAGAACGTTTAGTATCTAATAAAACTGATGCAAGGATATTTTCTATCAACTTAACGAAAGTGTTTAATTTTTTATAGTTTTTGAATTAATTAATATGATTGATTATTTCAGATGAATCTTTAGCATACTGTATACTCATTTTTAACATAATAGAAAAAAAAAACGATCTTTAGATTTTTAAGACGATTGTATGTTTCACACTGGACTGTAGTTATGTCTTGATTGTGGTATATTTTTTTTAATTGCTTATAATATCCTTTTGACCTGATTAATGTTTAATGCGGTTGTAGGTTGGAGATCAACGTCCAACCCCACAAATTCACCCCTTTCCGCTATAACGCTATAACGCTAGTGACGAATTCGCCAGGATTAATGGCTTATATCCGTCATATTCCCGTTTTATGCTCATGGAATCGGTAGTAACCTCTCCCAGGACCCAGATATCTATGGATATTATGCGTTGAGCATTACACTATTCAATTTTGACTTGGTTAAAAATTTATATAATTTTATTGTAGTTTACACACAGGAATCAAACTGCAGTCAATATGTTCCTTTTCCATCATTAAGAGATTACTATCAAATAATTAATGTAATATTGTCACGCTACAGATTTAAAATTAATTCTTCGAACTGTTTTCAGTAGTACGCATGACTGCGACCAATCATTTACTTTCATAACATCGAATCTCTTTCATAAAATTAATGCGAAGCCTAACATTGCTATTTGAGTCGTAGATTGGTGAAACGATGATCGTTAGGGAGGGTTATTAACCCTTCGTGATCGGAGCCACCTGCGGGCCAACACTAATCTATATCATCCATTCACAATTAGCGATGCTTCGGACTTTATCCTATTACCGGGCAATCCTTAATTATTTGCTTGGTAGATGATATCCGTACAAAAACTTTGGCGATCTTTAATTAGAATCATCTCAAATAATGTAAGAAAGATTTACTTTTTTTTCAGATTGTCATGAAAGCTCCACAAAAGGTTAACCCTGGCCGCATCATAGAGCGGTGCACAGTGGTGCCGATAGGGACACAATGTAGGTGGTCTAATCGGAACTTTATAGATATTTTTTGAAACCTAAATACTTCTGAAGCAAGGATCCAAACCAATTTTTTTATATTGATCTTCATTAAACCTTTGAAAACAAGGTTGTTTTTGGCATCTTGTTGGTTACTTTTTTTTAAATTTTAATAATGCGGATTATATAAATACAATCCTATTTTTCCATAAAGTTTCTCGTAGCTGTTCCGATGAATTCTATTATTTACCGCGGAAAATCCGAGGTCTTTAGCGGGGCTGGGATTAGGGTGGATTCCAAGGATAGTTAGGAAGTTGGCGTCCCCTTTTAGCCAGGACAACCTAATAGGTACAACTTCCTTATTAGGATATGAGCTAGTTGAAGGAAACTTGGGGTTAGTCCCCTTCGCCCTAACTACCTACCTCTTGGTTGCTCAATGTTACACATTAATGCCAATACTGATTGCGCCCGGTCACGGCTCAGGACGGTGGTATTATACTGCGTCAACCGAAGCCCTTGATTTTGCTAATCAAAAAAACTTTTGTGAGCTGTTTTGTTATTTCTTGATTATAATATCCCATACTATAAAGCAGAACAGGTAATAAATGATTGGGGAACTTAAAAATATTTAATTTTGATGAAATATATATATTATTCTATAGGTTTAGTTGCATCAACTGTAACGGAGCAAACACCAGGGCAATTTCCATATAAATCTCATTTATTGTTACATTGACGACGTTTCGGCCATGTCGCCATTTTCCAGTCTCAATCTGGCAAATAATTTAATTCATCCAGCATTATAACATTGCTTTCATGAATTAACCTCATTAAAAAGTATTTTTAACCATTTATTGGTGTTGTCATCTATCAGAATCTTGTCCTGGTGTTTGCTCCATTACAGTTGATACAACTAAATCTATAGAATAATTACAATATCCCAGGAGGTTAAGGAACCAATTATATATTGGAAATAATTAAGAAGTATACATAGATATATATATTAAACTTCATAATTTGACTTCGTTGTAGAACAGCCAACGGAGCCAAAGTGGTGGGGTCCAGGAGCAATTGCAATAAGCAGGAAGAACATGTTACTTGTTTAAAGTACCTAGTTGTAAAATATGCTAAAATTCAGTAAACCTTCGAGTGGCGCTAATTTCCATTCCTATCTTTTTTTTTTTTTTTTTTTTTGTGAAATTGAATAAGATATACAGCTCCTTGGACGTTAGTAGGTAATTGTTGAAAAAAAAAACAAAAAAACCTTTCGTAACATATTTCTCATTAAAATTCTGTCTCTTGCGTCTCAGATCTTCATTCCACAAAAATTCTTAAATAAAATTGTCGGGAATTACAATATCTTCTAATATTGTCGTTGATCAATTTAGATGAATTTATTCGAATTAAGAAGGGTTTTTAAAAACTTTTGCAATACATCACCAACTAACTTGATTAGCGAAAAAGCCATTTTGAAGGGAATTTAATTTAGTAAATCGTTCTATCCAAAGAATTTCTGGGAAATATAGATGTGAAGAGGAGGAGACAGAGGTTAGGTGAATGTGTAGTCGGAAAAATTACCGATGTTCAACAATTCTTCAAAAAAAAAAAAAAACGGGAAAAATCACGGAAAAATATAGAAATTGAAATTATTTGTCTCCATGTTAACTTAATGAAGTTTTCAACAACTAAACAGTGAATTATAAAATCAGACGCGATAGACTATTATGCTTGCATTGCAGAATTGCAGAATTATCACAAGTAAAAAGTTTTATTTAACAATAAAAAGATTTAATATACTTCATGGAGAAAATACAAACAAAATTAGTTAATGAATGGGTGGATTTTAGGAATGGCGTTTACATATTTATCAAAAATTTCTAATCTAAGTAACTTGTAGTTGTAAGTGAAAGTTGTATATGGGTGCGTCGCGCCAGATTTTTTTTTTATTGCTTTTAATTTATCAGTACTTATGATTTTTAATTTTGTTAATTTTTTTTAACGGACGCTTCATGGAATAATATCACAAAAATAATTTTCCCGCATACTTATAATTAACTTACATAAAACAATGAGATCAGAACATTGGTTAAAGATTAAGTGGAATCGTCTTTGACGAGCTAAAAGTGTAGGAACGTTTACAATGATGCCGGCTGACTGAGTAGCGAAAATGGGACAGGTATCGATGAGCAAGGGAGTGGACAAGCATTCACCAGCAGATCTCAACGACTAAGGGCCAATTTTCCCCCAACCTGCCAATCCCTCACTTGGGCTTAGCCTCAGGCAGTCCGGGTTAAAGCCTAGCTTTCAGGGCTCTACCCAACCCTACACCGAGCTTACCCTTTTTTCCTTCATTCAAGCGGATAAATTAAATATTTTCATAATTTTTTTCTAGTACTAGTGGGAACCACAGGACTCGGAGTTTGTTCCAGTATGATTTCGAATATCGTTCCTTAGAATTATTGTAATCAACCTAGTTTGTGAGTATCCGTCTCTTTATTTTTTAAATCTGCCCTTTGTGTATTGAAGTCGATTACTAAGTTATTGTATATCAATGACTTAAAATTTCATAAAAAACAAGATAGGTTATGAACTACCAAATTCAGTTACGCACAGTTGTTGAAACCCATAACTAAATAAGACAAATATCCCAAAATGTATTCAACCACACAATACCTCTAAAGAAACCAAGTATCGAATCTCAACGCATATAGCTTGAAAAATTGTAAAAATCATTTGAAAAAATCAGAGCCATTTTTATCGATTATGCGGAAAGGGTCGATCTTTTTTTGATGACGATTGAATAACAACGCCGATTCCATTGAAATGCCCATTGAAACTATTAAAATGATTGATTCTCTAAAGGTTCGTGAGATATCGAAAGCCAAACGGTATTAGGTGCAGTATTGAATGAATGAATATCATTGAAACATGCAATGAAAATGGACTTAGTGGGAGATATTTCTAGGAAGTTCGACGTCGAATAGCTTGTATTTTCCTATTTTTCTACTAACCAGGAACGCCTTGCACTTATATATTTTAACCTAATCATGTTAGGTCAGCGATACTAGTTCCTTTCTCCCTGCTCCAAGATTAACATGAAATTTTGTTCTTACTGGAATTCAGTTTAACTCCCAATTCATTTGCGTTAAACCAACCAAAATAATCTAGTTTACTCTTTTATTTGTAATACTTTATTAAATTACTTTATCTAATGTAAAAAATAATCTATTCATATTTTGTACAGAAAGTTTTTATTCATATAACACATTAATATTACATAGACCGAAAGTTTGCGTGGAATCAACAAAAATAATACTATGTTAGAAGTTGAAAATGAATCTACATAATTAAGAAAACATTATCACCATTAGCGAACACCCTTTTTTTCGGAAAGTCTATAAAAAATCCGTTGAGGGGAAGACTACTTACTGCAGTTGATTCTAAGCCAAAGCCAAAGTCCCTGCAACCAAATTTTTGATACGCAACAAATTAGTGGTAGAAATTAGGTTAGAAAAAATAAAAAAAAAATTATATGCTACCTCTGCGTCTAAGGTATTTTACATATTCTCCTGATGTGACAGCAAAGGTTTCGTCGAAAAAAGTTAACGGATTTTCTTAATGACGACTTTGATTAACGTCGTCATATCGATTATGCATGAAGTTTTCTTTGTAATAAATATACAAAGAGCTAAATCTTTAGGTTCAAGAAGGCCGCATTAGTAACAAGTGTATTTTAATTCCTTTCTCCCGAATTTGAAAGTTAGCAACATTAGTAACTAGGGTAGATGTTTAAAGAAGTTTTAAATTGAACATGCAAAATAATATCCACTGTCACATAAATCAACGATCAGTAACTGAGGTACTCGGAACGGAACCGACTCGAAATATTTTATATGTAGTACTATTGTGAAAGAAGACGAGAAATACGTGCGGCTTAAAATTTTAACTTTTCTAAAAGAATCTTTAATAAACATACTTTAACCAATAACAACTGTCCTTAAAATAGTTTTGAATTTGGACGTTTCGCGCCTGTTCAATGTCAAGTACTCGTCAAAGATCCTTATACTAATTATAATTATAAAGGAAAAATTTAGGAATCCGACGTCTGATAAGCCACCACAGCATAAAGTGGCGTTAAATAATCTTTTTTTTTATCCGATGCCCTGTGCGACGTCTAGGAACCGAGTAGAGGTCACATCTTTTATTACTTATACTTCTAATTTCCTTGAGTTCAGGGCCCGCATCCAAGTGAGAGGATATCGTGTACTGATCTGTCATGTGCATTGCGGGCAGACAGCTGAGTCTACTATTCTTATATGGTGGAACTCTGCTAAAGCCTCCTTTCTCCAGAAGTCTATTGGCAATCGTCCCTCTAACTCATTTAGGCCCGGCCACCTCTTAGTATTCCTCCTTTAGCTTCTCGGTTAGGGCACTTTTAAACTTTTCCGGGTTGTGTTAAAAGACAACTGGAGGCAACTTATTTCCCAAGATATTACAATGTACTGGAACCACACCGTACACGATCTTGTTTCCGTTAGTTATCAAGTTCTCTAATAAATCTCGAAATTCACTCAAATCCGGAGAAGTGTTATTTAAATCCACGATGGCTGCAATCTGAGTCAAAAAGCAAAGACATAGCTGTCCCAATCTTATTCTTCAGGGTTATTAGAGCTAGGAGAACTGATTTAACTTCACTATCGAACGCTGAAGCAAAAGGTGCCCAAGTTAAATGAAGAAACAAACTACAAAAATCATGTTTAAGACCCTTCTAAAACAAAAAGTATATTAAACTCGAAACCTCATCTGACTAGGGAGTCTAATAAGTAATTAGAGCCCGCTTTATTCCCTCTCAAGAAATACACACAACATTATGAAACACTGATGGTGAAACACTTCTCAATAAAATAAGAAAGATTTGTAATTATGAAAGAAAAGTTATAAAAGTAATTATGTGTCTGCTTTCCAATATCACTTTCGCCTTTAACAAAAGAATGTCCGTTTTTAGCAAAAGTAAGGGGGAGGTAACTATTTCTTTTTGTTTAAATCTTAACTTGTAGAAAAGATATGGTTCTGGTAGAGCAAAAACCATATTAATTAATAAATGATGAAAATGAACCCTTTCCACTCTCATATTCCTTCGTAAGCTAAAGGTGGTGCATTGTTCATACCGCATGTGCTCTATCCTGCAACTAT
Organism: Aelia acuminata; assembly: GCA_911387785.2. NCBI lineage: Eukaryota > Metazoa > Arthropoda > Insecta > Hemiptera > Pentatomidae > Aelia > Aelia acuminata. Next base: position 126,489,549 of record OU426979.1, on the reverse strand, counting down.
AATGCAGCTTTTCACCAATATTTTTCCTTTTAAAAAAATAAGAAGCATAGTGATATACTCGAAAACTCCGCGCAGTCACCAATTAATAAAAATAAATTTAAATTAGTTATGTTTGCGTGTCTAATGAGTTTGCAAACTTTAGCAATAGATAGCTCGCCACCTTTATCGTTCCCGGATAATGTATATCCTCAAATTACGATCAAAACCTCGACTGTTCAGTGGCATACCTACACATTTTGACCAGGGCCAGGCTCATGTATTAAAAAAAAAAAAAAGTATATTAAACTCAAAAATAATTCCTAGCTATGGTGTCTCATCAGCCAACTCCATTTTCCCTCGAGGTACACCGTTGTATAAATCGTAAGTTCCGATGATCTTTTTTGATTTCTTAAATCGCATTTACTCCTACAAAAAAATGCCTATAAAAGATATGCTACTATCGTTTATTGCTATAAATAACGTAATAGACCCTTTAGAGACAACATTCCTTTCAATTACATTTTATAACGGAAGGGATAAAGTTTAGAAAAGCTGAGCTGTATGGTCGTTATCGACCTTTTATGGCCACTTGATTTTCCTTCAATATGAATCTCCCCGTTAATTGGCAATATTGAAGTTGAGTGGTTTTCCTTCTGCCACTCGATGAGCAAGATCCTTTAGCTCTCAGGCCGTTTTACAATGTTTCCATAAAATTTAATGTGACTTATAAAACGGATATTCTAAGGTTATTTGATTTAATTATACGGTCCTTCATTAAATTCTTAAGTGTCTTAGTTGAATCACTTCTTCCCTAATTTGAGGAACATTTCTGTCCTTAAGTATATCGTGAACGTTAAAATTCTATTAAACTTTATGAAAAAAAAAAATGTGTAATTTGTAAAATTTCATCTTATCAATAAACTGCTTTCTTTTTACTTTAATGTTAAACATCAGATCTTATTATTTTAGTAGTTTTTTTAGCGTTAATTGTATTTCGACAACGGCTGTCTGCTGTGTTTAATACCACCGTAGCAAGGCACATTAGCCGGAGAGGCATTGAGATTGCAAATCCTCCTTCCACATTTCCAGCATAGGAAAACTGGATTCGATGAAAAATGGTCCTAGGAACGTATATTCGGGAATCGGTTTTATGAGGCATTTGAATGGGCAACAGGTCAGATGCGAATTGGGGTCGGCGATGATTAGTGGTCAGAGGGAAGAAGGCTAATCAATTACGGACAGGTCATTAAGCATGTTAATGCATTAGCCGCCGAATAGAAAGATTCGTTTGGGAGAACAAAAAAACAAACATAATTATTTGAAAGTCATAAAAGATTTTTTTTACGTAAAGATAAAATGGATTAGAATATTTTACTTTATTTTAGGGAACAACTTACACAACTTATTTAAATTGATCAATAGTGCCCATTACAACAAGGTTTGAAAGCATTTACAATTTGAAATGTCAAAAATTAAAAAAAATATGGCACATATTTCAACGAAAATGGAAAAAAGCATTCTTTTTATATATAAATAAATACATATCCCCCGTACTAAGATTTTTTTTTGGTTCATACTTTTATTCACACATGTCGCAGCTAAGCGGCAATCAGCAAATGTAAGAAAAACTTCTGTGATGTGGGCATTTTAGGCATAAGGGAAGATAGTGCCCAGCAGCACATCGTCCCGGACTTGTTTCAGGAGAGGAGGTCTCTCATCCAACAACTTTTCAGCCACCTTATAAAAGACATCTCGGTCGTGGCCATGTCATTAATAAGTCTATCGTTATGACCGTGTAATTTGAAACGGAAGCCAGAATAGAGAGTCCTTATTTGTTCATCGATAGTTGGTAGTTGTAAGTCAGTATGTTGTTACTTATTGTTACTAACGTACAAAGGTGAGTTCGTTACTAGTCGTAAAATTTTGGATTGGAAGGCAGAAGTGGAATTTTGGATTAGTCTTTGTAAGTGTGTCTTTTTTGCTGATTCATTTTTTGGAGGTGTATGTCCAAATGGGTTTCAGTAAATATGTGTATGTATTAAGTTTATGTCTGATTTTCAATTTTGATGATTTGGAAAATAGTGAGTACAGTATTTGCAGTTGTTTGTCTAATTTCTATGTTTTCATTTTGACATGAAGGCCCCAAATCATCCCCCTGTCAATTAATAAAGTTTAAAAATAATAGATATATTTTTAATTTATTAATATTTTTATTACGCATTCTCATGGTTAGAATTAATCTTATTTCTATAGGTGAGATGGCCGCGGTGGGATCATAAAGGAACCCCGCTAATATGACAAACATTTTTTGTGCTGATGTTTCAGCCCAAGTTCGTGTGAACCTTGCTGCTTGAAACGATTATTTTTTAAAATTAAACATCCATTGGTGCAGGTAAACAATTGCTCGAGCCTCCTACTCCCTCGTGTGTACCTGCGCACACTCAAGCTTTCTAACGAGCAATTCAACCACTTTCACGACCTCTTCGCCTGCGAAGTAAGCGTTTGACAACCTTATTTATTTTTTTAATAAGGTAAATTCTTCATAAATACTATTATGGATAGGTAATGTTGGACGAGGGGGGGGGAGATAATTATTAGCTAATTTGGTTGGGGACTGCTCCTCACGCCACCGTTTAAGTTATTGGACCTGTGAATAAACTATTAACATTCTTTTAAATAAATTGTTTTAGAAGAAAGGTGCTTATTATAGAACAATATAAATCCCATTTTTTTTTTTTTTATGCCTATTTTTTATGGTCTTTCCACAATAACAATAAAAATAAAAGCGTAATGAACCCGTAAGCCTGATGCCGACACTACCAATCGCTCCCACCACTCCTCCATCCACCTCCCCCAGTTCAATCCCAAATCCACAAGATCAGTCTTCACCGAATCCTCCCACCTTCGCCTAGGCCTACTTATCAGACGTTTCTCAGTCATCAAAGTGTTTATTAATCTTTTAGGTATTCGTTAGCAACTAAGACTTTCAATTTTGTACGCCTACTTTAACCGACGGATGCAATAACTTCTCTAAAATAGCTGTAAGAAATTTTTATCCCACTTTTATATTTTGTTGTATGAATATATATAATACTACCTATTTTTAAAATTTATATAATTTTTTTTAAAAATGCCATTTTGAGAAAATTGAAATTGAAATTAAAATTTTACATTTAGTTTTAATTTAATTTCTTTAGTACCAACCTATACATACTTGTATATCATATGAAAGGGCACGGAATGCGCTGTTAAAAGACACCCATCTCATAGTCCCAGTCAAATTTGGAAAACATCTACAGCTATTTGTATCATGATTTTTTGCGTTTCTGGACCTATTTTTGAGGGCGTCAGAGACCAATTATTCAAATACGCGTAGACATATCTCAGTAATATTTCACAATTGCTCTAGTAGATAGAATTAGTACCAAATTTCAAGAAAATCTAACATAAGTAGCTCAACCATGTGTTGAATTGACATATATGAAGCTGTTACGGAAATCTCTTGGTATTGAATAATCTAGGTATTGATCGAACTTACTAGTTAACAAGAAAATGCAAGAATAACAGCAATACTGATTAACTAGATTAACAATGGGGCCGGGATAGCCGAGCGTGTTTGAGCGCGACCCCCTTTAGCATGCTCGTGCCGAGCGGTGGCGGTTCGAATCCGTCCTGGGATAGTTGCATTTAATTTCGTTGAGGCCCCACCACTAGAACAACCCCCCCCCCCCCCCCCCGTATGAGTAGAACCCCCGTATGCCACACATGGCCAGTTAGGGGTACCGAACAAAAAAAATAACTAAAAAAAAACAAAAAAAAGTTTTTTCAAAACTTTTATATAAAAGTTCTAGCTCAAAAAAGTTTTAACTGTTTTAAAACTTTTATAAATCTAATAAAAAAGTAAAAGTTAAACTTTTACTTATTACCTCTAACACAAAACTTAAAAAATATTATTTTTTTTTTTTTACTTTAATTATTAACCCGCACCTGTCAGCAAGGTGCTGACAATCAGCGAATGAGATGGTGGTAATAGGTTATAATGACATGTCAGGCAAGAGGAGGGAAAGCACCCAGCAGTAACCCTCACACAAAAAAGATTTATCCTTTTCAGTTTTTTTTTATTTAATCGTTTACTACTATCACATGTAAAAAATATCTACAATGAATTTAGAGGGGGGGGGGGGTACTTCATAAATATCAAATCATAATACTTTTCGGATATCTTTGGTATTCTGGAATGTAATCGTGTTATCCAGGGTGGTGGTTTTTAAAAAAAAATATCTAATACGAATTTCGGGGGAGGGGGAAATTCATTAATATCACAACATATTACTTTTCGGATATTTTTGATATTAAGGAATTTCATCATATCAACCAGGGTGGTGGTTTTAAAAAGATTTATCATCTATGAAATTCGGGGGGGGCGGTACTTCCTTAATATCAAAACATATTACTTTTCGGATATCTTTGGTATTCTGCCCTGTAATCGTGTTATCCATGGTGTGGTTTAAAAAAAAAAAAAAATACCTAATACGAATTTCGGGGGTGGGGGGGTACTTCATTAATATCAAAACATATTACTTTTCGGATATCTTTGATATCCTGAAATGTAATCGTGGTATCCATCCACCAGCGTGGTCGTTTTTAAAAAAAAATAAATATTTACTATGAATTTCGGGGGGGAAGGTGCTAATTCAAAAAAATTAAAACTTTATACTTTTTTGGATATTTTTGATATGAAGGAATTTCATCATGTCCCCCAGGGTGGTGGTTATTAAAAAAATATCTACTACGAATTACGGGGGGGGGGGGTTCATTAATATCAAAACATATTTATTTTCGGATATCATTGATATATTATGAAATTTAATCATGTTATCCAGAGTGGGTGGTTTCGATAGAAATATCTACATATAAATTCGTGGGGGGGGGGGCTAGCTATTTTGATTTATTTATTTGTTTGTAATTCTTACATACGTTAACTATGAAATTTGTAAATGGGGGTAATTCAATTGATAGGAGAAAACGTTTAACTTTATCTGTTATAAAAAAACTTTTATTTATAACCTCTGAGCGATAAAAGTTTTTTCAAAACTTTTATATAAAAGCTCTTACTCATAAAAGTTTTAACTGTTTTAAAATATTTATAAATATAATATTAATTAATGGTAATGTAAGAGACCCCCCCCCCACGGAAATTCAAATTGATAATAATTCAAAGTATCTGGAAACATAAGGATGCACCCTCATTTCAATGAAACCGGTAAATTTTAAATTAATGGTAATGTAAGCGACCCGCCCCCCCCCCACCGAAATATAAATTTGATAATATTTTTCAATTATACCTATCGGAAAACATAAGATTGTACCCCCCTCAAATCCTAATCGGATGAAAGATCCATAAAAATAAATAAAATGGCAACAGAAAACGTTTACTTAAAAAATCTGGTGCGTGCGCGCAACACACAACTTTCACTTACCAACTTAGATTAGAAATTAATGCGTTGTGTTAATGCCACTTCTCACTCAGTTACACATTTTTCCACATTCATTTCTTATTTTTGTTTTCATTTGCTCTATAACAAACACTAATTTCTTTTATTATTAAATAAAAGTTTTTACTTGAGATAATTCGGCAATGCAAGCATAATACTCCAAGTCGACTGATTTTATAATTCTCTATGTACTTGTTGAATATTTCATTTATTTCCCATGAAACAAATCATTTCCATTAAATGAACAGAAGGGCATTAATTATGAACAATGGTCTGTCATTAAAAGCGTCCTGCGTGGGCTCAACGTGTTTTATGAGTTGACTGAATATTTTTCTTTTTTCCTCCTCTATATGTTTACTTGGTTTTTATCATATCTCATATTTAGCCATTTTTTATTTTTAGGAGTAATGGGAGACAGCTTATTTCTCCATATAAACAAAAACAAAGATACTTGATAGGAAACAAAAACAAACAAACAAAAAAGGCCCCTACCCCATTTAAGCACCCCCAGAACATTTTAATAATGATAAAGCTTACCTGATATTAAAGAACACTTAATTTTCATTAAACATGACGAATTTGATGAAAATAGTTAAAGCCGTTTCTGAGAAAATCGAAAAAAGGGTAAAAATTGCAAAAATAGTTAAGAAATAAAGTGCCCCCTCCGTTTGAGCAATTTTGATGAAATGCGGGCTATAACATCTTTAACATATACATACGTCAAATACGCAGTTTGATCAAAATCGTTTAAGCCGTTTTTGAGTAATTAAAAAAACACGTGCAAATGATACAAAATTTATCAAGTAAAGTTCCCCCTCCGGTTAATCAATTTTGATGAAATTTTTACAGTCATATCTCGGGCATATAAATACATCAAATACCCAGTTTGATCAAAATCGTTAAAGCCGTTTTTGAGTAAATAAAAAAAACACGTGAAAATGATACGAAACTTATTAAGTAAAGTCCCCCCTCCGGTTAATCAATTTTGATGAAATTTCTACAGTCATATCTCGGGCATATAAATACATCAAATACCCAGTTTGATCAAAATCGTTGAAGCCGTTTATGAGTAAATAAAAAAAACACGTGAAAATGATACGAAATTTTTTAAGTAAAGTCCCCCCTCTGGTTAATCAATTTTGATGAAATTTTTACAGTCATATCTCTGGCATATATATAGAATAAATACTCAGTTTAATCAAAATCGTTCGAGCCGTTTTTGAGATAATCGAAAAAAACCTAAAAAGTTATTAAATAAAGTACCCCCTCCCTTTGAACAATTTTAAAGAAATTTTTGCTGTCACATCGCGGGCGTATACCTAAACTAAATACTAAATTTCAGGTTCGCACGGTTTATAGTTTTTGAGCTAGTCAGTTCAAACACACACACACACACAGACCATTTCGCGGGACTTGGTCATTTGGACTCAGGGGACCCCAAAACGTGTATTTCCGTTGAAAACCGTGAAAATTTTCACGATCGCAATACTTCCACTTACTATATATTTCATATATAGGTAAGTGAGAATTAGAGGTTATACGAGGTTTACTGTGATTGTACTGTGACTTTCGATAATTGTGTATTATTTCTATTAGTTTCTTGTTTTGGTTTGTTTTCTTTGTTTCTTGTTTTGTTCCAGTTCTGTTCTTTACTAGTTATGTTTAATTTTGTTTCATTATGGTGTTTAATTTTGTTTTTATAGTTCTAAGTAGTTTTGAAAAAATAGGTTAAGTAGACAAAGTGCATTAAACCTTTCTTGTGGTGCAATAAACTGAACATTAGTGTCTTATAAGTGAACAGGACTTGAAGGTAAGATATTGTTATACAATTAGTGATTATAAATTAACCATAACCAACTTGAACTTAAACTTCTATAATTTCCCAACCAATAGTGATAAAGTGCGTTGGGGGAAAAACAATTTTCTTTATTGGTATCCTTATTTACCACAGGCTTCGTTAGGAAGCCCAGAAACCTTTGTACTAATTGCTGGTGGAAATTCTTAATTTTGTGTAGGTTATAATTTTTATAATTCTCATAATTGTTACGACATGCTCTGTGACAATTCAATAGGCCAGGAAGCCAGAACTCCAAAAGACCGAAAACCCACGGTTAAACGGGCTCGGAATGGTTCTCCTGGGTCTGAAAAGAAACTAGAAGCTGGTAGTCACTTTTGTGATGCACAGCGTATACAGGAGAACCTCCGGACCTACATCAACAAGTATGAGAAAAAGTCATTAGGTAGTGTTAGAGACTATATCAATAATAAGGTACAAGGTCTGGTAGATATAGTTGAAACGCTAGAAGTCAGGGTAAAGGAAGAAAATTTTGGTACTGTGTCTTCTGTTATTAAGGATACTATTCACGAAGCGTTATCGTTAGAGAGGCTTCGTGACTTGCTTACAGATATCGTCGTGCCAAAAGTTATAGAGGCTCTTTCTACTCCAGGTGTAAAACATCAGCTGCAGCAACCTAAAGCAGGACCTTCCAAGGAGCTACAATCAAATACTCATCTGGATGAGGACCCATCTTCACTAGTAACTGAGCCCGAAACGTTTCAGGTGGTATCTAGTAAACGGAAAAGGAAGAAAAATAAAACAGGAAATAAAAATAGAAACTCAGAAGAACCGAAAGAGGAGCTACTAGGGCCTACCGTTGGTTCTCCTAATACCAAGTCATTAACCATAGCAGAGATTGTTAAATCTCTGCCAACAAAGCCCACTGTAACACCAAGAGCCACATATATTACTATTAGCGGTGCCGGGAAGAAACCGGTTGATATAATCAATGGATTGCCTTCACCAACTGAAATAGGTGTGAAGGCTTCCATCGTCCGTGCGACCAAGACTGGTTCTGTTTTGGTCCGCATGGATGCTGACTCTGATGCTACGAAGATGATTGGGTGGCAGGGACTACGGGATAAAGGGCTTCATGCCAAACTGGCTCTAAAGAAAAAACCCAGGCTGGAAGTGCAGGGTGTCCCCCTATCCTGGGATTCAGCCGCACTGGTCAGATTTCTGTGGGGAAGAATACCCGAGAAGTCGGGCCCCACTCCACTGGTCATCGAGGACCTTCGGCCACTTTTTTCATCAGTGGGAAGAAATGGGTTCACCAGGAATTGGGTGTTAGAAGTCCACCCAATGGTTCGGTTCCTTTTATTAGAAATGGGGAGTATAGATGGAGGATGGTGGGCAATAACATTTAAAGATTACCTCGACGCTCCTAGGTGTGGTCAATGCCAGGGATACGGCCATACAAAGCCACGTGCAATGAAAATGCTGCTATATGCATATGGTGTGCGTCTCCTGGCCACATAATCAAAGACTGCCCCAAGAAAAAAGAGCTCTTAGGCCCTTCCTGTATAAACTGTGTGCGTGCAAATGCCCCAGTTAGTCAAAGGAAACATAAGGCGGGCAGCAGAGAGTGCCCTGTGCACATCAAGTGGGCTAAGGAGGTAGTCAAAAGGACCTTTTATGAATAAGCTTACCATCCTCCAGCTCAACATGGGCCGCCGGCATATTGTAGCAGATGAGCTGCGTGCTCTCTCTCAACACTACGATATCATGGCGGTCCAGGAACCGAGCTGCCGTGGGAACTTGGTCACGGGGTTTGGTCTCACATCGAGGGTTCTAGCTCTGAGCAGTAGAGAGAGGAGGCCCAGGGCTGCCATAGTTGTTAATAACCCGAACCTCGATGTGATGGATCTGAGCCAGTACACCACGGCGGATTGTGTCGCGTGTCATATCAGATGGCGTAACGTCTCGTTTACGCTGGTATCTTCTTACTTACCGGATGGCAATGATATTGAAACAGACATATCCGCCTTGGAAGTGATCACGACTTGCACTAGGAACGTGATCATTTGCTCAGATACCAACTCCTGGAACACGGTCTGGGGATCCAATCGGACAAATAGAAGGGGTGTTCAGCTCGGGGAGTTTATTTCTAGAAGTCAGTTAGTGGTAATGAACGACCCTTCTGCTGCCCCTACTTTCTCCAGTGCGATGGGGCAGAGCTGGATAGATGTGACGCTGGCATCCCCGACGCTAGCGTATCGTATCAGCGATTGGACCCTCAGATCTGAAACGAGTTCCGACCATCACACGATAGCTTTTAAGATAGAAGAAAATGTAGATAGTTTCCACGGCATATTCAAGGGTTACGTAACTCATAGAAACGATTGGAGAGCCTTCCGGTCAGCCCTGGAGAGTAGATTAATCGACGAAGAACGGGATGCGGCAGAGACGGACATTACTAATGACCTGGATTACATGGTGCACAGGATCACTAATGTTATCCGTGATGCTGCCGAAGAATCCCTCCAGCGTCGGAAGGCGAAATCTCGACCTGTCCCATGGTGGACGCCGGCCTTAACTGTCATGAAGAGAGAGGTCTACAAGGCACGGCGTTCGTACCAGAGGTGTAGTGATGAAAGGCGCCCTATACTTCGTGACGAGTACAAGTCTAAGGCCAGGGCATATCGAAATGAGGTGCGCTCACGAAAACGAATGTCTTGGGATGAGTTTATTACTGAAGAGTCATCAAAGAATCCCTGGGGTATCCCTTACAGAGTGGCCATGGGTAAGTTCTCTCCGCAACAGGTCATAGCCGCATTGAAATGTGGAACTCACCAAGCAACCACTCTTGAGGAGACGGCGAAGATGTTTCTTGCAGTTACCTACCCCAGGGATGATCCATCCCAAGATAATGAAGAGGAGGAGTTCGTGAGGTGCACCACGGTATACCCACCTGGTACGGACTTGTGCCCACCATGGGACATATGGGATCTCCGTACTGCTGTGGATAGGCAAAAGACTGGACTCCATTTGTTGAAGAAAAGCTTTTGGCATTATTCAATGAGTGCCTCGATAGGGGATACTTTCCTAAAATATGGAAAATTGCTGATGTTTGGCTTCTTTATAAGGGAGGAGGCAAAGATAAGCAATTGGCCAAGTCTTACAGGCCTATATGTCTCCTCCCTATAATGAGCAAAGTGTTAGAGAATTTGCTGATGACAAGCCTGCGACCAGTCTTCTCAAGGGCGAGCCATCCACGGCAGTACGGAAGCACTAAAGGCAAGGGAACCGCTGATGCACTGCTGAGAGTGCGCCGCGATGTCGAAGAAAAGGCGGAGAAATATGTCATGCTTCTCCTCTTTGATATCTCCTCCACCTTTGACAGCGTTTGGTGGCCGAGCGTGCTCCAGCAGTTGCAAAAATATGAAGCTCCCAGCAACTTGTATGACCTTTTGAGAAGCTACCTCCAGGACCGAAGACTGAAGATAAAAGGTAGCTTCTTTGAAGTAGAAGAGAGTGTGGAAAGAGGTTGTCCGCAGGGGTCTGTCCTTGGCCCTGCTCTGTGGAAACTAGTGTTTGACGAGTTGCTGGGACTCCTGGAAGAGGAGCGGTTCCCGGCCACGGCTTATGTCGATGACCTAGCCGTCGTTGTGGCTTCGAACAGCAGAGCCAGACTGAAACATGAAGCCGAACGATGCGCCAACATAGTAGCTCGATGGTGCGAGAGAAAGAAGTTAAGGATGGCGGCTGCCAAGACACAGTCCATTCTTTTGAGGGGCAAGACCGATAGGGCCCACCCTATTACTCTTAATATTGAGGGAGAAAGGATAAGTCCAAATGAGGTTGTAACCTACCTTGGAATCGAGTTTGGAAAAAAATTCAATTTAACACCTCATCTGGAATATATAAGAAATAGGGTGGCCTTAGCCCTTAATGGGCTTTGTCGCATTGGGGGCGCCTTTTGGGGTCTTAGGTTCCCAGCCACACTGACCATCTACAAAGGTGTAATTCTGGGTATCCTGAGATATGCGTCCCCAGCATGGAGTCAGCACCTCTCGCACCAACAGAACAAGAAGCTGGCGACGATTCAGCGGATGGCTCTGCTGCGAGTAACCAGGACGTACAGAACAGTGTCTCACGAGGCAGTGCAGGTCTTAGCAGGAGCAATCCCAATTGACCTCCTCTTGCGAGAAGATTGCTTCAGAAACAAAGTGAAGAGGGAAGGCATTGCGGATCTACCGGTAAACCTTCGAGTGAGGATAGGTGAAGACCCACGAAGATGGAGGAGTATTATTCGTGAGAACACGATACAAAATTGGAACCAGCGATGGGTGACGACAATGAAAGGGGCTACCCTAAAGAAATACTTCCCCACCGTTCATTCCAGGCTAAAAGCCACATGGGTTGTCCCTGACTATTGGGTCTCACAGTTCCTCACGGGGCATGGGGGTTTCCGAGCCAAGCTCGTAGAACATGGTAAGGACATCGATCCCCTATGCCCAACTTGTAGGGAACCGGAGACCGCTGAGCACGTTTTACTGACCTGTACTGCCTATGAGACACTAAGAGCCAACCTGCTGAGAGAGACAGGGCTCTACATTCTGACTGCTAACGAACTCCCTCAGCTAATGGTGAAAGAGAACTACCCGTACTTCAAATCCTTTGTTTACGGGTGGAAGGAAGCAGTTGGCCAGGATCACTTCACCTAGGGACGGAGGGCTGGAGCTGCTCCGGGAAGACCGCCGGACTGAGGAGAAGAATAGAATAACATACCAATGAACAGAAGTACACACCAGTGATTAAACTGCTATTTTATGCCACGTTGCGGCAGTGAGTTGATTCTCAGAATCTTCTCACTGCTGCAAATCCGTATTGCCTTAAGAGGCAAGGTAGGAAGAAGAATAAATAAATAAATAATATAGGTAAGTGAAAGTAAAAAGTGTACTCTAATGTTGGAGAAATATTCTCCAGTAATTTTCTCAAATGTATATATACCAGAGTACTCACAGTAAAAAAAAGTTGAGAAAATATGACCCCGGAGAGTATTCAAAAGTAGATTATTCCGCATCCATAATTTTTACTCATGTTACTTATTGCACACCGTCAAGGAATTCCAAAAAGTATACAATTTTAATTTTATAAACCTGAACCTCCGAAATCGAGAATAGATATTTTTTAAAAACGCCATCTCGGGTAATACATATTTATTGTAATTTTTAAGTTTTGTGTAGGAAGATTTAAGTGAAGGTTTAACTTTTAGTTTTTAATATTATATTTATAAATGTTTTAAAACAGTTAAAACTTTTATGAGCAAGAGCTTTTATTTAAAAGTTTTGAAAATACTTTTATCGCTCAGAGGTTATAAATAAAAGTTTTTTTATAACAGATAAAGTTAAACGTTTTCTCCTATCAATTGAATTACTCCCATTTACAAATTTCATAGTTAACGTATGTAAGATTTACAAACAAATAAATAAATCAAAATAGTTAGCCCCCCCCACGAATTTACATGTAGGTATTTCTATCGAAACCACCCACTCTGGATAACATGATTAAATTTCATTATATCAATGATATCCGAAAAGAAATATGTTGTGATATTAATGAATTTCCCCCTCCCCCGAAATTCGTATTAGATATTTTTTTTTTTTAAAAACCACCACCCTGGATAACACGATTACATTCCAGAATACCAAAGATATCCGAAGAGTATTATGATTTGATATTTATTAAGTACCCCCCCCCTCCTCGAAATTCATTGTAGATATTTCTTACATGAGATAGTAGTTAACGATTAAATAAAAAAAAAAAACTGAAAAGGATAAATCTTTTTTGTGTTAGGGGTACTGCTGGGTGCTTTCCCTCCTCTTGCCTGACATGTCATTATAACCTATTACCACCATCTCATTCGCTGATGGTCAGCACCTTGCTGAAAGGTGCGGGTTAATAATAAAGTCAAAAAAAAAATAAAAAAATTTTATGTTTTGTGTTAGAGGTAATAAGTAAAAGTTTAACTTTAACTTTTTATTTGATTTATAAAAGTTTTAAAACTTTTTTGAGCTAGAACTTTTATATAACAGTTTTGAAAAAACTTTTATCGCTCAGAGGTTATTAATAAAAGGTTTTTTATAACAGTTAAAGTTAAACTTTTTCGTAATAAGTTATAACTGTTTCAATCCCTGTAAATAAGTATTGTTGCCAATACCCATTAGTTATATAAATATTTTAATCGATAGAAGTTTAGGATACACAGAAATGCATTTAACACGTTGAGCGCCAAGCGGTACGATCGTACCGCTGTTGGACTATTTGCTGGGGCCGAGGCGGTCCCCAGGTACCGCCCGCTCCCGCAAGCTAAAAGGTTGTTCTGGGCCAGGGGACCGCCTGCCGAGCGTGATTTCAAGGCATATTGGACCGCTCCGGCCCCGAACAATTCGCCAATGCAATTGGCCCAAATGTTTTTTTTTTTTTTTTTTTTTTTTTTTAATTTGGGGGGTATAAATAAATAAATAAATAAAATAAATTAATTTTATTTATTTTTTTACAAAACAAAGTATCTTATTTATTAAAATAACATATTTGAAGGGGACAAGGGTTGACGTCGCGGTCATAACCGGGCAGCCCCCGTACTACTTCAGGTCGCGGGCTTTACCCTGGGGCCGGGCGGTACATACGTACCGCTCACAAAATTATTGTTTAATTGCCAAAATTAAACTTTTTATTTATTTCTTTTGCAATTTTTGTATCATTCTAATCATATTAAAGTTATAAATTAGGAAAAATTGCTTTGGCCCCAGGCAAAAGTACATCATCTTTTCCCTGGCGCTCAACGTGTTAATACTTAATTTGATATCAGATAATTTTAATGATCAATTCGCTTGTTTCATATATTTTCAATTGATCGTTAATCTATGGTAGTTTTTTTTTTTTTTAGTTATTTTTTTTGTTCGGTACCCCTACCTGGCCATATACGGGGGGGGGGGGGTTACTCTAGTGGTGGGCCTCCACCAAATAAAATTCAACCAGCCCAGGGCGGATTTGAACCGCCACCGTTCGGCTCGAGCATGCTAAAGGGGGTCGCGCTCAAACACGCTCGGCTATTCCGGCCCCATTGTTAATCTAGTTAATCTGTATTGCTTTCTATACAGTTAATCCTATAGTTAATCTTGCATTTTCTTGTTAACTTGTAAGTTCGATCAATACCTAGATTATTCAATACCAAGAGATTTCCGTAACTATACCTTATTAACATATGTTGTTTTAATATAAATAAGTATTGTTGCCAATACTCATTACTCTTTCCCTTCTAGAATGAGGAATAGATTAACCTCTGAGGAGGCTAGCAGTTTCTCACTGGTCTGGTTGGGGCAGGTTGATTATCAGGTTCTTCTGAGCCTGTCCCATGGTTCACCGGAGGATCATCCGTGGGTATTGTTGTACTTGAGGTAGCTTTTGGTTCAGAAGCCATCACCTCTGGAGACAAGAAGGGTCTGAGCTGCGAGCTGTGTTTTTTCTCCCCAGACTCTAGAATGTATGTATTTTTCCCACAGCTACGAGCGATCTGTCCCTTCTTCCATGTTGAGTTCCTTCCTTCTCTCACCCAAACCGGCTGTAGTTCCCTGAAGTATTTTTTTGAAATTACATGTTCAGGTGTTGAATATGTATTGAGTGAATGCATGACATCTAATTTTGTCCTTATTTGTCTACGCAAAAACAGCTACTGGAGTAGAACGAAACTGGAACAAGAAGTTGCATAATTCCTTTTGTATCCCTTTCCCAGTTTCCATTAATTTTCGAAGACTCTGTTTAGTGGTCTGAACATACCTGTCCAATGGATTGGGGGTGATAGCTTGGAGTTAAAATATGCTTGATTCCAAAATTAGCACAGAATAGTTTGAATTCAGAGGACGTGAATGTGCTTTGATTGATTGTGGCTATAGTCTTAGGAAAGCAAAAACGAGTCAGTAATTGTGATTTAATTATGTATATTGTTTCAAGCGATTTTGAATAAGCGTCTACAACCAGCAATAATAATTTCCCTTTGAATGGGCCTGCAAAATCCAGATGTATTCTGTCCCAAAGGTGTCCAGAAGCTTCCAAGTCCAGAAGCTGGCCATGGTATGGACTCTACAGGTTCCTGATTTCTATATTTGTTGCATATTTCACAGGACTTGATTTTTTCTTCAATGTCTTGGTCCAATTTAGGCCACCAAAACTTCCCAAGTGCCAAGGCTTTAGACCTTACAATGCCAATGTGCGTATCATGGAGAGATGAAATCAATCGTTTCCTTAGTGTGAAAGGTACCATAACTCTGATTCCCCAAAGAATACATCCTCCATGTAATGATAATTCATTTAAGACAGGTGAAAAGTCGGGAATCCCAATAATCATTAATTCGAAGAGAAAGGAGAACTTATATAGGGTGAATAAATTGGTATCGAAATTGGGATTCTTATCTCCCATGTTTGATATTTAATAATATTAATAAATGTCTTGTTTGTTTTATTAGATGATCAAAATATGCAAAATAAAACTAGGCCAATTAGATCTGCCTATTCTAATTCGTAACCATATTTGGTCTACTATTTTAAAAAACCATGCAAACAAAATATGCAATGGCATACAAATTCAGGCCCTGGTTATAACCTTATCACCAAGGATGTGATGCCTTCTTGCTACTTTCTTTGCGGGCAGTTAGTAATTAATTAAGAACCTAATGTACTAAAAATATTATTTTACAGTCGTTTTATGGTTAAATGATAGGGTAAAGTTAAGCATTTACGTGATGGGTATTCATTTTTAATTTATTTTTGTAATATGATTTTAATATACAGATTCATGAGTCATAACTTTATATCGAGCCATGCCTTTCACGAATCTACTTAATTAATGGTTTTTCATCGAAGACAAGATACCTCAAAATAACCGTTTTTCCCCGGAACTCATCAAGAGCGCAGAGGAGAGCCGATGAGGTGGGTACCCACCTTATCAGCCCTAATGCACCGAGGGGGCCCCTAATGCCTGTTTTTAGGATTAACGGGTCCTGGATGATGAAACCCAAACTGGCTAAACTAATCCAATTTGTCCCCAGGCGTTATTCTTTGGAAGGAAAATTGTTTACTTAAGTCTTGTTTACTAGTTTAATTCATACGAGGCATTCATAACGATTATGAATTCAGTACCTACTTTATGAGGATATTCGCCTCCAACATTGGTAAATTGTTTGCTTCTTGAAAACGATTTATAATATTTTTAAAAATATCATTCGTGAACGTGTGACACCAACGAGTAAAACCTTGAGCATAGCGGCTCGTCAAGGAGAGTACTATGGGTTAAAAACTTCTCGTCGGAGGGGGGGGGGGGATTAAAGGTTAGATTCAACTATAAATAATGCATAAGTTAAAAAGCAAATAAAAACATTTACAAACAATGAAAATTCATCCGATATTTCTGTTCTGAACAGTTACATAACCGTATTAGTACGTAATCACATGTTCTACAAGTAACGGGATCGATCTGGATCCTTATGGATTGTTCCATTCGGACTATTATGAAGCGAGTGGCTTTAAGCCATGTTTACACGGTAACATTGTTGGATCAAAGCTTGGATCCAACGTTTGAACAAATGTAGTTCGTTATATTACCGCCAGGGTCAATTATAATGTAATGTATAACCCCGTTTACACGGTAAGATTTTTGGAACAAAGGTTGGATCGAAATGTAGTTCAATTATTTACCGCCAGATGTCCAACGAGTGTAACTATAAAAACTTCGGAATCGATATCATATTACCTAACTTGACTTGATTTAATATTTTATAATTAATCTTGTTAACATTTTTTTTCATATATTACTTTAGATATTTAAAAATCTACAAATGAACCTTAGTGCGTGTCATGTTATATTTTTATATTTATGCTAATGGCTTATTGTTGGTAACCTTGAATTAATAAAAAACGTTTTTGCAATTTAATAAAGTCATTAAGTGACAAATAATTAGCCTTCTTCTACAACCAATTGGGCAGGCCATGGCATTGTCGGCCGACCACGATTCCTCCTCTTCCTCTATCCGATAGATTATTGAAAAACTATATATTTTATTAGAAGATAAAAGATTCGACCACGGCCGGGAATCGAACCCAGGTCCTCAGCATCTACGTCGCAGCGCTCTTACCACTGAGCTAACCGTGAGTCCGTTCCGATCGTGATCGAATCTTTCTCTTCTGTGATCCCTCCCTCCAGGTCTCGCCACATTGTAGCGAAGTACCGGGGGGCTGAACGATTGTCCAGACAGACGGGATCTAGTTGACATACGTCAAATATATACATTGTATGTTGTTATGTAGTAATTAGTTATCGTTAGATAATTATTTTATAATTTTTAAACTATTTTATTAGAAGATAAAAGATTCGACCAAGATTCGGCCGGGAATAGAACGGAATCGAAATTACTACATAACAACATACAATGTATATATTTGACGTATGTCAACTAGATCCCGTCTGTCTGGACAATCGTTCAGCCCCCCCGGTACTTCGCTACAATGTGGCGAGACCTGGAGGGAGGGATCACAGAAGAGAAAGATTCGATCACGATCGGAACGGACTCACGGTTAGCTCAGTGGTAAGAGCGCTGCGACGTAGATGCAGAGGACGTGGGTTCGATTCCCGGCCGTGGTCGAATCTTTTATCTTCTAATAAAATATTTTAAAAAATATAAAATAATTATCTAACGATAACTAATTACTACAGAAAAACTATATAGCTTCCATGTCACGGCCTTCACTGCATTTGATGGGTCATGGAAGAGAATGATAAGATAGGCGGTAATTTATTTCTTCCCTGAGGAGCATTTCTCCATGTATTTAATGTAATTAAGGAAGATTGGCTTCGCAACCTAAGAACGCGGAGAGGAGGACCAGAGCAAGGAAGACCCCCGGAAGACAGAAGGCACTTCTTTAGTGAGTAAGTGATCGGAAAAACAAATATGTGCTGGATATTTATTGTTTCTTTATTCTAATTGCATTAGTGCGTAATGCAATCATGCGTAACATCTCACTTACATCCAACTGCTGCAAATACCTGTTCTGCCTATGAGTTTGGAAAGGATGGAAAAATTAATAAAATGGCGTTATTTATTATTCTACTCTTAATAAGAAACGATTATTATTTAGAACGTCTTTAGTGATTTATCTAGTTTATAAGGTTTATCATACTTCGATATGCAGTTTTTAATACGCAACAATACGTTATTGAAGTTATAAAAATCTTCCAGCTTAGATTGCTTATAAAAAGCTGTTCTACACCCTCCCATTAAAACATTTATTCCCATTTGTATGAGAGCTGTGCAGGTTGCAGAAGCAACCCATATCGAATCGTCTGAAAAAACGATAATTACGATAAAGACTTTTGGAAATGCAATTATAAATAATATTAATCCTGTAATTTTCACTTCTTAGCTATTATTTCTTCTTTTAAAATATTTATTTTGTTTCTTGAAAGTAGTAATAGCATCATGTTTTGAAATGATAAATATAATAATCCTCAAACTAATCAAAAACTAATTATACAACAATTAATGTTGTTAACAAAAAAAAAGTAAAAACATTAAGGTTGGAGAAGAATAAATTACAAAAAAAAAATTAATATAGGAGAGGTTCTATCATTTTATATATTTAAAAATCCGATTTTTTTTTTCTCTATCATCAATTATGGCTTCTCCCACATGAGGGCACTTAATGAGGCCATATCCTTTACGCTAAACAACCCCACAGTAGGCTTTCAATTACCGACTTTACTGGGCAAGAAGAATTGTTGAAAATGCTTTCGGCATTTTGAGTAATAGGTTTAGAATTTTTCTGACGACAATCAATTTGCCACCAGAAAAAGTAGACATAATAATTTTGACCTGCGTGGCCCTTCACAATTTCTTGATAACGAAAAACTGCACGAGTTACTTAGATACAGGTATGGAAAAATAACTGATTGATAAATTAACTGGAATACTGCTGAAATATATAATAACTGATACCCGTGGGGCCCGGTGTGGCTGTGCGGTAAAGCGCCGTACTCCCATGCCGGAGCTGCGGGTTCGAGTCCCGCCCTGGGTGGTGCTTTTCTTTCGTAGGAGAAGTATCACCCAGTGTCATGGGTGTTAGTATGGGCAGTATAGGGCTTCAGTAGAAGCCTTAAAGTCCCCAAAAAAAAAAAAAAAAAAAAAAAAAAATTCCCGGAGGGCTAATTATTAAACGCTATCCTCCGGTGGATTATAGGTAGAACAAGAATTCCGTGATTGCACGGAATCTTGCAAGAAATGCATATACTTAAAATAAAACAGGGATGAATAATAAATCTGAAAATAAATTACAAGACTAAATAAATATTTACAGCACGACAACCAAAACCAAATAATTTTAATTTAAATATCGTATCTGCACTTGCTCCACTTCTTTTTGAATTCTCAATTTTTTTCCTCTCACATAGATACGTACAAAGTGAAATTTGCAAGAAAATTCTAAATACAAGAAATTAGCTAAACATCGCTGAAAGATACTCTGGAAATTTTTGATCTTAAGGACCAGGGAGACCTAAAAATTAAAAACCTACATATTTTTCCCTAATGGGTAATGAGGTCAATTGGGTAGTGCTATCAATAAACATCTTTCATTTACATACTCATACTGGGTTAAGTAACTAGATCTTAAATATTTGTTCAGTATATCCTTTTAATTCCTATGAGATTTTTTTTATTTCATTAATGTATAGGTTCACAATTATTTATAACAATATCAAAAGATAGTTACAACCTTTTTAGAGTATGTTGTATGAGTACTTTAATGATATCTTTAAATATGCACATTTCATAATATACTTTAATTTTGAAAAAGCAAGCAACAAGAATATCTTGAAAAATAAATAATTTATTTCATTTATTTATTGAAATAAATAATTTATTTTATTTATTTATTGAAATAAATAACTTATTTTATTTATATATTGAAATTAATAATTTATTTATTTGTTTGTATATTTATGTTATTTACGTAACTCTCGCACAATTTATAAATACAATGTTTATTAAAATGTCTAATCTTGATTAAAGGGGTATGGTAATAAAATATTCAAATAAATGGGACTTTATTTCATGTTTATTTTTGTACTTTTGAGCCTTTAATGTCCCAAGTTAGGCAATAATTCTTGAATTTGTACATCAATTATTTTTTATATATTTAAACACAGAAATAAAAACACACCCATAATTCATAATGTTTCTGGTGAAATGATTTAGGGAAAGTAAATAAAATTGCTTTAATTTCTTTCTTTGCTTATGATTGATTATCATTTTAGGTAGGACATTGAAATAAAAGAGAGACTTCACTAGTGACTCAATTTAAATATGTTTTGTAGTCACTGTTGTAACTCATAACCTCTAAATTAAGAAAGAAGTAGCAGTAGTAGTACCCGGTGTGGTTGTGCGGTAAAGCGCCGTACTCCCATGCCGGAGTTGCGGGTTCAAGTCCCGCCCTGGGTGGTGCTTTTCTTTCGTGGGAGAAGTATCCCCCAGTGCCATGGGTGTTAGTATGGGCAGTATAGGGCTTCACTGGAAGCCTTAAAGTCCCCCAAAAAAAAAAAAAAAAAAAAAAAAAAAAAGTAGCAGCCCTCTAAAATCACAATGTAACCGTTTCACGAACCTCAAATTATCCCCCGAATTTCCATTTTAACATCTAAACTTTTTTTTTTCGTTCTTGAATTAGGATAAAGAAATCATTTTTTAAAAATAAATAGTATTAAAGCATGGTTCTTTACCTTGTAGATTGAAGTGCTTCTTGACACTGCTTTAACATCTCCAATCGCCCAGTTTTTGAATTGTACGATTTATGTTTCACATCGTACAACGCAGGTCTGTCCTTTACGAGCTCTATCAATTTTAATACCTAATCATTCGTCCAAGGGTTCAATTTAAAACTAAGGAAACTGTAAAGAACCTAACCAAATTCAATTTAGGAATAATGGCGTCTTCGACGCTAGTGGTTGGAGAATAGTATGTTTCCTGATCTCCAGGAGGCGCTGATATACTTTGATCCAAGACTTCGAACATGTTCGAAATATTTGATCAAACGGAGCGTTTAAATAGTAGTGCCAGATTAGCATTGGATGTTAAATGATAGTAACCACATATATTTTTAAGTAAATTAGATATTTTCTTTTCTTTAAGTTAATTAATCTAGATGGAATCGCGATGTAGTAAATTATATACAAACAGAATACTTTTTTCTATAAGAGTTCGGGGAGACCAGGAACGTAGCATTTAAAATTTTTAATTGCTACGTTCTTGGTCTTCCGCTTTTCTAAGGCGGGTGGGGGTTACCAGAAACGGCATATATCTAATTAATATATGTAATTAATATAATGAACATGTATCAATTGTACATTGGATACTTTTCCAAAGGTGACGTGTTTACCACATTCTATTATATTCTAATAAACCTGTGGCATAGGGTAAATGATAATAAATAAACAAATCTAGATTGAACTATATCTTTCATTTTATTGACCAATAATTTAAATCATTTATATCCCCTTTAATATATTATCTAAAGATACTTTACTGAGACAAATTAGTTAATGGATGCTGACTGGCAACTTAAAATTATTTAATAAACACTGACCACACAATATTACAACTAGTACTGTATATGTATTAACCTTATCTGGTTGGCACTCTCTGGTGTTGTCTCTGGCCTATCTGCTGGATCAGTCCCTGCCATCTCTGACGCTCTCTCAGACTCAGCACAGCATCCCATCTCGGAAATCTGGACTCTGCCACTCCTGCCTATCTGGTCCTCTGCCCTTCTCGTTCCACTCACGCCCTCTTGGAACACTCCCCGAGCTCTTTCCACCTCCGAACCCTCTCTCCAACTTCCTCAAACTTCTCTCTCCTCCGTATAATTCTTCTTTCCCCCACTCTCTTCAGACTTCCTCTGATTGGCTGGCTGCAGACTTCTCCTGATTGGTTGGTTCCAGACTTCTTCTGATTTGCTGGCTGCCTAAAATTTCCCTTCCTTTCCATGTTCACCGTGTTTCCCAGCGGCCTCTTTGCCGGGGCAAAACCAGGGTTTATGGCCACAAAGTTCTCTAACAATCTTCTCAGGTATTTCCCTGGGTGATTGTCGGCAGCATTTTCGGTCTTAGGCTTTGCTTATTTTGAATTTCTAACAGAAGGTTTATGGCCCCAACAACTTACAAGGCGGTATTTCCAAGACCTAGCCGCCTTCAGGTAAAACTGACCACCGGGTTGACTATATACAGTACTTTACATATTTTGATATTAAATTATTAATTCAATTTCCTTTTCCTATCATGGCAGCACCCACAATACATAGCATTATCCTAGTGTCAAAGGGAAAGTATTATTATGTATACATTAAACTATAGTCTCATAATTATGTGGGAATACAACTATATATAATTACATAATATAGTATAAAGTTAAATATTTATAGAAGAAAGTATTCTGTTTTTATATATAACTTTATATATTTATATGAAATGTATATAATGAATATATACATTACATAGTTATATTATTGTATTATTTACTTGACAGTTTATTTGATTTGAATTTGAAACATTGACCACTGATTTTTAAAGAAGAATAATTGCTCCAGATGTTTTATTTCAGGGCGTTTTTCGTTAACGATGGCCGTTTAATCACAAATTAACTTGGAATTTTAACTTTTACGCGAGTGACTTGAAAAAATTTACTTTGAATGTATTTTATGTTGTCAAGACTAATTATTTTAGAACGTTTGTTAATTTATTCTGAATCTAGAACTATCTAGCTTTAATAAATGGTGAATGTCAGTAATCAAAAAACTAACTAAAATCAAAGTCGTCATTCCGCCATGTTTGAACGCCATTTTCGGTTAGTGCGGCCACTTTTTTTTCTGGGAACATTGGCTTTTTCTTAATCTTTTATCACAAGGAACACAACGATATGCACTTTATAGGGATGTGGGGGGGGGGTGCACGGTAGGGGGGTCTGGCCCACCGTGTATTACTATATATTTCATATATAGGTAAGTGAAAGTAAAAAAGCGACAATGGTCAATTCTTAGACGAGCATGAAGTTTGAAAATTCCAGTTGTGACATGGCGAAGGAAGTTTTCCACTGCTCAAATTGAAATTTAACCATTAAAATTTTTTATATTAGTAAAATCCTACTTAGACGATAGGATAAGTCAGAAAGCAAAATTAGAGGGTTTTTTAATGCACCAAACTGGTGAGGGGGATTCAAAATCCATCGGGGGCAGCGTTTGGTTCTTTCTGGAAAAATGACTCATATAATATACTTTTATTTTTTATAATTTTTTTATTACTACCTGACCCTTACTTAAATCCCACTTAATTAAAGTACACACCGTGTTTTTAGTATCGTATAGAGTCTTTACTGCATCATGGGCATAGGTGAGTCTTCGTTTACAACTAGCAAACGAAGGGGTTAATCGAAAAAATGTATACGACCGAAAATGTTCTCCTTGAAAACCTGAAAAGATTGGCACCATTAAGAAACCTCTACTACCAAATCTCTATTACGAAAACCGCGGTTTTGCGCTTTTAACTTGCAATCGAAGGCGAAATGAGTGATTTGTATATTTTTCCGGTGTAGTGGTTGGGGAATGCTTTAAAATGATGCCTCATTACAGCGTATCGACAAAAAAAAAGGCCTTGAGAAATATTATAGATACTAATATAGATTTCAGATAATTATTTTATATAAGATATTATTGACTACATCTCGATTTTTTCACATAATTTTAACAAGATTAATTTTGAAAAAAAAAAAGAAACTGAAATAAGAATTGCTTTTGAAATATGAGTGGTTACTGTCGTAGAAAATCCCTAGTGCAATGATCCATTTGATCAAATATTTTGAACATGTTCGATTTATTGGATCCAAGTCTATCAGCGCTCCTAGGCGTCCAGAAAACATACTACTCTCGCAAGCCTAGCTTTGAAGGCGCCATTATCCATTTTTGTGTTGTAAATAGGCTAAAATTTTCATTAAGCTTATGAAGTAAAAAAAAAACAACAACAAATAACATGCATTTTTTACATATTAAAATAGTAATAAATTTCTTTAGCCAAATAAGCTTGATAAAATACAATTAAGTATTTCTGTTTTGCCCCAAAATCCTCTTCTGAAATGTTCCTCTATTTTTATTAAATCACTAAAAAAAAAATATATAAAGTTTATACAGTTAAACTTATATAAAGTCTAGTTGTAAAGTAATTAAATTAAAGCTTGAATTAAATATGTATGAAAAGAAGCTTTATGAATTAAGAACTTACATCAGCTACCAGCTGTTGTGAATATGACAGAAAATTTAGGTTCCGCAAATCAACTATCTTTCACTTACTTTGAAGAAAGAAATTCAAAATTGAATTGTAAACCTCAAATAGTATTGAACTACATCATACCAGGTCATTCAAAAAGTCCAGTCGTTTTTTTGGGGGAAATTATAATCATTTATCCAGTTTTTTCACTTTTCCCAGTTCTTTAACCCTGGAATGGTAGTCATGCGCTTCGGAGACGTATTTCCTTAATAAAATGCTCTTTCCGTCAAATCTAAGCCCCACCCCAATATCACTTTCCGTGACATCTTGCGGGAAGAGGTTAGAAACGGGTCTGTTACGGTCTGACCTTGGACAAGTAAATAACTGGTGAGTATTAAAGTTTTTCCTAAATAGTACTGCGCCTCTGAGGCGTATCACTACCAATGAAAGGAAATAGTCCCACGCTTCTAAGGCGTATTGCTACTAATCACTAGGCATTTGGTGCTACGCTTCAGAGACGTATTACTACCATTCAACGGGTACTTTATCCTAAATATCAGAGGTGGATATCAGAGAGAAACGACATTGAATTTGCATAATTTTTTTTAGATATTCAAAATATATATACAATTTTTTTTTGTTTCTTTAAATTGTGACATAAAGTTTATTTAATTTAAATAAACTTTAGATCAGTGTTGTCGAGGAACAAATATTGGCCGAAAAACAAAACTGCTTCTTTTATAACATGTTGAACATTGCGGTGTATAATTCATATGTCATATATGCCTATAATTTTTACAAGAATAATCCTAAACCAATGTCGAGATTCAAATACATGCTTACTTTAGCAGACAATCTAATGCACAAGTGGATGATTGCACGATTACAGCAAAATATAACCAAAGCTTTAAAAACTGTGATACATAATGCTCTAGGAACTGATTTACAAGGTGAGGATATAAATAATTCACAAGATCATTCAGAAGAAAAGAGTATTCTAAGAAAATATTGTGCCTTTTGCTCGTATAAAAAGAAGGGAATGTCAAAAATGCGTAGCTCTCGGTGTGAAAAACCTGTTTGTGGAGACCATTATCTTAAAGTTTGTTTTTCGTGTAATAAATAACATGATATGATAATACTATAACTAATATTACTGAAGATCTTAGTGTTTACTCACAATGCATTGTTCCTATAATTTTATAAGTCAATTTCTTTTAAGATATAAAAACATTTATTTTTATCTTTTTTTTTATTTTACATTAATATATTTCTTTAATACTGCATTTTTTCTATCCTTAATATAACTAGAGTCCTGGTAAATTTTTTTTATTTTTATAAAAGATGTTTTATCTAATTTTGATCTGTGTTTGTGTGTGAAAGAGATTGGGTGCAGTGAGTAACTGTGCAATGCTCACTGTTTTTAATAGTAATTATCTAAGACTGAATTGCAGCCTGAAGGGTCAGCATAGTACGTAATTATTACCGTGTACGTCTTGGAGGCGTATTACTACCAACAATGTATGAAGATTGACACTACCATTCCAGGGTTAAGGTAATTCCAGGCAGTGGTGGCTGAGATATTAAGTTGAGAGGCTGATCTCTGAACAACTTTGACGCGGATCCAACTCTACTACTCTTCGAACGTCCTTCTTATCAACTACAGTTGGTCGACCCGAGCGTGCCTCGTCTTCTAGTGTCTCGTCGCCTCCACGAAATTTTGAAAACCAAAATTGTGCCTTCCGCTCAGACAGCACATCTTCCCCAAACACGGAGCATATTTTTCTAGCAGTTTCGGCAGCTTTTGAGCCAAGTTTAAACTCATAGAGCAAAATCGACCGAATTTGAGTTTCAACTGGAATCATTTTAACTAGACAGTTGGATGGTGACTGCATTAAATTAATCCGCCTTAGCCTCCTATTCATAAAGTATAAACATTTGTGTTTACATGGATAAAAGTTGTATTGAACGGAATTAATTAGCAAACACTCTAGAATCAAAATAAACAACGAACAAACGAAAAACGACAGGACTTTTTGAATGACCTGGTAATTGTAATTAAAACATAAAGAAAACTCTACTGAGTAGCTGTTTTTAAAGCTATAGGAGCAGTATAGCTCCTAGAACATTCCCTAATGGTTCTTAAAGTGAGATAAAAACATACGACACAAAAGTAGAGTAAATCTTAACTTACCTTGTTATTACAATGACTTTTCGAATGTTCCTGTTGTGACTTATCGATTTGTATGAAACATCAATAACATCACAAGGATTTCTGTTTAACACAAGTTTAATAATAAAACACTGTTCCAAATAACTTTAAAAAGTTGTCCCCGTGTCAGAAACTACCTTCTTTTAGGTTTAACAAAGGCATATTACTAACAAACTGAAGAGGCTAATCACTATCGAATAATGGCCGACTTGTGTTTTTAATTAAACGGTGGAGCGCTGCCGTACTTCGATCCAAGACTTCGAACATATCTCATATGTTGGAAACATAGTTTGATCAAAGAGCGTTTACAGTTTATGTCACACGTCACTTTGTTCCAAGCTTGGATCCAACAATTTTACTGTGTAAACAGGGCTTAAGAGCTTGGTTTTGCATTAGAGATCATAGCATAAGGTTACTTTTGCGCCACTCTTGTGTCACATGTGGTTACTTTTTGTAACGTTGTTAATAATTTATTGTTTTTTCGATGTTGTGAAGTATAATTTTACATCTATAAAAAATATTTAAACCCACATTATTGTTTCATTTATATTTTTAAGAAATAGTTAGGTAAATAATTACTTATAAAGTATATGATTTTTTAAGCTTATAATTCAAATAGAAAATTCAAATTTAATGTGAGTCGATAGTAATTTTCCTTATCAATTTTATTTAAACTACTGAGAGTTTATCAGAGCGTGTACCGATACGTGCCCGTTGGGAGGACTTTTCAACCTCAAGTTCACATTCTAATTTTATCCACAGGCTTTCAGATAATTGAAACATTTTTTACCATCTAAATAAACTTTGTTTTAGAATACTTAATGCCCTTGGGAACTATATTTCAACCATGGGAATGGTCGGGAAATTTCGTTTTCATAATTGAATTTTTTGGGAAAATTCAGGATTTGTTCCTTATACCTAAAAATGTTGCGGATTCGTCTTCAAGGCATAGGGAAGGTTTGGGTCGGAATAAAGTAAAGGCGGGCATAAACCGGATGATGGTATAGCTTTTGTGTCCAGTTAATCCCACATATATTATTTCAAAAAGCCTAAAATCGGTTTTTCATGAATTATAAGGTCCTGTCGTGCTCAAATGCCATGAATGTGGTATCGTTGGATTCAGAATTTCACGGAGCTTTTGCCAACCGCATTCTCATTGTTCATTTTTCGGTCTAAAATAAAATATCGACCTAAATGTAGTGATTCAGCGGATCGAAACGGATCAAATCGGGTTTTATAAACTGCGGTACGAAAATTAAGACCTAGTTTAGTTCTATAAGAACTAAACTGGGGTTTGTGTTTTAAAGCCCTAAAACCTACCAGTTTTGAGATAACGCCTGGGTTAGGCACCTCCGCAGCACGTGGTCTACTACTTACTGTGTTACGTTACAGCAAATGTAAGTCCTGTCGTGCTTAGGTTCTATAAATGTGGTTTTGTCTGATTTAGAATTAATTGTAGCGTTAGAAAATAGCACTCTCACATTTAGCAATTACAGTATACTCCCGCTTAACCGGCTCCCGTTTAAGCGACTCTCCGGATAAACAGAAGGACGCTGTGAAAGATAAAATATTATTTTTAAGATCCTTTAAAGCATTTATAGCTTTGTCATATTATCAATCGCTGGTCAAAAATTTAGTTAAAATTTGTATTATGTTGCGGTTTGATAGATCTTAATTAAATTGAAATGTATACAAAAAGTCTTTTGTTACTTTCACTTACCTATATATGTAATATATAGTAAGTGGAAGTGTTGCGATCGTGAAAAATTTCGACTTCCGGTTTTCAACGGAAATACACGTTTTGGGGTCCCCTGAGTCGAAATGACCAAGTCCCGCGAAATGTTCTGTGTGTGTGTGTGTGTGTGTGTGTGTGTGTGTGTGTGTGTGTGTGTGTGTGTGGGTGTGTGTGTGTGTGTGTGTGTGTGTGTGTGTATGTGAACAGACTAGCTCAAGAACTATAAACCGTGCGAACCTGAAATTAGGTATTTAGTGTAGGTATATGCCCGCGATGTGACAGCAAAAATTTCATCAAAATTGCTCAAAGGGAGGGGTACTTTATTTAATAACTTTTTAGGTTTTTTCGATTTTCTCAAAAACGGCTCTAACGATTTTGATTAAACTGAGTATTTCATCTATTTATATGCCCGAGATATGAAGTGCGAAATGCTTCGCGCGGGTCCAGCTAGTATCTGTATATTCATAATATTAGCATTATCAAACTTTTCCTTTCATAATCCGAAAGCTTATTTCATAATGGCTTTTCCTTTATATTTAAGCAAAAGGGAAGTGGAGATAATGATATTGAAGAGCATTTTTTAAGTGAAATACCCCAATTCTAATTATATTGCAAAAATTAAGGTTAATAATTACTATACATGAATTAATGCAACATTTGAGTTCTATTTAAATGCAAATAGACCTATGTGCCCTTATTCCATATGTTTTATAAAATGATTCACCTTTTTTTTATATGATGTAAAAATTTCATTGTGGTATATCACATTATTTATGATTTTATATACTAGCATATGCATTCATCAAAAGATTCTTCTTTCTGTATATCCGAATCAGGTTAAATTCACATAATGAAATTTGCTAGTAGCCATTATTATTAATGCCGTCTTACAAAAACAATAATGTGCTTTCAGTAACTTATTATTGTTACCGGATAATATTGCTCCTGATTGAATTCTAAATCATGCATTATTAATTCATCATAGAAGCATTATGCATGCATCCCTTCATAATACTCTAGACAGTACATCAATAGAATCATATCCAGTTGTTTGTTGTTCAGTAATAGTTCCCCTTATTGTCCATCGCTGGAGAAATTATGTTATGTCAGCATTAAAGGAGGATTCTCCTTTTATTAATATTTATAACATATTTATTTTAAATAATTCGGTTTTATGATTTCTCTCCTTCATCTGTAATGAATGGTAGACATTTTACAGATATTTTCGGTAAAAACTATAGCATTATTTTCCCGGATAATAATATTATACACGCACGTGCGTGCGTGGGTGTGTTTGTGTGTGTGTGTGTGTGTGTGTGTGTTGTTTTTGTTTTTTTTGTAGGGGAAAAATCTTTCATTAGACGAAGTGGGGGTTAAACCCACAACAGTGGGAGATTCCTACTCACTAAAAAACCTCGTGTATACTCTGCGATGCCACACCGCGGAACTGCTGTGGGCAGGATGGCTAGGCGCCGACTTCTCTACTGTACTCCTTCATGGTACTAGACCCCTTCTCTCTCGCTCCTATGCTCTCAATTTTCTTCCGACTCTCGCGGCATAATCTGAAACAGCATTCCAGTTTTCTTGACTGGTCAACATGAGCTGTACCAGATTTTCCGGTGTTGATCTTTTACCCAGCACCATATCTAGATAAATTTCTTGCATGTGAAGAAAGCATGTTCCACTGTTTCATCTGATGAGCTCAGGTGGTACATGATGATCCTTCTTCCAGCTTGAACCGATAGAGATATCCCCTGAAGCAGCCATGTCCAGAGAGCAGTTGAGTAAGGAAATAATCAACCTCTCCATGTGTGCGGGTCAACTACGGTGCGATATCTGGTATTAGGCGGTTTGTCCACCTTCCAGATGATGATGAGTCTCAGCGCCTCTGCCATCTGCGAAGAGTTTCCTTTCTCTCGTCTTTTGTTATCGTCAGCCAGTGTGCTTCTGGCGCTTCCCGTTTTCTGTGGTAGATTCTGCCACGCTCTTCGGCCAGTAGGTCTATCGGAGTCATATCGGCGATAATACACACAGCATCATACGACACAGTGCGAAATGCTCTTGCGACGCGTAAGGCATTTCTTCGATGCGCCCTAATCGCCTCACGAGAATATGACCTCGCTTGGAAGGCATGCAACCAAAAGCACCGAGTTGATAACATTAACAAGGAGCCTTCTCCGGCTTTGCGCGGGCCCACCAATATTTGGCAGGATTCCAGCCAGTGCGTTCGCTACTTTCACTGCTTTCTTGCTGACTTCCTGCAGGTGGTTATCAAACCGCATCCTGGCATCAATCTGCACACCTAGGTATTTAATGGAGGGCTTTGAGAGGATGTCAATCTCTCCAACGGTCAAATTGTGTGTGTGTGTGTGTGTGTGTGTGTGTGTGTGTGTGTGTGTGTGTGTGTGTGTGTGTGTGTGTGTGTGTGTGTGTGTGTGTGTGTGTGTGGCACTGGCATGGTGGGTGATAGGAATGCTTATGCTCATCATTTTCCATTGAATTGTGAAATTCAAGATTGTAATAATCATTCAATGAGTACAAGTTAAGCACTTTAACAGTATTTTTATTTATGTATTTTTTTGCAAAGATGATATTAGGTTTATAAATCGCTTAAATCATTAATTGATATTTCTTTGATGCGCGGTCAGAAGGGCTTAAGTCAAATTTTTTAATTTTTCAGGAGAGCAACATCAAAGTTCAAATCATTATGTAAAATCTAATTATTGATATTAATTGTAATTGTCATTTTTATAAAACAATATAATAGTAATTCTATCTGAAGCATACATTTATTTCTCGACTGATCGTTCCAGATTAGGTATTTTGGACTTCAGCTCTTTAGACCGCAAACCTCTTCACTTTGATGCGCGGTGATTAGGGCTAAAGCAAGGGCGTACCCAGGATCAAAAATAGGGAGGCAAGGTTTGGTCGTTTAGGTTGTAACATCTTACCGCGGAAAAGGTGAATGAAACCAAAATTTTAAGAAAATTATGCATAATTATAGCAGTGCTTTATCAACTCAGTTATTACAATTATCTGCTTGAAAAAAAAAATTATATTATTGCTCCCAGCCTTAAAAGCCTAAAACATTATTGCTTCCAGCCATCCAGGGGGTTAATTCTGTACATTTTACCCTTTGTAATCGCTTAAGAATGTTAGGACATAGATAAACCATAGTTGTGGTATAGAATAATTTTATTAATTTTACATTGCAAAATTGTAGGGTAAACCGTACAGTTATTGACGCCCTTAAGACTACATTTCTGTGTTATGTCGGTGTGTATTAATGTCGGTGAAATAAAAAAAAAATACTTTATATGAAGGGATCAAATTGAAACTTCCTATAGCTCCTCTTTATCTATCCTTATAAAGACTCAAGAGGTTTTTTTGGGTCAAAAGTTCAATAGTTTTACCATATGGCAATATTTATTGTTAAAAGTGCAAAAACTAGTTATTGACACCCTGTGGATTCAATTGTGAAATCTTCCCTATTGTTTGTTTGTTAAAATCTTACTTCATAGATGTCTTAGAGGACCCTTCAAGCATTAGATTCTAGTATATCTTGAAATAAAATTAGGACTTTCTTAGGAATTAGGGATTTCTTTAAGTTACTTGTTTAAGTAATTGTGCTGAGTGTCAATAACTGTATGGTTTACCCTACTAATGACACATATGAAGAAATAGAAAATTAACAAATCTCAAAAATCCATTCCTTTTATTTGGGACTACTCCAGCTCAACTTCCAGAAGGTCAGGATCCCCTGCTTGAATAGCAGAATCTTTTGGGAGTTGTCTATAAAAATTGTAAAATACAGGTGGTATCAGAGGAAGTAAATCCATGAGATCTTTTTTCTTTACCTCAGGTATAGGAACCATGGACTTGTACTTTTGTTGAACCTGTCCTATGGAAGGCCTCCCTATTTTTCTAAAACTCATTGACTTGAAGGATTCTTCTTCTGTTAAGGAGTTCTTGTACAACAGAGTACCGCAGTCTTTAGTGAAC
Source organism: Aelia acuminata (assembly GCA_911387785.2). Lineage (NCBI taxonomy): Eukaryota > Metazoa > Arthropoda > Insecta > Hemiptera > Pentatomidae > Aelia > Aelia acuminata. The sequence goes on along the minus strand of OU426979.1, from coordinate 126,456,996 downwards.
TGAAACCACTGAACATTATGCAAGGAATTTTCCGAATTCTTCTTCCTTAATACAAAATCTGTCTTGAGAAGCTCTGAAAAAAACCAAGAAAATCTTCTTGTTTCATTTCAATTACTTGATATGGCATTTTCCTTCCGGTTCCCATAACTAGCTGAAACCAATCGTGAGGACGATAAATTGGGGTTTATTTAGCTATTTTTTTGTTTTTCTGTCGTTGAGTGGTCAACATCACACACATTGAGTGGTCAAAAACACCCCACGATGTACGTCATCTCCATTCATACCAGCTGTACCACTAATACGACTGTAGCGCCAATAAAATATATTTGAGTAGTGAACGGTATTAACAGCATATGTTGACTTAAGACCTTAATACCAGAAAGGAAGTTATAAACTTGACTTAAGGCTATAATATCAATTGGTACAGCTAATCGATTTTTAAAGTTTGGCTTAAGACCTTAATACTAACCGGTAGCTCTGATTTCGTGCTTTAATATTACCACATAATCTCCATTTGCTCAAATAGTGATTTAAGCCCTTATTACCGCGTATCAAAGATTTATTAAACGGGAATCGCGTTTTGACTAACCTTTTTTTTCTACCCAATTTATTTGATAACAAGGTTAGTGATTACATATGATACTATAACGAACTACATTAGTATTGACTCTCCCAGGAATGTGTAAACGAAGATAAAAATATAATCATTTTATTTTTTATGTCGAATCCGAATATATGATGATCGTTTGTTTTCGGAGGCAAATTCAGAAATAATCCCAGAACCACGTTTCAGTTAATAAGGGAGTCATTAATACAGGGCAATGACTATTAAACTATTTTCCTACCTTATTGTATGGAGTCATAATGATAACACTGTAAACATCTTTTAATGGCTGTGTAATTAGGTTAACTTTAACAAATTTATTAATGATTTATCTACAACGCTAGTAGAAGATGGCTGAATAGAGCCCTAAACGAAGTATCTATTTGCTTGATTACAAAATTATATTTAATGTATGCATATGGGAGAGATGGCGCTTCATTTTATTTCCCTTTTAATTTGTTTATCTATTTTCCCTTCCTAGACTATGATTATTTCATAAAATCTTGGTCATTCAATTATTGATTTTTTTTTGTGAGCGTGTCTTGTGGTCCACAGGATTTAAATGCAGACCCGAACACGCGTTGCTGTGGCTGATTAGCTATAATGCATTGAATTAATTATATCCTATTATTTTTAATGCAGTCAAATCATAATTCACACATTTCAGAGTGTTGATGATAAAGATAAAAACGTTTCAGCTAATCTAAAATCCAACAGGATTTAAAATAGTACTTGAGACCAAATTTAAAATTGTTTGATAAAGAATTTAAAAGGGTTAAAGTTTTTATTGTAAAATGGAAAAAGGATTAATAAAGAATATAATTGGAATAAGGCTTAATAAAATCACAATAGAAAGCGAAAATGTATCAAATTAATCTTATGCCAAAACACATATTTATTAAACGCAGAATATAACACATGGTTCTACCTGAAACTGGCTATGAAAATTTCTCAAATAATGTGAAAAGAACATATGTTCTTACAGTAGTATTATCAAAAAAAATTTTTATTTTATGAATGAGATAATTCATATTTTTTTTTAACGTCCGCTTTATGCCACGAGGGCTAATCGGGAAGGGTTATCTACGGGTAACCAACCTCTTCTAATCCTTGGCAAGCCGCTCTGTCTGTTCAGTGAGGCCGTCACAGGATAGAATCGAGCGGGCTTGGGCGGGATTCGAGGCCGCACCGCTAGCGTGGGAGTCGGAGACGCTATCCCCCCGGCCACGCCGCAGTGGTTGAAAATCGACTATTTTCGGAAAAAACCTTGTCAAACCTGATCTGTAAGCCGCAAAAAAATAAAGTTGATATTAAAATAACCACAATTAAATTTCATATAAAATGTATAGGTTGGTGTCCCGCTTAACCGGCTCTTCGGATTAACCGGCAGTGTAAGGAAAATAGAAAAAAATTGTATACATCGATTTTCGACTCGAGATCTGCTAGTTAAAACACTTTTGATGTTTTATGCTATTTCACTTTAGCATTGTCCTTGACAGTACTTGCAATATAATTTTAGTTCATGAAAATACCCAAGTTAAGGAAAAGCGAATAAAGAAAATTATCTTACATAGGAGATATCAATTATTTTTTTCGTATTATTTCAATTTTTAACTATTATATGTATTTTCAGACAAAAATATAAATTTTTAAGTGTGATTGGGGTTATCCGGCTTTAATATAAATTCGATGAGAGATGGTGGATAGACTATTCAATATAGGTTTAATAACTGCTACTCTGTAATAACTACAACAGTAACTAATAAATACAACGAATAACTTAATAGTAACTCTAATTCATTCTAAATAACTGCTGGATTTATATATAAGTATAATTATATATATATATATATATATATATATATATATATATATATATATATATATATAGATAGATATATATAATAATAATAAAGGCTTAACGAACCCGAAGGTTCGATGCCGACACCACCACTCGCTCCCTGCACACCTCCATCCATCGACCGCCTTCCAGACCCAACTTCGATAGATCCGCCCTAACACAATCCTCCCACCTCCGTCTCGGCCTCCCCCTCGGACGTTTCCCATTTGGCACCGCACTTATTAATCTTTTCGGGATTCGTTCAGAGCCAAGTTTCGCAATTTTACTCGCCCATTTTATTCGTCTTGCTGCAATCACGTCCATTATATTTACTGGGTCAAGCTCGCTCAGTTTGGCGTTATGTAAGCGTCTAAATTCTCCGGTTAGTTCATCCCTCTACGGTCCGAATATTCTGCGCAATACTTTATTTTCAAAAACTCTAAGCCGTTGCTCATCCCACAATGTCAGCGGCCAAGTTTCGCATCCATAAAGGACCGTTGGAAGAATAATAGTTTTGTAAATCCTAAATTTTAAGTTTCGGGACAGAAAGCGTGAGCTAAGCAATTTCGCAACTGAAAAATACCAATCATTACCGGCTTTTAATCTAGCCTTAATTTCCTCATCGATTTCGTTTTTTCTAGTTACCATCGCCCCTAAATATCTAAATTTCTCTACGTATTTAAACGTATTCCCCCCTACATTGATATCAGCAAAATCCTCACCACTTCTACGACTAACCATATATTTTGTCTTATCCGTATTTATTTCTAGTCCAAGTTCTTTTCCGGCTTACATCAACGTTTTTGTGTTCATTTCTATGGTTTCCACGTCCTCCCCAAGCAATACCAAATCATCGGCATATCCGAGCACGGGTATATTCCCTCCCAAATTCAAACCCTTTCCGGTACGTGTCACCTCCCTAATTGCAAATTCCAGCGCTAAATTAAATAAAACAGGTGAGAGAGAATCTCCTTGTTTTTAACCAGAGCGGACCTTCTCAGAAAAATAATTACCGATTCTAACTTTATTGAACGTTTCAGTCATAAACATTTTTACAAACTTTACTAATTTTTTTGGTATTCCCTGCTCGACCAGAATGTTATACAACTTTTGGCGGTTAATAGAGTCATATGCCTTTTTGAAATCGATAAAAAGCTGATGTACGATTCCGTTATATTCTAATTTATTCTCTAATATTTGGCGGAGAGAGAATATTTGGTCTACCGTTGATCGGTTTTGCCTGAAACCACATTGATATTCTCCGATAATTTCCTCGGCGTACTCAGTGATTCGACTAGTTAGGATTAACGTTAATATTTTATAGCAAACCGGAAGGAGTGAGATTCCGCGATAGTTGTTGCAATCCGTTTTTGATTCCTTTTTGTGAATCGGAATGAGAATAGATTCTTTCCACTCTTCGGGTATCTTTTCTTGTTCCCGGATCTTTAGCCTTGACTAGTTCGCTAGGGATATTGTCTGTTCCCGCTGCTTTATGAGATTTTAATTTTCCAATGGCTATTTCAACCTCCTCTTTACTCGGTTCTACTATTAACGGTTCAGCACTCTGGTATTCCGAAGAGGAAGATAGACTATTATTTTCCGTATTTAAAATACTATCGAAATAATCCTTGAACCGTCTTAAGATGTCTACCGGATCGGCCAGGATATGGTTGTTTTCATCCCTAATTCCAGTTGTAACCGGGCCCGACCGTTTACGAATTCTGTTTATGCCTTTGTACATGGCTTTAACGTCATTCTCGATTTTGTTTATTTCGATCGATTATTTTTGAGATATTCTCGCTTTTTAAATTTGAGCAGTTTAGTAGTTTCTTTTCTTAATGCTCGAAAGTTAGCAAGATTGATTTCGTTAGGAATATTTAACGCTTCTAATTTAGCAGCTTTTCTTTTGTCGCACATGTTAATACATTCTTCATCGAACCAAGGTTTATTTTTATTTTCCCTTTTTCCAAGACACGAGTTGCCGACCTCTTTAATACTATCCCTGATACTTTCCCACAACTTATCAATGTATTCGTTATTCTCGTCCGAGTATTCCAACGCCTCAAACCTATTTTTGACTTCCAGTTCGAATTCTTTTCTAATCGTCGGTATTTTTAACTTCTCCACATTAAAATTATCATAATTAAAACCAGCCTCATTTTTCCTTTGTATTATAAGTATCTGGTGAATTTTCGCGATTACTAGCTCATGATCCGACCCGCATTCGGCCCCACGATATGATCGAATATTAATTACGCTAATATGCCACCTACTTTGAACCAAGACGTGATCAATTTGATTACGGGTTTGCGAATCCGGTGACGTCCAAGTATATTTATGTTTAAACGTAGTACTTTTGATTATTAGGTTTTTCGAGGTGGCAAAATTTATTAGTCGTATTCCGTTATCATTACTATATTCATGTAAAATTTCTCTACCGATCGTAGGATAATATACTTGTTCCCTCCCTACCTTTGTATTTGCGTCGCCCAGAATACTTTTTATTTAGCTTCGCGGTAGTTTAGCATAAATCGATTCAAGCTTTTCATAAAATTCGCATTTAATTTCATCGTCACTATTTTCAGTAGGTGCGTGTATATTGATCAACGCGATTTTAAACCACCGACCATATATATATATATATATATATATATATATATATATATATATATATATATATATATATATATATATATATATATATATATATCAATTTTTAATAAGCAAATGGATTCACTAAATATCTTGACCTTATGTTTAGAACGAAATCTGTACTATGGACACACTCATCGAAATATACGACGACTTGAAAACTCCACTACCTCCATCTTATGATCCACCTCCGGTGTTTCACCTCAAAAAATATCAACAAACCAATCCAGAGACTTAGTACAGAAAAGTACAGGGCTATGATCATATCACTCCCTTTATCCTTTGTCACCTACCTCGAAAAGCTGTTTTGTTTCTTACACACACCCTATTGCCCCTTTCTTTGGAAACTCTCAATACTCAAAATGATTCAAAACCCACAACTAATTTTTCATCTTACTGTCCTATCGAACTCCTACCTATTATAGGAAAAGTATTTGAATTTTTTTTTTAACCGAATCAAGCCTTTACTTAGTGACGTGGCACCCAATCATCAGTTTGGTAATATCACTCCACTGAGGAAGCCATTCTTCATTTTTTTAATAAATTTATTTTTATTTCTCTGAGCTTCCTGACATTTGCTGATAAAACGAGACAAGAAAGTTTTTATGAGAAACCGGTTTATTTCGACCAAGTTATCCAAGGTCATATTAATAAACTTATTATTAATATTTTCCAAAAATATGCTCTAATCTTGATAGGTGAAAAAGTTGACATATCATCGGCCTAATAACGATTCAGACTGACTTTATAAATGATGCTACAGACCTGTTAAGTAATGCAGGATGTTTTACTTAACGATTAGTTATAACCTATTCGAAGCACAAGCTCCGTAGCGTAGAAACTGCATGAAACAGAAAAGGTAACTCAATAAAAAAAAATTCCACATGTACAGACGCAGGTGGAAGCAGCTGGAATCTGTTTTAATATTTACTTAGAGATATGTTCTTCTTCAAAAAATAGATTTTAAAACTGCGCTCGGCTGCGCTTAAAAAATATGGATTACCAAAAAAAAATTTTGTCTTATTTTTATTGCATTTATTCGGGATTTTATTTCTGGGTTAATAGATAGGAAAAACAGCATCATTTTTATGTTAGTGTAATATGTGGGATCGCTTTTCATGATTATGAAGGAAAATCGCACCAATAAACAAGAATGCGAGCTGCAAAAATAATTATATGTCTATAAATTTTTCGTTGAAAAATAAACTTTTTCAATGGTCGATTTTCAAAGGGCCATAATAAGTGTAAATATCGGAATATCTCCGAATAAATTGATGGAATGTGTCAGGTAACTATTCTATTTATTAATAATGAAAAGAAAAAGAATATTCCGATACCTTCAAAAAATAGGTTTTTTCCGCCTTACTTTCATCAATCGTTCAACGACTGTGCGCCGCGGCCCTCATAACTTTTTATAATAATAATTTACATTGTAAGGGGTCGGGGCAAAATAGTGCCAAGCACCATTTTTAACAAAAATAAACTGTAGGAGGCATTTCCATCATAGACATATAGTCCAACGTAATATACAGCAGACTGCTGCTACAGTTTATTTTTGTTAAAAATGTTGCTTGGCACTATTTTGCCTCGACCCCTTCAATTCACAATTTTTATTCATTTTATCGCTAACAGGTGCACTATGATTTCGGTCAACCTATTTTTGACCCACACGTGAAAAGGCGACACATAGTTGCCCGTGAGAAAAATAAGGATTTTCCATGTCCAAGTCGGAAAAAATAGATTTGGCAACTGGATGCTTACACACCCTAGATACCGAAAAAAAAAAAAAAATGAAGTTTGTGTCAATAAATCAACTTACACCGCCATCTGTTGGAAATTTATAGCACTTACAAATAATCACTCTCAATCGTTGTATAATAAGCATAAAAGAAATATTGAACCCAATAATCGAGAAAAAACTAACCTCTATTTTAAGGTAGACAAAACTACACACAATGAGTCAAATTTAATTAAGTAGTTTCTGATTTTACCTCCGACAAACATCGGGACACGAGATTTATATATATATATATATATATATATATATATATATATATATATATATATATATATATATATATATATACAGGTATAAATACATATATTTGTAAACAAAACACAAGACGTTAGATTTATTGCGCAATCTTGTTAGTTAAATCTTTTCTACGAATTTAGTTGACAATGAAATATGATGTATGATGATTTCGAAAGAAATCCTATTTTCAAAACTGACGTACTTCTGAAAAATCCGTGTATAAGGCTGAAAACCTAACGTCATGTTTCTTGTTGAAAATTTCGTATGAAGTTAAACTTTCGCTATGTGCAACGAAAAAAAAAATTCATCATCATCTACATATTTGATGATACATTTGTGCTATCACAGAGATGACTATTCATAGTATACCAAACAAATCTTTGTTCTTGGTCCTTTGTCCTACAGATACTATTATCCCTGATAGATACTATATGAAAATTATAATATAACATACCTATGTGTCTGCTAGATAAATCGGAAATGTTCCACCCGAAATGAAGTCTTCATCTGATGCAGAGCCATTACCTCGGATTGATCTTGATATCTCATGTACTGCTCTCCTAAATGGACATGTAGCCCGTTGAGGGCGAAATGGAGTCTAATTAGTGCCACTGCCTCGCTGATGTTATTGACAATTAAATAAGCCTTTATTTGATTATAAAACAATGTTTTGTAATTTTTTTCTGAATTCAACTGCGAGTATGTAATTAATTTATGAACTTAGGTTTTTAAGAGTTGCAAATGATTCAGATCGATTAATCAATAAAATAATTATGAGAAGCAGACTAGGTGTGCAGATGGTTGTGTACGGGGTCAGTGGTTAACATAGCCAAACACTATACATACTCAAGGCGGAAAGAAAAAAACAAAAAATAGACTTTTGTTTAATCAGATTTTTTTTAGACCCCTTAGACCCGCTTTCTCCAATATAGTTTAAACTTAGATTAACTTAAACCGGATTATCTTTAATCCGAGGTTTAAACTCTGATTCACTTTCTACAACCTTAGTTTAGTTTAAGCTCGGTTTAAACCTGATCATGTGAAGGTTATTATGTTTGTTAAAAGGTTGGTACATATTTGTTTACATTTCTTTGTTGAAACTAATATGGAAAGAGAAGGTAATGTAAGGGTTATGGAAAGATTATTTATACATATTATTTTATTTTTACCAAAAAAGTAAATAAGATGAAAGTGTTCTATAAAAATGGAGCAAAAAGAAGTAAAAACTTTTCTCAGGGTGAAATTAATGTTCTTTTGGCTCTTGTGGAAGAGAAGAGAGACATTTTTGAAACCAAAAAAACATATTTCGTCACTGTCAAAGAGAAGGAGGATGAATGGAAGAATTTGGCGAATAAATTCAATGAAACGAGCGGTGCTGTTTTCTAAGTTTTAATAATTATGTTAATAAAATGTTCTTTATAATATGATATTATTATGCCAAGAATAATAATAACCTCTATTACATTTCATAATTTTTTTCAAATAATGTTAAACCTTTTTATTATTACTATTATCATTTTGTTTAATTAATAAATGCCTTAAGTCGAGTGATGTATAATTATTATAGCTTATTAATAATAAAATTACATCATTATGACATATTCAAGTGAAACATAATTTACAACATAACCTTGATATTAATTATGATCCAATTACAATAAAAATAATGCACGTTAAGAAATACTTTTTTCTCATCTCAATTCTACTTCACTGATTTAACATATTCTGAAAATATTCTTGGATTAACTGATTGCGTCTATTGATGCGTCTCTTTGGCAACAAAAACACATTATAATCTTCTTCATCCATGTCATTTAAAATTTCAATTATCTATATTTTCCATTTTTGTATTCAGTCAAGTGCAAAACAATAAATCTTGAGTAACAAGAGCGAGTATGTTATCACACAAAAGGTTTTTTTATATTTTGCAGTTTAAACCTAATTCAGAGTTTAAACCGGTAAAAAGAAGGATTAACTTAATCTAAGTTTAAACCAAGTTTAGAGGTTAAACCAACTTGAAGAAACTCAGATCTGGTTTAAACCAAGAGATAATCTGGATTAAATTTAAACTCGGTTTAAACTAACTTGGAGAAAGCGGCCCTTAAATAACGAATAAATATGAATCGAAAAGTACGGAGCACTTTTAAGATTTTTAATAATTATTATAAAATTTTATACCTTATGAAGAATAACAATAAAAAATAAGTAACTGGAAAAAGCTATTTTCTGTGAATTTGTGAAATTCCGTTGACACATTGATGGAAATACGTAAATTTCTTTTCAAACTAGGTTGGTACGTGAAAGCTGGGTCAATCATCCCAAAAAATTTTAAAATTAATTAGTGAAGTGCTATAAATTCCATTTAATTTTACAAAAGGAGGTATTAAATTATCTTTGATCACTTTCTCAGAGTTACATACAAGCTACATTCAGCATTACATTACATACAAGCTCACTTCAGGACTGAAAATATCTGGTCTGACATTATGTTGCGACTGATGTGGAATTGACAAGTTGTTGAAGTGGTATTGACGAGAAATATTAGGATCCAGTCTGGATTGTGGGAAAATGATGGACGCGTACGTGGATGAGAACGCGACGGAGCAGCTAGCTTGTCACTGCTCCCTTTTTAGGTGATCCCTTTTAGAAGAGGGAATCGAAAAGTCTGGAATACAAAAAGGTGCTAAAATATAAGCCTCGCCATTAATCAAAGAGAGGAGACAAATCCCAAGCAGGTGAAGTGTGTGTACGTGTATTATAAATCAGCGTAGAGGCAGGCCTACAAAACCCTTCTCTTTCTAAGAGCCCTCGCCTCTCTCTGTCTGGGTCTGTCATTCTTTTCATCTTTATGGTATGTTTCTTTTTTCTTCTTCCTAAACGACATTGTAACCGTCTGTACCTTTTAAATCACTTCGATGTATTTATTTGAGATATTTTAGTCTTTAATCTGTCAAGTACCGATCAGAAAAGCTAATGGAATAAAATCTACTAACATAATCCGAATCTACTTATAGAAGATCATAGTGAAAATATTTATCTGCACAAGATTGGGTGGGTTCTTGGGTGATAAATATTTATTGATTATTTATCCCATAAGTGAACATATTTTTTTCAAAATGTCAGTTATTTTTTAGAAACACATGTATGAATAATTCTTACTATCTATAAATCTTACTATCTATATTAATCAATATTTTGGCTCTGTAAATTCTTTTTTTTGTTTTTTTAGTACATAAAACAGGAATATAATATTTATTGTATAAGTTGGTTTGGACATTTATGATAATAATCTTAAGTAAGGTATTTTTTTTTAATATTGTAGTAATACAGTAAATTATTTTTAACAAGAGTTGAACAACCAAATATAACATCTTAATAATAACATCTTTATATAACAAATAATGTTTAACAATGAGATCCTATAATTTCGAAGTCTCCATCACAAATGTCGAACCCTCGGTTAAATAAAGCTTGAAATTTTTTATTTTCCGTCTTTTTTATGTTGAATTCAGCTTTGCTTATTTGTTAGCCTTGATTCTGACCTCCTTCAGTGCTTGCATTAAGAGCTAAATTTTTATATACCTGGATTTCACACCCATGGCGTTTTCTAAAAAATCAAATCGATGGTAGGCATAACATTTACCTTTGTTATGTCTGCTTTTAGCTGCTGCTAACGTTAATTAATTCTAGAAACTAACTCATTATTTATTCATAGAGTTTCCATATAGTTATAGTCCATTTCGAATTGGATATTTTATTGCATATATTATTGAAATTTATGTTGAAGAAAATTCCAATCTATTTATTATTTTAGATAAAATTATGAAATGTTATTTTGAAAATATTGGTTGCCTAGCTAGTGCGAAATATAACATATTAGTCCCTTTCAGAGTTCATTAACTGTTCCCCTGTTGTAAGTTGATGAAAACGGATTAATTATAATTGAATGTTAACCGGTAGGGAGGTAGAATTGTTATAATTCAGACTCGATCAAGTTGAAATGGGTACACGAGCTTGAATACGTTTGAACACGACATACAAACAGGACAATATCCTACAGTTCTCAAGTTGTTGAGGGTACATTTCCGATATGCTTGAGTTGATAATTGAGTTCATTAAGCTTTTCTCTGCCCCTCCTACTTTTACATCTTGTATGTGCCATAGACATAATTCACATATGCTATATATACATATGTTCCTTTTTGGTATTATTTCCCTCCTTTGATAATTGAGCTTTGTTCTATAAAAACTCGTTATTATATGTTTATAAACTTTTTTTTTTTTTACATAAACTAAAAAAGATAATAAGTAATTATTTTGAGGCGTGCCTATTGTATTTCATTCTTCCATTCAAGAAATAACATTAAGTATGTTGAGTTTTTTAACTATAACGTTCGAAATAAAAAGACAAAATTTGATTTTTAGATAATTTTTTGGGTGAAGTAATAGTGTTGAGTTTCTTATGTTTTTCAGACTTACAAACATAAATGAAATGATACAATTGGATTATTGGTATTTGATCATATATTTTCCTTTTAAGGACATATACTATTTCTAAATAAAAGCGCTTTTTATAAATGTAGATAGTAATAGTTTATATTTGTTCTCATTCCGGTGTTTAGGGATCTTTTGTTTATTTATATAATTGTCAGTCAGCTTTATTTTTAAAGATTGTTAAGATGAATTATTAATTATGGAGACTAATAAAAGTAAATAAGCTGATGTACATGCAGTGATATTTAATAAGGGATAGGCAATTTTAATTAGTGAAAAGTATAGATTGGGATGCCCACATTGGGATTTTTTTTCTTGTTTCTATGTTAATACATTGGGAAATTTCTTACCAGCTCTAATTCATGGTTAAAAAAAAAAAAAATAAAATAAAATGAAAAAAAATTATAAAAAAGCGTTGTCTGAATCGTGCGGTTGTTCGGATGCATTCGTAGTAAGAATAAAAATATAGGAACGTCCAAGAATATAAAATGGTTTTAATATTATTATAAAAAAGAAAAATGAATTAAATTAAATTAATTTTAACCAAACATTTTATTTTTTGCTGCTAAACATAGGAGCAATGTGTTTAATTTATTCAGGAATTCATGCTGCTTTTTTTAATTCTTATTTTTTTAAGTACAATAATGAAAAAAAAATTAACTTAAGAAGAGTTACTTTACTGAGCTTATTATTTTCTTCACATCGGTTTTAGATTAAAAAAAAAAAATTAATGAAAAGAAATTTAAAAATTAATTTTAATACCATTCAATGCTTTATGAATTATATTTACTGTCATAAACCATTAAAAAAATTAAAATCAATAATTTGCCACTTAAAATCTAGCTTTTGCAACAATAAATTAATTTTATGGAACATATTCTTCTTTGTAATTAATAACGAACCGATCCTATTTTCATTTTTCTTTTTATACCTCAATTTCGCATTAAGACAGTTGTATGATAAATGGTGCTTATCAGTTAAAATATAGCAACACTATCAAAACTTCCGTTTCCCTTCGGCTAGATGTTGTCCGATTCATTATCATTATATTTTATAGGTAAGGATTTATCTCAATTATTATTTTAAATCAAAATTACTTCCTGAAAAAAAAGTAAGTGAAGATTAATTGGCTTTGATAAGTTTCATTTTACAAACATGGTGATTTTCTTACCGTTACTATGTATGCACATGAAAATAGATAAAAAATAAATATGCATTATTTATATTACATCAATAATTTTACCTATCAAATAAAGAGTTGATAATCGGACGGTATATAGCTGAAGGGAAACAGTCTGTATAATTAAACAGGTGGAGGTTTCATAGTGTTAATTTTTTTTAAACTGATAAGCAACATTTATCTTACAGCTTTCTTCTATAAAGAATTGAAGTAAAAAATGAAAATACGATAAGTTCGTTATTTCTAACAAAGAAAAAAAACTACCATAAAATTTACTTGTTAATGTAAATGGTATTAGTTCTTATGGCTTATCGTATTACTAATAGTGACAGTGTTAATTTTTTTTAACCGATGTACTGTCACGATAGGAATGATGTTTCGAATTGATAAGGGGTCAGGTGGAAGATGATAAAAATGACGGTTTGTGAAATGTACTAAAATATTGTAAGATTTTTAGTACCATCGTTTCAATTCATTTCAGTTGTTAAATACTATGTTCTTAATAATATATTCCTGTTGATTGATTTTAATTTAATAATGTTTAATTTGCTAAAGAGTATAGTTAGGTAAGTGATCGATAGAGAACTCACTCCTACGTATCCACACTGGGTACGTATGCACTAATTATTACTTAGGGTAAACCCGGGAGAGTTGCCGCGTCCGGTATAGACGCCGCACCCCTGTTAGTTTTGATAGCAGCCACTAGAATGCGCCCGGCTCAGTTCGTGGTAGGTAGCAGCAGTGCCCAGTGAAGACGTATTGTGTTTTAGTTTATGTTGCTGTTGTTTTTATTAGTTTTATACTTGATGAAAGTGAGTTGAGTACATTTTTTTACCCCAGAAATATATTTTACCTATCCTTAACCTTGTAACTGTTACGAAACCTTTCAATGGATTAGAGTTTTTAAGATTTGTAGCAACAGGTTACTTCACTAGCTACATTTTCTGACCAGCCACACCATCTTGGCTTTCTAGACAAGAGAGCTATGCGGTGCGGCGTCTCACCCTGACAGAATGGGATAGATGCCGCGATGAAATCCGGTATACATGCCACACCTTTTTTCATAAGGGACACAAGCCGCACACTGAATGTTTTTATTAATATGGCTTGTAATACAATTATTTGGGTCCTAAATTTTGTTTGTATCAAATCAGCAAAAACTTAATACCAAGTGCAAACTTAAAAATCTAACTTTGAAAAAGAAACTTGATTTCAGTTCTTCTGAATCAGAAGAAGACATTATTTTTGAAGATGACGAAGACGAACCTGTTTCGAAGAAAAATAAAAAATAAAATAAAAAGGGATCATTGGATTCATGTAAAGAATGTGAAGAGTTCTACCATGAAACAAAAAAAAAGTGTGACTGGTTGTGTTGTGCAATCTGCAAATCGTGGGTTCACGAAGATTGTACCATTTTTGATACTTTTTGCGTGGACTGTGGTCGAAAAAATCGAAAAAAGGAAACAATGTAAATATGTTATAATTCGAGCTATAATAAATGTCTTGTTCATATATACTTTTTGTATTACTTAACGTCCTAAATAAATAAGTTTAAAACAATTTTACTACATGCGGCATAACACCCTTATGGGTGCGGCATATCACCCGCAACATACGGGAGAGTTGCCGCTTTGTAGCAATTTACAAAAATATTTTTAAAACCCAAACCTGTGTTTTATGAATTGTTTATGCTTATTGCATATGCTAAAATATGTTACTATGGACTTTACTAAATGCTTAATTTAGTTTTACGTGCATTATGGGACTGTGAAATTTAGTTTTAGAAAATGTGCGGCATCTCTCCCGGAATTACTATAATTAATTTAACGTTGTAAGAGACGTTAAAGTACCATTTACCTCACAGCTTTCATGCAATAGAAAGTTAAAGTACAAAATAAGGAGTGAAAACAGGACCTATTCGTTATTTACTAATAATAAAGAAGAAAAAATTATCATAAAATTAAATTATATTAAATATTGTTCTTATGGTTTATTTCAGAACATAATTTATTGAATTATTTAACTTTTTAAAATTAATTATTTTTTTTAATTATCTTAGTTTATTAACTTTTCTTTCGTAAAGTTTTTTTCTTTATTGACTTAAATTAAGAATTAAAAAAAAATTCCTTGTTAAATTGAATTAATTAAACAAGTGTACGCTCCGACAGTTGAAAACAAATTAAATATAAAAAAGAAAGGAAAAATGTGCAGGGAACAGCGACAAAAAGAGGCAATAAAGTTCAGGTTAACCGATCCATTCCCACAGTTAGTGGGAACTTCATAGGAGAACAATAGAAGCCGGATCGTTTTTAGTCGCTTCGAGAGTTGGACCTGCCAGCAAATGGTCGGTTATCTCTGCTATAATGAACTTGGTCCTCAACTTGCCAAGCGATAAATTACATTTGAGAGGACAGAGGGAGGGAGAAGAATGTGCCCAAGAATAGGTTCCATCCGAAGCTATTGCTGGTGAAAATTATTCGTAAACTTTACACTAGTCATTACTGAATTCAATACGTGGATATACCTAATGAGTACCAAATTTTACAGATAATATAAATATGTATATCCTGATATCTATTTCATAAGACAATTACTGCTTATGTGCTGGAGAACAAGAGTGTTTTCGAGAAGCAATACCATTCAGAGAACTTTAAAGAAATTAAAAATATTCCGCCGGTTGCAGTACATTAACCCTTAAGTTCATTGTGACCAATCTTTTTTGTGGCTTGGTGCCTGTTCCTTTAACCTATGTGAATAAAAATTGTTCCTCTAGTAGACAACATTTAGTGTAGGCGTTGTCTAAGTTTCACCTGATACTTTCAATTTCTTTCGTAAAGGTGACTGGATTTATTTATTATAATTCTTTTCGAACATATTTTTTAAGAAAACAACTTTAAACATTATCATTTATAGCATTATACTATTGCATTTATGTGACTTTATTCGGATTATGTTTTATTTGAGAAAATTATTATTCCCATTCATAAAATATCTCTCAAGGTAAATTTAATTATTTTAAATTTTCTAGCAATCTATACTATTAATACTTTTCAAATAATTTGTCAGTATTTCTAAAACCGGGAATCCAGGATTTTTTTTTTAAATCATCGTGCGTCTAAAGGCTAAAACTTTAAAAGGTTCTTTGAATTACAAGTATATTTAACTTTAAAATACTATATGAATTCACTGCTAAGAAAAATAATAATCAGTACAATAATTCAATGGTATCAGTAAATGTATAACAAACGCTTGAGCAGAAATTACCCATTTCGTATTTTTTTATTTTGACCCTTCTCTATAAAAAATAAATAAATTAATAGTGACGCTCCTGTTACTTCACTCACTAGTATTTAAAAACGAATACAATGTTTATATCAAAAGAAATATTGAGGAAAATGTTCTCAAACAATTATTATTTGAATAATACAGATTGAATAAATACAGAAAGAACGAGAGCTAACCAAGTAATCAACAATTGCTCAGCCAACATTAAAAAAAAAATCTGTTGCGTGCGCGCAACACACAACTTTCACTTACCAACTTACTTAGATAAGAAATTAATGAGTTTTGTTAATGCCACTTCTAAAAGTTAAACATTTTTCCACATTTATTTCTGATTTTTGTTTCCATTTGCTCTATAATCCCCTCAGAAGATTTTAATAATAATAACGCTTACCTGATATTAAATAACACCCAATTTTCATTAAAGATGACGAATATGACGAAAAATATTAAAGCCGTTTTTGAGATAATCGAAAAATTGGAAAAAATGTTATAAAATAAAGTCCCCCCTCCGGTTGATCAATTTTGATGAAATGTTGGCTATCACATCTTTGGCATATACACACATCAAATACCCAGTTTTATCAAAATCGTGAAAGCCGTTTTTGAGTAAATAAAAAAAACACGTGAAGATGATACAAAATTTATTAAGTAAAGTCCTCAAGTCCCCCCTTCGGTTGATCAATTTTGATGAAATTTTTACGGTCACATCTCAGGCATATTAATACATCAAATACTCAGTTTAATCAAAATCGTTAGAGCCGTTTTTGAGAAAATCGAAAAAAAAGCGTAAAAAGTTATTAAATAAAGTACCCCCTCCCTTTGAGGAATTTAGATGAAATTTTTGCTGTCACATCGCAGGCATATAAGTACACTAAATATCTAATTTCAGGTTTTCACGGTTTATAGTTTTTGAGCTAGTCTGTTCACACAAACACACACACACACACACACACACACACACACACACACACACACACACACACACACACACACACACACACTGACCATTTCGCGGGACTTGGTTATTTAGACTCAGGGGACCCCAAAACGTGTATTTCCGTTGAAAACCGGAAGTCGAAATTTTTCACGATCGCAATACTTCCACTTACTATATATTTCATATCTAGGTAAGTGAAAGTAAAAATTTACTTGGCTACACTTTTTTAAAAGGTTATTAATCTTGCTACAAAATCATTTATTTAGTAAGGTTTGTTTAAGCCGAAATATTTCAGTTCATGGGAGTAGCAATTTATTAATTAAATTGAAAGAATAGTAGCCTTTACACATACGTTCTTTCCCACACGATTTTAGTATTTTAATTTGTATTTAAAATACTTTAATTTAAAATAATGCCCAGGTCTGAGTATAATAAAATCATTTTTGAACTAATCCTTTGTTTTACGTTTTTAAATCCTAATAAATCCCGAAGTTGGCGATAAAAATTTTACCACAGTTCTTCTACTACCTACATTTACATATTAAACAATTGCGACCATAACGCACCGTAATGCAAACTTTTAATAAACCAACAAAGTCAAAAACTTATACTTATTTCGGCAACGAATTAAAAAATTAATTTGTTCTCTAACTATTGATATTATTTAAACATGCTTAGTCCATAACAGTGCACATGTATATGACACACTCCTATTGGGAGATAAGTATTGAGGAATATTTTACTGTTAATTTTATGCAGAGTAAAAAAAATCTTTATGTTGGTAGAAAAGTGCGTATCTTTTCTTTTACGAAAAGTAAGTATCTTTTCAATTATTAAAAAGTTCAATTTTACTGGTACACATACATTTTAATTTTGAACTAGTTAAAAAAATGTATGCTTACCATATTAAGTATTCGAAAACTAAGAAAAAATAGGTTTGGGTCACTTTCATTTCTGGTTTTTTTCCCTAGTTGTACCACTGTGGGGCGCACCACGAAACAGTTAGATTTTCTGAGTTCTTTCACTTGGGCTTCCTATATTATGTTATCGGGGACGGTGTTCTTCAAAACTAATTTTCATTTTGTATTTCATTGGTGGGGGGAACAATTTAATGTACAAACGAAAAATGATTCCCTAATAACCCTGATAATATTTTAATCATATTAATTAAACAAAAAAAAACTTCCCTGATAACTTTGGATCCCCGGTGAAAGAAATCTGAAATTCTAACTATTTTCTAGTCCGTCCCGGAGGGGGTAGCCCAAAAGTCACCTGAGAGCACCTTTGTTCAGCTGCAGTTTCATAACCAATCCCATTGGGGCCAAATTGTCACTGTCTTTACCAGTGATGGCGTCATCTCTTTCTGTTTTAAGAACACAAACTGGTCGAGTTACAAGGATTATGGTAGCTCAGAATCAGCAGGCCCCGAGGACCTGTATTTCTGTCCCGGAAATAGATTTTCTTTGAACCAAAAAACCTCCGGGCGGCTACTGACATCCTGGTATCCTACGCCGCAATTCGATAAGATATTCGGGGAAGGATTATTACTCCTACTCCCGGTCGGTGTGAGTCAGGTCCAGTAGGCTGAGGGGTCACACATACTCGCGGGGGTGGCGCTTCCTATATTTTTCTTAGGTAGCGTATTTCCATAGCTTGGATTTGGCTATCATGCTTGGTCGCAAGGGTACAGGTCTCACTTGCGAAAGTTAGAAACGCAAAGATTTTGAAAAAAGAATTTGCAGTATTATGAATAATGCATACATGGAGGAAACACAAAAGAAATATAATAAAACAAAATGTCGTGTATCAGTATATAAACAATGTAAAACATGGACGTACAACTTTATACTCTCTTCCATTATATATACCAATTTAGCCTCTCTTCCATGATGTTTCGCACTGCACTTGTACTCCCGAATCCTCGCGAAATCTTTCATTTCTTGAGTATTAATCTTAAATTCGAAGACGACTGAAAAGACCACTATAATAATGAAGGAAGGTTCCAAAAATTATAAGCAGGTAGGGTCTCAAAAGGTTTTATATATTGACCTTTCATTTCTGATCAAAAACGCAAACCTTTTTTTTAACTTCCAGAAGAAAAAAGAAATTTTTATTTATTTTATTTTTGTAAAATAAATCTTTGTAGAACGCAAATAGCATTACGCACCATCAAATTGCTGCGGTGCACCAGGTTTATATCTATAACCTTCGTACGCTTTACAACTCTACTATCTAAGGGTAACATCAAGATATATATTTTTTTTATAGAGGATATATACAATCCTTCCAGCTTTCTGAAAACGCTAGTTTTAATTTTAATTTTATAATTAACAAGAGGTGTGAATAAGAAGGAACGATATCGATAGTCAATAATATTGAAGCATATAGTATCGATGATAAAAATATTGAATATCGGGAAAAAATAAATACTTCCATACCTAATACTGTTGTGTTCAGTTTTGGAGTGAGATTATAACCGATTGTGGTACTTCAAAGAAGACGCAACGTCACTTAGCAATTAAGGTCTGGTCACATAAGACCGACACGCAGCTAGGTCCTGTATCGGATCTGATTCAAATACGAAGTATAAAGAATCAAATACGAACTTAAAAAACCTAGATATATCCCCTAACAATATCATTCCTTAATTTATGCATATTTCCTTCTAGAGGGTAATATGAATAAATTGAGGTAAATAAATACCAATATGTGAGTTCATAATTTTTATTTTTGAGTTTGAGGTATTTTTCTGTTGAAAACTTTTTTAATGAAAGTAATGATTTTAAATTTTTTCCTCAGCCCTTCCTCGGTCATCACCACTTGGACCCCACGCGATCATAAAAGATGCAAAACAAAAGAAAAGTGATTCCTCACTTTTCACCACGCGGTGGTGTTCCTCGACGTCGCTGGCGCTTTTCACAACGTTGCCATGACCACATTGTGAGCTCACCTTGTCACCGGACCTCTAAAACGTGATTGCAGCTATCCTCAGATCTAACCAAATCAATATTAGTGCAAGATCCCATTCAACAAGCCGGATCAATGTACTTCGGGGAGTACACCCAAGGTAGGACCTTGTCGCCTTCGCTATTCAACCTGGCCAAAATCGCATCTACCGCGACCTGTGTGATCCAGAGTTTTCAAAGAGATTCGGATACAACCTAATTTGTGACCAAGAATGATCCTCACAGGCTTCGGGGACGACCAGGTTGTTACTGTGCACGACAAGGGGCGGCAGAAAGAATAACAAATGATATGCAAAGGTTTCTCGGGGAAATTGGTTCACAGAAAAGCATGGGCCTTATTATTAAAAAAGCAGAACCGTAGCCAAATACGTTCTCCCTTGAGAATGGGGATGCCATCAAAAGCAATAATGCAAATGAAACCATTAAATATTTGATGCACATTCTCACGAGAGCTCGTATTTAATGATGAGGCAATGACGAACCTGATTAAAAACTTGGATGATCTTGTGAGTGCCAACCTTCTTAAGCTGGAAAAAAAGGTCAGCATTGTCAACTAGTATTTATTTCCGGGGCTTACCTACCCTCTCCAGATGGCACCTCTTAATAAGATGAGTCCTTGTATTGGAATGCATAGATGTTAATATCCGCAGGAATATTAATACCATATTCGAGCTCCCGGCCAGGACCATTACGGTGATGTTATGCACCGAGAAGGTATCGAGGACTAGGGCTCATCCGCTGCCAATGGGAGGCTCCTATGCAGCATTAGTCTATTGCCCAACGACTGTCAAATGTGCCGGACGCCCTCTCCCAGTCTACATTTGATTATGGAGCGGAGATAGCTGAATGTGCGGAAAGACTTGTGGATCAGGACAACCCAAGCGTGAGAGAATATAAAAATAAATTGTCGCTGAGAGAAAGCTCTTGAATGGGCCAACTGCAGGTTGCAGAGCGTTGGAGTTTGACATTTCAAAGAAGCACTAAACTTTGGGTTTAGGAAGAAGAAACTGATAAGTTCCCACATTTGGGAGGCGAGGCACAGTGGTCCAATAAAGCTGAAAATGGGGAAAAAACCTAATATCTCTTATAATTACTTTGCTAGCGGCTTGGGACCACCCCTGTATAGACCACCCCGAATCTAATGAAATCAATATCAACGAAATCAGAGCATCAGATCAAGTTAAAATTTGATGTGGAAAATATAAATTTGAATAGATTTTTTTTTATTTAACATTTTTATGTACAATAATACAAATAGGATATAATTATTTAATCTTGTTTAAATAACTTGTATGCTTCCTCGGTTAGCACTTTTTTCTTTTTATACTTGTATACTGGTCTTAAATCCGTAATATATGGGTCGCTTGTTACAAATAATTGGTGGAAAACATCTTCATTTGTTGCGACTCGAGATATCTTCCTGGAATGATGTTCACTGTACTGCTTATAATATTTGTTCCTACTCTCCATGAGCCTTTTTTGACAGGGAACCGATACAAAGAGCTTCGTGCTCAATCATGTCTGCTATATGGAAAAGAATTTTGTGGACGGTCGATGGGAGATAGTACCAGGGGTACCGAATCACTGCCATCTCAGCCGTTTCCGCTGTATACTTGCGAAATGCTGCAGTATCAATCGGGTACAGAGAGCAAATCACATCTAGTACTGTTTTTAATCTCATAATTAATTCTTCATTTTCCCTGTAACTTGCGAGGTTAATGAAGGATTTTCAAAAAACTTGCAACAATAAAAGCATCAAACTGAAATAAATGTACCGCCTCAATTTTCAGGGGTGACAAGGATCACCTTACACTAAAAGCAAACTGTGCAACTTCAAACAACCTACTTGTTGTTATAGTTTATTTGATTATTTAAAATACACAATAAAACATTTTTTTTTTAGTATTTTAGAATTAAAATTAAAATTATTTTATTTTATTTTAGTATTTTAGAATTAAAATGAAAATAATGTGTGATTTATTTTATTTTAATTCTAAGCCAGTCCCCCTACCTTAGAGACCTATAGGAAGATTTTTCTTAACTAATAGTTCCTCCCCCAAGGTCACCCGCCTTCGCCACTCGAACCGTAGCTGAAGGTTTAAATCCTTATAAATCCCAAAGTTGGCCGAAGTTGGCGCTGAAAGTTTTACCACAGTTCCTGTACTACCTGCAGTTACATATTAAACCATTGCGACCGTAACGCAACATAACGCAAACTTTTTATAAACCAACAAAGTCAAAAAATCATACTTTTTTTAGCAACGATTTCGAAAATTATTTTCTTCTCTAACTATTGATATTATTTAAACATGTTTAGTACATAACAGTGCACATATAGATGACACACTCCTGATTTATTGGGGAATATTTTATTGTTAATCTTATACAGAGTAGAATTTTTTTTTTTTATGTTGGTCAATAATTAAAAAGTTCAAATTTAATGGTACACACACATTTTAATTTCGAACTAGTTAAAAAAATATATTCTTTCCATTGTTCTACAAGTATCTAAGTATTCGAAAACCAAGAAAAAATTAGGTTTGGGCTACTTTCATTTATGAGGTTTTTTTCCCAGGTTGGACCACTGTGCGAGGCCGCGAGCCGTTGCCTAGACTATTATAATGAGAAAGAAAAAATAAATTTGTTATGCGGTTACTGTAGCCCCAAAACGCCGTTTTATCCCGCGAGAATCTCAGATCTAATAGTACTATTTTAGACGGCCCACAGGATTGCGTGCGGGAAAGCGCGAGCACAATCCCACACTCCAAATGTCACATTTACACATACACTCTTTCCCTCGCTCTTTCCCGTTTGGGGCTCTTTCCGTGCAGAAAGCGTGCATGTGTAAAGGCACCTAATTCTCTAAAAAATATTACATTAATCCAATCTTTCCTGGTATACAAATGTTTCTTGTTTAGCTAAAAGATTTAGTATTTTGATCCTTTTTCATATTGAGTTTGGATCATTGCTTTCTGTACTTTTTACTCTCTGATTTATTTTCTTACTTTATAATTCCTTACTTTTGTTTTTGGGCTTCATAAATATTCATTTCTTTTGATATTTTATAAATCATTGTATTAGCCATCAATCAATCAATCAATTTAATTTTCCCTCTCTCTGTGGCTCTTATCGGTCGGATCACAAAGGGCAGGTTTGATATCTAGGAAGAAAATTGGATTCCTGGTGTCCGCTTTTTTTTTTTTTTTAAATCCATGTTCCTAAACGTGTCAAGGCTGCTCAATCCCATAATAGCGACATATCTATAAATCACACGGTGATTAGTTTTGTTAACCACATAAAAAAATATGATTCATCATAAACTCCTCATCTCTTTTACTAACACGAGGTGTACCACAGGGTTCCTCACTTTCTCCAACTCTCTTCTCTGTTTATATTAACGATCTCCCCGAGTCCATAAACCATTCACAATACCACTTATACGCTGACGACCTCCAAATCTACCTATCTTTCCATCCCTCCAAAATGCTAGAGGCAATCCGAAAAGTTCAAGAAGATATTAACAGCATCAACGCCTGGGCAGAAAAAAATGAGTTAAGATTGAACGTACAAAAAAATAAAGCAATCCTAATTGGCTCCAGGCATCTTCTTAATTCCCTCCCTTACTACCCCTTACTCCGTCTTAATAATCGAACCATTCAGCTCCAATCCTATGTCAGAAACCTCGGTGTGGTCTTCGACCAGCACTTGTCGTGGAGTAATCATATTTCCGAAATCACCAGAAAATCCATAGCCATCCTTAAACAGTTCCTTAGATCACGTGATTGCCTGTCCCCAAAAACCCGGCAACTCCTAGTTTCCTCTCTTATATTTCCCCATTTTGACTACGGCTGCCTTGTATACGGGGGACTGTCTGGCATGCATGAAATGAGGTTGAAGAGACTAATGAATTGTTTCATTAGATTCATCTTCGGTGTCCCCAGGCGCTCCCACGTCTCCAGCCGGTACGCAGAATTGAAGTGGCTCTACCCAGTTTTCCGACGGCAATACTTCCTAGGTGTATATCTTTTCCAAACCTTCAGAACCAAGAAACCTCCTTATATCCTCAGTTTGTTCAAACCCTGCTCCTCTATACATTCTCTAAATACCAGATCCCAAACCTCTAACCTGTATATCCCTTTTTACCGATCTGCATCCTTTACAAAATCCTTCATCATCCGTGCTGCCACCTTCTGGAATTCATTACCTGTCTCTATCCGAAAAACTTCATCCCTCACATCCTTCAAAACCCTACTATTTCATCACCTCCTAATGCTCCAATCCCCGATGGCTGTGTAAATATGTAAATAGTGAAAACAGTAACAGTATTAAGGATAAATTTATTTGATTTTTATTATATATATTATTTCTATTTATATATATCTCTCAAGCTCAAAAGCTGACCAAAGTTCTGTACTGTACATTCGCATGTTGATCTTACATTTTTTCTTTCTACATTCTGTCTTTGTTATCTCTATTGTATTACTTTTCTTTTCTACGTCTACCTTATATTGTAATTATTTATTTCTTTTTATTGTTTTTATTATATTTTTCCCAAATAACCAGACAAATGGCTATTAATTTTGTTCATTATTGTTATTCTTAGGGGACTAAATGTCCCAGAATAAAAATTACTTTTCTTCTTCTTCTTCTTCAAAAAAAAACTCTTCCATTACTTTCTATCCTACATTCGGTTCTATTTTTTTTAATTGTTTTCAGCTATAAGTTTCCAATAACATCCTTTGATACTAATTTTGTATGAGAACTGATATTTCCTCTCTCTTAAAAATCTTTTGTTCACTTCTTTTATCTTGGCCATGCTTTGTTCTCAGAACGATCAGATTTTTCTTTCATTCTCAGAATCATACAGTTTAATTTCAATCCTTACACTTCTTCTAAAAAACCTAAATATTTCCTGAATTTGAACATTTTTTTCTTATCAAATTTTATAATAATTTTGTTTATTTATAATTTGCACGCATGTTAAAACGTTGTGTATTTGGATTGTGGTAGAATTAATGGAGGGGAAATCATATTGTTTGCTATGGTGGGTAGGGTGAGGTAGGGGGGGGATGGGAAAGATGAAACAGCCCCCGGAGAACCGCTGAGTGCTCCATTAGGAATTTATAAACGGCCTACTTAGAACAGCCGCAACGGTTCCTTACCAACTGAGCCCAGGGCCCATGTGTTATGTATGTAAATGAATCTGAAAAGTTCCCTATCAGCTTCTCTAACAATGTTCCTTTAAGAAGTTGTTTTCATTACTATAATCCGGTCGGGAAGTGAAGGGGCTGGAATTTCCAAAAGGGTTGTTAAAAAAAAAAAAAAAAAAAAAAGACCCTTTAATATTTAATCAGTTAATCCAGAAGAAGAAAAAAAATGAAGGCAATATTTGCATGTTTAATCTCATTTTCAAGAGTGAGGTAGAAATAATTTGATGTAGCATGAAAAATGGAAGTATGAAATGTAAGCATCCCTCGCTCTTCTTGCAGAAAACTTCTATATTAATTTTTTTTTACCGAGACACAGGAAAAAGTTGACTTGAAAAATGTTTTTTATTAATATTTATAATTTTGATTACGAAATACAGTCTGTCACGCTAATGAGATAATTACAATGAAATTTATGTCTCAGAAGTTGTGCAGAAAAAAGTTTGATATAATCCAATCTTAATTCAATTCAAACAAATTGTTTTTCCTCAATACCACTATATGACCATTTGTGGCATACGAGAATGACCTGTTCGAACCAGGGTAAAAAGATCAAGATTTATTCAATCAATGCCTCCTCCATCCAAAAAACGTAGGGAATTTTAAATGCCACCACTAAACCCGAGAATGTTAAAGCGGGCTACCCCTCTAACTCGTTCGACCATAACAACCTCTTCAGGATTCCTTATCTAAAATGGATGACTAAATGTAGCATAACACTTCCGAAATTTCTGGATATTTGGATTCGTTTAAAGTTTCCGGACTTGGCCATATTTTTTTTTACTTTTTTGTATCTTTTATTGTATTATGCAATTTACATTATTATTTTTTTTTTATCTTTGTACTTTAATTTACACCTGTCGCAATTAAGCGACTGACAGCTAATATGATATAAACTGCTGATATGTTGGTCTTCTTAGGAATGAGGTAAGATAGTGCCCCGGCCATTTGTTTATGTCTGTCTTTTCTATAAGAAATGAGGGCCATTATTTGTATTTAAAGTATAATCATGTAAGAGAATAATTCTTATTTTATACACACAAAATATCACATTTATTTGTAGATTAATTCTTATTTTTAAAACATCCGGATGTTGAAGACTAATATAAATGTTATATTTATCATACATTTTTTTAAATGATATAATACATCAGAGTTATGATTTTAATATTCATTAAATTTGCAATGTGGAGGAATGAGAGCAGTCAAAGCTTCCTCTCTAAGTTCTGATATCGGGCCTCTTTTATCTGACGAGCTGAAATTTTGTTCCCCGGGAAAAGGGAACCAAAGTTGTTGGTCTTTCCTAGTTATATTTATTTAGTACTGTTGACTTTCGGCTTTGTTAAATAAATATCAGGAGAAACTTTCTCTTCTGTTAGCAAAAATGATTCCTGCTCGGATGCTCTACGTCCCTCAATTTAGGAAAATGTATCAAATATTTTTATTTAGCCTCTTGTTGAACTTTTTCTGAACTTGAACCTTTTGGGAACGAGTTCTGTTCCGGGTGTTTTGTTTGTTTAACGTCCCTTTGACAGAATAATTTTTAACCTTATTTAACTTCGAATATATATCTTTCTTATTTTTCGTCCCTTGAAAAAAAGTGACCAACCTCCCAATTCGGTATATTGTACCTTTAAACAAGAACAGATGATTATTTCTGTTACAACTAAGAGTTCTGGACTTTTGTTGAAGCTCTTATATTACCGTATGACAGGATTATTCTAGGCCTTTCTTGAATGTTCCATTTCGGTATAAATATAAGAAGTGATGGACTAGGGGCTTAGTCTTGCCTTGAACATCGAAGCATAGGTTACCTTTGAGTCACTGTTGTTAGTTTTTCTAAAGTTGTTACAAATTTGGCTGACAAACGACCCGAGGTCAGACAAATTTTTAACCGACTAAAAACTCAACAAAAAAAAATTACAATAACTGTTGAACTAACCAAACATTCATACATTAATGAACAGCATCTTTCCCCAATTCAGACAGTTCCTGGGCTGTTTCGAATGGTGAAAAATCGGTGATCTTGACTAGCTACCTTCCGTCTGTATTTAAACCATTTACTGACCTTAAAAATACGAACACGAGATACTAGTACGAAACAAATTAGACATCCCAGTTCAGTTGGCACTTCCAGCTCCTTCTTTTACACTATCCTAGGTAAAACAAGTTAAACATTTACCGTCAGATACCCTGGAATGTTATTATATTTCCTACTACAATTTACCATATTATCTTAAGTAAATTGAAATTCCCTTAGTGACGGAAATATTCACTCTTTAAAAGGATCTATAAACCAGGAAAAGACATATTAAGTCCCAGATCCGATCAACCTCCTACCAATATGTTCTAACATTTTTGAGAAATCGATAAAAAAACACATGTATCTCTAATTACTGGATCTTTAGAGCAAAACATAGATGCAACTACAAAACAATTTCTTCTCTTTGAAATCAAAAACATTTTACCTTACACCTAATCTTAATTTAGGGTAATCTAATGCTGAGAAATTTCTGTAATCCGTCCAATCTGGGCGGGTGTACCTCAAGATTGAATACTGGCAATGCTACGTCATTTTATATTCAATTATGACATACCGATTAGTAATGAAACATTGACGTATTGTCACAGGTTTCACTGAATTCACAAGAAATATTTTCAAAAACGTCTAAACTGAAATTTAAGACTTAAATATAAACATGTGTATATATATATATATATATATATATACACATTTACTTAAACCTACAAGGATGGATATTCTCTTCTAATGGTAAGGCAGTAGGTGACTCTCCTATGAAACAAGAATGAAATTAAAATGACGTCAGATGAGAGATCTCCTTACTCGTAATTTGATCACGTCAGGAAACTCCTTACATTCCTTCCCTCACGTGGCATTTTTCTCTTAGGCAATTTGGAAATTGTCTGATTGTAATTGATGATGGTGAACGTTTGCTGATTTTTGACTAATGTTATTAAAAGGCGCAAATATTGTAGTTAAAAAAACAAGATGAATTGATATCTTCCAGATTAACTTTTGCATTAATTATTTGTGTGAATGTTCATTATTGCGGAATGCCTTTTGTAAAATAATTATTTTGATTAACAATTGTCCTTGTGAATGAATCTTTTCGTTATATGGAATCGAATTCCCAGTATACTCCAATATGATGAGTTATCAAATGGTAAGCTCGAGATAACATTTCTCCCTGAACGTATCCATAGGGAATTGTATTATACACGATGTTCGGAGGCGCCCTTGCTTTTATTCTTGATTAGCCACATCTTTTTATTTTATTTATTTCCATTGCTTGAGACTCCTATGTATCATTAAGTTAAGTGTTGCTTCTTTGTTAATTAAGGATATGTATTTTTCTTTTGTTATTATTTTTCTTCTGTTATTAATATTAATATTGTTTTTAGTTTTTATTTTGATGACATACAAAAATATATGACTAACCTGATAACTTCCTTGATAGAAATATATTAGCATATTAAATGAAAGCTGTGTAAAGTAAAGAATAAGATGAATTGAATTATGTGCCAGGATTGCAAGTTAAATACAAATAATAAACACTTACACTTATTTGGATTAGAAATCGACCAGTTTTGATAAATATGTAAACGATTACTGTTCCTCTAAAACCACTCATTGCATTCACAAATCTACCTATATATCTATCAGATATCTTGTACCATATTTTTTCGCACATTAAATTGCTTTTAATATTTGAGCATCACGTATTTACTCTCTAATTTATCTGCTACTTTTACTAAATTTTTTATTGTATAATAAAAGTTTTTATTTGTAAAATTCGGCAATGCAAGCATGAGAGTCCATCGAGTTTGATTTGATAATTCTCTATTTAGTAGTTAAAAACTTCATTTAGTAACTATGGAACTAGATAATTTTCATTCAATATGAATGTTTCAGAACCCTTCCCCATAAACAGTACGCCTTATAATTATAAACAATGGTCTTTAATTAAAGGCGTACTGCTTACTTGATTTTTTCATATTTTATATTCAGCCATTTCTTATTTTTAGGCACAGCGCGAGAAAGTTAATTTCTACATATAAACAAGAACAAGGGTATTCATGGAAAAACAAAAAAGGCCCCTTTGCCACCTAATCCTCCTCAGAATATTTTTATACTGATAAAACTTAATGATGATAATAAATACTTGATACTAAGTTCAGACTCGTGCGGTTTATAGTTTTTGAGCTAGTCTGCCACACACAAACACACACACACACACACACACACACACACACACACAGAACATTTCGCGGGACTTGGTTATTTGGACTCAGGGGACCACAAAACGTGTTTTTCCATTTAAAACCGGAAGTAAAAATTTTTCATGATCAAAAGCAGTACTTTCCCTTACTATATATTTATATTCATATAATACAATCATGTGAATGATAGTAATATCTATCACATTTAAAAATTTTGTTTGGAAAAACATTTTTTTTTCTTGGATATCATTTACAGAATGAAAGCATTATCTTCTAGTACCCATTGTGAATTCAACTTTAATCAAGTTTTCTTAAATTAAGTCAATCTCGTCGTGAAAAAACATGCCATTATTCAACATATATGATACAGCGAAGTTAGGGGTATGATCTGTTGTTAATAGGGTGATGTCAGGGAGCAGGACTTTGATATTAATCGGGTTAGCTTTGGCATGGGGTGGCTGACACAATGTAAGGTGTCATACATTACGCCAACAACACTGTCCATTAGTTCCAACAAAGGACGTCATTCAACATTGCCTCAACATTATTTACCATCTCATTTTTATCCTCACCATAGGAGTTCTTTCTTTTCTTTTATGGCTTGAAATTTTGTCAAAACATTCCTACCATTGTGAAGGGGCTTAAGGAAAACATGGGTAAGTAGGTACGTCATTTTATTAGTACGTAATCAGTTATATGAATAGACTAGACTACTAAACTAAAATCTTTTGTGAGCATTCATAAATATCACCTTTGTCCTGAGTTGTTATTTAATATTCTAATTGAATACCATTATTAGTAATTCATACGTAAATTACAGTAGGAGGATTACAAATTTATATTTGAGACAGAAATCGCGCATTCATTTGCCATTTGCACAAACCTATAAATGTATAAGATCTTACAAAATATTTTTATTCTATTTTGCTAATATCAAGATACACAGAAGATAGAAGTATCTTAGAATCCTAGAACTATCATAGGGTCTTACCAAATATCTAAGATTATAAAATTTTTTTTTATAGTATTCTTATGTGTATTCTCACCTATTCATTGAAGAACGTAAGAATGGCCTTTATGTTGGAATACGAACGATGCTATTTCATTCGAAAAAAGAAATATTCAAACATTTTTTTTTTTTTTTTTTTTTTTTTTGTCCTTTTTCTTGGGTCCACCCCTTCCTTGCCGTTTAGGCTATACGGGGTTTCCCGGGCCAGGGGAGAGGGTGGGGGATTAATGCTTAGTATTATTAAATTTCCACTGGCTCCGGGTTTTGAACTTGCTATCTTCTGGTTCTCAAGTCATTTGTTCGGTTGTCAGTGGCAACGCGTATTTTCTAACGCGTTTAGCCACTCGGCCATCCCGCCACCAGAAATATTCAAACTGATGAAACTTTAAGACCTCTAAGAAACCTATCACAAGATAGGTCGGAACATAGGTCATAGATAATGACTTTATTTGTATTTGCCCCCTCTTTACCCTCCCCTCCATTCATTATATTGTAACAAAATTTAAATTTAATTTGTATTAATATGATTAATAAATAATATGATTAGTGGTTAAATGATTTATATTTTGATTGATTAACAATTAATGTTTCTCTTTACGGTCTTTGAACATTTTCGATTATTCAATTTTGAATATTTATACATTAGAATATATCTGTCATTGCAGTGAACAAGTGATAAAGTCGAATTTAACTCAAAACGGGTTAAGTCCATAAAAAGAAGCATGGAGGCGGTTCCTTCGAAATGAATAAGTGCATACCTTCGGCGTTTACTTGATATATAGTTATAAATATTTGCGTTAAATCTGTTGTAATTGATCAGTGAACAATTATTCAACTATAATATCTAATTTCTGATAACATCTATTCAGTTTATTTAACGATCGTAGTAAGTAGCCACTATTTTGGAATGTTTGAGGAAATGTCAACTCTTGATAAAGAAAATCTGATTTTAAAGATAAACCGGTTATACTTTAAAAGTCGTGGACTGAAAAGTAAGGAAATACGACTCAACCACTTTTGATGACAGATATATTATTTAGATATTTACGAATAACCAATTCAGAATATTTCTTCTAAGATGGTCTTTGTTTGAATTTACTCTGATTAAATGAATATAAATTTTGTTTTCAATTTACGATGATTAATATTATTTTTAAAATTGGGTTTAACGTAATTCTTTATCAATCTTCCCTCAGACCTTAAAATGCTAGTTTAGATCTGCAGATCATTTGCAGATTGTCGCTTAGTTGCGACAGGGGCAAAAAAAACTGATTGAAGAAAAAAGATTAATATTTTTAAGACACTCAATGTATTTCACATTAGAAATGTAGAATAAATATAGAAATGAAACTAAACAAAAAGATAACAATTTATTAGGAAATTTCTTTATTCTCAAGGTTAATTTCCTTTCATTAACTGGATATCTATTAGTTTTCAAGATAATATCAAAGGGCGACGCAGCAAATAAAGGACGGATATGAAATTGTTTATTTCTTGTTTGGAATTGTTATCTGAGCCCTTGGGCATCAGTACACATCACGTTCAGCTGACCTTTCTTAACAAGTGGTGGACGAGAAAATAATTCTCAGCTGTCAACAGGTTGTCAGTAAACCGGCCCTCTTGGGTCTTTCCTGTTAGCGTCATTATTAAGGGCAAGGCAGTTGGGGGACGCAGTTGTATTCATTTAGCGAAATCCTTTTGCATTCCTCATTAAAATGTAACTAAATTTAAAAGTCTATGGGTATTCTGTGTTCCATATCAATACTAAGATATAATTATATATAATAGACCAACAAAGATATTTTTGTTATTAGAAAAAAAATAGTAAGAATAAACAGTTTTTTTCTTTTTTTTTTGTTGTTCCCACCCATCCTTACCCTTCATGGGGTTTCCCTGCCAGGAGGGAGGATGGAGGATTAATGCCGAGTATTATTAAATGTCCCCTGGCTCCGAGTTTTGAATTGGCTATCTTCGGGTTCCCAATCATATGTCGTTTATTAGGGGCAACGCATGTTTCCTAACGGTTTGCCTACTGGGCAATCCTGCCACCCTGATCACAGCTACTAAATGACAAATTTTTTAACTTTAGGATAGCACTCATAAAAGATCTAGGAGTAAGTAACAGAAAAGTTCCTATCTCCCCCTCCCTGATTACCTATTTTTACTATATATTTTTTTTTTTTTTTCAGTAAACGGTTTTTTTTTTTCTCGACGAAATCTGGCATTTTAAACATATATCTCGTGACATTCAACCCAAAAATGATCGTATTTATGTTTAAAGTCAGACAATCCGTTTTCGAGATAATTTGAATTAAAATATAAAAACAGCCATCAGCGTATGAGCACTATTTTTGAACTTCATAATTTTTTATCTTTTGTGTACAACTATGCTTAAAATACAAACAGATGCTCGTTTCATCGGAATAGGGAAGGGGATGAGTTTGACTCTAAAGCCTAAAGCTCCGAGTTTCTGGATTCCATGCAATTACACAATCATATCTGGTGTTTCAGTTGCGGCATGCTGCGTCAATAGTAGGTGGCAAGGCCGACTTTATGACATCATGGCTAGGTTAATTACAGTATCTGTTATTATTTATTACTTTATTACCAGTAGTTTTCCCTGTGGATAGAGAAAGGATGAATCCGGACTGGAAGGAGCCGACAGGAAGTAGTCGTACTGGATCATTGAATAAATGGGGTATATCATATGAGGGGGGAGGGGTATGGAGATTGGGATCGGTTAAATAAGTGAAAAAGTTGGTGTCGTTACCACTCATTGCGTGAATAAAAAAAAATATTGTCAGTAATGAAAATATCTTAAGTTCTCTGAACCCAAAAGCTAACGTGAAGGCGATCGATGAACTAGGCATCATGATACCCTATTTTTTTAATGAGGGGTAGTGTTTTGAATCTCAGACAATGCTTCACTTATTGCTCATACTTCAGCAATAAAGAAAGTCTTATGCAGTATAAATCCCACAATTATACCTCAATGCCGTTGTTATCGGTCAAGATATTGATCATCTAAGCTTACTCATAAATTTTGCTCCAGAACAGTAGTTACAACAATAGTATATTTTTTTAATGTGCTGCCTTAAATACTACGATGATATAGTAAATTATTTGTTTTTTTGTGGAAATAAAGAAAAGGATTACTACCTTCCCTCATTTCACTCCTAATTGGTATGTGTGACTCTCTCCGTTAATAGTCCGTTTTGGAGTGATTTGTTTTTCAGTTGAAGCCTCTACAGATTCCTCCTAAACACGTTAGCTTCTTATTTGTCTTAAGCTCACTCTATACACAATAGAAGGTAACTTCCTCAAAGAAAATTTTCAGTCCTGTAAGACATTTAAGCCTTGCCTATGACCTAAGTATATTTTTATGTCCATTTGTTGTATAAGAACTACCTTTTATTTTGGAAATTACCGAATCATTGCCGCAAACCCGCGAAAGAAACCCGCTTATCTTTTACTTGGTGTAAGAAAAGGAAAACCATCTAAGTAGCAGGTGAGAGGCTTTTCTCGTAGCTAAAAATCGGA
This sequence comes from Aelia acuminata, assembly GCA_911387785.2. Lineage (NCBI taxonomy): Eukaryota > Metazoa > Arthropoda > Insecta > Hemiptera > Pentatomidae > Aelia > Aelia acuminata. The sequence continues at coordinate 126,423,005 of OU426979.1, read as the reverse complement.
TATTGAAGCTCTAAGGTAATAGGATATGCAGGGTAGGGGGTTTGGTCCTCACAATAGGGATGTACTAACTGTCGTTCTTAACGAAGCTGGTCACAGTGATACCCTTCTTTTTCACAGTGATACATATTTCTTACTTGTTTATTTTGGGGTTTCCTATTTTAATCAAATTATAGAAATAATTTTTGCTTTAGTCATATTTTAAATTGATTTTAAGCTATACAAAGATTGTTAAAAAATGAAATAAATTAATCTGTTATTTTATTAAAATTAAAATGTTATACCTTGAGTTCATGAATTATATAGTACAGTTGTTTTTTTGTTTTTTTTTTAGATGTATAGGCTATGAAAAATAGTCGTAATTGATGAAATTGTAAAAAGGATTAGGTTTATTCTCCAATGGTACCTGATTGAGCAAAAATCGGAATAAGTCTAATAAGTTTTCTAAATGTTAATTAGAGTACGAAGTACAGATAAAGTGTGAAATCTGGAAATAAAAGTAGGCCGAATATAAAACATTAAACGTTTTGTGGATATTGTAACGTTAAATCGTTAAATAAAAAAAACAAAAAGATATGGTTTAAAATGCCAGACCTTTTGTTGGAACGAACTAGCGGTTGGAGCGAACCGTCAGTGCACGTGTTTGGGACTAGATTGTTCGAGTTCATTCCCCGCAGGCCTGGAAGGCTCTAGAAGGTTCCTTTCACGACAATATGTAAGGAGCATGTGACTGGACAAGTTAATCTTTGTCTTAACTGTGAAGCTCAAGCCATATGATTTGTGATACAAAGTGATAATTTTTGTTACCTGCTTAATATTTGTATTTTATAATTCGTGTGGCATTGACCTATTGTTATATTTTCGTTGAATAAATATTGTTGACCCACAGAAGTTTTACAATATTTATCTTTTACACAAATAAATATCTAATATGTAATAAGATTCCACAAAAAAAAATCCGGAGCCAACTTTCTAAGGATCTTATTTCTTGCCTTTCTATACATTTCAATTTCTAGTAAATCTTGAACCCTAAGCAATTCATCATTAATCGATCGACCCTATCATAACTGATAGAATTTAAAAAAAAAATTTTTTTTTAACAAAATATAAAGAAGTCGAGGATGAGCCAGTTGGATCTGACAATTCTCCTTGAGTAAAAATGTATCAGAGAAAAATATTTTAACTGGCATTTTGAAAGATCTATGAAGGTTCTATAATTTTTTGTATATATATTCATGAATGTATGAAATGTGTATGTATTTAAAATGAATTTGTTAGTTATTTCTTTTTTTTTTTTTTTTTTTTTTTTAGGTAAGACGCATACTTACTATCACCGGTCCTTATCTCAGTTTGGTGAGCTAGTTTGTTTATATTATTTTTTAATTTATTACATAGGCGTCTGCCTTTTTTCATTGTCTTGGGAATGGAAGTGTAATTTCTTTATTTTTAAATAATATTTTACGATCCCATTCACCTCCTATTTTTAAAACTTTAATCATTCATTAATTCCTATTATTACCAATAGCAAAAACATTTTTAATCATGAATTTTTCTAATAAAGTTGTATTTAATTATCACAATTCGAAAATAATTATTTTAATGATACCCTTTTAATCACTGGTTAACATAACTCATGGTTTTGATGCCTTAGGAGGAAATAAAACAAAAATTAAACTCATGACTTTCTTCCCTGAAATACTTTAACTGTACTAAACCTTTTGAGAATATTTCCCTCGATACACCTTAGTTCATTAATTAAATTAAATTAAATTAGAACCTATCCTATGTTAATTATACAGTTAATTATCATAGTTAAGGAATCTCGACTAATTATTTCATTTCACGCTCGGTTCCCTCCCGTATTAATTACTGCCGTAACTTGAAGACAAGAGGGTAACTGGATCGGGTGGTACGTAACTTTGATCGATTTCGAGTTATTTGGCCGACATATAAATATATATATATATATAATTACTTAGTGAAATAAGTTCCCGACCAGGGGAGAGCAGAACCCGAGGTCAACGGCAACTTCTTAGCTGAAATAATGAGAGTGAGCTCTGGAGAATGGACAAAGTCCAGATTAGCTAACTTTGAACAAACGAAGTCCGGAACTGATTCTGAAGCAAAGGTCCCTCTATAACTAATAGCTATAGCAAACTTTGGAAAGTCAATCTGATAGGGAGTAATGGGCATACACTGCCCAGGCAGCCACTGATATTGTTAAATAAGGGGGACCAAGGAATTTCTTTTATTTTATGGAAAAGACAAATATAAGCCAAAGAAGTTATAATTACTAAATAATTACAATTTCTAAAGTTATGCAAGTGCATATGATTCGAAATACGTCACAGAAAAAAAATTAACATACTTGTGTGTTATAAGGTAAACCCAGGGTTTCCAAAAACTGAATCGATAATCGATTACTGAACAGGTTTCATAACGGTACAGTGTGTTTGTCCTAATAGAAATTAGACCTTATTCTACAGGTGTCAAAGTAATCACAGCAGGTCTTTTCTGAATAAAACATTTTTTAAATATTTTAAGGTAGTATAGCAATTGAAGAGATTACTTATTAACTGTCAATGGTTCGAAATGTTTTTTTGATTTAAGGTTATTTTCTATATCGTACATTAAAAAATAAAAAATAAAATGTTTATTCGTTTCTTATTTATCTTTTTTAACCCATATTCGTTTTTTACTTTTACTTCCATTCTTGTATTAAGTGATACAATGTCTGATTTCGTACAGCATTTCGTTTGATTTAAAAAATCTAAATACTGGTTCTATCTTTCTATCTAGTACCATATGTAAGAGTTTTCGTCAATTCAGATGTCAATCTAAATTTATTAAATTGCTAAGTCAAATATGAGCCTTCTTGAATAATAATGCTAATTGTGAAGGAGCTATTGTCTTATTTACAGTTCAATGGCGGAAATTTTAGTTTATCTTCAGGGCTAAAAAGTGTTGATAAACAAACCATGTTAAAACGGGTTGTTTAAACGGGATAGCCGAGAGTGTTAGAGCGCGACCCGTTTTTAGAATTCTCCAGTCGAATGGTGGCGTTCGAATCCGAGTGAGTGAATTGATTTTTATTTCGTCTCATGAATTTCGTCGATGAATTTTGACTAATTATTATCACCTGACCTTATATTTATGCACTACTCAAGTTTATCTCTACTTTCAGTAACTAATGATGAAATTGGAGCTCATTGGCTGAGCTTTTTTTCGGTGTGATTGTTTTACAAGAAATAATAAAATTTATTGACTACAATAAATTTATCCTATCAGAAGCAATAAAAATATATTCGTATGTCTATTTTGTGGGAAATAATAAAATTTATTGAGAATAATAAATTTACATTATTAGAAGCAATATAAAACAAACTATCTCCTTTGAATAGAACTACTACAGTGCTATCAATCCTGCTGATAACATTTATACCCCTAGTGTATATGTAGATGTGAAAGAGTATTTTAGTGGTCGTGAGAAATAAATTGCCGTGCGTCCAATGGGACAGATAAATTGCATCGTGTTTAAATCGTTTTCCTTTTGTTTCCGTTGTTGGAATCGCTTGTAGTAGTAGCATCTCTAATAAAATGTTTTTCGTGTTGTGACTCGTACCGCATCCAATTATAAGTCCGAGAAATTGATAATTGTGAACATCTATTAATTCATACATTGAAATCTTATAATAATATTTATATAATTTTAAACCAAAAATATATGTTGCTCGTAAATTCCGACTACTGGTCTCAGATCCAAATATATTTTGTAGTTTTATCTTTGTGTATGTAAAATGAAAAAAAAAAAAAAAACGAAATCAATGGAAGGTACTGCAGCATGAGAAATCCTAACGTTGAACATACCGCTTTCATCTGTTAGCTAAGGTAATGGTAAAAATGAATACAATATGCTCATTTGACTTATTGAGTATAAAGAACCAAAGCCCAAAACTTATCGAGTTGGTAGAATTATTCTAATTATTTAAAAATTACATTACTTTTAGATATGTTAAATTTTTTTTTCATTATTTTAAAAGTAAAATTGATTCCTTTAACAAATTAAACGGCACTAAAATCTTGCCTAGGATTCTGTTCGTGTTTGGTTTTAATTTCGTCACGGCTTATGAAATTAACATTGATTATTTGTTCTATTTTCGTACTTATTTATTAAAACATGAAGTATAGGTGAAATATTTGCATAATTGAATTGTTGTTATAAAAGTGAACCGTCCCCTTAAGTATTTGTTAATCTTCTTGTCGATTTTGTAATTAATTTATTAAGTATCTATAATATTTTCTTAAGTATACTTAGAAACGAAAATATTTGTAGTTTAGCTTAACAATGCATTCTCCTCTTACTTATTACTGATCATACAGGTATTTTCTTATATAATCAGTTTGTTAGCTGTGATATCATTCAGCTGCAAAACAGAATTTTTGCGTATTATTTGTAAAAAAAAATTGAACTATCAACTGTATCGTAATAGGAATACATGGTACTACACCCTGGGAATGGTACTATACGCTTGGATATAGAAGCATGTTGTAATTAATACCATAATCCGCCTAAATTAAAATTTAATTAGATAGACTTCCATTTTTATGAAAGATTCAAGAAAAAAAATATTAATGTATCAAAAAACGTTTTTTATCGTTTTTTCTTACATTTAGTTTTATTCATTAACTCTTAAATATATATATATATATATATATATATATATATATATATATATATATATATATATATATATATATATAGATATGTATGCAAATATGTTTGTGGACATACACACACCCCCCTCTCACGCTCTCTCTCACTCTCTCTCTCTCTCTCTCTCTCTCCCTCTCTCTCTCTCTCTCTTTTGTATTACTACCAAATTATATTTTTGGCATTCGGATAAGAAAAAGATCACATATCAAAGTTTGGTTCTGAGTGGTGGATAGTAAGTATAACGTGGTCTCATTGCCAACTCGCTATATTTAAAGGGGCAGAATAGAACATTTTCAGTTTTTCATATCGCATAAGAGGTAACCTTGGAAATTAGCCAAGATTTTCCAACGGCGGACCTTTTCAAGGCTTGGTCGCCTACCAAGTTTCACTACTAACTTATGAGAGGTCACGGCCAAAAGTATCATAGCAAACTTTTTCATCTAAGAAAATAGCGTTCCTGTTTATAAGGTATTATAATTATGATTATCACTTTGAGCATAATTATTTTATAAAATTTGATCAGCTAGATCAGTTTTCAATTTTAAACATAAAACGTGAATATATATGTTTTTTCTTTTATTATTTATATTCATATACAATAAAAATGACCTTGTCGATTTTGCCTTAATACATGGTGAAAAGAAACATAGATATATATATAGATAGGTAGATTCGGTTTATGCTTTAAATTTAAAATAAAATTATTCAAACTCTTGTAAATAAAAGTATCATATAAATTTTAAGAAATCTAAAACTGAAATGTTGAAACTGTCGCTCAATTTTTTATATTATTACTGTTTCCGTGATATCCTCAGCTACGTCACACATAAGTTAATTTATCGAACATATTTTTTAAATATATCAAGTAAGACTGCAGTTGTCTACTAATCACTGTGTGATTTGGAACGAAACAAGGATATTAAAATATCCGTCAAAGCATTTTTGAAAAAAAAAAAAAAAATAGCTTATATTGGAAATTTTCCTTGATGAAGGTTATTAAATAAAAAACAATACATTGTATACCGAGGAAGATATAAGTGAATTCAAAACTCGATAAAATATATATGGTGGGAACACATAATTAGTGGCATGAAAGAAATAAAAATAAAAAAGAAGCAAGAAAAAACAAAATAAACTTCTTTCATTGAAAAGTGAATAAAACGAGGAAACGTGGCAATTCATGGAAAAATAATTGAATACCTATCGCGTATTCTTTTTTATCTTGTGCGCTTGCCAATTTGGTTCGATGTTATGTAGTGATAAAAAAACTAGGGTTCTTTCATTATTTTTTAACTAACGGTTCAAGGACCCATCTTACTTTATCAAATATTTCACATTCATATTATTGTATTACTCAATATTCATATACTGTGCTGTTAAATAGTCATTCGTACATTAAAAAAAAAAAAATTTCCTCTGCAATAATTCACTCAACTAAGCAATTCAAACTGTTAACAGAATATGATGATACTTTAATATATATATATATATATATATATATATATATATATATATATATATATATATATATATATATATATATATATATATATATAAATGAACATCATAAATATTATTATTATATATGACTTAACGACACTATAGATCCCTTTTCTGGCAGTGGATTTTGATGAAGTTTCAAATGAAAGAAATTTTCTCAGAGACTTGACGATCCTTTATTTCGACTGTTAAACAATTTACTGAAAAAATGGGTTTTACCCATGTGTTAAAATTTTTAGATGGGAAACTCGACGGGTCTTGTTGGGGGGGTGGGGTGGATTCGTTGTATTGGTTTTTGGAAGTCCTGGTAATGTACCACAGGAACTGTACCAATTCTAAGCTCCTAAAAACAATTTTTTTCAAGGTTTTTACGGTATGCAAATGTTTAGAAACAGAGATAAATTATCTTCGATTAATCTAAATACTAATTGTCTAACTCTTACTATGCACAGTGGTGTGTTGCTTAAAGAAGTTAAGATTAGTTTTGTTATAACAAAAAATATAAAATAAGTAGTAATATAAATTAATGTTTTATTTTTATTTGTTCATAAAAGCCTTCATTTGATATTTGTAAATTTCATTAGTAGTAAATTCATTTTAAATTTTATTCATTGCAGTTTTATTATAATTTCAAGACATATTGTATAAGACCTTGCTGTTTCGCGAAAAAGAGTTTGGCAATTAGTATTACATACTAATTTATTAAATAATTAATTAATACTAAATAATTACAGTTAATCGTTAATCGGTTTATCAATTATAGTTTGTCGAGTTAACTATTACTTCAATGTCATTAGTGAGTATGTGCATTCCTTAATTAGCTAATTATATAGACCTAAACAATTCTGTACACAGTGAGACGTAGGTACCTTTGACAGGTACAGTAACCAGTAACCACATACTAATAGATTGAAGGCAATAGATTTCAATTTCCTATCTATTTAACAAACCTACTAAATGACAACCAAACGCACACATTCACAGCATTTCTGAAATATTTAATTACTTCAAGCTAAGAAAGTCATTTTAGCAGATACTTACCTACATAAAATTTGAATTTATTTTACTTTTTTTTTATTATATGTATATATTTATTTATTTTTTTTTTTGCTCTGTTTTCATTTTATTTGTTTATTTACTATATCCGTCAATCACTCGTAACATTTAAAAACTGATAAGGTTTTCAGTTTTTATTAGAAATAAATAAAAAATTACCAATATGGGACATTCTTTTACAAACCGAACAGATTTGGACAAAAATTGACCGACACATTTTAGATTTAACTGAAACTTTTTTTACGGGTTCTAAATCGAAAAAAAAGAGATACGTGTAAGAGGGTTTTTTTTTTATTTTCGATATTTTGAAAAATAAACAAGATCGAAAATTCGTGAATTTGATGATTTATCGGTAATAGCCTATTTTTCAAAAATTCATAACTCCGGTTCTGTTTAAGCTAAAAAATCTAATTTTTTTTTATTTTGAAGGTAAAAAGACAAGCTTTAAGAAAAAAATACTTTCAAAAGAGATTGTCGAAAAATTCAAATTGTTATTAACAATTTCAATGTTTAAATCGGTTTTTAACAGTGGCCCCACCCATGAATCAACTTTTTACTATTTTTATCGTATTCTGCGTCAAATTTTCTATCGAAAACGATTTTATAAACGATGGAGAAGTTATTTTTACTGTAAGAAAAAAATTAATTAATTTAGCGCGGTACGTCACATCGACAAGTGGGTCACATTTTACGGCTCATATTCTTGTTTTACACCGTTTATCTCTTAAATACAAATAATTGTTTCATTGTTTTAATTAAAAAACATATTTTAGTAGCCTAGAAGATGGGAAAAAATAGAAAAAATACATAAATAAAAAACATTGTTGAAAATGAAATTTTTTTATTAAGATTTCGATAATGCATTAGTTAATAAGAACAATATTTGGAATATAAAAATAAATACAATATTTAAAAATAAGACAATGTTTACATTTTCTGTTTAAAATTTTTTACAATATCCTTTTTTTTCGCAAGATGAAAACCGTTTTGCTTCCAATTGCTGTAAAGAAATCGGATTAATACAATGATATTTTAAAGTTCCTTTTATTGTTAAAGCTTTTTGGAAACGTTCGGACAATTGTTTTTTTTCTCATTTGTATTCTTATGCTAAATCAATTAATTTTTTACCGGAGTTATGAATTTTTGAAAAATAGGCTATTAACGATAAATCATCAAACTGTCCGAACGTTTCCAAAAAGCTTTAACAATAAAAGAAACTTTAAAATATCATTGTATTAATCCGATTTCTTTACAGCAATTGGATGCAAAACGGTTTTCATCTTGCGAAAAAAAGGATATTGTAAAAAATTTTAAACAGAAAATGTAAACATTGTCTTATTTTTAAATATTGTATTTATTTTTATATTCCAAATATTGTTCTTATTAACTAATGCATTATCGAAATCTTAATAAAAAAATTTCATTTTCAACAATGTTTTTTATTTATGTATTTTTTCTATTTTTTCCCATCTTCTAGGCTACTAAAATATGTTTTTTAATTAAAACAATGAAACAATTATTTGTATTTAAGAGATAAACGGTGTAAAACAAGAATATGAGCCGTAAAATGTGACCCACTTGTCGATGTGACGTACCGCGCTAAATTAATTAATTTTTTTCTTACAGTAAAAATAACTTCTCCATCGTTTTTAAAATCGTTTTCGATAGAAAATTTGACGCAGAATACGATAAAAATAGTAAAAAGTTGATTCATGGGTGGGGCCACTGTTAAAAACCGATTTAAACATTGAAATTGTTAATAACAATTTGAATTTTTCGACAATCTCTTTTGAAAGTATTTTTTTCTTAAAGCTTGTCTTTTTACCTTCAAAATAAAAAAAAATTAGATTTTTTAGCTTAAACAGAACCGGAGTTATGAATTTTTGAAAAATAGGCTATTACCGATAAATCATCAAATTCACGAATTTTCGATCTTGTTTATTTTTCAAAATATCGAAAATAAAAAAAAAAACCCTCTTACACGTATCTCTTTTTTTTTCGATTTAGAACCCGTAAAAAAAGTTTCAGTTAAATCTAAAATGTGTCGGTCAATTTTTGTCCGTTTTGAGTTGGTTTTAATAAGTAAAAATTATAATAAAGTCTTTGCGAACATCAAAATATGTTATTTTAATTTGACTTTATGACAAAAATCTGAATACTTCCTTGTCTGTAATTTTCATCGTTGTTTGGCTCTTATAAAACTTCATTTAGTTTCCATGGAAATAAATAATTTCCGATAATGTAGGTGTACGAATTTTCCTTTTTTCGCCTCTACATGTTTATGAAATTATTTTCTTCTGTACTTAGAGATTTCTAAGTAGAAGGCCTAAATCTAGACTGTTGACTACTTCATTAAAAACAAATCAAAGGAATAAGAAGAAATTTCCCCTTCACTATATAACAACTATCAGAACATGGAAAATGTCTATGAAGCATATTTGATATTAAAGAATATTTGATTTAATCAAAAATGAAGTATTTAATCAAAATAGTTAAAGCCGTTTTTGAAAAAATCGTAAAAAAAAGAATAACCTTTCCAGTTAATTAATTTGTATGTGACCTCCCAGGAATATAACTACTTCAAATGTTCCGTACGACTTACAGTTTTCGTGTTTTCCAGTTCTGATTTATTGTCCCGCATTTTGAGTCCAGAATTGAGTTTGACTCCAGCAGAACGAGAGTGATTGGAACGTCCTTTCTATATGATCCTGAGACTGTGGTATCTCCGTTTCAATTCTTTCATTTTGTGGAGTAAATCTCAATGACGGAGAAGAATAATATGCCATTCCTAGTATGGAGGAAAGAAGGATGGTAAAGAAGAGAGAGAATAAAAGCAGCAGAATGTCCTCGTAAATCAATCTTCCATCCATGTGGAACCCTTAAGTCCAACACATTGTTTCTTTATTTTATTTTATTATTATAGTTTCATCATTTAAATATTTCGTTATTAAACGACCTAATCCTTCACCATCATCCCCTTGGAATAGACAATACTACATTAAATAACAGACTAATTACGATACTAAATTTACAGAAGGGCCATTCCACGTCAAATCAACACAAAAATAAATCATTTTGAATCTTACCATCTCAGATTTTCAATAAATTTGGTATATGTGTACTACTTGCATCTGCTAAAACAATTGTGAAATATTACTGAGGTATGTCTACTTCAGTATTAATTTTTGAATTATTGGTCTCTAAAGCCCTATAAAATAGGCCCAGAAACAGAAAAAAACATGAGTAAAAATAGCTGTAGATGTTTTCCAAATTTGACTAGGACTATGAGATTGGTGCCGTTTAACAGCGCATTCCATGCCATTTCATATGATATACAACAATGCATAGGTTGGTACGAAAGAAATTTTCTTAAAACTAAATGTAAAATTGTATTTTAATTATATAATATTTATATTTTTTTATAAAATAGGTAGTTTTATATCTATTCATACAACGTAATATAAAAGTGGGATGAAAATTTCTTCATTACTAAAAATATTTATAACTCGTGATAAATTTCCAGAAATCTAGTATTTTATGATTAAATTGCTGTATGTACTGTAGATATTTTCCAAATTTGACTTGGACTTTGAGATTGGTGTCTTTTGACATGCCATTTCATATGATATAGGTTGGTTCTAAAGAAATTTTTTTAAAACCTAGTTTAAAATTTTAATTTCAATTTTCTCGAAGAGGGGATCTTTTGAAATTTTTATATTTTTGTATATCATGCACATGGAATGACCCAAAACCATTTCCAATATAGTAATTAAACGAGCAGAAGCGTAGTATTTTATTCGTGTTTTTACCATCTTAATTTATGAAAATTACTGCTTATACAGTCCAATAAATTTTCAAAAGAGAGAATTTTCCATTTCATCTAATATTGGAGCTGTGGAAGAAGGGGTAAGATAACTAGGTGAAGCTTTTGTAATTTTTCCTGGCCCCCGAAACTACATAATAAAAACTATCATTAAATAAACTTTACAAAAATATTTTTTTTTTTTAAATGAAATGCAGGATGAACCATTGGAAAAGATTCCTGAATTTAAAGAATAACCTTAGGCAAACTAATCTCTTCCTCTTTAAGGTGAAAGATAAAATCAATTAAATTTTTTTCTTTTTAAATGCAGAAGTCGAAATTTACAGCGCATTTTCTTCCTGGTCCCATTTTTAACATTCTGAATAAGCCTACTTGAGTCTCCTTAAAAAATTATATGGGATAAGATAACAAATAATAAGAATTAGACGTCATCTCTCCCCCTCGCATCATTTTTAACAAATTAAAATTTATTAGTAACCAAAACTATTTAAAGAAATGAGTCTGTATGATTTTTTATATATGGCGTCGGACTTTCCAAATATTGTATTTATATTTAGAGATGAGAGATGGTCAACTGTTCTTCAATTACGATAGGTTAAATGATGGCCAGGATTTTCAGTTACAATGATATTTATTATGGTAAGCCAACGTTTCGATCCAACTTGTGGATCTTCATCAGGGCTAAAAGAAAACAAATATATGAGCATCTATGCTAAAGGGTGACAATAAATGGATACATTACAGAACTGAAAATAATATAAAAGATGGTGTATACATAAATATTAAAACAAGAGGCTGGCTAACAAGATAAAATAGAATCTGACATTTACCTACTGAGTCCAGGTGGATACTAAGACTAAAGGTAAAAATAAGGTGAGAGGTAGTGGTAGGGGGTTAGTTTGCCGACTTCAAAGGTTTATGGCGGGGAAATCCAACGCTTTTAAAGTGAAGGCACATGACAACTGAGTGAACAAAAATATTTAAAACTAACAAAATATATGGTACTGTATACAAATAGTTGTGTCTGGACTGAATAATAACATAAAAATGAGATAATACATAATGTAACAATGCATACAAATATGGAAAATAGACAGAAAGAAGCATACAATACAAAAAATAATAATAGTACAAGAGGTACAGAGATAATTGCAGGACCTATGAAATCAAAACTAGGATTTGAGGATGCGGAAGATGTTAGAATAAGTGGATGAAATTATCTCTTTATCTGTTTTGTGATTTACCGGGTTATTTGTTTCTAGATGGATGAAAATGGATTCTGAGAGAAGACGGCATGTTCTGCTAATTTAGATGTAGACGAATTACGCGTGGAAATACTGTATTTATGTTGATAAATACGTTTTTTTAAATAATTTTTGGTTTCACCTATATAGCAACTGTTGCAATTAAGCGTGGAGCACTGGATACGATAAACTACATTACACTTGTCTAGGAGAGGTACAGGGTCTTTGAGTTTTGTATAAAGATTTTTTAATTTATTGTTATTTTTTGTTTTGTTATTTTTTGGGTGTCATGCTCTTAGTATTAGCATATTAGCAACTGTATCTAACCACGACAAACGTCTTCACTCAGAATCCATTTTCATCCATCTAGAAACAAATAACCCGGTAAATCAGATACAAAACAGATAAAGAGATAATTTCATCCACTTATTCTAACATCTTCCGCATCCTCAAATCCTAGTTTTGATTTCATAGGTACCTGCAATTATCTCTGTACCTCTTGTACTATTATTATTTTTTGGATTGTATGCTTCTTTCTGTCTATTTTCCATATTTGTATGCATTGTTACATTATGTATTATCTCATTTTTATGTTATTATTCAGTCCATACACAACTATTTGTATACAGTACCATATATTTTGTTAGTTTTAAATATTTTTGTTCACTCAGTTGTCATGTGCCTTCACTTCAAAAGCGTTGGATTTCCCCGCCATAAACCTTTGAAGTCGGCAAACTAACCCCCTACCACTACCTCTCACCTTATTTTTACCTTTAGTCTTAGTATCCACCTGGACTCAGTAGGTAAATATCAGATTCTATTTTATCTTGTTAACCAGCCTCTTATTTTAATATTTATGTATACACCATCTTTTATATTATTTTCAGTTCTGTATTGTATCCATTTATTGTCACCCTTTAGCATAGATGCTCATATGTTTGTTTTCTTTTAGCCCTGATGAAGATCCACAAGTTGGATCGAAACGTTGGCTTACCATAATAAATATTATTGTAACTGAAAATCCTGACCATCATTTAACCTATCGTATATATATTTATTTATAAAAAGTAAAAAAAAACCTTAGACTACTGATTCCTTGCGTTTTGGGAATCTGAAATATTTCAGGGTGTTTTGTAGGAATGAAATAGCTAGCTCTACTTTTGATCACAAATAAAATAAACATAAACATAAACTTGTTTATACTTGTAATTTTCAATCACTATCTGTGATCGATAGTAAAGAATACTGAATTCTATGTCTTACTCCACCTGCCTGTACTGTATAAAACTTTATAACTTTATTGTATAGTATTTTTTAAAGAAGGAGTCTCTTCCGTATTTAAAAGTTTCCCAACGTTTCGAGCTATTGGCTCCTCCTCTGGGGTTATCTTATCCTATGTAACTTCTTTTTCCACGTTAGCCATATGTCATCTTATATATTTTTTAAAACAGTATATAAATACTTATGTCTATCCTTATTTCTTATTACATTTTATGGCATATTACACATTTTCTAGTCTTTTTAATTCACTGACAGTGAATTAAAAAGACTAGAAAATGTGTAATATACCATAAAATGTAATAAGAAATAAGGATAGACATAAGTAAGATGACATATGGCTAACGTGGAGAAAGAAGTTACATAGGATAAGATAACCCCAGAGGATGAGCCAATAGCTCGAAACGTTGGGAAACAAATAAACTTTTAAATACGGAAGAGACTCCTTCTTTAAAAAATCCTATATATTGAAGAACTCTTCCTCACTAAGTGAAGAAAAAAAAAACCTAGCAGTTTATAACTTTGTAAATAGAGTTGTGTACTGTACTGTTAATAAATAATATTTATTTAACTTTTCTAAGTTTTTTTTTCTTTTCGATACTTCTTAATTTTGTAATACTCTATCCAGTTTATCGATTGCACCAACGTTTTTAAGTTTGCAAAAAATTGTGTCAATTCAAAAGGTCACATTTTATTTTTATTCATATCGTAGGGAATAGAGCAATATTCTTTAGGTATACATAATAGACAAATTTTCGGTTTTGTTTGGAAGTTTTCTTTTTTTTATCAATTTTTTATGGCATTTTTTTTTTGGCATTTGAGAAGTTACTCTTCAAAATTATTCCTCCATAATTAAGTTTGTTGTCTTGTTATAAAGACCATATGGAAGATATGGTACATCGAAAAAATAAAAACTTTTTTGAAATACTATCCGCATACAAATTATATTTTATAATATTTATTATAATAAATTAGAAATACGAAACTCATTCACCTGAGTGATAACTTGTTTAGTTGGATTGGATACCGAATGTAACATTCTGTTCGATTTTTTCTCCCAACTTGCTGTGAGCAGGACCAGCCCCTTACCAATCCGACCCGACACTTTTTACCGAGGAGATAATATTTCTTTCCTCCCCCACCCTCTTCCTTTTTTAGTCGTTAGCCATTTATCAAAGGGTTTTCATTGAGTTTTTCCGACTCGGCTCAAGGCCGCCTTAGAAGAAGTACTCCTCGGGGGACTGGTCCCATTGGAGTGAGATAGATATCTTTACTTGGCAATTTAGGCTCCTAACATAATAAGCTCCTCCTGTTACCTTTTAGTGGTTTACACCATGAAACTTTTTATCCGAGCCCAAAGATAGGAGTTTTTTTTTTCTGTTCATACAAAAAAAAGTAAAGTTTGTTAAGTCTAAGTTCTCATATTTGAGAAAAATGTGATTGAAAATGTTGAACTTTTGTAAAACCAAATTTTAAAATTATATTTATCACATTTAGCGCTCAACAATGAGCTGATTTTTTAATTTAGTAATCAAAGTGTTAAAAGTCTGCCGATTTGAACGCAGTAAAATTAATTTTCTTTTTTTGGACTTTACGCTGCGAGCACAGATTAATGAATTTCGGACCCGGCAATTCTTCCTGCTTAAAACAATTCTAGAATAGCATCTTTCTTCCTTCAAGAACATCTAAAAATCGGTTCGAAAAATGGAAAATTAAAATAAATACAACCAAATCTGCCCATGCCAAACTTTCATTGCGAAAATTTACTCGCACCCCTGTGACATTCAAAAACAACCCAGTTCCTTTAAAAAAGTTACGTACGATACTATCGGCTGTACTGACAAATTTGGAATATATACATCACATTGAAAAAAAAAGAACTGACCAGTTGATAAAATTAGTTTACATCTCATGGACTGGATCTTCACTCAATTTAAGAAACTAGCGACTAATCCACACCACTATTCTAAGACCTATTTGAAGAGAAAAACCCATAATTTCTCAATCAATAGTGTGTATGCACGACAAAAATGGAAAAAATCTGGTGCGTGCGCGCAACACACAACTTTCACTTACCAACTTAGATTAGAAATTAATGCGTTGTGTTAATGCCACTTCTCACACAGTAACACATTTTTCCACATTCATTTCTTTTTTTTGTTTTAATTTGCTCTATAACAAACACCAATTTCTTTTATTATTAAATAAAAGTTTTTACTTGAGATAATTCGGGAATGCAAGCATAATACTGCAAGTCGACTGATATTAATAATTTTCGATGTACTTGTTGAAAATTTCATTTAGTTACCATGAAATCAATAATTTTCATTAAATGAACAGAACGGCTTTAATTATGTGAACAATGATCTGCCATTAAAGGCGTACTACGCATGCGTGGGCTTAAAGTGTTTTATGAGTTGACTTAATATTTTTCTCCTCTATGTAGCCATTTTTTTATTTTTAGGCGTAATGAGAGACAGTCAATTTCTCCATATAAACAAAAACAAACAAACAAAAAATGCCCCTACCCCATTTAAGCCCCCTCAGAACATTTTAATAATGATAAAGCTTACCTGATAATAAAGAACACCTAATTTTCATTAAACATGACGAATTTGATAAAAATCGTTAAAGCCGTTTTTGACATAATCGATAAAAGGTTAAAAATTGCCAAAAAAAAAGTTATAAAATAAAGTGCCCCCTCCGTTTGACCAATTTTGAAGAAATGCTGGCTATCACATCTTTGGCATATACATACATCAAATACCCAGTTTGATCAAAATCGTTAAAGCCGTTTTTGAGTAAATAAAAAAAACACGTGAAAGTAATACAAAATTTATTAAGTAAAGTCCCCCCTCCGGTGCATCAATTTTGATAAAATTTTTAGTCATATCTCGGGCATATTACTATATCAAATACTCAGTTTAATCAAAATCGTTAGAGCCGTTTTTGAGAAAATCGAAAAAAAACGTAAAAAGTTATTAAATAAAGTACCCCCTCCCTTTGAGCAATTTTGATAAAATTTTGCTGTCACATCGCGGGCACATACATACACTAAATACCCAATTTCAGTTTTGTACGGCCTATAGTTTTTGAGCTAGTCAGTTCACACACACACACACACACACACAGAGACTTTTCGCGGGACTTGGTTATTTGGACTCAGGGGACCCCAAAACGTGTATTTCCGTTAAAAACCGGAAATAGAAATTTTTCACGATCGCAATACTTCCACTTACTATATATTTCATACATAGGTAAGTGAAAGTAAAAAACACACACACAAAAAAAAGAAACGTCATCAAGTGATATAAGCGATCTCAGTATGTGGGTAGAGATATTTTTTTCTTTATTTCATTCATTAAAAAGAAATAGGAAGGGATGTCGTTCAAGATATGTTAAGTTTAGGCCTAAGTTTGAATTTCGCTCCTTAATATGTGGCAAAATTTTTAAAGGATTTCAAAAATGTTTAGGATAAAGAGGCATTTTACTACTCTAAGATCATGAAGCTGACATCGTGAGGAAATGATTTATATATCTTTATTTATTTCAGCTGGGCTAATTAATGCCATACCTGGATCTGTATAATAATTTCTACAAGGTTAACAATGGATTTGGTGAGCGAATGGTCTCAGGCAGGAGAGACCCTTAACCGAATATACTTATAATTCACCAATAAGAAATAAAAATAAAAATAAAATTCAATAAATCATACTATGTACGAATAAATTGTTAATTAAATAGACGAAAAACGATAAAGTAAATATACAAGTGCTAAAAACGAATGTCTTATAAAATTCTTGTTTTTAGCCTACGCCTACGGGACGTTGTTGGTTCCCTTAGGTTGAAGGCAACAGTTATCTTATCAGACGGCTGAAACTTTTAGTTGGGCGTGAAACTTTCTGAACTGATTTTTTATAAATTAATTTATGATTCAACCTGAAGTTCTCGGTGGAGTTGTCAATTTTTTATAAACCATGGGACATGTACTGCGATTCTTGTTTTGAAATGTTTGCAGTTTTTTCTGTTTTGAACATGATGCAGCCAACCATACATGCATAGTAAACGTAGAATGGTTTTGTACCAAAATATTGTAATTTGTGGCTTAAATTCCGGTTTCCTGTTTTTTATAGGGTTAAGCATTGCCAGTCTTGCAATTCGCTGGGTAAGCTTCTTATTGATGTGATGGATCCATGTGAGGCGTCGGTTGGCGTACTACTGCCTGACTATGAAGGAAAGAAACAGCTTTTCATAAAGTCAGTTCTTAGAAAGACTATTTTTATTAGAACTTCCAGGTTTTAATAAAATTATTAATAAAACAAGAGTTTAATTCAATACCTCTGCTCATACCCGAATCATTATTTCTCAGGCGGAAAAAAATATTACTCCCTAAAATTTAACTTTTACTAAGAATTCATAATCATATACATTTTTCGAAGTGAAAATATTAAAAATAAATTTCTTTGTGAGCAAATACAACTAGCTATCATATTTTTTTAGCAATACACTACACAAATTCAACTGATAAAGGGGTACGTTTTTTATTTTAATTTTTAATCATATTCTCTACTTCTTCTAATGGTGGTACAATTTATTAAACTACACACTTATCAGTATTAAAAAATGCAGAGATAGCAATGAATTTAATAAATACCTAGAATTGATTATAAGATTAGGATGGTTGATTATCAGGAATTTCAGTCAAAACCTTTTATTTGGAGAGCCTGCGTTTCGATTAAAAGGGCTGAATTTAGCCCTGACGAAGTTCTACATGTTTGAATCCAAACGAAGGCACTCCAACTTTTGACTAAAAATCCTGATTATCATTCAACCTAATTTTACAGAAAACAGTTGACCATTGCGCACCTTTAGAAATGATTATAGGTTGTAACATGGGCGTACCCAGCGGGGGGCAAGGGGGGGGGTCAGCTGCCCCCCCCCTGGAAGGCTGGAAGCAATAATTTTTTAGGCTTTTAAGACTGGAAGCAATAATATAATACATGTTTTTCAAGCAAATAATTGTCTTACTTGTTAAAGCACTACTATAATTATACATAATTTTGGTTTCATTCACCTTTTCCGCGGTAAGGTGTTACAACCTGAACGACCATAGCTTGCTCCTGGGTACGCCCTTGGGTTGTATCAAAAGACAATGAAAGAGGCCTTTTTCTGCGTCAGCACAATCTGTGTTATTTCCAATCATGCGAATATTTGATGAAATCCAAAGCTCTAACGTCTACGTTTGAAATAGCAACTCGCCGATTGTTATGTTTGCTGAATTCATAAACTAATAATTCAGTAACTTTTTTTTTGCAAAGTAGAATATGCAAGTGCAAATATGATTTCAACATCTAAATTGAGTTTTAAAAAGGCCTGATACGAGAGCCAAGTGCTTAACTTCATTAGTAAATTGGATCATTTCGTGATGAATTCATGAGAGGTGGAATTTTTTCTTACTAATGGAATTGGGCTATCATCTCCATTTGACCTAGTTCAAATATTGATCATTATTTTTTATTTGATGTTGATAATAAATTAATAATTAGAAATTTGTAATATAAAAGCATAATTTTGACGTTTCAGCTGATGAGATCATATAAATTTTCATGCTCGAGAATAAAAAATTTAAAAAAAAAGGAAAGAGTATACATTTGACAAATCAGATCCTGGATTCGCTGATATTTTCCGCTTAGTCGTCAAGATTTAAACAAAATATGGAGGTGAAGCTTATAAGGGGAAGCAGGTATTATGCAAATCTGTAATTTATTACCTCGACGGTGGTGCCGGCACAACATTCAGTGATGTCTTAATTCAGGAAAAACCTAAGAGGATTCATCTGTTCATTTATAATCCTGAAAAATTAACTTAATATCCTCTTGGCTCTCTAGGTTTTTAATCCATTCTTAACGAGTTTATGAAAGGATTTGAGTGATTAAACCTTCAGATGAAGAGAATCGCTGATGCTGATGTCACTTTTCAAAGACTACTCATGGTCAGGTATGGGCCAAAATCGAAATTTAAACGTAATTCTAAAACTCCGGATAATTCATGGACTTAATCTCGTTGATTGAGATAAAAGTATATATTTTTTAATTGTTTAAACGTTTAACAGTAAGACGTTATAATAATGATTATTTTGATGTTGGTATACGTGGGATGGATGAATTTTTGGAGATTCAAAAATATTTATTATTCAATTGAGCTTTTTTAAGTGACTATAATATTTTTTGACCGTGACAATAAATAATAGCTTGCTGGGAAAACACGAAAAAAAACGGTTTAATGATTATAATTTTATACAAATAATTAATTATGTGTAGGTGAATTTAAATGTATTTTAGATAGTAATGATTGGGAGGTGGGACTTTATTTATTTAATCTAATTACTGTCTATTTCTTCAATACGTGTATAATTAATTATTAATTAAGACTATTCTAAAAAGTTTATATTCATTTTAGTTGCAATATTGAATGAAAAGGGCTATAAGAAAAAATCAGCTTTGGTTGAACGTGTTATATAAAAATAAAATACAACTTAACTTCGGGAACCTTAAAAATCTTCTAAACAAGAAAAATTCACGAAAGATGATTTTAAATGAAACCTGTATTTCTATATATAAAAACAATGCAGTAATTTTTAATTAATTTTTGATAAGCTTTTCCTGCCCTATGCAAATCTATCTTGTAAAGATTAAATTATCTCACAAAGAAAAACAATCATTTTAAATAAATTAATTTGACGGTTTAAATAAATTGTATTATTTACATATTTAACAAATTATTGCTAAATGATAAATATAATGGGAAAAATAGCTGGTATCGTTTGTCCTTCAGAGGCCTCTAAAACAAAAGGGTGATTAAAGCTGATGTAATTTAATTATATTTTAAAAGCCTGTTGATTGACATTGACTGCTTTAACTGTCCAAGGTTTTTAAGTCTTAAAAACATCCCAATATTCATTAAAAATCATAATTAAATTGGTCGGAACAAGGTTTACTATTTTCTCCATTTTATTACATGCCTAATTTTCAAGGCCTATTTTAATGCCAGCAGAATGTATTTTAAGAAGGTACAGAGACATCTATTGCATACATAGTTATAGAGCTATCTAGTTTATTATTTATTGGGTATATCATTATTTATTGGGTAACACTGCCCACTCAGAGGTTTTGATACCTAATTTATGTTTGAGCGCAGATTTGTAATTAGGTTTCAATAATTACTTCTTTCAGCGTATTTCTAAGGACTTGTTAGTTATATAATATTATTATTATTGATAGTTATTGGCCCATATCAACTCTGTGGGTAATGTTAGTAAATTGTCTAAATAGTATGCTTTCATATTCGTTTTGTTACTTCTTATTTTCACACCCTGGACAGTCGCACAGTGTTTCGATTAATATAAGCTAGGTGGACAAAAGTCATGATTGAAATTCTAAAAATTGGTATTCTAATAATATAAACAATACATAAAAACGTACCATTCTAATATTTATTTATGTCTCACACCCTCCACCTCATTATTAATAGAGTCGAAAGGTGTAAAATCGTGGTGTAATAGAATAAATCAGTTAAATTCCAAGCATCACTTCAATCATTAAAATTATAGTGTTCCTAAATTTGTATATATTGATTGTTAAGGGTTAGTAATACTTGGACTATTGAGTGCTAATTCACACAAATTCAGTAAATTTATCTGTTAATCAAGCCACAATAAAAAAATGTTTTTGAGATGATTGCAGGATTTTTTCACCGTTTTGAAACTTCCAAATGATGTTAATGACTTGTACCCTTTTGTTCCCGGGCTGATTTCTCTATATATAATAGGGGCACCTTTCAACTTAATAATAATACGTATTATAGCCTGCACACTCGAGTACAACATTCTTTTTTTTAGTACTTTCTTTCCAAAATGGATATTTTTTTAATAATCGTTGAACCACTCTATGGAAGAAAAATCTCTTTTTTCTTAAAGTTTCTTTCGTTAAAACATAATTTCAAAAACCGTATAGAGGAGAGAAGATGAGGTTGCCTTACTCGGCCTCCAAAATTTCTCATAAATGGGTTGCTGCGGGAAAATCAAAGCAGCATTTATAGGCTCAACGCCAACTTCTGAATTTCGAGGAACCACTATGATACCCGCAAGAATTGTGTTAGACATTAATTATTCCTTTGGGAATGCTAAGTAATTGAGTGGAAATGAAGAATTAGCCTGTTACATGGATTCTAAGCCTACAGCGCATTCGTACAAGCAGACTAGGATGCGGTCTATGTTGGCAGGTCATGACTTCTTGCCATTTCCGTCTAAGAAAATCTTTTATTAACAGTTATTTTAGAAAATGCCTTTTCCTTTTTTCCCACTGGATTTCTTAGCAGTACCAGCACTGTCGTTTGGCGGAATACTGGGCCATAATATATGCTATCCATTTTTATCTTTGCAGAGGTAAGCTCTCAAAAAAATAACTTTATTCTGGGGCTTAATCCCTATACAGCTATGCACATATAAAAATAGATATCTGACCATCATGCTACACCTGTGAAAATATCAAATATTTATTTAAGGTGAAAAAAAAAAAAAATGGTAATCTAAAAAGAAAGAAAAGAAGGTAAAAAGAAAAATGCATGTGAAGAGGATTAGAAAAAAAATAAAGAGTACACAATTTTGTATAGATAGGCTTTTGTTTTTATTTTTCTTCTTAATCTCCTGGGAATCGCTTTAAATTTGATTTTCAATTAATAAAAATGTTTTATTTTATAATTAAATTACTCAATTGGTCAATAAATAAAAAAATGACGAAAAACAATTTTATGATTTAATATAATATATTTAATTTATGAAATATACATAATATTAAATATAATATATTCAATTTTATAATTAAATATAATCATTTTTAATTAGATATAATAATTTTATAATTAAATTACTTAAATAGTCGAAAGAGATAAAAAAATTACGAGAAATACTTTTGTCCACCTAGCTCCTACTAAGCGAAACACTGTGAGTCGGTGGATATGAGCCCGGTTGCTTACATAAAAAACACGTCATAATATCATACCTATGAAAGATGACGGTATGACACATGTTTTTGAAAAAATAAATGATGATAAATCTTCTTCGTAGTTAATTTTAGTATCTTTAAATTTATTACATTGATTTCTTACTGGCCAATCGAACTGCTACATGTATCTAACGCCAGGTTTAATTTCTCGGTGGATGTTGAGGAATGAGGAGTGCTAGGATGACATCGTTTGCCCTTACCAATATGTCAAAGGCCTCTGTGGGTGATGGTAGTAAATTATTATTGTAATCTACGCTTGCTTCCTTGTTACGTTGGTCTCATCAGTACGGTTTTGTTGTGGTCAATATCAATACTGTTACCAAGCTGCTGTTGTCACTGTTAATGAACATATTGGCCTCTGTTGATATAAGTTGTCATGGTGCCAGGCTGGGGCTTGCAAGGTAAAGTCTGGCATGTGCTAGGAGCGACACTACTCACACTACGCTGCTCTACAGCAAGATAAAGTCTGTTATGTGCTAGGAGCGATCGGCTATTGTTTTTCACTGATGTAGTTTACATGAGAGTTAAAATATATTATTATACTTTCAGAGGTTTGTAATAGTCAACTGCTTTTATTTACGATAGGTTGATTGACCGTTAGGATTTTAAGTTGGTCTTTTTTTATTTCGGTAAGCCAACGTTTCGACCTCTACATGAGGATCTTCATCAGGGCTTCTGAGCCCAGAGTAATACCTGGTATTAGAAGCCCTGAAAAATATCCACGTATAAGGATCAAAACGTTGGTTTACCAAACCAAAAAAAGATCAAACTGAAAATCCTGATTATCAATTAACCTATTATACTTTCATATTGATTTTGTTACTTCTTGAAAGCCATCTTTATTTTTCACAACTTGTACAGTTGGTGGATATAAAACATTCCCGAATGCTTACAGATACAACGCATCACAATATCTTACCTACGATTAAGACGATAAGAGTCATTTTTGTGGTTTACACCTATAAAGCTGTCCTATAAAACTTGATACTAGACTAAACTTGTCTTGGTACCCCAAATCGTCTACTACTTGGTTATTACTGAAATGTATTAGAAATCGGGAGCTAGAAATAGTACTTTTTACAGTTTAAAAAAAAATATATATTTTAGATATCTTTTTGCTTTGGATGTGTTTGGTCTTTTCGCGCTAAATATAAGTGAAGACATATTGGGTCTGTTGATATCCCTACAAATGCAAACAGATAAATATAAGCAGAGCAACATATATATTTCCAAAGAGTGTGAGAATGAGGTCTTTCTTACTTTTTTATTTGTTCTATTAAATTCATTTTAATTTATTACTCCTTCATTACTTAGCCTCCCAAATGGAGGCCTATACTTAGCATATCTACTTTTTATCAATCTAAATTGATATTCTTAATAGCGATTCAGATCCTTTGTTTTACATTCATTCATTATTGCAACTATAGTTGCATTGCAGAAATAGATCATTAAAACCTTTGCCTGAAATGGCTAAACTAAGCATTGTTTATTGGTTAAGTTAACTAGTGGCTGATACCCCGTTACCAGCCGAATGCTGTTCCAGCAAGAGGTCCTTAGTGTTCCTGAAATCCCCTACGTCTCTGCGAGTCTGATTACATTGACGATGATTCCATCATACATTACCACAAAAAAGAAATCCGTGAAAGTTGTAACGACATGACTCATTTGCCTTATAGGACATTAGGTGAAAAAAGAGTGCTCCCTGGTGGATGTACGTGTTGCCTCATGTATTTTAAATTGGACTTGAACGCTGTTTCTCCTCCTACGCATATAAAACACACCGCTACCAACACTTTTTTACCAACCCCTTCATTTATTCAACTTTAGTCGGCTCCAGCGGGATTTTTATCGTCTTTGAAAAACCAGGCGTTTATTACTCCTCTGCCACATTCATAAATTTTTGTTGAAATCTCTAAAATTTATCTCTAATTTACCGACTTTTATATAAGTTTGAATCTGCAAGCTCAATAAAATTTGCAACGCTTTTTTTGACGTTGACTTTCAAAAAGTGAAATATTTTCCGGAAGTAGGTTCTTTTGTCGAATTGAGCAATTAGGCTATGAAAAATTTATAATAATATAAAAAGTAATTTTTTGATTTTGAATATGCTGTTTTTGTTTTGGTTTTTAGATTGACGTTAGAATAAGCGTTGCTCTTGTAAACCACGAAAGCCTGAAGTTAAGATAAGCGAATCCCGAGTGCTTGGTTTTTTTAAACTCGGCATTAACCCTCGCCATAAAACACTGATGAATGGGAATATTTAATTTGTTTTCTTTGTCTAAAAGAAAAATATGTTGAATTAACATGTATCATGATAATTCGAAAGTAAAATCAGGAATAGTTATTTTAATAATGTAAGAATTTAAAACAAATTATATCAGTTTTAATGTATATTTTAATAAATAGGGTCCTGAATATGTGGAACGAAAAGGAGGCGAAAATGGAAGAGTAATAGTTAATGACGAAAAAATTATTCAGAAAAGTAAATGAAACATTGTATAGATATTATAGATATCTAGTATGCTTCTATTTTTTAATTTTATTTTAATGGGTGACGGAGTGAGCTATATGGGGCATTCTCCCAATACATACAAATTTATGTCCCAATGAGATTTTATTATTTGTGTGAAATTGCTAATAATTCAATTGCATCCACTGGTTAATAGAAAACCTCAGCTTGTAGTTCAAGAGTTTTTATCTCTGTAACAATTTGTTTATAGGCCTAAATTTAAACTTAAAATGTCAATATCTATCTCCCTCACCTGTCCCAAAGCTCAAGTTGCTGACTTTAATGGCGGAAAAAAGATATATATTCTTTTATTTATGACCTTGTGTTGTTTTTTTCATACTTGTTAGAAGGTCTTAATTATTTGGTTTTGCGGTATATTGCTATTTTCGTATTATAGAAAAAAAGTTATGATTCATAATCTACCTGTCCCATAGATGCAACCTATCTCCCTCACATTGTTTTGAAATCGGGCCTCAAAACTTTGGAAACCTTTATTTCATTATAGTTCATTGCTGGCGACATTGTAACAGATTCCCGTCTCAACAGGATAAACTTTTACACAGTTTCTCGTTTCTTAGTGAGGGTGTTTTTATCGGTTAAAAAAGTGAGTGTCGCTACATCTCCTATCTCCCTCACCCACTGATATTTCCTAAAAGGTGAGTTTGATTCACGTTATATTACAGTTAATTTGTAGGTTTATAAGGGATTTCGATAACTCATCAATGTTGTTTATAAGAGACTGACATGGAATGGTCTACTTTAATATAACCTCAAAAAACTATCTCCCTCACTCATGTGGAATGAGGGAGATAGACTTTGAGTGAGGGAAATGGAACAAGGTGATGTTTGAGTTTATTAAAACCTGAACTCCAAACTTATTTAAATATTTAAGTAAAATTGATTTTCAGGTTTGTTTTGAGCACTTTTAAATAATATTTAGAGATTACAGAGACTTAATTATTTGATACGTATTTGTTTCGTTTCTTTGTTTAACGCCCCTTTATGCAACTAAGGCTAGTAACGAACAAAAAATAAAAAATATATGTTAAGGTATTTTTGCCCTATTATATGGTGGCGGTTCGAAATAATAATTTATTAGAAGACTCTACAGTCTAAGGTTCCTCATTTGGTACTTTGACTATTTTTAACTACCAGCATTTTAAGTTTTTGCATTCTTATAGCTTTTACAGGAAAAACATATGAATTTTTTTCCGTTTTATGGAGCTTAATTTAGCTTTAATCCAATATTCCACCTTTAAATCATTCGATGGCTTACTTAACAGAAGTACTTACTACATGGAAGCTAACATTAGGAAAAATACAATACACTTTACTATTAAGGTAAGAATACGGTGGGGTAAGAATAGAGGGACAAATTAATTAAGTAAACATAACACTTCTGCGCAGGATATACAAACATAAAAAATACATACTATTGTGAATAACCTACCATATAGGTGGCATTTACATTTCACTTCAATCCTTTGCGGAATTATATTGAATACAAAACTCTGAAAACCGTGGTGTGCTTAACTCATTTTCACTCGAAACGTCACTTAACACTTCTGTGGAGTAAGCCATCGATTTGTACTAATGCAAAAGAAACATTCGTGCTGTATGGTAACCCTGAGGAAGTTTTTATGTCGTTCAAATTCAAAGAATAAATACGTTGCACAGAGAGGTATTTGACAGGTCTAGCCAGCCAAAAATATTTTATCACCATATTCTATTAATTTTAGGCTGCTTATTTTGAAAAAACAAATATTCTAAAAAATCTAGGACCTCTAGTTTTTAAAATATGGTATTAATCTTGCAAATAATAATCAACTTGATCTGGGTTTTGCTACGCAGATGAGATTTACCAAACTTTAAGTTTCTAACAGCTTTTAATCGACATTTATATTGACACAATTTTCTATATTTTGGGTAAAAAAATAGTTTATTTTTGTAGCAAACTATAACATGGATATAATTTGTGACAAGAATTTCGTACCGTCTCATACTGTCTTCAAGATAGATTTGCTTCTACGAACATCGATAACGCCTCCACAGTGGATATTTTCGTGTAGGTCTTATAGTTACAATAGTATAGTATAGTAACAATAGTTCCTTATATTTACAGCCACAAGAAGACAAGCATTTCGATGTCCAACGGCATAGTTGGGATTGGGTTGCATGAGAAAAGATCTGCAAATCTGTTTTTCTGCGCACTTCTCCCGTTTTTCGTCTCTTGCTTCTTTTGCTGCATTCCTCGAATGATTTCTGTGATCGATCTCTAGACATAGATACTTGAGAAATGTTCCTTCCAACCAAGATGAATTAGCTGCTAAGAAAAACTGTTTGAACTTGTTTGCTTTATGCCATCTTCGCCGAAATGCTGACTTAAATCCTTAAAAATTCATGTTGTAAATCCTCCTGTTGCTTTTGAGAATAATTGTCTTTATTTACCAGGTAATTTTCCAAAAATTCTAATTTCTGGTCGAAACTGGGCAATTGCTGGCTATCAATCAGGTCAAAAAGGTCTTGTCTTATAAGAATTCTTATCCCAGATGGCCCTAAATTAACATTTGCCCTTAAGTAATGAAAATACCTAAATGTTTATATAATCTTTTTTCAGAATTTCTATTAAAATTTTGCTTCTTTATTTAGATTTGCTGGAGAAAAAAAATTCAATATTTTCCAGATTGGCGGCTATTGATTTAATATTTCTTTATTACATAATTTGGACAACCAAACATGTTAAAATAATTATCGGAACTCATCAGGTATCTAAATCCTTATCGAATGTTGAAATTCACAGTGACAAGCAGAAAAGGTAACGAGCATCTTTCATATTTTTTTTATTGCCTTATTCTATATTTTGATTATTAATATTATGCTATAACGTAGATACGTTCCTGGTCTCTCAAAATCCATAATGAGTAGGTCTAAAAAAAATCTGATCGGTTTCAGGTAGCACTCACAAAGTTACTTTTGAGGCAAAACAAAATAAAAGTAGTTTAAACTGGTTTTTCCTCGAATCCGATTAACTATAGAAACGATATATGACCTTGACTTGAATCCACCACTATTCCTATTGAACATTCGATAGGGTTTTCCCACCACAGCTGCATTTTGCGAAACTGATGTTTGGCCGGCTAGACCTTTCAAATACACCTCTGCGCGTTGTTTCGATGTGAATAATAGAAAAATGTCTTGGTATGATTATTGTTTTCTCACATTTAATTGAATTGGAGGACTACTTAAGGTTCTAGATGATTTTAAATTTAACTAATAAGTCATTAATACAGAGAGTTTGAGTTGGAATAATTCGATAAAAAAATAGTTGAGGTAGACCACCCGAAAGCATTGGTTGGGTCAATAAAGACCGTAATGTTGAAACAATAGATACAGGCCGTGGTCCTAACTTTGATGAAGGTTGCAGTGAAAGTTGTGGCTCTCGAATGTGGCGGGATTCCAAAAGTTTGTTAACGCTATAGCTCACGAATGAGCGTTCCCCACAAGGTACTAGCCAAAGAGGGATGGCCAGAAAACTCGATTATAAACCTTGGGATTTGTTAGGCGCAGCTTCCCGGCAAACATATTCATACACCTACCTCAGAATAATAGGATTTAGCCCGCTGCTCCAGTAGAATATATGAGCAACGGTGGTTTTTCCTTTGACATATAAATGATGAGACATAAAGCGATTTATTAAAATTTTGTAAATAAATATTATATCATGGATGTGGTCATTTTATTGAGTTTATTAAATCGCCCATAACCGAGATTTGAGGGAACATTTTAATTGATACTTAAATAAATATACTTTAAATAGATGAATTATTTATTTATTTTTTTAATCTATCCAGCGCAGAAATATTTAAATCATTATTAAAAGAAGCGACTAAATGTTTCTAATTATGTTGTGATCGGCATTCAACTCTATATATAATACATAGAGATATGTTTAACAATAATTTTATTTACTGTTTCTGATAATAATTCACTACTGAAACCTGAGGCCAGTGAAGGGATTTTTTAAAAATATAGGCTCTGTATTTTTGGATAACCTTAAGCTCTCGAAATTATAAAGTAATACTTAATTCTCCTTAGAGATGAGATAATTGAT
Organism: Aelia acuminata; assembly: GCA_911387785.2. Taxonomy (NCBI): domain Eukaryota; kingdom Metazoa; phylum Arthropoda; class Insecta; order Hemiptera; family Pentatomidae; genus Aelia; species Aelia acuminata. Next base: position 126,393,711 of record OU426979.1, on the reverse strand, counting down.
AAGTAGCTTAATTTTTCATAATGTAGAATAATATTGATCATTTTAGTCTAGAATAATATAATATTTTTAGGAACAACAAAATAAGTTTTACAATATTGAAACAAATTTAGATAAAAAATAAATAAAAAAATTAAAGAATGGACATAATCTCGAATGATTTTCATCACAAAATGTTTAAAAACGGGTTTAATAATTATTTTAGATATTATAACAGTCTTAGTCTTATAATATTTTGGATTCGTCTATGACATAACAAGTATATATAGTAGGTATCCACGTATTACTAAAAAAAGGTGAACACTAAGCATATGACGTCTATTATTACTCTCTCACTTAAAAGCGCTCAAAATTAACATTGAACTCAAATATTTATGTAAAATAATTATTCAATATGGCACAGTATAATTATTCTAAGGGACGGAGTGGCCGAATGGCCTTTTATTTTTTTTTTTTTTAGGTACTCCCTTACCTCGCCTTTTAGGCTGTATATTATGTTTATAATGCCGAGTATTATAAATGTCGCCTGGCCGCGGGTTTCCAACTGGCTTTCTTCAGGTTCTAAATCATGTGTTGTCTGGGCAAGGCGCATTTCTTAACGCTTTAGTCCACTTAGCCACCCGTCCTTACGTTTGCCATAGATGATAACCAGAATATTGAGAGTTCATGTTGCGCCGTATATTCTGGCATTGATCCAAACCCCATCTCCAGATAAGTAGAATAGGAGAAAAACAAAAAATATATATTCTCAACAAATGATTCAAAGGCACGTGCTTACTTAAAGGTCGGAATGCAACCTACCCTCCGATTATTTATGTTATGTTAAATATCTCTTGTAACCTACAATCAGCTTCCTTATCGCTTGTCCTGGTAGGTTTAGGTGTAATTTTTTTTTTCGTGTCTTTACTTTTGTTTTATCTTTTGTCTAAAATATGTCAACAAAGATTATAACTATTAAGGAATCGTCTGCTCAAGCAATTCTATTCAGTAAGGTGCGACGGAAACGGCATGATATGAAAATTTAATAAAATATTTCGGAACCTATATATATATATATATATATATATATATATATATATATATATATATATATATATATATATATATATATATATATATATAAACATTTTGAACAGCTTCAAGCGATTTTCACAAATTTGATGAAATAAGAGAAATAATATGAATTTATTATTTTTTGCATTTCTTCTGTGTCTCAGGAATTAATGTAAGATATTTCAATCTCTACAACTGTAGACAAGAAGCTAGATATTAAGAGTGTGTGCCAGGTTTTACAGAAGTTTATTCCGGGTTTATCGATTTTACAATTACTTATATGGTCCTACTCCGAAGAAAAATCAATAGAAGATTGAAAATTGATCTTCTTAGCTATTATTTCAAAAATAGTAAACACAACAGAGAAAGAGTTGCGGTGCCGTACATACCTAATTCATTCTATATAATTCAATGCGTGACTGACACTGGTCTCACAAAAATATTTAATATATATATATATATATATATATATATATATATATATATACAAAATATTTAAGCTAATTCAGACTTTCGTAATACAGGAATACTTTTCATTGAACAACAAGAAATGTAGAAGAAAACCAAGCTATTTAGCAACACACAAATCTGTGCTCATAGGGGTTATTTATTACCTTTGTGTTGGAGTTATTTGTTTTGTTTGTTTAATCTCACTTTATGCCACTAAGGCTAATCGGACGATGCTACAGTCAGAGACCTAAATTTTGCCTCTCCAGGTATAATTAGGATAGGGATCTTTAACGTGTACCTGACATGGTACAGGCTCGGGACCTCCATTTTATGTCCTATCCGAGGGACGGCATAGCCAATTATTTTTTACTCCTCTTTAAAAATCATAGGGCCACCGCGGGACCGGAACCCGCGGCCTATAATATTGTAGGTTGCTATGCTATTATTTGCCACCTGCCAAGTGATTTAGAAACTGTTAAAAAGTAAAGGCAAAAACAACAAACTGTTTGAAAAGATGAAATACTTTTATTAATACGCAACAACAACATACACAATGTGCTTTCGCATTCCTAACACTGAAATCTTCCTCTAATGTCTACTTCTGCCACTGGGCGCGCTACATGATACCGCCAGATTCAAACTAAAGCACCTGAATATTCAACACCCCTCCTCATCGGCAGAAGGAGATAAACCAACACACAAAAAATTCTTATTAAAAATAATGCAATAATTAAAGTGAAATACAATTTAAGATGCATACAAATACAAAACAAAATATGATATCAGAAATATTGTTAAAATAAATTCAAATTGTTTACAAATGTTTTAAATTTCATTCCTAACAAAGCTTTAGTAAAACCATCTGCAATTTGGTTATCAGAATTAATTTTTTCCAATTTAATTAACCCGCTTTCAATATGTTCTTTAATGAGATGTAATTTCACATCCATGTGCTTTGATCTTTTTGCAATGGAGTTCCCATTTGCTATGCTGATGCAACTTGAATTGTCTTCATAGACCTTAATGAAATTTACACCAACATCCAATTCGATAAGAATTCCTCTCAAACAAATCAATTCCATGATGGCATCACACAAAGCAATGTACTCTGCCTCTGCAGAAGACAATGCTACGGTAGACTGTTTTTTAGTTTTCCAGATAACTGGGTTCCCAAACACTTTTATCACAAAGCCTGTAGTGGATTTCTTATCACCTCTATCTGCCCAACTTGCATCAACAAAGCAGGTAATGGGTTCATTAGACTTATTATTAAAATTCAGCTTAAGTTCTTTTGTTGAATTTAAATACTTCAGTACACGCTTCAAAAATTTGTAGTGTAAATCACTTAGATTTTCTTGAAATCTATTTACAAAATTAACAGAATAACTTATATCCGGTCTACTAGAAGACATAATATATAGAAGTGTTCCAACCAGTTGCCTATAAGGCTTATCGGTTTTACTATTAGTTTCATAGAACAAATCACAGTCCTTTTCAATGGCAACTGTTTCTGATTTACAATTAGTCAATCCAAATGATTTAACAGCTCTCTCAATATGATCTTCTTGACTTAAGACAAGCTCTTTCTCTTTAAACAATATATTTAATCCTAAGAACAATTTTATTTTTATTTATATTTAATTTTAATATTAAATGTTGAGGGCAAGTCAAATTTTACATTCTCAATATATTTAGCATTAGAACTACTTAACAGAATATCATCAACATAACACAAGCATAATAGATCATTTTTCAAATACAAACACTCATCGTATTCACTTTTTCTAAAATCACTTTCTAATAACACACTGTTTAGACACTCATTCCAACACTTTGGTACTTGGCGTAGACCATACATGGCCTTTTTCAGTTTAAGCACATTACCTGATTACACTTTAAATCCTGATGGCGGCTTTATGTAGATATCCTCCTTCAGTACGCCATTTAAGAAAGCTGTGTCAACGTCGAGATGATGAATTTCCAGATTTTTCTTAACTGCTAATGAGAACAGAACACGTATTGTTTCCAATTTAGCAATAGTAGCATATAAATTTATTTCATCATTACAATTTTGAAGACAACCTCTAGCAACCAATCGAGCCTTTCGCGTACCATCGTTTTGGAACTTAAAGACCCATTTGGTATCAATTACTTCTCCACTTGGATTTCCAACTTCTTCCCAGACCTCATTCATCACCATTGCGTCCAGTTCCCTTCGAAAAGCCTTTTCCCATTCTCTGGAGTCATGTCGATTTTGGATCTCTTCGTAGCTTTGTGACTCTTCGCATCTGCTGATTACGGACTGAGTATATTCGTTTTCTATAAAGTCTACGTCTCTGTGAATTTCAATACGATTCTGGTCTTTAAAATAGATTTTGTATCATCATCATATCCCACATGAATCCCTTTTCTTGCTTTTGGGTCCCATTTTCTTCGCTTTTCCTTCGGAATGTGTACATATACATCACTGCCATAAGGCTTTAAGAATGTCAAGTCCGGTTTTCTTTTTAAAAATAATTCGATTGGAGTCTTTCCATTTACTTTTGTTCTACCTGTCCTATTTAATATGAAGAATGCAGGGTGCGTATGGACAAGTTTTTTGATGAGAAATTCCCAAGTTTTCCAACATACCATCGACAGTTTTATTAACCTCCTCCATACCATTGTCGCTTCTTATCCTCTTTACTTGCACACCAGTCTGAGTTTTGAACCATAGCAGATAATTTTTCAAGTTATCTTTTACTTCTGATTTTGTTTTCATAAAGTAAACACTTCTCCAATTGGAGTAGTCATCTCGCAGTAACAAGTAATACTTGTTATTTCCAATAGAATTAACTTCCATTGGACCACCTACATCCATAAGGTCTCCTATTTCTGCTGCCCATGAGTCACTAGAAGGAAACGGTTTTCTCGTCATTTTACCCATCTTGCATGTTTCACAAACAAACCGTTCATTTTTATACTGTAATCCATGTTTCCGAAGCAATTCTTTGATGTAGGTAAGATTTTGGTGTCCGAGTCTTTCATGCCATTCTTTCAATGTCAAATTGACAAAATCAGATTTTACTTCTCTTATAATTTGAGGTACTTGCAAATCCAGAATATTTAAAACATAAAGTCCTGATTTTAATTCTGCAGTGAGTACAACAATGCCATTCCTTTTAAACTCGCAATATTCCGGTCCGAAGCACAACTCGATAACCCTTGGAAACAAAATGCCTGCTTGCAATAAGATTAAATCTCAGCTCAGGCACATATACAGTATCAGACATAAGGATTATTTTACCTTTCCCTGTAGGCTTAATTATTTCCCCATCGGGTATAATTATTCCACTGCCTTCACTATAATCTTGAAGTGAGGTGAACAATTCTTTGTTACAGCTAATGTGTTGAGTGCATCCGCTGTCAACAATAAAGAAATTTTGAAAACTGTAGTCATCATTTCAAATGACAGAGCGATGGACGAGTCCAACATCTTAGCGGCCAGCTTTATTTTTCCAGGTTTTTCCTGATCATTATTTTTGTCATACCTTTCATTTTTACAAAATCTTGCAATGTGTCCTAGTTCATTGCATTTAAAGCATTTATTGTCTTTATTCTTCCTTTTCAATGTGATACAATCTTTGAGGAAATGTCCTTGTTTTTTACAGTAATAGCAAACAATTCCACTTGGGGACACAAACGCACAATTATGTGTAATTTCCTTTTCTTCTGGACCATCGAGACTAAATCTGCTATTCAAAAATTGTCTTCTTTCAAATTCATTATTTAATTTGGTAATATGTATTAAATTTTTCAATGACGTGTCATTGCCACATTCGAAAGCAGTGACAAACGCTTCGTATGATTTTGGAAGACTGCTTAAAACTTTGGACACAGTCATCTCATCAGATACAAGCTCTCCAGCCTCTTCCAATTTACTTAAATGTGTGTCTATTTCTTCCATGAATTCAATTACACTATTGGACCCGGACCACTTCAATGAATAAAATTTATTATGCAAGTAAAGTTTATTTACCTTTAAATTTGATTCATAGAGTTCATCCAGCTTTATAAGCATCTCATCTAATGTTTTACATGTTGTAAGTCTTCTTAATACCTTTTCGGATGTATTAAATGCTATATATTTTTTCTTAGAAGATTCATTTTGGCCTGAAACCGCAATGTTGTACTGGAATTTCCAAACTTCATAATTGTCCCGTTTATTATTAACGTTATTTTTCCGTCCAACTTGTCCATTTCAGCTAAGTCTCATAATCTGTTAAAAAGTGAAGGCAAAAACAACGAACTGTTTGAAAAGATGAAATACTTTTATTAATACGCAACAACAACATAGACAATGTGCTTTCGCATTCCTAACACTGAAATCTTCCTCTAATGTCTACTTCTGCCACTGGGCGCGCTACATGATACCGCCAGATTCAAACCAAAGCACCTGAATATTCAACAGAAACAAACAAATCTGTGCTCATAAGATTTATTTATTACCTTTGTTTTGGGCACTCATAGTACCTAAAGTTTTTAATTTTGTATTGCTGTTGAAATATTGAATTATTTATTCCTGATAATATATTCTTCATGATCATCTTTTGGATTGGATGTGTCATGAACTGACCTGGAAGGGGGAAAGGGATAAATGTTTTATTGTAGTACCTTTAGCGGAGAGGAAGGTCCTGCTTGTTTGCTTTCACCCTAAAACTCTCCTGGTTTATTTTTTATTTTTCATTATGTTCCTGGCGGTACTGAGTCGAGAAATGTTTATTCGTTTCACGAGTGCTTCTATAGCATGCACTAGCAGTCGACTGTGCTTTCTGTTTGCTTTTTTTTTTAACAAACGTTGGTACCTATTAATTTTTTACTGTTGTAATTTTTAGTTTACCTTTTAGGAAAGGTAATTTTGTTAACAACCACGCAAGGAAACAATAACAATATAATGATAGGAAACGTTGGACATGTCGCCATTGACATTATTGTAATTCGCCTCCAAGAATCCCCCACGCTCCAGTTTTTCGAGTCTCTGTAGTTATTCAGGTATAAAAATCCAATAAGGAACGATTGTAATCGGAAATCACCTGCTAATTAGGAATAGCTCATAGTTAGTGTCACATAACGTCGCCACGTCTTGTTTTGGTGTAAAACTGAGAAATTAAAGAGTTTTTATATTTTTATGTAAATTTAGTATAATTTTAAAGAATCTAATATGGTAAAAATTTTCGTTCACCAACACTTGGGAGCAATAGGATAAGGATTTCGAAGTAATTTATCCTTATGCTTCTGGTTGTTGATGGCAACGATGTGAAGTGTGCAAACACTTATATTCGCAGTATTTTAGATAATGATTTTCAGAAAAAATTAGTGTTCTAGGGAGTGTCAAAATTAAACACAGAATATCCCGAAACAAATTATATTTTCATTTAAATAATGATTATTAACACTTGTTAAAATTATTTTAAACCAGGACCTCCTAAGAGGGTGAGATGAACTTATATCCTTATCTGTTCAATAAAGGTTTCATGTATATACATGTAAAAGCCTTCCTGAGGCCCTTGCAATAATTATTATGTACAGGAAGAAATAATAATTGACTATCCGAGGGTTAGCCTTGATAGTGAGATTGATGATTTCCTATCATATATATATATTCAGGTTTTCCTATTCATAGTGATTAGAGGTTGGAACTGGAGTTTGTATGCATATATTTTGCGTTCTAGTATTGTTCTTGTTACTTTGTTATGTTTTCTTGTAGTTTTATTTAAAGATTTTCTTGTAAATACATTAATAAATTAAGTGCGAGGTTAGGTGAACCTGGAAGTAGTTTCCCTTAAGGAAGAGACTTTAAGTACACCTTTTAGTGATTTGGACCTTAAGGTAAGCCTAAACTTTTTCCTGTTTTAGTGTTCCAGAGTTAACATCACTATTATCAATAGAAGGTAACCTTCACATTAGGTTAGCTATTATCACATAGCTTAATTATAGATATTGAATGTATTGTTGTGGTAAATACGTGCTCCAACTCTGTTTAAATGGAGGAGGACGATACTGTGCTGAAAGCAACAAAGCGACAAAACGAAAAGGTACAAAACTATATCAATCGAAAAATAAAAACCTTAATTGCTATGACGAAACCTTGGAGGAAAAAAATAAAAAGGCCCAAACGGGTGACGATGTATCGATCCTTATTCACAAGGCGGTGCACGCAGCTCTGCCGACTGTTTATGAGGGTATTGTAGAAAAACTAGTTCCGAAGGTTATGAAGGACTATCTGCGGCTCGTGTGGAACCAGAACGTTCCCTACCTACAGCAGGACCTTCTAAAGAACCTGATGATGTACGACGGGAAGCCAGCCCAACGAGACCTTCGGAGCCTACAGAAACGTTCGTTGAAGTAAAGAGCAGAAAAAGCCGTAGGAAAGCAAAAGCGGCGGAAAAAGCAACGAATGATGAAATACCTAATAACATAACGGCTGATATCGTCGTTCAAACTGGGATAAAAAAATCAATGACGATGGCAGAAATTGTTAAATCCCTACCATCAAAACCGACTTCTACCCCAATGCCTACATAATTACAATAAGCGGGAATGGTAAGAGCCCAATAGAAATAATCAACAGCCTTCCTTCTCCAGCCAACTTAGGTGTAAAGGCTTCTATAGACCGCGCAACAAAAGGGGGTCAGTATTGGTCCGCTTGGACGACAGCTCCCAGGCTGCTAAGGTAATTGGCTTGCAAGATCTAAAAGAATCAGGCCTAGAAGCTCGGCTTGCCCAAAAAAAGAAACCTAGGTTGGAGGTAAGGGATGTTCCCTATTCTTGGACAGCTGACGAGTTAATATTGCTCCTGAGGGGGAAACTTATCGATAAAACTATTCCTTTCTTTCTAGTAAATGAGAGACTGCCTTCTCTTCTCCACCATGCTTCTTGTAGCAAGGCTATGTGAATTTCATTACTATTTAAGTAGTTCACGATTTCCTGGAATTTGTTTTTAACACTACGACAGTTGTGTTGAAGTAATTTTAATTTGCCAATGCCAAAATTTTTGTATTCTTGAACCATTTGATTTATTAAAATAAAAAATCCAATAATGGGAAGACTTAGAAACTATTAAAATTGATTATCATTAATTAAAATTACTTATATGAGTTATTTGTGAAATATGTAAGTAAAATTAAAAGGAAAAATATAGTTAAGTGGAGAAATAAAAAAGAAAGTAAAAGTGAAAGAAATAATTGAGTTGGTAAAAGGAAAATTAGGAGTTTTGATTCATTTTGCAGTGTTGTCCTATGTGATTGATAATTTGTTGATTTTCTTGTAAAAAATTAAAAAAAGTTTGTCCTATAGCATTAACTGTCTCTTGTTCGTCATCAGTATTTTTAATTTTGGTTATCAGGGAATTAAGCATATTTATGTATTTAGATTCGGATGTAATTTTATGTGGATTTTCAAATGGTTTGACAGTTCTTTTGGGTTCTAGTTTGTAATCTGGAGATTTTTCATGAAAAGCCTCTTTTCTTGTTCGTTTAGGAATTTCTTTGAAGTATAATGGGGCTATTTTTCTTGGTTTTTTAAAAGAAAATTCTTTGGTGCTTTGATATGTGGTTTCGAAGTTTTTTTCTTCTACTAAAGAAAGAAAATCTAAAATATCAAATTTATTTGAAACAATTGTGGGTACGAGGCTGGCGGCATCGCGATAACTTAGGGGTTTAGTTGCCATTATCTCTTTGATTTTCCTTTGCCTTTCAGTTTCGGGGCACGTTTTATCGTTAGGCTTATGTGGTTTAAAGCAGTATATGCATTTAGTTAGATTATCACAAATTTCACAAGTATGTTCTTTGCTACAACAATTTTTACAGCGGGGTTTGCCTCGACATTTGTCCTTTAAATGACCATATCTTAGGTAATTTTCACAAAATAGTGTTCGAAAAATGTATGGAAATACCTTTCTAGGGGATAGAAATAATGAGACGGACCCTCGGCCCCCTCCACTGTTCTAAAAAATCTGCGTACTGCAATAACCTTTTCAATTGAAGTGAGATTAGATATTATTTCATTATCAGTCATTCCTGTGGGAATATCACGAATTACTCCGTGTTTAATTACATAATGGCGTGGGATATATGCTTTTAATCTGTTAGTCGCGAGTAGAGGGTTTTCTAGGAATCTATTAGCGAATTCCGGGCTTTTGAAGTTGATTTCAATTTGATTCTTATTTTTCCTTTTAACTCAATTTACATGACTACTGCTGAGTCCTAGGAGTTTGCCTATTTTCATATCGTGAAAGAATTCTTTTTCAACTATGGCAATATAAGGTCCCTTAAAAAAGGTCAAAAATTTGGGAGAAACATTTTTTTTATGTTTATTGGCCTCGCTTGTGCTTTCATTTGAAATGTTTTCGTCGGGAGGTTTGACCTTTACCTCTATATCTACATTCATCATCTTTTGTAAAGAAAGAAAATAAAAATAAACTGAAATAAAATGCACTCCTATGTAGTGAAACAAAGAAAAAAGAAATAAATAAAAATAAATGTACGAAAAATAATGTAAAATGAAAGGTCTGGCCTGGTAAACAGATACCAATCCTAGTCAGGTCCTGGGATTAGATGTGCTCTACACCACTGTCCAAACACTGGAAATCTAACATTGTGTTGGGATTTAGGTAACAAGGTGATAAATTATGGATGTCTGAAGGATTTTTCACCTTTTTATCTGTTATTAATTACCCTAAAGGTTATGAACACTAATATCTCATTTTCGCACCAAAAGCCATTATAGCATACCCAAAAATCAATAACCCTGCTCATTTTGTCACTTGCTAGCCTGTCACAAATCAGCGGTTAAGTAGGTTGAAAAAAAAAGTTAAACTCTTCACAATCTTTTTCACAAATCAGGCACCAATCTTCTCAGCTAACTTTTAAAATGAAAATAAAATTGAGCCAGAACTGCTAATGGTACCGGCTAACTACTAAAACTTCTTCCTTTGTCAAAAAGTTTTGATGTCACTCCCTAGTTTTTATTTTATGTAGCCACCAATAATAGAAATAATATAAATTTAGTATTTTTTTCGTTTCTTCTGTGTCTCAGAAATTAATGTAAGATATTTCAATCTCTACCACTGTAGACAAGAAGCTAGGTATTAACATTGTGTGCCAGGTTATAAAGAAGTTTATTCCGGGTTTATCGATTTTACAATTACTTATATGGTCCTACTCCGAAGAAAAATCAATAGAAGATTGAAAATTGATCTTCTTAGCTATGATTTCAAAAATAGTAAACACAACAGAGAAAGAGATGCGGTGCCGTACATACCTAATTCATTCTATATAATTCAATGCGTGACTGACTTACAAAAATATTTAATATATATATATATATATACAAAATATTTAAGCTAATTCAGACTTTCGTAATACAGGAATACTTTTCATTGAAAAACAAGAAATGTAGAAGAAAACCAAGCTATGTAGCAACACACAAATCTGTGCTCATAGGGGTTATATATTACCTTTGTGTTGGAGTTATTTGTTTAGTTTGTTTAATTTCACTTTATGCCACTAAGGCTAATCGGACGATTAGCCTTAGTGGCTATAGTAGTGGCTAATCGGACGATGCTACAGTGGGAGACTTAAATTTTGCCTCTCCAGATATAATTAGGATAGGGGTCTTTATTGGGTACCTGACACCGCACAGGCTCGGGACTTCCATTTTACGTCCTACCCGAGGGACGGCTTAGCCACTGATTTTTTACTCCCTTTGAAAAATCCTAGGGCCACCGCGGGACGCGGACCTGCTACCGTTAGTACTGTAGGTTGGTATGCTTACTACTACACCTCAGATGGCCCCCTTGAATTTCGGTATAGTAATTTCACTTTTAGTTGGGAGTGACAATGTTGGTCACAGAGAGACATGTAATTGAATTATGAATATGGTTATGTCGGTAAATCAACATCAACTGTTCAGAATGTTAGATATGTATTGAATATACATATCCAACAACCCGTCCGTCCCCGCTAAATAAATCTGTAAATAACGCTGTTCATTGAATAACATACGTAAGAGAACATGTATTAACTATGTTATCTAAAGTTCTAAAAAGGAATATTAATGCATACTGATGTGATATTACACTTCATCATTCATCAAGCCTTTCATTAGAAGAGATTGCTAATAGTGGGACTGTGAGCTTTGCAGACAGTCCCGCTGCTAACAGATCAGATAGCTTAATGGGTGTCAGAGGAAGGATGTGTGGATTCGGTAGGTTTACTTTGTCAGGCTCGGCCACTGCCCGCCGCAGGAAACTAGCTCCCACTAAATTGCGGCCACTGTACCTCAACCCTTCATTAGCTTTCTCTCCGGTCTAATGTATTTTGGCTTCACACCGTTGTAGCTATGCCGGCTTCAAATTCCTATCAGCTTTCACTCTCTAGCTTTTTGGCGATACCGAACTACATTGAAAAGATCGATACATTTTTGTTGTTTTTAGCAAGATTCTTTCAGGAGTAAATATTATACTTTCTCATTTTACATGAATAAGTGCATTGACATTCTTCAGATCACAAACAGCAATCGTTTCTTGGATTTACTTATTTATTGTAGCTGTGGGTTTTTTACATCCTCTTGACCATCGGCTTGCATTTTTCCTTACTCTTCTTAAACGCAGGACGCCGAATCACAGGCAGCTCTTAACCGGATTACCTTCTCTTTCTGCTTCTCTGCTTGCTTTGAAGTATACTACTGTGCAACTGTCCTTTAGAGGAATTCCTTAGCCAGTTTTGTATGTAAAGTATCCTCTGAGCCTTCTTTCAGACATACTTTTATCCTTCACATCCAGAATTTCGAGCCTCTTCTTAGTAGGTAAACAGAAGTAAATATATAATTTTGTTCATCCTTGATAAGGTTCCTATTTGTTTTTAAAATATTTTCTAAATAGCAGATACATATTATACTTTATATATTAATCATTTGCATTTATACGTATGAATTCATTATTTAAGTTCAAACTAATTTTTCGAGAATTTTTATCTCTTCTTTTTAACGCAAACCTAAATTTTATGTTATTTTACTTTTGATCATCTGAAACATTTATTGGCACGTCTCGGAAGGAAATTGTATTACCTCCCATTCCTTCTTTTTAAGCTTGCATGCCTTCATTGTTTTTCACTATGACAGTTCCAACGATTTATGACGATCAGCAAACTGCGCATTGAAATTTTTCCATTCCAAAACATCTGAGTTTACTTAACATCTTTATACTGCCCTCATCTTACTAGTAAAGAAGTGAGTTACAGTGACAGATAGTACAAAAAAAAAAAAAAAAGCGAATAGTTGTTCAAAACAAGGTTAGTAAATTATTTATTAATATATTATTTTATTAATAAGCAACCCTAAAGATGAAGAATCTTCAGCCCTAAACTTATTCGAATTCTTAAAGGCAGATATTATAATATAATATAATATGATATGATATGGTATGGTATGGTATGGTATGGCATGGTATGGGTATGTTATGATATGATATGATAATTTTTTTTTTTTATTTGTTTCCTTCTTATAGTAGCCCTATAAGAAGGGAGTTTATTTTCCACAAGTGCCACACAATATATGTACATTACTTGTGCTTTATGTTGTACAATATATTACATTGTAATGAGATATAAAGATAGTAAACAATAGTGTACAAAAACAAAAAACAGAAATTATATAAAGTTGTACATAAAATTATACACAAAAAATATATAAAGTTATAGAATATATAACCTAAGAAATAACTTTAAAAAGAAAACAAAAAAAATAAATAAAATAAACAACAATAAAAAACATGATATGATATGATATGATATGATATGATATGATATGATATATGATATGATAAAATATGATATATGATATGATATGATATATGATATACGATACGATACGATACGATACGATACGATATGATACGATACGATACGAAATAATTAAACCCTTTACCGTCACGATAATTCTAAAAAATCAGGCACCAACCTTATCAGCAAACTTTTAGGATTCAAAATAATATTGAGCCAGGACTCCAAAGGGTACAGTCCAAGTACCACAACAGCTTTTCCTTTTGTGGAACCTCTCATAACATACCATACCATATGGTACTCAGGTACTCACACAGTTGTGAGGGTACTCCCTAGCTAGTTTTTATATACCCACCGAGAGATTGGTGGGTATATAAAAAAAATTGGAGAATTATTTTTTAAAAGATTTAAATTAATATAATAATGTCATATGTTACATTTTTTCATCTCCTAGAACATTACTTTCTTTGAATATTATTTTCTCGAAACCTATGAATATTACACACTTCACACACACTTCTTCTTTTGTATCTGCAACCGTTACCGTTTCTTATGTGTCTACAACCAAGTACATAAGAAACGATGAATTTGAAATTCCTAAAACTTTAAGAGCCAAATACCACCATAATTTTAGAATCACCCGAATCTCGATGTTCCCATACCATCATAACAGAGACAGCTGAAAAATGATTGTTCTTTGCTGCATCGAACAAAAATTTTCAAATAAATGTAATATATGTCTAAGGCAATTCGATTTGTAGTGTCACTCTGTTGTTTTGGGACACAAAACGTTTGAAAGAATTTGTTTTAGGTAGAATTCCCAGGGAACACATATCGATATATGTAGGTGACACATGTAGCAAAAAGTATGAAGCCGATGACGTACAGGGACTGATTGACTACGCCTCAGTTACAATAGTTCACAGCTGAGAATTTCACTCTGGAAAACGAATACGAAAGATAAAGTTTTCTGATCCAGAAATCGATAAACCACTCTCTTGTCAGACGGATTCAGTATGAGAAACTCAGTACAGCGTGTTCTGGGACACAGCATAAATTGTCGTAGGTGCAGCCGGGAAGCAATCCAGAGGCTTATTGTTTTGCGTTGCCCTCACGGATCTGTAACAATGGGTTCCACGAGAATTGACAGCGATAACACTAACTTCCCCCGCGCCTGTTATTATAATGTATCCTCAGGTTTTACTGTCGCAAAGTCGCTCATCGAATGCATTAGAGCCTATTTCCGCGCAGTTAAACTTCATTATTTGACCAATAACTGTCCTTTTGTATTTATATCATTTGAGGTTAAATCGTTCTGATCTTTACTTAGTCCAAACTGTGCTCCTAATATAAAATTTATTAATTTTTTTAACAAATCCTGACTTCACTTTAATTGTTGCTCACTCTCTCACTTTTCCTGTTGCAATATTAAAGTGTATTTAACCATAGGAAAAGTCATATAAAATCAAAGATAAATATTTATTTGTAAAAAAATATTATAGATTCAATATTATAGATAGATCAAAAATGTTTTAGCTATTGAATAATAAGATATTAGCCTCTCTAATGTTTTTAGTGTGTTTGAGATTAAAACATTGTCAAACCTATGTACCAAATTGTACCGAAAAACATTATAGATCAGACTGGTGCATACGCTGAGTCTAAGGGTTCTCGCTAGTAAAGACGAGATTAAAGCTTTTTCCTTCACCGGAGGAGTTATTACACATTTTTTACCCTAGTGGTCCGGTATTCGAACTCACGAATTTAGCTTGTCACTTTGTTGTTAGGAGCAAAGTGTTTTCCAACGCGTCTCACAGTGCGGCTCTTGCACAGTCGACGTTTCGAGGATAATTTAGGTTTAGAACTAAACACCTTCATGGTCATAATACTTTCGAATTATAAATAGTTTCTTTATATTTTAAAATTAAAAAGCCCTTATTACACAGAATTTGATGCTTTACAACTTACATATGTAATATTTTTAATCTGGGACACTTTCCGAGTTGTGGAAATCGGAATATGAGGGCTATTTATTTCATGGCCAAAATTTTGCGATATTTGATAAGAGGTATTATAAGTTTTCCCATCACCTCTATCGAAGCGAAATTCTACGCTGAATTGTTTTTGGATTATAAGTAGAAAACTGCAAAATGTTTCCACTTTAAACGGCCGCACAGTGGTCAATAATTGCTTTTTGGCAGACATAAATCGGCCATTTCCACAATTTTACAGATAAAGTGATGGGATCTTTTTTATTACCTTCTGCATAAAATTCAAAAACCAAGGAAACAATTCCCGTTAAGATTGCTTCGGTATAAGTGCCCTTTTTGCTCACCCAAAACCAGGTTTCTTGAGTGTTAATAGATAGTTATCGTTAGTATGCATAAAAACATGGAAGAACTCAATATTTTTCAGAATTTTCTTTTGTATTTTTTAGTCTGAGGGTGGGCTTTCATACCACCGAGTATCCAAAAGAAAGTTCAAATTACATAGAAATTATGGGTATTTTAAAAACAACTAAAAATTCAACATTAAACTCGATTTTCTCCTTTTAGAAATAAGATATCAATATACCGATTTCACTGAAAGTTTACATTCAACGGCTAGTATATTACGTATGTGCAACATGAATTTGGTTCGCTTATATTGGTACAAAAGCAATTTATGTACTACTTTTTTTCAATAAAAACCGTTTTTCTCGGTTTCAAAGGGGTGCTCCCCGGAGTTATCACTGGGGTAATTTCTAGTCTTACTTGTACTACGACCATATAAAATGATCAGTTAAATTCACTTGCGCCTTTTTTAGAAAAGTATGTTTTGTATATGTTTACAGAAAAATTGGCAATGTTTGGCCCTGTAATCTGCTCTAAATGGTACAGGTATATTTAAAAGCTCCTTCTAATCTATAACATAAAACGATTACATCTATACATAAGGTTTTCACTTCACACAGGTAATTAATTTACACTCGATAAAATATTTGGACTATACTTTAGGGTGGACTTTGCCATTTTTCTCGCAACGAAACAAGAAGGACTGAATTAGACTTGTAGTGCTATAGATTGTCTAGAGAAAACATAACTTTATCTTAAGTAAGGCAGACAAAGCCAATTAGCAACACAAGAGCAGAGTTATACTGATTCTTTCCTAATTACTTTACCCTCCACTACAAAAATGCCTGAATAACTTTAGCTAGAAAATTATTATTTCTAGATAATAAGTGTTTGCAGGAAAAGTTCATAAAATGATCAGTTAAATTCACTTGCGCCTTTTTTAGAAAAGTATGTTTTGTATATGTTTATAGAAAGATTGTCCTTACGAGTGTAAATTGATATGACAAATTAAGTGAGAATAAATCGGTTGGTTTTTGTTTTACAAAGAAAGTCTATATTTATTCGTTTTAAGTTTATTGAAGAGCAAATATGTATGTGATTTCAGTTATTCAGTATTTTTTTTTTCATCTCAATTAATCAACTGAAAAAGAGAAAAAAAAATCTGTTTACTTGAGAAACCACTTATTCGATAACAGGTACCTACTCAAGGTTTTCAATAAGGCTATTCAAAATTTTATACCGCAGTATACATTCATAAGGAAAAAACTTATGTATAGATTTAATCGTGTTATGTTCATGGGCAGATCCAGCCGATCGTAAAGGGGGGGCTGCACTCCTAAAGAGGGGGGGGGTACAGCCCCACAGCCCTTCATTTGGATCTGCCAATCAGCTTTTTTACTTATATGTTCCTTTCCCACAACTAAAATTCTACTTGTTCTGCACATAATTTGTTCTTTAACTTGCTTTCCTACATTAAGTTAAGTCAAATTCTATCATTAAATGACGAAAAATTTTCCAAAGGGAGGGGCTGCAGCCCCCATAGCCCCCCCCCTGGATCCGCCAATGTTTACGTTATAGATTAGAAGTAGCTTGTAAATGTACCTGTACCATTTAGAGCAGATTATAGGGCCAAACATTGCCAATTTTTCTATAAACATATACAAAACATACTTTTCTAAAAAAGGCGCAAGTGAATTTAACTGATCTTTTTATGTGGTCGTAGTACAAGTAAGACTAGAAATTACCCCAGTGATAACTCCGGGGAGCACCCCTTTGAAACCGAGAAAAACGGTTTTTATTGAAAAAAAGTAGTACATAAATTGCTTTTGTACCATAATAAGCGAACCAAATTCATGTTGCTCATACGTAATATACTAGTCGTTGAATGTAAACTTTCAGTGAAATCGGTATATTGATAACTTATTTCTAAAAGGTGAAAATCGAGTTTAATGTTGAATTTTTAGTTGTTTTTAAAATACCCATAACTGCTATGCAATTTGAACTTTCTTTTGGATACTCGGTGGTGTGAAAGCCCACCCTAAGACTAAAAAAATACAAAAGAAAATTCTGAAAAATATTGAGTTCTTCCATGTTTTTTTGCATATTAACGATAACTATCTATTAACACTCAAGAAACCTGGTTTTGGGTAAGCAAAAACGACACTTATACCGAAGAAATCTTAACGGGAATTGTTTCCTTGGTTTTTGAATTTTATTAAGAAGGTAATAAAAAAGATCACATCAATTTATCTGTAAAATTGTGGAAATGGCAGATTTATGTCCGCCAAAAAGCAATTATTGACCACTGTGGGCCGCCATTCACTGGCCGACTCTCTTTCTTTTAATGTCAATACTATAAAGGTTTAATAAATGGCTATTAGAATTTTTGTCAGAGAAGAAGAGTTTTTGTGACTGTCTTACAGTCTGAAAGGTCTCCAAACAACCAATCATGGCCCGAAATATAGACATTACCACCGATTCGCTCCCTCCTATTTTATTAAACACCTATCTTAAAAACACAATGGGTGCCAATATGAAACAATTTATTCTTAATATAACTAATTTAACATTTATGTATGTTGGAGATTTAGCTATGTTTCTGTGTTTGGATGGATAAAGTACCCATTGAGGCTCTTGTAGGCTTTAAAGTTTGTGGGCCTTAGTCGAGGTAAAGAGCTTAGTGGGATTCTCGGCATCCGTTTCCTTTAGAGTACCCTCATGTTCTATTGAGTAAACAGCAAAGACGACCATGTCTGTAGGTCTGCAGTTTCATCACTGCAATGGATGCATTCAGTTGCAGTTTGCTTATAAAAGCCAGGATCTTTAGTATATTAGCTAGCATGAATATAAGACCAAAGTGGTTTAAATTTAATCAGATAGTAGATTGTAAATTTACTTCTAATACAGCACTAATCCCAAAAGTGAAATCCAGAATGGAACAGTCATTATCCAGTCTCTTAAATAAAACTTAATTTAATCTTGTGCAAATATCAAAATGGTAATTTTAAATCCAAATAGTTGAATTATTATTTTATTTTTTAAATTGTATTACAAGCTAAGGGCAATAGTAATAATGCTCACTCTTCACATTTATACAGTATTCCCAAAAAACCTTAATAAGTGGAACAC
This sequence comes from Aelia acuminata, assembly GCA_911387785.2. Taxonomy (NCBI): domain Eukaryota; kingdom Metazoa; phylum Arthropoda; class Insecta; order Hemiptera; family Pentatomidae; genus Aelia; species Aelia acuminata. The sequence goes on along the minus strand of OU426979.1, from coordinate 126,374,930 downwards.
AAATAAATTAAATAAAATAATGCGGAGTAAGAGCTAATTAAATAAAAACGTGAATTAAAAAAAAGTTAATCACAAAAAATCTCATAAGCACAGACTTACACTATTTACGGTCAGCCTGGGAAACCCTGATCCAAGCCGCTCAGTATATAGCTAATAACATTTATAAATACTTAAATAATAGTTATTATCTATATGTTTCTTGACTTAATAAAAAGTTTGATATTTAGTACCTTCATTCATAAACAGCTGATTTCCGCTGCGTAATAATATTTTGTCCTTATGCCAGTGGCAGGGTATTTTATTAGTTCTTCGAGATGGGTTTATGGATGCCGCCATCTGGTCGATGATGAAGGCAATCTGCTTTTCATCACCGATATAATATACCCGTTTTATTACAGGCTATTGTGCTTTCGGCCATAACCGGCTCTTCCACATAAACCTTCCCTTGGAGATGCTCAGATTCTTCTCAAACAATAGCTTAGTGTCCCTAGGGCAGAGATTCGCATACAAGCTTTTGAGCAAAATTTGAAAGGGTTTTCCAATCCCAAACCCTTATTCTTTCCTTTTTAAGTCGTTCAAGAAATCATTATAAATCAAAATCGAACTAAGATTTCTTGACCTATACGTGATAAAGTAGATCTCGTATTAATATTATCTGCAAATAATACCTCATGTACTATTAACATGTATTAGTGCACAAAGTAAGGAGTTTGGTATTCCTCGACCTCACAAGGATAGTTTTTAATGATAACTTCCTTGAAAAAAACAAAAACATTTTTGTCGTTTGGTTTTTCCTTATATTTTATTTAACTTATCGTATTGTTAAAAAACACCGAAAAATACATTTTATATCAAACTGTCATTTGTTAGTTTGTTTGCTTAACGTTACTTTATTCCAGTAAGGCTAATCGGACGATACTATGGTGGGAGTCCTAAATTTTGCCTTTCTAGGTATAATTAGGATAGGGATCTTCAACGAGTGCCGTACATCGTACAGGCTCGGGACCTCCATTTTAATTCTTATCCGAGGGACGGCATAGCCAAGGATTGTTTACTTCCATTAAAAAGTCCTAGTGCCATCGCGGGACGCGAACTTGCGACCTTTATTATTGTGGGTTGCTGTGCTACCACTACACCACAGGTGATACCTTAACTCTTTATATATTTTAGGTTTTTTTTTCAATAATATAGTAACCGTTACTGTATAATTGTACCGTAACATGATAAAACTCGAGCATATAACTCGCGAATTATTAATCCCACAGTCATGTTTTCTCTTTACATAAAATATACTAATATTCCTTTATTACTTCATATTACTATTCCGAATAAAATGACATATTTGAATATCTCGTTCATCACAATAAGTAGCATAGCGAAAAGCGAGTTTTGAAGACCGGTAATTTTTACCATTCCGGTGGAAACTCATGTTTTAATGCCTATAACTCCAAATTGTCTGCTTCAAATATAAATGTTTTCAAATAAATGTAAGAGAAAATAATTTTGTATTTATTAAATTAGCTTACTTAAATTACTTACTTACATACAACTAATAAACCTGAAATAATTCTATAGACTGAAAGCATTCGCAGCGTTTCATTCCTGCTGAAATTTGTGTGAGGTGTAATTTTCGACTGCTGATCATCCTTATTTTTCCATTAGTTCGAATTTAAGATCAATTGAACTAAGCATCTGCAAGTCTAGATAGTTAGTTCTCAAAAAATTCCTGAAATTTTGCGTAATTAAGGCAAATGTTTTGATATTGAATATAGTGGGTAATTAAGTAACTACATTTTAAATAAACGTTTTGTTTAACACGTTAGGTACAGCGGCGCATTTTAGGGGTATCCTGAATTGGACGGTATCGGTCCCCGGGGTCCCACTGCTAGTATGAGCCACAGACGATATCGGACGTCGGAGTCCGATGGGAATACTTTGACGAAAGCGTTATCTTTTGATTAAAAGGGAATTAAATGAGCGTATCAAGGGCATTATCTCTTGGTAAGTATTGGAACTAGACATAATAGGCGCAGGGCAGGCCGATACAGGATTTACGCCATTGTTTATCGAAAATCGGACCTAGCAGTGCGATTCTAAAACACAACAGAATTTCAGCTGTTAGCAACATTTTCTGCTCTAAAATGCAATAATCTTATTAAAAATTGAGTATTAGAAGTGTTCGGACTTCCGGACATTTTCATGTGAAAATCGGCTGTTAAGAAAGGAATGTAAGGCATCGGACCCCGGGGACCGATGCCGCACCTATCGTTTTAAGAATCAATTTCAGATGACCTATCGAATACATCGTTTGCAACAACTTTATCTAAATTGCTTTTACATAATTACTGGATAATCTATATAACATCATTGATATATTTTTGGAAAAATATACCGGTAAAAACACAAAACAACTCGGAACGAAAAATATAAACTTAAAAAGGAAAGAGTAGTTACTGGTATACTACTCGCATGGGAGCTGTAATTCTACTGACATGAAGGTCTTACCAAGGAAGGAGACTACCCAACTTGTGGAAACACCTCCTGTAATCGTTTTAGGGTTATTTATTTTTATGTCACTATAACTTCGTGTGTTAAGTAATTATCGATTTCTCCCTTTTCGGAGGTTACCATCGAAAACGTACTAACAAGTCTCATTTCTGTAACCTTTCACGTATTAAAAGTTAATTCAATTATTCATCACTTCTGAATTCAAAGCGACCGGCGTTCTGGTAATCCTCCAGATTTCGGCCTGTGACTCCGCTGAATTAAGTTGTGTTGCCTAAACCAATTGATAAGTGAGAGGCTATAGAGATAGTTGATCTATGGCCCTGGGCCGGACACGTACACCCCTGATCAGGCCGAGTTTTGTTTAGAGAACAGAGGGCGCTGGCAGCCGAAGTTGGCGCCCGGCCTAACTGGCCTTTTCTAATCTCTCCATCTCCTGCTTCATTATTTCAGCCATTGTCTTCCTCTGCTCTTTGTCACGGGTTTTCGGATATCCTGCGCGGTCCGGTCCTCTTGTTCCTCTCTCTGTTCTGTTTCTTATTAAGAATGTTTTATTCTTTCTTCTTTTTTTTCTCTTCTCCATACTACGATTCCCAGTTCCTTTAAATCTCTCATACATAATGTTGGTTAGAAGTAAAGGATCGCTGCTTGATTCAAGTAGAGTTACCCGTAAATTTCTTCTTAACATACAACTTTCATTTACCGAAGTACCTAGGGTGTAGAAATCGACGTGTTTTGATAAATGTGTGAACACCTCTGAACAACTACACAGAAAACAGTTTTTTTTTTCTTTTTTCAACATTATTTAATTATTTCTATTTCTTTTTTTTGTTTTTTTTCCATAAGGTATGGGGTATTCTAATGTTCTTAAAACTTAAATGTCCTTAGCACTATTCGATTCTTTATTACTCTTATTAAACATGATGAGGTTACTCAAAACCGTTTTTTTTAACATATAAAAACGTAAACATTTGCTAAAATTTATAGAACAAAGTACCTCCTCCTTTTTCTCAATTATGATGATACCAAATTTCAGTTTCGTACATTTTGCTAAAATTTATAGAACAAAGTACCTCCTCCTTTTTCTCAATTATGATGATACCTAATCTGAGTTTTGTACATTTTATCATTTTTGAGATGGTCTCTTTTTTAATAAATCCTACAGTTTATCTTTCATATTTGTGAGGGGTTACTACTAAGACATCTGATCCTTGTATGTTATTAAAAAATTACTCAATAACATTACGAAACTAATATACTGACTATTTTGAATTATTATTCCCCATCAGGATATTCAGAAGGGTATACGGATACCCGATGCTGAGACCGTTAATCAGATCGACGTAGGAGTAGTAGGAATAAGTCCAATATTCTGGATTTTCGCGCCTTTAGAGGGGCAAACGTGGACTCGGACCACAACCTGGTTAGAACCCACCTCAGAGAGAGGATCTCCCTCGCCAAGAAGCAGCCTCTCGAATGAAGAAATTCAACACCTACAGACTGAAGGACGAAGAGGTCCAGACTACCTACGAAGGGCGTCTCAATGAAGAACTTCGAACACTTGAGAAGTCTATGACAGACAGTGTGGACGATAAATGCCAGAAGATTTAAGAGGTGATATCAAGGGAGGCTGAGGGAATTCTGGGACTAAAGGAAAGAGAGCCTCGCAACCAGTGGTGTGACGAAGAGTCTGAACAGGCCAGCGCCTACACGAACGAAGCTTAACCGAGCGATGATCCAACGCAAGACACGGGGAAGTGCTGAAGAATATCGTCTTAGAAGGGGACTTGAGAAGCACCTCCATCAGAGGAAGAAAACGGAATGGTGCATGGGTCAGCTTGAGGAGCTGGAGACGCTGAAAACCAGCGCTGAGGTCCGAAAATTCTATCAAAAGATAAATCAAGGAAGGAAGCCCTTCAAGCCGAGACTGACGGCTTGCAAGGACGAGGACGGAACTCTTCTGACTGACGAGGCTAGAATTCTCCAGCGATGGCGGCAGTACTTTCAGGAGCTCCTAGGAGATGGTAGGGCACTTGAGGATAGCCCCTTGTGTCCAATTCCTATCGAGGACCTGAACCCCTTTAGACATTGATCACAATTTCTCTGGTTAAACTGAAGAATAATAAAGCACCTCCTCCTCTGAAGATGGAATTATATGGTTAAATTTGTGTTACAGTGTCGTTAAAAGTTTATGTACACTTTTTGTAAAATTTTAGATTATTTCATTTTGGTCTTTTATTATTCCAAAATTTATATTACAGTGAAAAAATCCAGTCTTCCTTCATGATATATATATTTTTCAATACATTAAAACATCACAACGTTTCGAGGCTCATTGCCTCATCTTCAGGTGTACTGCAACAATATTTCACATAATATTCACAACTTTTTTAAAAATTTCATTCACAATAATTATAAAATTTGGAAACATTTATGACTTAAAATCCTATATTACATTATACTCATTATATACATACCAAAATATATATTATAACTATACAATATATCAATTCATTAAAATCTCGTCAAAATAATTAATAATGTCAGATTACACTTCTTACTTTGGCCACCAGAAGACCAAAAGGAATTTTAAAAAAGTCTTCCAGTAAAGTATAAACTACCAATAGATTATTTTAGTTTTATTGTTTGTCTGACATTGTGAAGCGTTATTTTCTTTTAATAAAAATTATTTAAACCCTTAATGTATGAATGTAGGTAATGTAAAGTATTTTTTCTTAATTATTTAAAGATTGGTGTGTAAAAAGTTCATTGATGGGAAACTGCTATGGATAATTTTTATTCAATGGACTGTTATACCAGCTGATACTTTAAAATTAGACAACTAAATTCTTGCGTTTTTATTTTTTTGGAAGCCTTGCATATTCCATGAGATGAGGAGACTGAATCCAGTAGTCTATTTGCTAAAAGAGATCCTTTGTTACCGAAGGCGGAATCAAATATTTCCATAAGAAGTGGTGAGCTTTAACTGTCCTCGACGACGCCCGAGACCTCTCTTTTACACTTGATAAGATTTGTAAGATAAGAGGTTTTCCCCGAGGTACCTCACCTCATAGGCTGTAAGTCGCTCCTTTAGGCAGCTTACCAGTCCGTCGGTATCCTTTTTCGGCTTTTTCTTTTTCGTTCCCCATTGATCCGATTTTATCAAGAACACCAGATCGTTCCTGAATTGCATTCCGTTCTCCATTCGATCGGATTTCAGTTCCTTTCTTCGAATGAATGTAAATTTAATAGTTTTTTTTCCCTTCCAGAGTGAGATATTACAAACAAAAATCTCATCTTGTGGTAATTATATGACTTTTGTTCAAAGATAGTTGTTGTTTTTAAAATAAACTCATAACAAGATTTTAAAAATTTCTTTATATTGACTTATCAGTCAGTTTGGATGCGCTGTATTAATTTATTTAATATTATCTTCTATTAAAAAAAGAATTTTGGGGAGTATTTCTTCTTTGGTTTTTGCATTAATTTGCCCTGTTGATTGACTTTGATGTGCGAGTCAGCTTAGAGTTTTTCAATTTTTCTCTCCTTTTAGGTCGGTGTTTACTTTTTGAGCAGCCAGCTCCCAAAAGGGCTCCAGGTTTCAGAGGGTGCTGTAATACTATACCTACCACTCCCCCCTCCCCCGGCCCTTTTTCAAGTTTTACTTTGACAAACATCTCTCCAATTTAACCCGCTGATAAAAATACTCAGTTTTCCTCCCTTTAATTGATTTTTCTTGTTATTTTAGAACGTTTTCACTGAGGAATGCGTATATATTTTTATTTCGCTATTTGAAATAAGCTTTTTTTTCATATCATCAAACTCCCGCCATTCTGTTACAATTCGTTTGTTGGAATTAGGGATCGAACTAAATCCACCATAAAACATCACATTCCACATTTTGACTTTTGAGGCGGTGGCCAAGAGACTTACATCAATTATTTAACTAAGGAAAATTTTCCAGATGGAAAATCCACCGAAAAAGGGAGAGAGACAATTTTGGTATATAATAAATAAATATTACTTTATTAAATCTAAATTTATCAGGATTCATTTTCTTTAGTCATGAAAAAGAAAATAAATTTTGATTTTTTAAAAATTTATGGCCATACAGAAACTTCAGAACTTCGGCACCACTTTTTTTAAAACTTTCGTATTTAAATTTTCTCCAAAGCTCTATAAATGATAAAAAATAATGATAGTATCAGACAAGGAAATTTTCGAAATTGAGAAAACCAATCCGACCCTGTCTGCGAATTTCAGATTGGGTAGAGGAGGTGGGACTCTAAATGCCGCTTAAACGCACGCTCCAAAAAAGCAGGGAATCCATTCATATCAGCGGATAGCGAGAGATGTCAGCCATTAAACGCCGATCGCTGCACAGTATGCAATTATGGCTCCAATATAAAAAAAAAAAAAACCTGCATTTTATAACTTTAGGGCCAGATACGTTAGCTCTAACAATTCTGCCTCTGTGGGAATTCATCTTTGATTATTATCTAGTTACGGGACAGGATTTGAAAAAAAATATTCACTCTAAACTCTGAAACAAAACGTGGATTTCTTGTTGTTGCCAAGATGGTCTGGTACGACTAATCCACGTGTCTTGTAACGATATTCGAACTATGATTCTTACTTAATTTAAAATATCAGTCACTATTCAGGAGGATTTCAAAGACCATCTGTTCTTTTTATACTTCTGTCAACAGATAACTTACATTTACGTGATTAATGTAAAAAATATTGAGATGAATGAAGCTTAGACGCTTGCTATCTAAATTGGATATTTCCACTTTTACCATAATTGAGATTATTTTTATGTCTGATAGTTTTCCATAGCTTCCTTTCTACTACTCTTTCTAACAAATATAGGCATGGAGGGATCCGTTTTTGATCGCGAACCCACTTAAATTCAATAGCTGAAAAAAGATAAGTGTTATGTATCATTTAGGGAAACATTTTTAAGAGGAACCTTTAAAGTATAAATTATGAATGATGAAGTATAGAATAATAATCAGAACAATGATTGGCTTGGTAGTAGAGCATCGCAGTTTTTTCCGTGCATTTTGCGATTTTCTAAAATAAAAATAATCCTTGTTTTCTCCAAATACTTGGATACTGTAGAAAATCTAATCCTTAAAGAAGGAAGAATGAAAATTAATAATAATTAACCCTAGACCGGGCGCGCTGGTTGACTTTGGACACCAACTCTCATAAAGGTCGGTCGTACAGGTAGCAATTTGAATCACACCTCCCCCCCCCCTCCCCCCTTATTAGTACCTTTCCCTGGACTTCTCCTCCCTAAATAAGTCTCACACTGGCTTTTGCTCAAGAGACAAGTGACCAGTTATTGGGTGTTTATTATTGAAAACCACGGCTGGTGTCCAAAAGCAACCACGCGCCCAGACAAGTAAGTTATATGGTTCTTCTTTTTATTATTTTATTTTCTGATATTTTTTTTGGTTTATGTTAAATATCCGAAACTTATTCTCTCTAAGGGTCAATATTATGAAATATAAAGACATTCTAAGGTTTACATGAGAGTTGTCAGGTGAAGAGAAAGAAGGGATCTTAAAAGAATCGGAGTCTGTTTTTTCTGAAGGGGAAGATGAAGCCATGAATTATTCTGATCAAGGGCACGACAGTGACTCAGAAGGGGAAGGCGGTCCGGATGATGAATGAGTCGGATGATGATGATAGGGAATTCGTTTTTGGAAAGGACGGTGAACAATGTGGTCAGCGAAAGATTTTTTGAAACCTAATTCCAGAACGAAGTCGAAAAATATTTTAAAAACATTTCTTGGCCCTTGGGGGATGCAAAAAATGCTTTTTCAGACATTAAATGTTTTACTAAAATAATTGATGTAAATATTATAGATCAAATAGTTGTGTTTAGAGTTTTCAAAAGATTTATTTTTTTATATTTAAATTTATGTTTATTATTATTTTTTTGTTTTGTTTACAGAAAAATCATAGTAATACAACATTTATGAATAAATTATAAATTATTCATACACCTATTATAATTTGAAGCAAAGAAAAGTAATGTTGTCCAAAGTCAACCACGCGCCCGGTAGTGTAAAAACATTTGGCGCGCCTTAGTTAATATCTCAACAACAGTACAAGTTAATATCTCTTTTTTACGTGAAATGGTAAATTTCTTCTCTGATGGACCATTCCATCTACGAGTATAATTTTGTTTTTTTTAACCTCCTTTATTTGATGATTTCAAAATATACTTATTTATTAATTTTTGGTTTGCTTACATAGATCAGGTGAGAGAGATGATGTATGTACTCAAACGATCATGATTTTATTGATTATTCGCCTGATTTTTCTCTTTCGATTTCTACTTTACAAAAGATAGGACTTAACCATTTATCTAGCACTCTTTGATAAAGTGAATACTACCATTCTGATATCACATTTCTTTCAACCGCAGAGTATCTTCTTAATAATTCTTTCTTTCTCATACTGCTTTTACTTTACTCATACTTTTTCATACGTCTAGTTCGCGTTTCATGTTCCAGACTCGGTTCATTCCAAGCTGTCAAATTATTCATTCCATTACTGCTTCTTTTTTTATTTCTCTCGTGTCTAATATCTGTTAAATACAAAAAGAATGCGTATGAATCTTAAATGCATATATGCTAATAATATTAGTCGGTATTACTAGTAGACATGGTACTTGTGTAGGGTACATCCGACTGCTAACGGTCATGATGTTTATAACCTGATGTAACACATATATATATGTATATATTATTCCCATATATAACATTATATCTGATATCATCATATCATATTCCCATACATGATATTATATATAATATCCCATATATAATATTATTCCCAACATCTGATGAGGAGCTAGGTGTTGGGAATAATATTGTAACGTTAAATCGTTAAATAAAAAAATATATAGTTAAAAGTACCAGACCTTTTGTTGGAACGAACTAGCAGTCGGAACAAACCGTCAAAGCTCGTGTTTGAGACTAGAATGTTTGAGCCCAATGATAACGAGGTTCTACGACGTTCTATACCCTCCTTACGACTATATATAAGGAACAATAGACTGGACAGGTATTAGTCTTGACTGTGAAGCTCTAGCCATATGATTATTTGTGTTACAGAAAAATAAGAGATTATTTTTATATTGTGCTTTGATTATTCATATGGCATTGATAATTATAGTTTCGTTGAATAAATATTGTTAACCCACAGAAGTGTTAATATAAAATAAAACAACTTTTATTGAATTAATAAACCAGAAGAGCACGGCCAGGCGTTGCTCTGGCCAAGTAGCTATAATGCGATGAATAAATAATATTGTCACCCCTATTCTCAAATTTACCCAGTCCAATGTGACACTGGGATCTTTGGGCAAGGGTTGTGTGGTAATTAATCAAACTAAGTACTATTTACATCATTTATTATTTACAATAGTTTCTACACGTCTCAACTACTCAAAGGTGGGGGGGTACCATAACTCTTAAATCACTTGGGGGTACTTGACTACTTCGGGTCCCACTATGCCCCAGGCTCACTCTGCCTGTCCCAGACTTAGACTGCCCATCTCAGACCCAGCCTCTGCTCCAGATTGCTGACTGTCTCTGACTGCCCCTCTCTGACTGACTGACTCAGACCCTCCCAGACTCTCCCAGACTCTCCTGGGCCAGCCTCTTCTAGGAGTTCCCCCTCTCTCTCAGGGTCTCCTAGGTTCAATGGACATCTTCCACGTGACAACTCCCCCCTCCCCTGAATACCAACGTCCTCGTTGGTAAGTTGGGACCTGTAACAAAAAATAAACAAAGCGGCAGAAAAATGGTTTTTACCATAATTTACTTAACTATAGAGTTTACAAACAAAAGAACCAAGTACTGAATGTTAAAACCAAACCAAAATTCGAAACAACAAAAAAAAAGTGATAAACCAAATAAAATTTCAAAATCGAGGAACCTCACTGCATCATTTTCTCTTTTGGATTCGACAATCATCGGCTCACCCCCTTTATCGTTCATTCTTTGATAAACCGTGCTTTTGACTAGCACATACCCAAATATTACCTCAGTTTGACTCTGAGAAACTTGTTGCATACTTAAGCCTTCTACGTTTGACTCGTAGGATTCCACAACAAATTCCAAAAACTTAACTCTCAAGGTACTTAACTAATCTTTTTAAGTACTTTACTACCCTTTGAACCCAAAAGGGGTGTGGGATGCCGGCTGTCACATTTAATTTAGTTTTCCTCTTAAGAACCATAATAACATCTACAAGATGCAGTGAAATTCCTTTACAATTATTTCTGGACTTAATGAAATACAGTACAAAAATAAATTCCATTATTCTGCTACTTTAAATTTATTCTTTAACCATAAAAGATACAAATTTAGTCAATAATACCCTCTAAGAATTTTACTTAAAAATTATACTTTTTCTTACAAATTCCATTTTTTACTAAACATTTCCAATTTCTACTACTAAAGAACTAGAAAAATATAAGTCATTAAACCAAAAAGGAATAAACAATCAAAAATCTTAATCATTTCTCGATAAAGGGCTTTAAAAGAACATTGGTTATGCCTATCCTGCATAAACATCTCACCCACTGACCTATTTTTTGACGCTGACTGTGCTACTAGGTTGCATCTCTTATTCTTTAGAGTCCCTCTTCTTGGAACTTGGTGGCTATGAGGCTCGCTTCCGTGTCCGTGACAATAGGCCTTCGCGATAATATCCCTTTAATTGACTTCTTTATTAAATAAAAAAAATCAGAATTATCCACGCGTCATCGATTCGATCACAATAACCGAAACCGAGTAATGAGCTACTAACCCCGAAATAAACCCATTTACCGGTTTTACATTCGTCTTATCAAAACCAGATAACGAAATAAAATAACAATGATAATTGAAAGGTGATACTAAAAACCCGTACCAAATTATTGACTAAAATTAGGCGGTATTAATTTTCATGGACTCAAATTTATATGTGGTACTGTGAGATTCGACAAATCGGAAAATTTAAATTTTAAGTTCAATCATTGGTGGAATTTGTCATAAATCGAGTTATGTAAACATTGCCGGGAGTATACGCAATATTTCGAAAATCCCTACTAAAATTTAGTCGCTTGGATAGACCGTTGAAATTAATTAAGTATACCAGATTCCTAAACCTAAACGCTTATTGTTTTCTTCCAGAAAACCGCGATAAAATACAGGCTCACTCTGCCTGTCCCAGACTTAGACTGCCCATCTCAGACCCAGCCTCTGCTCCAGATTGCTGACTGTCTCTGACTGCCCCTCTCTGACTGACTGACTCAGACCCTCCCAGACTCTCCCAGACTCTCCTGGGCCAGCCTCTTCTAGGAGTTCCCCCTCTCTCTCAGGGTCTCCTAGGTTCAATGGACATCTTCCACGTGACAATATCTTATTATTTTTAATACAGTCAAATCAAAATTCACTGATGAAGATAAAAACACGTTAGCTAATCTAAAATCAACGGGATTTAAATTAGAACTTTACGCCAAATTAAACATTTTTTTTGTAAATGATTTAGTACAATCACAATAAACAGTTAGCAAAAATATACCAAATTAAACTAAGGGCATGTGAATCATACGAGAATGAAATAATGTAAAGAAGTTGAAAATGAACCACAATTGAAAAATAATGATCTTATGTGTATCTTACGAATAACAAAGGTTATAATTATTAGAACTTAGCATAAATTAATGATATACAAATAAAAGAGCTCTGTTAAATAATGAAATAAAGACCTTGTGACTATTAAACAAGGAAAGAAAACAAAGAAAAACATAAATTGCTGCAATCCATTAAATCAAAACACATTACTTTGAATTAACCATGGTTAATAATATTGATTGAATGGTCGGCGAACTGGTCTTTTATTTGCCTTCACAAGTGATTTATCGGCGAACTGAATCTTCAGGTGAATATCAATTTTAGACGAACTTTTTTTTTTTTTGGGTCCACCCCTTCCTCGCCTTGTAGGCTATACGGGGTTTCCCGGGCCAGGGGGGAGGGTGGGGGATTAATGCCGAGTATTATTAAATTTCCCTTTTAGACGAACTAATAACAATAAGGTCTTTACTCACTGTGGGCGGTAAGAATAGCCTTACTCTAAAGGAAGGTTGTAGCATCAACATATAACTGGTAAATAAGTCGATCGGACATCAATAATGACTTCTGGCTGCTAGACATGTCGAGAGAGAAGCGCGCACAACGGCAACTATAAGGAGAGTGTCTGAAGCCTCGTGGATCCGGTCTATGGTGGGGTTAGAGCGTGAGATAAGTCAGATGTTCGTAGCCTCCTATATTTGCCACTGCCACTGAATCACTCGTACATGAGGAACTTAACCTGTTTACATGTGGTAAGTTGGAAGCATGGGATGAGCGGGAATTTCAATGTATTTAAATTTAAACAAACTACCTTGAGACTGAACACCTATCTTTTATTTTATTTATTTATATATAATTTTGGGCTTTTCCACATGGGTCATTTTCGCCCTAAAATACAATATTTACAATTTTGCAATAAAATTGAAATGCAGTTAAATACAATGCAATAAAATTACCATAGAATCACAATTTACAAATACAATACAAAAGCAGAATACAAGTACAATACAATAAAAATACAATCTTTAAAATCCTATCTTTTAAATTGAACAAAACTACACACAATAAACCAAATTTAAGAAAGATCGGTTGAGTAGTTTCTGAGTTTTCCTCCGACAATCAACTGGACAGGAGATTTTTATATATATAAGGATATATAATTCACTGATAAACATAAAAAGGTTTAGGCTAATCTAAAAACCAATAGGATTTGAAATAGAACTTTGCACCAAATATAAATTGTTTGGTAAAGAATTTAGTTAAATTATTTATTTTTTACATCTCGTAAAGAATATAATTGGAATAGAGTTTAGTACAATCACAATAGACAGTTAGAAAAAATGTACCAAATCAATCTTTTGTCACAATACATATTAATTAAATTCAGAATATATCTCAAGTAGGTTGTACTTAGTAATCATAGTAAGTAGGTTATGAAAAGCGAGACATCTCAAACCATGTGCTGCTTATCAAAATATAGAAATTTAATTACATGAATGTGTTTGATAACTTAATTATTAACTTAATTAATAGCTTTTTAGAACAATAATTTACATTTTTTCATTATTACAACTCACAATTTCTACTAATTGTAGTGCTAATAGGTGCAGAGTATTTTGGTTAACCTGACTTTTGCTTAAACAAATGGATTCGATGTTTTCTGTAAACGTGAAAGGGCGACACATAATTGCCCACGTGCTAAATACGGATTTTCCTAGTCCAAGCTGGAAAAAATAGATTTTTATTATTTATTATTATTAAAAATAGGGTCTGTTGGGGTAAAGCTAATCAAGTCCTTTTCTGACTGAAAGAATGCGATGGAGCTCGCTAAAATCGTAATATGCTCACTGTCATGATAAAATTTCAAGGAATCCTCTCCCAATAATAGAAGGATTTCCAAATCCTGGCAATTTTTATTTTAATCTTAGAACCAATCAAATAAATAACAGGGGTACTTACATCTTTAATCGCATTTCGTTTGGAATCAAGTCTGAGCCAAGCGAATTCAGCTGATCCGTGGATCAGATTTTTGCTAACCTAGATTTTTTAACGTTTTTATTTTTATCAATGACTATTGATCTGACTGTATTAAAAATATTAGGATATAATTAATTCAACGCATTTCAGCTACTGAGCCACAGCAACGAGTGGCCGGATCTGCAATTAATTATTATAATACATATCCACAACTGCATTATATTCCGGTTGTGTATAATATATAGAAGAGCATGGTGCTAGATATCTTTGGAATGCCCGTTTCAAAATAACGATTAGCGTATATAACATAGAGTAATGCTAGGCCGTTGGAGTGCATTGTTAGATAGGAGCAATCGGGGAAGGCCGCTATATGTTTTATAGAAGAAGCCATGATTGTGAGGGATGGAGTGTGGCGAACCCATCAACTCCACTAATCCTCCTTTCTAATTGATCGGCTTTAATAGTTCAATAGCGTATATCGGCTTTCCGTGTCGTCATATCCCTTCGCTTCTCCCCACATTTTTATTTAACACAAAGCCCCTAGGCTGTGGTTCTAATCGATCTTCAAACTCTTTTTCGTTTTATTGTTCCATTCACAGCCAAAGGGGGCTTGCCTTTGTTTCGTTTTAAAATGCTTCTTTCTGCTATTTTACCTGGATTCAATGAGTGTGGAAAATATGGGAATACATGGCATTGGTAGCTATGAAAGCAGAAAATGGAGTTGTGTTCTTCGTGGAATTCTTCCTTTTTGTTTGTTTCTCCTCGGAATTGGAACTTTGATCATTTATTCGTTTTTCGTTAACATTAATAACATGAAAAATGCAATACAATAAATGAAAATTTTTCGTTTCACTGTATTTATGTTGTTCTGAGATAGTATCTCATATATATCAAATAATTTTGGTAAATTAAAAGCCAAATGTTTTTAGCATGTTTAAGGCACTTTTTGTCTCGAATCTTCACACTCAATCTTTTGTTTAGAATCCTTACCGTTACGGATTTCATGAATCTATTGGCATTTTGCTCTCGGTACCGTTCCAACTTTTACAACTGGTTAATTGGGTTAACGACATTCTATCGCTTCACTGAGGATTTTTTGGGACGTAGAGCCTCGTTTAAAATTGTTTTAAAATTTGTTAAAAAATTAAAATTATTATTATTATTAATAAATTATAATTGTTATAAAGATCTACTTAATGATTGCCAAGAGCTGCATAATTCCATAACGCTATGAACCATCATAGTTTCTTTATTTTTTCCTTTTATTTATTAGTTTTATACCAATACTAATTTTTTGTAAATGGTTTTTTTTATTTGTATTAATAATATTATAGATCATTGATGTAGGCGTCATATTTGAAATATCATTGTTCATGGATAAAGGATTAGGGATCGAATAATTATCGATAGGTCGATTGATTGTTTGGATAGATTTTCCATTATACTGTTACTCCTTGTTGTTACTATCTATAATTAATAATTACATGATAAACATTTCATTGTCATCTTCTAGCATAGATACTCATATATTTGTCTTATTTTTAGCCCCGATGAAGATCCACATGTAGGGATCGAAACGTTGGTGTTACAAAAATAAAAAAAAAATTTAACTGAAAATATTGACTATCGATCAACCTATCGTAAAAAACAAAAAAATTTGAATATTAATATAATAATAATAATAATAATATCCTCTAAATAATCATTTTTGGAATTCTATTGCTATATAATTTATTAGGTACTGTAGAATAGTTTACCTGTTAGGAAATAATTGCTCATAGTTTCTTAATCATTCTTTAGTTTTTTTTCCGCTTTTTAATTATTATTAGGGATGGGATTTTCATTTATTTACATATTTTCTTCTGAGGCTTAGAAATGCACGTATGTTTATTCTAAATTGTTTTTACCCTGATACAAACCATTTTTGTTTTGTGGTTTTTAAATATTTTAACATATATTTCAATAAACACATATTATTGTCCATATTTTAATTTGAAATTATTGTTAATTATTTACTTGTTTTATGTATACTCAATCGATACCTAGAATAAATAAAGTTTAAATCACAGAATGAACATAGAAATAAAAAAAAATCTTGGAAAATCAAAAGGCACAAAGCAATATCGACTGTTCTCAGAAATTCTGAACCACCTTTTTTCTTATACATAGATGCCTCATCGTTTACAATGCTTATATTGCCTCAGTTGCTTTATAAATTGTGTGATAAGTTCATACCTGGTGTATGAAATTCCAAAAAGGAAAGAAAACAGAAAAAGCTTAGCCGCTAAGCACGTTGTGGAGTTTGCAGAAGAAACATTGAAATGCGACAGTGAAAAAACATTTCAATGCATCAACGATTATTGGTTTTACTGCATTTGAAAACGGTAGAAAATAAGTCGAATGACGCGTCAGTCGACGTAGAAATATCGTTCAGCAAATACAAAGCTTTACTTCGAACAATCGTTGTGGATTTTCCAAAGAAAATCCTAGAATGCATCTTATTTGAAACGTTTTTGATGGTAAAGGTGAGGAAATTTAATACTTACATTTCCAAAAATTTCGTTAACTACTTTTTTATTTATTTTAAATGTATATTTATTTTTTATGAGAATACCGAACTTTTTTAATATTTTAATTTTCAGTCCATATTTTCATTTTTTTTTTGTCCATATTTCCATTTTGTTATAACATATATTTGCAAATAAACGTCCATATTTATGTACATATTTTGAAATTTTTATTTTATGAAAATCCTATCCCTGATAATTATATAACTAATTTTTGTTTATATTCATTTAGATAGGAATTGATCGAATATTCGAAAATCTTTTGTAACTCAGCAGTAGAGCAGAAATTACCAACCAGTAAAAGACATTATAATGCAGAACTACAATACTAAAGTTACTTCTATTATGCATTCCACATGTAGTGATAATTACAGAGGTAAGGATGTAGAAACTTAAATAGACATTCAAAGTTAGTGAACTAGTTAACTTGAGAACCACTAAGTGTATTATTGAGCTTCTTTGGTAATGTGTTTCATATAAAACTGATATTGAAGAATATATATACATATATATTTTTAAAAATAAAATGTAGTCCGTGAATATATTAAACATAATAAAACGATTTAATTTAATAATTACAAGATTTTCATCGTTTATAATTTACAAGATACAAGATCATTTTATAATTATCATTCATTATAATATTTGCGATAGTTTCTACTATGAATTTCCAGTTTTCAGTTAACTTAATTTTTAAAAAAAAATTAACGAATTTTCAATTTGGTTTATTGTATTCCAAGCATGAAATGAATACGAGTAATACTAATTAACAGAAAAGGCACAAATATATTACTTTTTTCGGTTTAAAAAATAAAGAGATGCCACTAGTTACTTTACATAGTATAGTAGACATTTATTTGTTCAATTAATTAATTAAGTAAATAAAATTACTAATAAATTGTTTTAATTACTCTGCATCACTTTCCCTGAAAACGGTTGGATTGTCAAGATTCGCCGATTAACTTCCCATTTACTTATTGAGAACGTTTTTGTTAAATTGAAAAGGCCTGGAATTTGAACTTCTTGGCTGCCCTGATAAAAGCTCTTCCTACAATGAGAAGTGGAAGTTTTCATTTCTTCTAATGGCCTTGGGAAAAGCTTCGCTTTTCTGACCTGAACATCAGATACTCTTGCGCTGATATTTCTATTATATCTTCGGTGATCCATTCGGAAAATCCAGAGAAGAAATAAGATAAAAATTGTACAAAAATCAAAAAACTTAGATAAACGTCAAGCAATCCTATTTTAATAAACGATCTAATTTTATTCGATGGCATTATTGGCCATTGGAAATATCAGGCCCAAATCTTCCTGAATATTAGAGATCCGAAACGTTTAACAGTGGAAGTTACTGGTGAAAGCAATAAATATAATTTTCATACAAGCCCGCTCACACTTTGGGATCGCTGGAAATGAACTAGCAGATCTAGTGGCTCATTTGACAAGAATTCTAAAAACAAACGAGGTTACAATAGTAAATAGAATTCTACTGGATGAATTTATTAATAGAATAGTACTTGAAACTCATAGAATATCTTATATGAAATCCATAAAACATTCTCCTTTTTGTTGCTAAATTAGAACAGTACTTTTTTTTTATGAATTATTATGCTTAACTAAGCCTCATTACATCTGCGAAGCCTTAAAATTATAAAAACAATGATGCGTTTCTAATTACATACTACTAAATAAAAATGATTCCGCATTTAATAATAATAAAAAATAAAATTTTCTACAGTTGAAGTATATGATTTGAAATAATTCCTCATCTAATTGATTTTTTTTCAGTTGATCCTCAAAGTCGTTGGCAACATATGTATTTTACACTCTGTAATTGTACGTCGTTAGTTTTTTATATTGTAGTTTTTTTTACTGTATGCTCATCGCCTTTAAGTTTTTCCTCGAATGTCGATCCCAATTTTAAATTTTTTCTGATATCGTCAAAGACTGCAATCTTGTCGTATGGGTTGCACTGTTCTGCACTGCATAGAGGATTTGATGCTTTTCAGCAAGTATGCATGTGAGTACTCAACAGTGCCCAATTCTTTACCGACAAATATATTCATCTCTAAGCTATTTTCTATTCGAGGTGGAGCATTTGATTGGGTTCTTATTTAGGGCCTTCTTGGTCGCATTTGACCTGATTTGATTTCTTAGCAACAAAAAGGAGAATGTTTTCTCTGGTCTCTAACATTAAAATTTTCAATATCTCATTTTTACTTTCACTTAACTATATATGAAATATATAGTAAGAAAAGTATTGCGATCGTGAAAAATTTCGACTTCCGGTTTTCAACGAAAATACACGTTTTTGGGTCCCCTGAGTCAAATTAACCAAGTCCAGCGAAATGGTCTGTGTGTGTGTGTGTGTGCGAACAGACTAGCTCAAAAACTATAAACCGCACAGACCTGAAATTGGGTATTTGGTGTAGGTATATGCCCGCGATGTGACAGCAACAATTTCATCGAAATTGGTCAAACGGAGGGGGTACTTTATTTAAAGAATTTTTTCTAATATTTAGGGTTTTTTTTTTTATTTACTCAAAAACAGCTTTAACGATTTTGATCAAACTTAGTATTTGATGTACGTGTATATGACCCTGATGCGACAGCCGAAATTTCATCCAAATTGTTGAAACGGAGGGGGTACTTTATTTAATAAACTTTTTCTTATGTTCACGTGTTGTTTTTATTTACTCAACAACGGCTGTAATGATTTTGATCAGACTGGATATTTGGTTTATTTATATGCTCAAGATGTGACAACCAAAATCTCATCAAAATTGGACAAACGCATGGGGCTCTTTATTTCATAACTTTTTTTCCAATTTTTACATTTTTTTTCGAATATCTCAAAAACGGCTTTAATGATTCTGAAAAAACTTAATTATTTTAAATCTAAATCAAGTCTTCTTTAATATATTATTTATAGAAATGGCAATTAAAAAAACATGTCAATTTCTATTCTAAGTAAGTTGGTAAGTGAAAGTTGTGTGTTGCGCGCATAGCACCAGATTTTTTATTTTTAGTGTTTAGCTTTCACTTTTATTTTTGAAAATAAAATATTGTTTTTATCCGTAGAGTACAGTAAATTGCAAGATCGGGAAGCTTTTCAATACGTTCAGTAGGATCTATATCGAGTAACATAATGACATTACAAAAAAAAATTTGGTTAGTGAAGCAAACTTCAAGGATACTAAAAGTCTGTTGTTTTTTTTTTTAGTGTTTATAAATATATTTACACACTTTATAAGGCACTGATCCGCAGTAAAATTGACTACGGCTTATAAGTTTACAGCATTACTACCAAAACAACTTGCAAGCTCTTAGACGCAGTCCACAACACAGCTCTCAGAATTTGTACGGGAGCACACCGGACGTCTCCAATAGAAAGCTTATACATTGAGTCAGGAGAGCCTTCTTTAGACATGCGACGAACATATCTGTCATTGAAATATGTCTCCCAATTGAAGGCATGCTTAGACCACCCATTGAACTCAGTTCTGTTCGGCGAAGATCCAGACGGACGTGGACTTAAGGATGTGAGAACAAAAGCCTTCAACCAAAGGATTCATAAATCGCTAACAGAACTCTGTTTGAATTTATACTCAATTCACCCAAATATTAACATTACAGTTCCTGAGTGGTTAAATAGGCAGCCAAAAATACACAAGTCATTGGCAAATGTCTACAAAGAATGCATATGCCCATCCCAAATCAAAGGCTACTTCATGGAACTGATCCAACAGTATGCAAATCATATGTTAATATACACCGATGCATCGAAGACAGCGGACGCAGTTGGATGTTCGGTGGTAACTGATTCAGGAAGGTGTCTGTACAAGTTGCCAGGAGAATATTCAATATTCTCAGCCGAAGCAACAGCCGTTAGAGAGGCCCTGAACCTGTGTGAAAACATTACCAAACTTGACACAGTCATAACAGATTCGATGTCAGTAATTAATGCAATAGAAAGCCACCAGCCGAAACATGTTTTTATTCGAGAAATTAGAAACACGTGGTGGAGGCTATGTCAAGAAGGCAGGAGCATTGTTTTCGCCTGGGTCCCTTCGCACTGCGGAATACCAGGTAATGAAAATGCCGATCCTGCTGCACACATGGCCCGTACTAACAGTGCACCAATTTTCCAAACGTTCATCAATATCACAAACCAAGATTGGTGCAAATCCATGATGTGCAAAATACGATGCAAATGGCAAGGCAGTTGGAGAATATCACATTCGAAATTGTCAAAGATCAAAGACCAACCAAATGGAAAACGAGCTCACGGATTTCCAGAAGAGAGGAAACGATTTTGTGCAGACTCCGCATAGGGCACTGTGAATTTTCACACGGTTACCTGCTGAGAGGACTTGAGGCCCCAACCTGTAAACACTGCCATCCCATAATCCTTACAGTAAAGCACATCCTCCTGGAATGTCCAAGATTTACCAGGATTCGACGGGAATTGAAAATAGGAAATAAACTCAAGGAGTTGTTAGGAGACACGGAGGACTCGGTGAAGGTAGTGATGTCTTTTTTAAAGAAGATAAAACTGTACAACCAAGTTTGAATCGAAAGCGTTTTTGCCAATGACCCTACCGGGTTGAGGCAAAATAAATAAATATATATATTTTATATCAAAAATATATCTACATAATAAAATTATCATAATAGGCGAATAAATAGCACATATCTATAAGATAGAACTAGATAGTCTTATAATATAGAAAATAAGTCAAATTATTAATTAATAATGTTATTAAATAATAACACACTTCTGTATTTAATTAAAAAAAGAAAAGAGTTGTGCACAATTAATTGGATACGTAAATGGAACGTAAATTATGTTCCGATCCAGCCAGATTGGAAGAAGCCTCAACAAATCGTGGTACCATTTAGCTGGTAATACTTATAAAGTAATGACAGAGAATTGTAAATCCAACCTTAAGTACTGGCCGCAAGAGGTTGAGCAAGGACTGCGCTACGTGATTTGACCAAGAGAACTCATTAAATTTAAAAAAATATTCAAACAAATGTTCCCTCTTCATAAAGACCGGATTTGAGCCATGTACCAACATGATAAAATGATTAATTTACCTGCCATAGCTGGGCTCTAACCCACCACCTTTAGCAGAAATTATCCCTTGTTTACCTGTAATAAAAACCATAAATAAACTTTACATGGTTTTTAGGGTTTTAGGGATAACATTGACGTCTTTATTTCAAGTATATTAAGCAATTAAGAGGACCTACTTCAAACTTGACCTCAATTTTGGGTCAAAACGTAGTATAAAACATTATATTCCTTTCAAATTTTTTTTAATGCAAGCCATGGTCATATTTTCTCTTCTTAAATGCTAGGGCATTGGTATCAAAAACCAATAAGTTAAAAAATATATATTATAAAGCATGAATTAGGAACTATTCAAACAATTTAATATATAACAACAAAAAATTTCGTGCTGGAACCGCCCCTGTTACGTATCTATATCTTAACTATCCCCCTCCCCTCTCAAACTGCCGAATAAATCTGTAAATAACACAGGTGCTCATTTCAGAAAAATGGCATCGAAAAAAGAATGACTGAAGAAGAAATGAAAGCTAAGGAACTAGAGAACCGCTTCATCTAAAAAACTAAATGAGTTGTTTTTATGGTTCCTATTTAGGAACATCTTTTTAAGTGTCAAATAGTTAACTGTTTGATTTTTAACTATTTTGAAGGTATTGATCCTATTCATTATACCTATATAAGAACGAGACTTACTTCAGACGAAATAAGACTGTAAAATTTAGAGAATTTTTTTTAAAAGATTTAAATTAATATAATGATGTCATATGTTACATTTTGTGACCACCAAGAACATTAATTTCTTTGAAAATCATTATCTCGAAAACTATGAATATTAGTGTGAGCACACTTAACATCATTGCTAAGGAGCATTTGACCAAGCCATCAAGAACCAGAAACATAAGAAAACATGACTTTGAAAATCCTAAAAAATTAAGAGCCAAATACCACCATAATTTTAGAATTACCCATATATATTCTTAGATGATCGCTGCGAGACAAACAAGCTGGCTAATCCTTCGGAGCTCCGTAAACACAACTTCACTCTACGAGGTCTAATAGCTAACTGTTTTAATATCATCTGCCTCATGAACTCCATTATTGTACTTTGCGTTATTAATAGTCAGACCTATTAGTTTTGCACTGGCTTGTAATACTTCCTGACTAGTAACTTTATTGTCGTTTTCACTTTAATTATTGACTTTTTTAAATTATATTTTCCTGTTGGCGCAGTGGGGGTCTATTGGGATTTTTGGCCGCGGGGTGTAGTCTTCTTGCAGACATTTATGTGGCTTGCGGGAACTCAGACAGACTGGATGGGGTAACCCATTGGTCCATAACCAATCTCCTTGGGCCCAATATGGCAGTGTCCTTCCCACCGACGGCGTCAGCTCTTTCGGGATCAAGGACAATAATAAACTGGTGTAGATCCACAGATTATGCTCAGATTCAGATGGCCCCTAAGACGTATTTCTTTCCACGAAGCAAAGCGTCCTTGAACCAAACTTCCGGGAAGCTACTGATATCTCGGAAAATGAGGATGAATTTTTAAATGAATATTATTTTTCTACATAGATATCGATAAGTTTATGTTTTTGCCACAAGTAAAAAATATAAATGGTGTTCTCTATCCCGATATTTTGTAAATACAGTGGATATCGTTTATAACGACATCGGTTATAACGACTTACCGCTTATAGCGACGGAAATCTTAGTCCCTGGTCCCTACGGTTAATGAATTTTTATCCGGCTACTACGACCACGGCTATTGCGACTGATCGGCTTTAGCGACCCATTTTGAGTCCCCCAGGGAACAAAAAGATCGGCTATAACGTCCAGCTTCCGGAAAGAACCTTTCAATCCGACTTGCGGGATATTTCTTTGGTGACAGGAAGACACATCTATCACCTTTTCTAGGAAACTCCCTCCCCTGATTGTTAGTGTTTTTATTCCTTCAAACGAATGCGAATCAGTTGCGACCTAGTTCTCAAATAAGACACTTTTGCGTGGTGATATCTGGTTGTTTGTTTGGATGTTCGTTGAGGTTTTGTTCTCCATACACTTGTGCGTGGTGATACCATGTCAAAGAGGAGGGTATTTTCGTTAGAAGAAAAATTTTGATGCACATTTGCTGTCGGCAGAAAAATGCAGAGTCGAACAGAAGTCTTGCGGAGGAACTGAATGTAAGTCATTAAACTATTTCAACAATATGAAAAAATAGGGACAGCATTCGGGGACTAGTTGAACGCGGTGAATCGTTCAAGACAAAAAAATAAGGAGGGCTACAGGCGACAAAATCAACGGTGCTTTAATTACATGGTTTCGACCCCAAAGCAGCCGAAATGTTCCAATATCAGGGACAATTTTACTCAAAAAAGCCAATAATTTTCTAAAATTGATTATTGAATCCACTTCAGAACCGTCTAGCGACTCGACAAGTAGTATTTCGCAAGGATGGATTTAAAGATTTTGTACTCGCTATAATATATTTTTTTAAGCGGTGACTGCTAGCGTCCCCCAAGGGATAACCAGCTTGGCTTCCGTCAGTATATCCATCAATTCTGAAAATTACGATGATTCAGATATTTTTAACGCAGATGAAATTAAACTTTTTTTACAAGGTATGCCTGATCGGACACTACCTTTTAAGGAGGAGAAATGTTCTAATGGAAAAATGTCCAAGGATAGAATAACGGTTTTAGTGGCAGCCACTATGACTGGAATTGAAACATATACTTTTTATAATAGGAAGGCTATCATTACAATCAGTTGTTAAAAATAGCCTAGACCTGATATAATGACCGGCGTCGTTATAAGCGATATCTCGGATGTAATGACGATCGCCTATAACGACGAAGTGTTTCCGGTCCCTTCAGTGTCGTTATAAACGATATCCACTGTATAGCTTGATATTGACCCCTTTAAATTTTGAAAATAAATTAGGTGAAATATGACGTGGAGAAAACAGGCTAGTAATGGTTTGCTAATTGGTCGCAATCAAGGCTCAGTAACTGAGACTAAATGTTGCCTCCGCGCTAGCAACGTTTTTAATTTACACACCCTCCATTCTGTTTAATTAACGAACTTTTATTTCTTTTTTTTTTCCAATTTCTCTTTGCCTTCCTAGGCGTTTTTCGTCTAAGGTTGCATAGAATTTAGATTTAGAAAAAATTACATACTGACTGATCCTATAAATTAAAATAAATAAATACATTTTTTTTTTAAATATTTGTTAAACTGTTTCTAATTATATTGGCACAATTGTTTTTATACTTAATGTCAATAATATTTACGTATATCCTTGTCTAACAAAGCATTTGAAAAAATATTTTCCTTGTAACGGATACTTTTCTCAAAAGTCTTTTCGTATAAATTTTATAGACGACGTACCATAGATCTTGATATAAAGTTGGTGATTTACCGGTGTAACTAGCAAACAATAAATTTGTTGTATATCAAAGGTACTCAGTATTAGTATTGACTATTTCTGGTTAATTCCATTACATTAACAATTCCATCTTCAATCTTATCAATTCAATCGACAGCTTTGCGGACCTGTTCTTGTCGCTTATGCTTAGGCATTTTGCAGGCTCTATATTATACACTTTACAAATATATATTATTTGCTTTAATATTCTTCAATTACGACCAAGATAGAAGTATTAAACATAGTTCAAGTAAAGAAGTTCTAAAAAAAGCTTTCAATTGAAGGCTTTGAGGGATTTCCTGAGTCACATTAATCTATAAGGAAAATTTTCTGAAGCAACAAAGTGAATAATCTGAACAAAAAGGTATCAGTTATAGGAAAATATGAAGTAGCATTACAATCGTTTGTTATCAGTTTTTCACAAGCAATTATTTGAAATGTATATTTCCTAATCTAACTCATTAAAATAAAAGTGAAATCATTAAAATAAAAAGGTTATATCTTTTACAGACAGTAAATCCGTTTGGATATTAGTTTCCAGTTTAAAAACATGTTCGCCTGAATGGAGGGATAACATGTAACAAAAGAAAGTTTATTTGCCATCTTGATTTAAAATATTGATTTAAATTTTAACCTAAACTAAAAATTATGAATCGAATTCTTCTCTGCAACTTTTATGGTATAGCCACTTCTGCCAAACAAACTGTTTAAAAGTTATCGCTAAATTATGATAATAATAATAATAACGTTGCCATTTTAATATGTAATTACTTGTTATATACTAATCTATTTAATCCGTTAATTCTTCTGAATGATAAACGTTCTTCTCTTTCAATTATTTCTCCCTTCGAATTAATAGAATTCTGGTGCCCATTTTTTACTAAATATACATCTTTAATGTTTCCCTTGTTCAAATATTGACCATCAGTTGAACGATGCCTGAAGTGATTGTTACTGACAACGAAATTCCATTATGAGCCCAATTCACGTTACCGTTTTTGCAGTTGAAAAGTTTATACAATAAAATCTTATATAAACATACATAAAAAGTACATCTTTTAGCTTATCTTGTTTTAAGGGAGAGGCTATTTATTTTGGTGCCGAATTTATTCCTTTCTTATGTAACTATTTCATTGTGATTTTAACTGTCTTAATCACAATCGGAAATGAAACATGTTTCAATTGACAATGCCATAAAATCATGCATATTCTAGTAATTTATAGTATTACAAGAAAAATAAAGCAATTTAGATGTAAAAAAGATTTTTTTCGGGTTTTTTTTTCAAAAAATCAATGTATATAAATAAGATAAAATAATTATGAAGAAAACAATAAAAACTCTCTTCGAAAATATTTGTGGGTGGGCAATCGCTATTGTTAAGAAGATAAAAATCTCTCTGGCTAGGTTAACTACACTAAGGAGCATCCAACTAACAATTAATTATATTCTTCTTCCTTTATTTATTGTATCATATTTAAATTCTTCCTTTATATATTTAACCATCCTACATATATTTAATCATCCTAAGAGAAAATTCATCTTACTTAATTAAAATTAAATATGTTTATTTATCTCAGTGAACTATTAAAATATTCCATCCTCTAGTCGATGCAGGTTAGCATACTCTTGTTGTGGAATTGAATCAGGTATTGATTACTACTTCTCTCATGCTTGAAAATGCCATCACTATTTTTATTGTCCATTGCATTAGCTCTTTTCTGATGCTGAATAAATTAAAATATGAATAGATTCTGTATGTTCTATTGCACACGCACCACTCTATCTGAAAACCGGTCAATTTTAAGCCTTCTAATGGTTTTCATTTATTTTCAAATTTCTGTTGAGTGCAGAAACGCGTCAAATGAATTAACAGTGAGACTTTATACAGTGAATTTTGGGCCTATTAAACGTCTCGTTCGAAGAGTATATAGAAGTTACACACAAACTCCTTTGGATAAATATGCTAATGATAGTTATGATGAATATTGAACCAAATAAGCAAATTTTAGCGTAATTTAAATCATTCTATACTGTTCACCAAGTAGTATAGTTTTAATAGTTGGTGGATTTTGGGTTACAAGAACATTGCAAATTTAGTTGAAATTTTTTGAAGAGAATTCGTGAATAATAGAGAATGTAAAACTTCATTTGTTTTCAGCTTTTTTTCATCAATACTTGATGTATTCATTTTATAGGTTTTTTAAAATATATATTTATATTATTTTTATATATTTATATAATATATTTGTAATCATATTTAATACAGATCTAATTATAAATAAATGCGATTAAAAGTATATGGTTTTATGCGATGTCTTAAACGAAAATTATTTATTTAATTACATTCAATATATTTAAGAATGAAGTGTAATGTACATATTTCTATTTAACATAAAATGGCTCTTTAAATTATAATAATAAATATTTTATTACAGAAACTAGTCAAACGATATTTTTTATTATCCATGAATAGAGTGTAAATTAAAAAACCTTATCCTCCGAAACATTTTTAATTTAATCTAGGCTATTGGTATGTGGTAATATTGGAAGTAGTAACTTTTTTTTTCAATATGTTTGAACAATTGAAAATTAGAACGAAACGAGAAGTGATCTGTATTAATGTTATTCAAAAGGTACCACGTGGGTGGTTATTGGAGTTCTACCCCTCAATTATTTTTTTCTAACTTCTAATCATTTAGGGCAATGGATTTTTCTAATTATTATTTAATATAATATAATTGAATAGAATAGTCCGATTGAAATTAATTT
Organism: Aelia acuminata; assembly: GCA_911387785.2. Lineage (NCBI taxonomy): Eukaryota > Metazoa > Arthropoda > Insecta > Hemiptera > Pentatomidae > Aelia > Aelia acuminata. The sequence continues at coordinate 126,346,972 of OU426979.1, read as the reverse complement.
TAATTAGCATAATATATTGTAATATTCAATATACTTAATTACTTTTTAATATTAATATTGAGATTTATATTTTTTAATTTTAACTTACAATCATTTTGCATACTGGATTAAGGAATTAATATGATATAAATATCTTTCGTAAATCAAAATAAAATATTAACAAAAAGTTTACGCTTTATTTAAAAAAAAATCTGGTGCGTGCGCGCAACACACAACTTTCACTTACCAACTTACTTAGATTAGAAATTGACGTGTTTTGCTAAATATCATTTCCCAAAGTCACACATTTTTCTACATTCATATCTTATTTTTGTTAATCGTTAAAGCCGTTTTTGAGTAAATAAAAAAACCCGTGAAAATTATACAAAATTTATTAAGTAAAGTCCCCCCTCCCGTAGATCAATTTTGATGAAATTTTTACAGTCGTATCTCGGGCATATAAATACATTAAATACCAAGTTTGATCAAAATCGTTAAAACCGTTTTTGAGTAAATAAAAAAAACACGTGAAAATTATGCAAAATTTATTAAGTAAAGTCCCCCCTCCGGTTGATCAATTGTGATGAAATGTTGGTTATCACATCTTTGGCATATAAATACATCAAATACCAAGTTTGATCAAAATCGTTAAAACCGTTTTTGAGTAAATAAAAAAAACATGTGAAAATGATACAAAATTTATTAAGTAAAGTCCCCCCTCCGGTTGATCAATTTTGATGAAATTTTTACAGTCATATTTCAGGCATATAAATAGATCAAATACTCAGTTTAATCAAAATCGTTAGAGCCGTTTTTGAGAAAATCAAAAAAAACTTAAAAAGTTAATAAATGAAGTACCCCCTCCCTTTGAGCAAATTTGATGAAATTTTTGCTGTCACATCGCGGGCTTATACATACTCTAAATACCCAATTTCAGGTTCGCACGGTTTATAGTTTTTGAGCTAGTCTGTTCACACACACACACACAGACACACAGACACACACACACACACACAGACCATTTCGCGGGACTTGGTTATTTCGACTCAGGGGACCCCAAAACGTGTATTTCCGTTGAAAACCGGAAGTCGAAAATTTTCACGATCGCAATACTTCCACTTACTATATATTTCATATATAGGTAAGTGAAAGTAATACTTCCACTTACTATATATTTCATATATAGGTAAGTGAAAGTAAAAATATTATTACAATAGTGATAGGCGTTTATATTTTTTCTACTCGCTGACATTCTATGATTTTCAAAAGATCAAGAATCTTCTTCCTGCAAACCATTTTCAAAAGGGTATGAAAAAAACGCTAGGTTTTTCCAAGCTAGGAATATGCGACTGTTAGAAAAATATATAGGAACGCAAAGTTTATTAAAGTATTATTTATTAAGTAAGTATTAAGTTTATTAAAGCAAAGTTTATTATTAAAGTAGTGAGGGCAAACCCGCTTTCCTGATACACTGAGCCTTGCAGTTCTTGTCCCTCAGTCCGTTCAGCTAATATTTTTTGACCATTGAACAAGTTTAACCATTGCATACATGTATATCCAGGTGTAGCTATGCAAAATCCTAATAAAGGCATGATCTATATATTTATTTTCCTAAAGGAAATGCTCACAGGGACACCTTAACAGGGCTAATTTAAATAATGCTATTAAAATTTTTGATACTGCAGCTAAGGAAGAAGTATTGCCGGAAAAAGGAAGCTAAGAAAATGCAATTGGGTGAGGGAGTATTATGATAGAGAGTGTAGGAAAAAAAATGATTAGGTTCGACGGGTGGGCCGCGCGAGAGAACTTCCTTAGAATATTCCCTCTTCATATTTTATATTACAATTTTCTCCCCTCCTAACCCCTCGGCTTATTTTCCTAGCCACAATATTTGTGCCCCCTCCATCAGCCCCTTCCCACCGCTTACAAATTATTTTTTCAATCCACTTTGATTTATAGGTATTCTGTATGCGCCCTAGGTCTTGTATCTTCTTTATATTTCTTCGTTCCGTATACTTGCCTTTTATTTATTGCAATTTTATATTATATACCGTATTTAAAAAAGAGAATAATTTATCTTTACCGATATACCCAATCATACTTTAACAAACAAACTACAAATTTAAAATGGATATTAAAAAGTAGTAGAAAGATAGATTTATTTATTGTTTTTATGGCACATGCCTTATAACAAGGAGTTGACAGCAACATGCAATACATGAGATTACGATGCTATATATAAAAAATCTGGTGCGATGCGCCCAACACAACTTTCACTTACGAACTTACTTAGATTAGAAATTGACATGTTTCGATAATGTGTAAACGCCATTCCTCAACAAATTTTTTCACATTTATTTTTTATTATAAAAAATTTAAGCATCACCTATTTACTCTCTTAAGTCAAATAATTGTTTTTATTAATCAATAAAAGTTTTTATTTTCACAATACGGTTAATTAAATTTTGACTGTTCTATACATCGAATACCCACTTTGCTCAAAATAGTTGCAGCCGTTTTGGAGTAAATAAAAAAAAATACGTGATAATGAGAAAACATTTATTAAGTAAAGTGCCCCCTCCGTTGGACCAATTTTGATGAAATTTCGACTGTCTCATCGCGGGCATATACGTACCTCAAATACCAAGTTTGATCAAAATCGTTAAAGCTGTTTTCGAGTAAATAAAAAAAAACACGTGAAAATGGGACAACATTTATTAAGTAAAGTGCCCTCTCCAATTGATCAATTTTGAAGAAATTTGGACTGTCGCGGCATAAACATACTCGAAATACCGAGTTTAATCCGAATCGTTAGAGCCGTTTTCGAGAATATTGAGAAAAACGTAATAATTTGACAAAAGTCTTTAAATAAAGTACCCCCTCCGTTTGACCAATTTCGATGAAATTTTCGCGGTCACATCTCGGGCACATAGGTACATACACCAAATACCCAATTTCAGGTTCGTACGGTTTATAGTTTTTTAACTTTCACACACACACACACAGACCATTTTGCGGGACTTGGTTATTTGGACTCAGGGGACCCCAAAACGTGTATTTCCGTTGAAAACCGGAAGTCGAAATTTTGCACGATCGCAATACTTTCCCTTACTATATATTTCATATATAGGTAAGTGAAAAAAAAAATCAAACAAAAATAAACTGTATACTTAACTATTAATTATCATTGGTAATTAATATTATTATTAAATTAATTACTTCCAATTTTTAATGGTGATATAAATTCCTATTATTGCTGAAGTTATTTGTTTAAGGGAAATGATCTTATTTTGAGTGCTTGTTTAACAGAAGAATATAAATTTACGATTCTGTCGGGCGAGGATAGTAAGTTTGCAACCTCCGGCGGACCGGATTATACATTGGGCATCTCAGCGTGAAATTTTCTTCCTTTTTTTAAGTTGCGAATAGAACAAATTTGTAGCGGATTGATGTTACTAAGTCGAATGATTGATATTAATAAGTAGTAGAATAATATTTATTTGAGTTAACTCTAAACCTCGTAGAACTCTGCTCGTCAGTTAGTTCAAAGTTCTATATAGTTTGAAAGTAAAGCCTACTTGTGTTAACTTATTTTGATGTCAACATATTTACTTATATATTATAATTTATAATAAATAAAATAATAAAAACGAATAGCTATTAATAAAGATTAAAAAAAAATAAAAAACTAGTTAAACCGGGAGTATTTGAACCCGTGATTTACTGATTTGTTGGATAGGATAATTCCTTACGGTCTAGGATGGGAGTTCTTGTTTGTCTATTTATTTTACTTCACATTATGCTGCTATTCCTAATTGGACAATGCTACAGTAGCTGCTATAGTATACACTAAATTTGCCTAGTCAGGTATATAGAGTTTCCATGCTAACCGCTTTACCACAGGTGACCCTTTTTTTTTTTTTTTCTTTTTTTTGGGTAGCGAGGTTAGGTCGTAGCTTTTAACTATCTCGACACAAAATAAAAATTCTGAAAGAGAACGAATTTTTCCTCGTTCAGCTGAAGTTGACATTAAAAATATGACAAAACCTTTCAGAAGGAAAGTTTTATAATTAGAGACGACGTCGCCATGAAGGGAAGCCTGACAGAGGAATGCAATTATCCTAAAGGAATTCAAACAGTTATTAAATAGTTTAGTAGATGAGTGTTTTTCTGGGGGAGGGGGGGGGGGGGGCTAGTTGACCTGCCTCACCTTTCCCTCGCATCAGTTTACGGCTCGAAGTAGCTCACCCCTGGGGCGCTACCCCTATCTTTACTCTTTTCCTATTCCCTTTGTAACCGCTCCATCTCCAATTCTCTTCTTACTCTTTGTTTTATACAAGGTTTTTCACAGAGAATGAAAACTCCTCAGGAGCTACCAAGCCCTGATGATGACCCAGTTCGTTGGTTCGCTAGTTGAAGGAAATTTCTGACTGAAACTCCTCGGAAATAGTAATGTTGGTTTTCGGTTTCCCAACAACTTATTTGTTTAGCGAACAGATTGAAGCATAGTTAGCTACTCTGGAATCAGTTACAAAAATGAACAAGTCTCTCACTGATGTCGATGAAAATATTTTGGAGCTTCATGGTCGAAAGATGTTAAATACGCATTTTGCCTTTCTAGTCGATGGTTCCAGAAGCCAATAAAAAAATAACATTAAATTCCTTTTTTATTTCGAGTTTAAAATTGATTGTTGCACTTCTGCAACAAACAGATTCTGTTTTAGGTCAATAAAGATGGTTGGATCTTCATGAAAACTACTCTTAAAGGTTTTTTTTTTTTTTTTTTAACATATATTAACAGATCTGGATTCAGCTACCTTAAAATTTTCAAAACGCATAGTTTTTTTATTTATTGAATACAAGTTTTTAGTATGCTGAATTTTTCTCTGGGGTAATTTTTATACATAAGAATATATTTAAGAAAAAATAAAAATTATGACGTTGTTTGAATCATAAAAAAAACCAGTTTTAAATCCGCTGCGATATCGAGTTACACGAGAGTAGTCGGTTTTTTTTTCTTTTCTTTTTAATGATTACCTACATTAACGTTAAAATTATTATTAAGATGCCTCCCAAAAGCACCTTTTTTTCACAACTTTACTTCTTCTGTTTTTAAAAAAAATCTAAAAGAACATGTTAAAAAACTTTCGCTAAAATTGACCGATGTTAAAAAAAAAATTGTTGTTTGTAGTCAAAACATCAATGTTTTGGAGGTATTGACTCTTTATCGCATCCCCATTGTGCAATTTCCACGTTTATTTATATACTAGCTGTAAATACCGGTTTCACCCGGAGATTTTCATTTTTTAAATCTATAAAGTCTATAAAGTGAGACTTTTATCAACTCAAACGGTCGATTTCGTAAAAACGAATGTAAAGCGAGATCAAAACGATTTTTATAACAATAAAGAATATACCTAGAGATTGGCTGAAGTTATGCAATTTTAATATGGACAGGTGTTCACAACTGGTATCAAAGAACCACTGAACGAAATTTGGAGAATGTAGGACAAACGTTATGGATTTCCATAAGGAACATACAGAATTTCATCTTTAAATACATAGAGCATAGCTGTTTATCCCAGTTTTACCCAGGGAATTTCATTTTTGTAATGAAACGGTCGATTTCCTAAAAAACCATAGTAATGCGAGATCATTACGATTTTTATAACAACAAAGAGTATCAGCTGAAGTTATACAATTTTAATATGGATAGGTGTTCGCACCTGGTATCAAAGAACCACTGAGCGAAATTTGGAGAATTAAGGACAAACGGTATGGATTTCCATAAAGAACATACAGAATTTCATCTTTAAATACATAGAGCATAGCTGTTTATCCCAGTTTCACCCGGGGAATTTCATTTTTGTAATGAAACGGTCGATTTCCTAAAAAACCATAGTAAAGCGAGATCATTACGATTTTTATAACAACAAAGAATATCAGCTGAAGATCGGCTGAAGTCATGTAATTTTAATATGGACAGGTGTTCGCACCTGGTATCAAAGAACCACAGCGAAATTTGGAGAATTTAGGACAAACGGTATGGATTTCTATAAAGAACAAACAAACAAACAGAATTTCAACTTTATTTATATAGATTATAATATGTTTATCTAATAATAGCTAACCCCTCCGTATCTTCTTTTTTTTTTTTACAAATGTAAAATATTTATCTTCAAAAAGACAAATAATGCAAAAATCATAGCGGAGCCACTAACTGAAACAGCTCACACTAGCGCCCATGATCCTTTATGTAGGACAGTAAATATCTTAAAAGTCATTAGCGGATATTAAGAAATGATTTTTTATAATCTTCTCTTGGTTAATGAAGCCGCTGATAAAATCGTTTAAAGATATTCACCAGAAAATCTTATCGATTTGGGGTTTACAGACCACACATCTCTACTTCTATAACTACAATCTATCTTCAGCATTTTCCTTAAGGCTCTTTTTTCCAGGAGTAAACGAAAATTAAAATAACGGAAGAAGACTTTAATTAAAAAAAAAAGGCAAAATGTATAAAGGAGAATGATCTAAAATTAATATTACTGTATCCTTCCCACACATATGACTTGTTCAATTTCGCAGCTGGTCATTCCATTCTGAACTTCCCCCGCTGCCAATGCCGGCTATAGTCGCATTTAAACAACGTAGTTGACAGTGAACCTACGCCACACCACAGGTGTGACCAAGGAATGAAGCCTGGAAAGCCACCCTTATTATGACACTTAGCCAAGCGTTCGCTTTAGAGGTGCATGAGACTACGTCTACCTTTACTCGCCATCAATATAATTGTAGAATATTCCGTTTGGAATGCTATCCAAGCTGAGCTGCTAAGAGTTATTGATGCGCCGATTACCTTTGATGACTGGTATAGGTAATATTATAAGGCATCAACAAAATGTAAGTAGCCAACTTTAATTATTGTTATGAAGTATTACCACCATAGATAGACATTCTCCAGCAGTCGCTGATAGCCGACTTATTATCAGGGAGAGCAACACCCTTTCTTTGTATAATCAAGTGGTCGTGACGTTTTTTGAATAATAAACGTATTCAAATATTTAAAAATTAACAATAAACACAAAAATTGCTGGCAAAATAAAACTATGTGAAATTCTTTAACATGCAAAAAAATTGCATTGTAAGATATTGGACCCATTAGTGTCAATAATCTTAGTTTTACTTGTATCCAATGTTACATTTGGACTGTATTAAGTTTGATTTGAAGACATGTATTTCTTCTTTTAATTACCTATTGCTAAATGAAATTTCTTTAACTTTAATTTGTTTAAGCGTTTGTCTTTTTTTTTTGCATGTCATGTATTCTAATAAATATTTCAACATTTTTCAATGATTCAGCACCGGGTTCTCATTGTTACCATTTAACCATTAACCCTTTAACCGGGCGGGACGTATATATGCGTACTGAAATATTTGTTACTTTTATTATTATTTATATATGTATATATAATTATTTATATATGTATTTATAATTATTTGTATATATATATATATATATATATATATATATATATATATATATATATATATATATATATAAGATAAGGATAGAGAAGGCACAGTATTAGCCTTATACCAAACATTGCTTGTAAACATTAGCAGAATGTATAAATAGGGAATTACAGAAGGAATAAATTAGTCTTGTTTCTAACTTCATGCGTGTCTTATTGTCTACCTTTTTCCTTTTTTTATAAGTTTCTTCTCGGTAACTGTTAAGTTATATACACGTAGATACATGTATCTATGACTAATACCTCTGTAGTACGAAAAAATAAGTCCCACCAGTTCTAGGATACAACATATATTTCAAGGACGAATTTATATGTTCCGCCCGGTTAAAGGTTTAATATTTATTTTTTTCTTTAGTTTTCTTTTATTATTATCTCACCCTTAACTTAGCTAATATAATTTTTATTCATGTATACTTCCTCAAGTGATGAGGAATAGGAAGTAAGCTTACAGTAAAAAAAAAAAAGAAAAGGTTTCGTTATCAACCTAATTAAAATGTTTCCAAACCTTATAGAGTCCCCTTGCAATGTTAAAAAATGTTCTTTTAAAAAATTCTTTTTGTTGTTGCTTGTAATGAAGTTCCTTTCGTTTTCTTAAAGTTCTCGTAAACAGGCTAATTATAACGCCTATTCAATATTTTTCCTAGTCGTCTCCAAAGTTTATTACTATATTAAAAAAAAAGAGTATCGTTTTGGATTTCCATCCGAAATTTACTGAATGATAAAAATGATCCTACTATTTTGGTATGAGTTCTTGTTGAATATTCTGCTAGGTTTGCCGAGGAAGAAATACGAAAGGAAGGACCTTAATGACGGCTCTTGTATTCAGCATCGCTCCTAGGAGACTCTCCTTCCTCTAAGATCTGTTCCGTCTGGGAAAAGATGGCCTCGGCTAACTTCGTATAAAAAAAAAGAGAAAACCAGAAACTCTGGGTTCCTTCAACTCAAACTTCCTCCCGCTTCATTTCGGTCTCACACATCTCTGTTTCTAGCCATTTTATCCGAACGAAAAATGTAGCACTTCTTATATTTCCTTTATTTCAGGTGTTTTTGATGAATAGTAAAATAGGTATAATGATCTGTTGCACCTTCTATTAGGTTTTTACCAAGTTTTCCTTTATTAAAGGGTATTCCATATAATCTTCGTTTGATCATCATCTAACCTCTGATCTCCTATTATAATTAATACGCTGCCTGAATTCTATAAATAAAATAGCAGTTCTGAACTTGAAGCATAGCAGGTCCTTTCGGGTAATATGCGGCATGGAGGTTTTCGACCAGGGATATAGGGAATTTGGAACGATTTCTATTGGTTCCTAATACTCAAAAAATGTTTTTCAGAGATTATTCAGCCTGTATTATCTGCTCTCACCGCGCTTGAGTGATTGTCAGAATGATGATGTAAATTGAGGTTCCAGCTGATGTCGAGTTTCCTGGTGGGTGAGTCAGGAAAATTCCAGAGGTTCGAAGAGTTAATTCATGTTTGGATTATTGGTGGTGGTACCGTCTCACCACAACCTCTGACTGGCAAGGAACAGTACTCGGAAGGCCGTTGAAAATCGTTGGTCGTTCCGTGCCGGAAAACATAGGGTAAATGTAAATAATAAGTAATAAAAACATTTCATGAATTATTTTATTGATGCCCAATCCACCATGCTTGCAAGAAAGGGATGACTACAAAAACCTAAGTAAGTAAAACTCTGATAAACAGAAAATAGCTGTCATGCTATATAAATAATAACACTGTTGCAATATCCCAATAGAAATGGACCACGGACGAGATATCGATAGATTTTTGAAATATTAATATCAATTTACTATCTCTTAGGTGTTTCTAAAAAGAGGTGATTTTTATCTTTAAATAAATAAATAGAACGTCTGATTGGAAATACGAAGAGACCAAGTTCAAAACTCGGAGCCAGGGGAAAACTTAATTATACTCGGCATCAATCCCCCAACCTCCCTCCTGGCCCGGGAAACCCCGTATAGCCAACAAGGCGAGGAAGGGGGGAAACAAAAAAAAAACAAAAAACAAAAAAAAAAAAAATAAAGTTAATTATTATAAAATGTGATTTTTCACGTTGCTTGCAGTACCTGACATCTAAAAATTTGAGCGCAGTTACTATATTTAATCGAATTTAAAGACAGCAATAAAATCAATTATCCTAAAGCCTATAAACTAAAATATTAGGTCCAAGTAAAAACGTATCAAGGTATATATGAAGTTTTTATGTATATTTGTTTAACTGCAAACTTCAAGATAAAAGGTGTGATAAAACCTTTAAAGTAACAAAGATAATTTTATCATTTTCAGTTGTTATTTCGACTAATGTCCGCTTTTAGTAAAATTGAAGCCTTTTATAAAAATGTCGGGTTCATATTGGCGTTCTACGCACCTCAGATCTTGGTGAACTGAGTGAATACCAATTTTCAAAAGGCATAGTGATTTTTATCATTATTTATTAGATAAAACAGGTCTTATTTTCAGGTCTTTTACACTCCAAGACCTTTGAAGTTTGATGACGATAGCTGTTAGATTACGGTCCTGCTCATTACTCTGCTTTCATGAGGAGCATGACTTAACAGTATTTTCGAATATTGCATAGAAAATGATTTACCTCACATCCATTCTGTATCTGAGAGATTAAGCATGACTAAGCTTTTATTTTACTGCATTAAAACTGATTATTTCCTTGTAGTGCATTTTGTCAAGTAATAATTAATTAATTCACAGATAATTATTTTAATTTACATGAGGGAATGGTTTCTACATTGTTCCATATTATTTTTCACCTATTCTAAACTTTAAATAATCATCTTTGTACACGGAGTTCCAATGAAAGGACTTATGTCAGTCTATGGCATTATATATATTTTTTAATAAAGACATAGCTACGGTAAATAAATTAATGTTTTCACTATATTCTTTTCTTTCTCAGTTAAGAATCTTGTTTAACAGTTTTAAATGTTTTTTTTAAATAAATCTTTTAGGCCTTTGGTCTCTGTACTGTTAATTTTAATAATTTAAAAAATATTGAACGTTTCGCCCAATATGGGCATCCTCAGCACTATTGTTAAATTTATATTAATTTTTTCTCTCACTTTTTTTTTAATTTATAAGGATTGATCAAGCTTTGATTCACATCAGTTTACAGGTCATTGCAAAGTAAAACTTTTACAAAAATGGGAACATGTCTACATAGTTGGTCGGTTGTTTTAGTATGAAGGCGTAAAACCCCTTGGAATGTCTACATAGTAAGAGCAATACATCAAACAAATTGAGGTTCAATCTCCTAGGATACCTTTTTTGAAACATGGTTTAATATATTTCTATTTAAAACATTAAAATTAAATAATAATAACAATAATAATAAATAATTTAAAAAAAATATTGTCTTTTTTTCTCTCATTGAAGTTTTTTTTATGGGACTAGTCAATAAACTGCATCAATGAAAGACCGTATAGGTATCAACATGAAAACTCTCATGCTTGGAGGGCGCGAGGAATGGAATCTTGATCTAAGAGTTGAACTAAGAAATAGTTTCTAGGATTCAGTGCATCCCAAAATGGTCCATTAATCCTAAAAAATCCTAAATCCTAAACAATGGTCCACTTCCATATGGGAATTCTTAAGTGCTGTCGTTACAGTAATGTAACGTAGTAGACATTTACTACGGAAATGCAGATCCATTCGTAACTATAGCTAAATTTCCAATATAAGTCGCCTAATCATAATCAGCCATATGGTCGAAGTAAAACCAAAGTGAACTAAGCGCCAAACCAATTTAATAATTTTTTAAAATTAGTTATTGCTATTTTTTTAATCATGCGTCTTTATATTTCAATAAAATGGAAGACAAAGGAAAATTATTATACTTCAAAAGCGATAGAAGTAAACACAACCATATTTCAAAAATTCAACTTAATTTTCTCAATATATGGTTTTTGGAGTATAGTTAACTTTCACATTACACCAGCCATATAAAAAACATTAAAAAAAAAAAAAAAATTTGAATTTTTTTTAATAGTGTAATTAATTTCGTATCCCTTAATTCCCTATCTAAATTGAAAATTATCAACTTCATATATATATATATATATATATATATATATATATATATATATATATATATATATATATATATATATATCTGTTCCTTTTTCCTAAGTAATATTTCAGAAACAAATTTGCAGTTCGGTTAGTACAAGCTAGGTGGACGAAAGTCATCATTAGAATTCTATAATAATGTAAACAATACACTAGAACGTAGCTTACTTTATGTCTCACATACTCCACCTCGTTAGTAAGAGGGTTCAAAGGTGTAAATCCGTGTGTAAGAATAAATCAGATGAATTGCAGGCTACTATGATGTGTGTATCTGTACAATAATTGTATATTTGTATTTATTTAGTATGTTAGTATGTACTTTGTACTTATTTTTATTTTTTCTTCTTAATTTCCAAGATATCGTTTTTTTTTTGTTTTTTTTTTACTTTAATAATTGATTTGCACCTGTCAGCAAGGTACTGACAATCAGCGAAGGAGATGACGGTATTGGGAAATGATGACATGTCAGGCATGAGGAGGGAAAGCACCCAACAGCACCCCCTTCCTGGCTTGATTCAATTACCTTGGCTGTCTAAGAGAGCAGATCTCTCATCCAGCGCCTTTTTAGTCTTCTCGTATCCATCCGTACTTCAGGCATATTACTGATTAGACTATTAGGGTGTCCGTTTAAATTATTAAAAAATCTTTTGTATAGTGTCGTTATGTGCTGGTCGACTGTTGGTATATGGAGGTCTGTATGTAAAGTTTTGTTAGTCACGTGCCAGGGTGATTTTGTGATAAGTCGTAACAATTTTGATTGAAATGTTTGAAGTTTTTGTAAGTGAGTCTTTTTAGCAATGCCGAATATCTGTGAGGAATATATCGATATGGGCTTCAGTAAGTAGGTGTACGTATTTACTTTTTGTTTCAGTTTCAGTTTTGATGATTTAGAAAGTAGCGGGTAGAGAAGTTTGAGTCTTTTGTCAAGAGTCCTTTTTTTCATTTTGACATGTGGGCCCCATGTCATCCTTCTGTCGAAAAGGAGTCCTAGATAGTGTACTGAGGATGTCTGTGGAATTTGGTTGTTGTCAATATGAACAGGGGGGCAGGTTTGTTTTCTAAGAGTGAATGTGATGTGTTTTGACTTGTCATGATTGAGTTTAATTTTCCATAATTGAAACCAGTCGTGTAATTTGTATAAGTGATGTTGTAACGTCAATGAAGCCTGTGTTGGGTCCTGATGTTTCGTGATAATTGCAGTATCATCAGCGTAAGTTGCAGTCAATGTCTCGTTGTTTATAGGTATGTCGTGCGTGTAAATGATGTAGAGTAGAGGTGCTAGTATTGAGCCTTGGGGTACTCCCGCCAAGACTGGATAAATTGAAGAAATTTCCGAACCCTGCCGGACGGAGAAAAATCTATCGAAGAGGAAAGATTGAAGAATCAGATCGTTTTAAATCGTATCGTTTTAAATTCGATTTTTCACTAGTAAAAATGTTTTATTTTATATTTAAATTATTTAATTGGTCGAAAGATATGAAAAATTGGCGAACAATAATTTTATAATTAAACATAACATATTTAATTTACTATATATACTTAATAATAAATATATTATATTTAATTTTATAATTAAATATTATATTTTCATAATTATATTACTTAATTGGTCGAAAGAGATGAAAAAACTGACGAAAAATACTTTTGTCCATCTTGCTTCTACCGAGCGAAACACTGTGTGTTGTTATTTTTAAACTCTAACAACGTTTTTCAATCACACCCTTAAAATAATAATGATCTTGAAACGAAATTACTCATTCAGTTAATTGATGGCCATGGCAACTTGACAGGCCGCGAGGTCCTTAGCGAACTGAAGTGGATGAGTTCGGAGTTGAAGAGAAGAGATATTAGTGTAGATTGAGAGTGGGTGAAGACAGGGAGGACCACCGAAGGGGAGGGGAGGGGGGAGGGAATATTTAAAACTTTCTTAATTACACCGACCATTACCCTCCTTATCGATTCTCGTCTTGGCCGAAGGGGGCGGATTCCACTAGGCATCATTACTGCCCGTGGTTTTGTCCTCTTCCAATTCGTCCCTATTCGTCCTTTTAAAGGGACTTATGAAAGTTCATGATGCCTTTTTAGTTGCGAATTGGACCAAAAAGGAATTCTAAAAAAAAAAAAAAAAAAAAAAAAACCGAAGTCCCCCTCCCATTGATGCTTGATGGAAGTGTCTAAAGAGTATCTGAATAAAAGACCTTTTCCGTAAATAACGTTACTTTAATCAATTCGAGGAAGAACCGCTTTTGGGTATTATCCTCGGCTTTGCCGACTCATATTCCTCGCTTAGGGAAACATTGCTAGTACGGATTGAAATTAAACATAATTGTTACATTAGAAGCATCGAGGAGGCATAACTGAAGGTTAAAAAGAGATTACGTTTATTTATTATTGTCTCATTATTTTATTCTTAGTTCTAATTTCGGACCAAAAATGCAGTATAAAAACCATATAATGAAAGCTACATTGAACTAATATCACTTTAAAGTCCACATCAGTTATAGTATCGTAGTATATAATATATCGAGGTAGTTCAGATTTTTAAAATGTTTTTAAGGTAGGAAATACGAAGGGAGACCCCGTTTATGTTACGAGTTATGTATTATTATTTTGGGTAGACCTTTAAAAATGCGTCTCCTGTAAATCGTAAATAGTAAATTTTGCCATCGTACAGTGTGGCCCGATCTTAATTGAATAGGACCTCTTAGGGATTTAATTATGCTTCAAGATTAAGTGAGCGTAGTGGCCAGGAGTCGCTGGAATTAAATAAAGGTAGTCAATGCTCTTTTTTACCGAAAAAAGATGAGAGTTCGATATTAACATCACGGTCATATAACCTTTTAAAATAGGCCTAGGAGCCGCTGTTCCATTTAGTTTCAAAATTAAGACAATAGTAATGCATTGATAATTGCATATTGACGATAAGATTTTAACGTCCTGACTTTATATATTTAGTGGTCGGATTGATAATTATTGCTATAGTGTAAAAGTATTTATTTTCACCAAAATGTACATTCTTAATAATTTTATCAATCTTAAAAATCATTTTAAAATGTTTAATTATTTTAGGACGTTATTGATAATTATAAAATAAAAAATCAAAACCGTTATTCACCATCTAACATACAAGCATGCTATTTCTGTGCCGCTGTGGGCTGACAGTCTACTCTACTTGTCCCTCCTGGAACTCAATTAACCTTTACGATGCGGTTCCTTTACAGGGGAGGGTGAACTCTTACCGAGAGAGCGGAGGTCTTACATCTTCCTTGAAACTCAACTTAATATAGAAACACCGTTTGCGGCTGTTATGGGGAAAGTTTTTTCCCGTCGGATAGGTTGATGCCTTCATACTTTATTCATTTTTTGATTTATAGTGGGTTATATAGGGCATGCCCATTACCTATATAACCTCCTTCGCCTTCATATCTAACCCCACTGAGTGATGAGTTTCCTTAAGTAATTCTTTGTTTGTCTTTCCTCTCCATACTTTTATATCTAACTCCGACTCTTTGTGTTAATGTGGAGAGGAATGTTCATAATGCATGTATGAAGACAGTCCTGTAGGTATGTTCGTAAGGAATTCGAGCAATCAATATAAACATTGAACGAACTCTTACAAATAAAATTTCGTTACAATTCTTATCTGGGGCAAATGTAGTTTGAATGATATTTCTGGTGTATTTTGAACGAGATTGAATATGAGTAATATTCTATAAAATGACAAATTGTGACTGAAGAAAATCTTATTTTTCCTTGAAGTTCAAACATATTTATTTATTAACAAGCACTTAAACCACTAGGACCTATATTTTGTCTAGATTTTAATTAAAGGATGATTTAGAAATTTTAAGACCCAAAAAAAGAGTCATGTATTAAATACGAGAAATATGAAACTTCTTTTTAGAATGAATGTACCTTCAATTATGTCAGACATTTATTGTAAGAATATAGTTTGCTTAGATGTTTCTACCGCTCCGTGCTTGCTTTTGGTAACCTTGTTTAGAGAGAATCTACTGATGTGATAAAAAATCTTAGAGTTTTATTTACAATTTTAAGTTTAATGCTCAAAGCTGAAAATCCTACCGACTGACGATGGAAGCTTCCAGTAGCGTACTAAGAATTTTTAAAGCATCAAAAGGTGTCAGTACCCCTACAAAAAGAAAATAACTCAAAAACAGAGTCGGAAAGGGAATAATACGAACCTATAGCCGACCATATCTTATCAGTATTTACTCAGCTATCAGACTTTAAAAAAACACAGAACATGAAATATTCATTCTTAAAAATTTAGATTTTACCATCACATCTGACACCATCCCCACCATCATTCTGTCCTTCATAAGTTGTACCACACGTCAGAAAATTACCTAAAAGATGGCGCCAGGTCATGATTTAACAACGGTCGAGGCGCTTCAACAGATGCTAAGGAAAGCGCTAGTGTTCTTTACAACGTTATACAACTAAATTCAAGGAAAACTTAATTCCTCTTTCAGTGGAAATAACTATCTTTCAAAATGATGTACAAGTTAAACAAAAATGCACACCAACCTTCATCTTACAGACCTCCGTAATATATTCTTTCATATCCATATCTTCCCGTAATGTTCTAAACTCTTCGAAATATTGGTATACATACTGACCAACAAAAACATACTTCCTGACCACCAATTTATTTTCGCATATTTCATTCAACGACACACCAACCACCCAGAGTAACTGATTATATTGATGCAGCACTAGAGCTGAAACAGGACTGGTTTATGTCAGAATGGCGCACAGTGTTTCGCTTAGTAGAAGCTAGATGGACAAAATTATTTTTCGTCATTTTTTCATCTCATTCGACCAATTAAGTAATTTATTTATAAAATAAAATATTTTCATCAATTAAAAATCGAATTTGATTAGATTGCCAAGGGATTAAGAAGAAAAATATAAACAATAGCCTATTTATACAAAAGTCTATACTCTATTCTTCTATACTCCACTATATTTTTTCTTAACCTCTTTACATATATTTTTATTTTTACATTAGAAGATGCCTTTTTTCTTTTCTTTTTTTTTTTTTTTTTTTTACTTTTATTCACCTTAAACGTAAATATTTTATACTTTTACTAGTGTAGCATGATTATCAGATATCTATTTATATTTTTTTGTTAATGTTTGCATATCTGTTATACTTAAGGGATTTAGCACCAGAATAAAATTATTTTTTCTGTCTATATACTTATAACGCGAAAAAACATTACATCATAACTAGATACTAAATAAATACAAATATACAATTAATATACAGATACAAACACATTTTAGAACGAATAAAAAGTCAAGTAAAAAGTATTTTAGAAGTCTAAAATCGTACAAAATACATCTGTATTTTTTCGAAACCAGGTGGCAATGTCCTCAGTATTATTTCTTCCAAGACCTTTTTAATTTCTACTACCGTGAATTTAGAGATTACTTCTGCAAAAATATATTTGATCGGATATCACAGATTATGGCCGAAGATTCTGCTGAATGAAGGTGCTGGTACTGCTAAGAAATCGATTGGGAAAAAAGGAAAATTCGTTTTCTTACATGCCTCTTCATTAATGATTTCCTTTAACGGTAATGGCAAAAAGTCATGACCAGCTCCATAGACCGCTTCCTAGTCTGCTTGTATGGTTGCGTTGTAGGCTTTGAGTCTATGTAATAGCCGAATGATTCATTTCTACTAAATTACTTAGTATTTCTCAAAGGAGTAAATGGTATCTTATAGTTTTTTTCCGGGGGTCATGTGGAATATTTAAATGTGTCTTTGTGCCTAAATATTTGGCGTGCTGCTTTGATTTTCCCGTAGCAACCCATTTATGAGAAATTTTGGAGGCATAGTTAGGCAACCTCATTCTGATTTTCCTTTCTGAGTTGTCTGTAATATTTTTAAAATTATGTTTGGCCGAAAGGAACCATAAGAGAAGATTTTCCCCCACAGACTGGTTCAACCATTATTAAAAAAATATCCATTTTGGAAAAAAGTACTAAAAAAAAGAATGTTTTACTCGAGTGTGCTGGGTATAACATATCTTATTTTTAAGTTGAAAGGTGCCCCTATTAAACGCAGAAAAATTAGCCTGGGTACAAATGGGTACAAGTCATTAAAATAATGTGAAAGTTTCGCAACGAGGAAGAAATCTTGGAATCATTTTAATAACATCTTTTTATTCTGGTTTTATTTACAACCATAAATTTACTGAATTACAATAAATTAGCAGGATTTAGTCCAAATTCTTAACAATTAATATACAGAAAGTTAGCAACACTGTAATTTTTATGATTAAAGTGAGACCTGGAAATCAACTGATTTATTCCATTACATTACGGATATATACCTTCGGACCATATTTCTAACAATGAGGCGCGTAACAAATATAAGAGATTCATCTTTGTCCAACCTAGCTTGTACTATTCGAAACACAGTGTGTCACCCAGGCATTAGATTAAGTTTAGCACAAGGGGTTTCTCTTCAAACTCAAGACCATTCTACCTCACTCATACTTCGAAAGATATTTGTCTATCCAACATGGCTCAGAGACTTCGTTAGTCCGGCAAATCTTGCCAGGAAGTTCTAAAGGGTTAATAAGTGCTCCTTTACTGTATATTATATCCACTTATGACATACCAACAAATTCTAAGGCATTGACAGCTACATTTACTGATGATGCAGCAATTTTAGCAATACACTAGGAACAATCCATCTCATATAAGCTTCAAAATTCGACGGGACTCAAGTCCACGACTTTATATCGGGGGCAACCAAATTCTTTAGACGGGTCAAGTCTAACGTTGGACAGAAAGAGATGTGCTCTCATGTCAAAATTCCAAGATGCAAATACTCTTAATGAACCACTGGACACCACATCATATAGGAAGGTACATATAGGCAGGTACCTGTGTTTATATAGATCTGTTTCAAACTATGTATGTAAAACTCGCATCACAGATTTTGGCTTAGCAAAAATGATTTATTACGATCTTTTCAATCTAAAATTTTAGACTTAATACTAATGTTTTTTGGTACGTTGTAACAAAACTACTGGTAGAGACCTAAAAAAACTAACTACCGACCATCACATACCTAACCTTTGTTATAGATTTCATATCAAACTTACAGGTCATAACAAATTTAAAAGACATGGCCACAGTTGACTTTCTAGTTAATTTAGAAAATCTGTTCAAGTCTGGAATGAGGTACTGCTGAGCACTATATTTTCTCAAGTCTAAATTTCCCGAGGTATATTTTCTGATCACATTTGCTGATTGTCGCTGTTACGCTGATACGCGCGAATTGAATAATAAAGAGGATAAAAAAAGAGAGTTTAATATAAATTCCAAATGGAGGATTTGGTTATTTTTTATTAACTGTGAAATACTCTGTTACTTGACTTTATTCATATTATAACCTTAGTTAGTTCTCTTATATTTGTACCTTTTTTTTTTTTTTTAATCTTTTTGAAAAATCCTGTTAACTTGACTGTAATTTTGACCACTTCATTTGATTCAAGGACGTTGAAGTATATTCCATCGGTTCATTTCAATTAATATGTCTCCACATCGGGACTTCCAGCAGCTCATTATGATATATCTAATGGGTTCTGTGGGCGTATCACGTGCTGATCGATTGGCATTGCATCCTCCACATACACAAGACCAACCGACGTACAGACAAACCTCAGCGGGCAAACAGATGCTGTGACAAAGCTTAACGGATTTAGGCAAGCGTTACCAATTAGTATAGGAGATATACTAATAGTGCCCTGTTAGAGGACCCCGTAACCCGGAGGATTTGCACAAGATCACGTACAGATGTAACCAGTCCCTGCGGTCTCGCCTCCATCAACGCTAACTCCACTCAGCTATTCTCACCGCACCTTCTGATAAATATTTTATATTCAGTCTTGTACTTGGGGATCATCCCCACTTTAGAACGAGTTTTTAGGTTTGGATAATGACATTATTACATTTTGACATTTTAAAAATTTTTTCTTTTTTTAAATAATGAAGGTCATCATCAACATTCTGGTGCCTGTTCCGAGATATAAAGTCATTCACATCTTCCCGGTGTGTACCAATAAAAACCGGAAGGTTGGTTGATTTAAATTTTTGGGCATAAAGCATCAGACCCGATTTAAAAAAAAAAATCTGGTGCGTGCGCGCAACATACAACTTTCACTTACCAACTTACTTAGATTAGAAATTTATGCGTTTTGTTAATTGCCACTTCTCAAATGAACAGAACCGCTTTAATTATGATCAATGGTCTGTCATTAAAGGCGTACTCCCCTTGCTCCCCTTAAAGGTGTGGGCTCAATGAGTTTTATGAGTTGACTGAATATTTTTCTTTTTTTCTCCTCTTTATTTTTATCATATCTCATATTTAGCCATTTCTTACTTTTAGGCGTAACGAGAGACAATTAATTTCTCCATATAAAAAAAAACAAAGGTACTTTATAAGAAACAAACAAACAAAAAAGGCCCCAACCCCCACCCAAAAAAAGCCCCCTCAGAACATTTTAATAATGATAAAGCATACCTGATATTAAAGAACACCTAATTTTCATTAAACATGACGAATTTGATAAAAATCGTTAAAGCCGTTTTTGAGATCATCGAAACAAAAGTAAAAATTGGAAAAAAAATTATGAAATAAAGTGCCCGCTCCGTTTGACCAATTTTGATGAAATGTTGGCTATCACATCTTTGGCATATACATACATCAAATACCCAGTTTGATCAAAATCGTTAAAGCCTTTTTTGAGTAAATAAAAAAAAAAACACGTGAAAATGATACAAAATTTATTAAATAAAGTCTCCCCTTCGGTTGATCAATTTTGATGTAATGTTGGCTATCGCATCTTTGGCATATACATACATCAAATACCCAGTTCGATCAAAATCGTTAAAACCGTTTTTGACTGAATAAAACAAAACACGTGAAAGGGATACAAAATTTATTAAGTAAAGTCCCCCTTCCGGTTGATCAATTTTGATGAAATTTTTACAGTCATATCTCGGGCATATAAATAGATCAAATACCCAGTTTAATCGTTAGAGCCGTTTTTGAGAAAATCTAAAAAAACTTAAAAAGTTATTAAATAAAGTACCCCCTCCCTTTGAGCAATTTTGATGAAATTTTTGCTGTCACATCGCGGGCATATACATACACTAAATACGCAATTTTAGGTTCGCACGGTTTATAGTTTTTGAGCTAGTCTGTTCACACACACACACACACACACACACACACACACAGACACACACACACACACACAGACCATTTCGCGGTACTTGGTTAATTGGACTCAGGGGACCCCAAAACGTGTATTTCCGTTGAAAACTGGAAGTCGAAATTTTTGACGATCGCAATACTTCCACTAACTATATATTTCATATATAGGGAAGTGAAAGTACAAATAATTAAATTATTTTGTAAATATAAAATTTACATTAACCAGAAATTTTACTATTTTATCAGCGTTACTATTTCTATTATTCAAGCTAACAGAATACTTTGGAAGATTCCTATTATATATAAATTCAATTTTTTACTTAAAACCAGAAGGTAAAATGACTAAATTACTAAAAAAGAATTCCATTATGTGTAATTATAATATATTATTATTTTTTAAATAATTATTTAATGTGTATTTTGAATACGTATATAGTGAAATATAAATATAGGTAAACAGTTAAATATAGTTAAACAGTTAAATATAGTTAAATAGTTAAATATAGGTAAACATTTTTACCCACAGTAAATTAATGAGATCATTAAGTTGTAAAATAAGCTTAATAACATACAGATTTTTTTTGAAATTTTTTTTTTTTTAATTATTCCTCTTTTGCTGATGATTAAATAATATAAAAATTGTTTATATTTGAATAAATATAAGAAAATTTATTATGAGTACCAATTAACGATATAGAGTTATTTTCTGAAAAAGATATTTAAAAAAAAAAAGAGGTCTTGTAATTATATTTAATCAATGAGCCAGAGATAATTTTTAATTAGCCTCGATAAAACAGAGTGTAACTTTTGCAAAATGCTAATTATGATTTGAAACTATTTTCTCCACTATTTTATATTTATTGTATTCATAATAATAATTAATAAAACAGTCACCCTCAGGCTATAAATAAATCATACACAAAAGGTTAAAATTTAAATCGATTTAAATTATATTCTCATAATTTAATTTTTTGTTTTTGTAGAAAAAATATCTTTATTTGTGTTCAAGAATTGTTTTATTTTTTTTATAAGTGTATCTTTAAAATGAATGAAAAAATGGGGTAGATGAATTGTGATGGTTAAAAGTCGGTAGGCTTATCTGACAGTAACTGTTGAGAGGCGTCGGAGCTGCCTTTAAAGGAACTTTGAGCCTCCAGCCGAACTCGAGCTTTTAGAAAAAAAAGTCATTTAATTAAAACAGTTTCGTTTGATAATTAACCAGTTAAGGTTGACCCAATTCCGCTCTTACAATTGGTGTCTTTCGATCGTAAAACAAAAATGCAATCAATATGCAAATGGAAAGCCGCAGATCTGGGTCAGAGGATGAAAATTTCTAAATCGGTTAGAGATAATATATATCAGGTACTTTTAAAGGATACAAAAAAAAAAAAAAAAATCTAATTTCTTTAAGAACTCAAAACGTAGTTTTGAGTTCTTAAAGAAATTAGATTTTTTTTTTTTTTTTTGTATCCTTTATATACATATATATATATATATATATATATATATATATATATATATATATATATATATATATATATATATATATATATATGTAAACACGTTTGGTTGAAAGGGTAATAGGTAACTAAATATAAGTATACTTATATATAGTTACCTAATATCCTTTATACATACTGTATTAACTAAGGAAAGTGTAGCAAGAACAAAACCATAGTGCCGTTATGTCGGTTGTTCCGTTAAACCCGCATTACTTTTCGGCATTGCCAAATGGTTGTGATTTAAATTAATTTTTCATTACTTTTCGGCATTGTCAAATGGTTGTGATGTAAATTAATTCGTGGAATGAATGAAATCAAATTGGATGATGAATTGGATGATGAATTGCTGGGGGCATTGAATGCTTATCAGAATTATTTATTCAATTGATGAACCGATAAATTGTTTCAAGTCATAATACATTCAGATAGCTAAGAGATCAAGAACCAATTATTTTAAACTATCAAGTTTTCGATTTTGTGTGCATTCAGTAATATTTGGTAAAAATCGATAAAACTACTTTTTGCCTTTCTCTGTTCAGTTAAGAAATTGTTATAAAAATATGGTGGCTTTGTTTCGGGTCGATGTGTCTAAAGGACTATATTGTCTTTAAGTTTTAAAAATTTCTCCACCATAATTTGATTCGTTGCCTTAAAAAATGCGCCGCTTTTCGATTTAATATGATCAAAGACATATTCCGGAATAGTTCAAGCTGTGCTAGATGATTAAGACAATAAAGTATTAAAAACTTTCAACCATAATTTTACATATTTTTACAGAATGAGTTCATTTAATTATTGATTTATTTCGCAGAACAAATTTCGCTATTTGAAAATTTACAACCGTATCAATTACTGAATTGCTGTATCAATTACTGAAAATAGATGTAGAGTAATAACTGTCGGAATTTGGTTTAATTTTTGTGCATATGTAAGTCATATCAATCTCATAAATAATAATTGTGATCTAAAATAATATGATTCTTGCAAATCTCATATATGTATATATATATATATATATATATATATATATATATATATATATATATATATATATATACAAAACATCGATGTAAAGGAAAATTTAAGAACTTTAATGATTCCAATTTTTTTCTCTGTCAACAAAAATGTCAATAAAATCCTTTACCCTGACATTTTATGAGGTAGGTTTATTAGAATATTTACATTCGCGGTACCTGTTATTTTTTACATGTATGAATTAAGTGTGAAAACCTGATTATTCATCATTTTTAAAAAAAAGTTTAATAGTTTTTTTTTTTAGTCTTTTTAATAGAAAAATAGTAAGGTGTAATTTATCTTGTAGAACCCTCCTGCACTTATAGCTTTACAGAGATGAAATTTCTTCATCAAATTTGTTATGCATAGTCCTGTGTAGCTTAGGTTGAGTTACGATGGTAGTTCCTCGTCGCTGTTGTAGGGGTGCAGATTACTTATGTAACGTGCATGTATAATATATGTTTTTTAAAATTAAGAAATGAGTTTTTTTTTTTTTACTAAAGTTTAAACAAATATTCGTATATATTAGAGCCTTTCTCTCTCATAATACTGACGGAGGGAACTAGTTTAATAAATGGGTCATGTGTTTCTGTTTGCTAACCTTTGTTATTGTCAATCCTTTTTTGTCAATCTATGGGTAGCCTCACGTAATAACAAGTAAGGTAGGATCTTATAAAAATTATACCTCGTTATGCTATTGTGGAAATTCATAAGGGGTATGTATGCCTTAGGAATTTTTTACAGAAATTATGTTACTTATACCCTCTATGGTGAACTACACCCATGTCATCTTTCATACGTTCAATGAACTCTTTTCTAACAACAAGACATTACTTATACCCATTTCTGAAGAATGGCTTTGGCACATATAACAATATGGCAAAAAAAAACTTTGTTTTATTTTTTTGGCATGCATTTCCACGCTTGAATTAACGAGTTATGTAATATAATTAACTGAAATATTCACCGTAGAAATATAATCATTGAATAACCAACTTCTCTATAGACAAATCCCATAATTTTGGTTCTTTCAAAGTGATAGAGGTACATTCATGAACTTAGTTATGAAAGTAACTTTTATAATATTAGAGAATCCGAAGGACAGGAGAAAAAAATTCTTTCACTAATGTTTCAGTTTCTTTAATTCATTAAATTGTGAAAACTCTAATTGTCATTTTTTTCCTTTTATTTTTCATCATGTCTATATATAATAATCACATTGTATATTCTCAGAATGATATCAAAGAGTCAAAATTTTATAGGTTTTTTAAAATGTATAAAAAAAAAACAATGAAAATTTGAATTGTAGCCATTCAATTTGATTTATTCCCAAATTAGTTTTTACAGGCAAATTAAGACCATGTTGCTTTTGAAATGAGTCGTAATATTTTTTATTGAAAGGTTTGAGGTTTTTGTAAATGCATTTTTTCGGCAATCCCTTATATCTGTGAACAGTATAGGATTAAGCAAGTATATGTAGGTGCAATATTTAGTTTTGGCCTAAGTTTTAGTTTTGAGGAATTAGGTTTAGTCGTTTATTCAGGGCTTTTCTTTTCATTTTAACGTGCGGGCCCCTTGTCATCATACTTTTTTTAGGTTGTAGAATTTGAATCCGTAGTAAATTTCCTTATTTATACTCTCGATATAAGTAAGTTTCCTTATTTATACTTACAATGTAAATTATATGTAACCTTAAGCTAAATAATAAAAAATATTAATAATAATAAAAACAAATTTAACACTAGTCTTAAATTATAAATGACATTTTAAAAGCTGTCTTTATATAACAATAGGTAGGCTTTAATTGAGCCAAAGAAGGGGAACTTAAAGTTTTATAGTATGATCCAATGTCCTATCAATGTTGATACATAATGCGTTCTGACAGGTTAAGATAATTATGCGTTATAACAGGTTAAGAAGTAAACAAAATGGTTAAGATCTTCCAACATTTTTAAGTTACAAACAAGAACACTTTTGTGCACTTTAGACCTCATTTTACTTAAGTAGTATATTATTATTTGAACTTTTTCTATTTATTAGGCATAGTATAATAAATAGATATAATTGTAGATATTTGATTTTATGAATTGTAGTTTTTAAGAATGTGTATATATTTTTTATGGGAACCCTTTGCCTGCAACGGTACGTATTTCCTTCATCCTTACGTTGGAATCGTTATTTTCCCTTGTACCAAGGACGAGATAGCGGACTACTTTCCTGTAATGTTAACTATTCCTTCAAGGTTACAGATAATTGGTTCGTTATTACTAAGACCATCATCTATCGCACTATAGCTTCCAAAGTTGATTGGAAAATACCTGACCGGTTGCTAGAAGCCGTTGTCGTAATTACAACGGAATTCGATTGATATATCCTAATTCGGCGGGCGAGGACAAACAGTAATCACTACCTGTCACTCACATACAATTTATTTAATTCAACGACAAGTGAAGCCCTGTACACAGCTGCCACAATAGCGGCAATCCAATCAAGGCCGGTCCAATCGAAGGTCTGTTGTAGATCAAGATAGATAAAGATTGTGTTAGTATGCAGTTGTTATCTCTATCAAATTTTTGGCAAAATCAAAAGGTCTCATCGACCTCATTTGAGGCGTGTAAAAACTATTAAAAATGTCGTAGATTCGTTCCTTCGATAACATTTACATTATCAGAACTTATTTGATTACAATAATTTCCTACCTGACATATTTGATAGTAAAACTGCTATTCTTTTGATTACTAAAGAGATGGAAGTGGATTCAATGATAGTGACTAACCAAAGTGTGTTTCAAACCATTTCCTAATTTCGTAAAATAGAAATTGGATAAACCGGTAAAAATTAAATAATTCCCCCAACCCACGCAAAACCTACCCATTATAATATTTATGTGGAAATAAATCCTCCTTGTGCTACTTTAATCCCTGCAATATGCTATGTTTTTTTAATAATAAAATATATTTTCACTGTAATAATATGTTTTTTTCATTTTACCGAAATATAATAGCATTGCATAGTATCCCCTCTACCCCAGTTTTTCTCGAAGTTTTAATACTTAATTCTGCTGTTCGGGGTGGAGAAAATTCCAACTTATGAAAGATCATAAAAATCGGTCTTGCCGTTTTTAATTTCTAAATATTGCAACTAGTTGAGCTTTGATTTATTTATCTATTATAAAATAAGACAAAGATTATTAACATGCAATTTTAGAACTTATATGGAAATTCTAAGACCTGTGATAATTGAGTGACAAAAACGGGCAATTCCCTTATGCAATATTTTCAAATAGTATGCAGAACGTCATTGTTTGATTTTTTATCGTTCAGCATAATTATTCAATATGACATTTTTGTTCGTTATCAATATCCACTTTTTTTTCTCCCTTCGATGTATGAAGATATAAACCAACTGGAACAGATTGTTTCTGAAATAAACAGGTTCTGCTACTCTCTATATAATTTTTATCTATATATCCAACTTTGCTGCATCTTAATAAAGAATCGACTTAAAATAAAATCATTAAATTTTCTTAACATCCCCCGCTCCCCGGAACAAACAACAAATAACATAAATAAACATTACAGTACAGTGTCATGGAAATTCGACACATTGTGAAAAAATAAAACCCTTTCAGTTCTGTAGGTGGTAATTAACTCACTCTCTGGACAAACGGTTTAATTGCCTGAAAGCCCTGCGAAAAGCAACATAATACCGCAGCGATGCTCAAATTACAGGAATATAAAGTTACTCAACGTTTCATTTACCTCTTTAATTTTTTCATGTCAAATGATTTATTTGGGGTTATCATCAAAACCTATACAAAACACATTTATTTGATTCCTTTGGATAAATAAGATACATCCTCTATTCATTATTGCCAGACACTTTTTCCTTTTTTTCCTGTGATTGTTGAAATTGCTTGAAAGTTTGTTGGAACATTATATATTCTCTACTTCATTATTTTACTTAATTAAGTCAAAAACTTCAAACCCGGAATAAATTTGTCCTGAGGTATTTCTCCTTTGATAAGATGGCTATTTTAATACAAAATTTATAGATAATGAGTAATAGAAATGAATTAAATATAAAATTTAAATCTATGTAATCTTCCTTCCACTGAATACCAATGTGACTGATCTATTGCCAATTAATTGCCTATTTATTATTAAAATAATGTTTAATGTTTAAAATTATTTTTATATTTAATAATTTTTATAAAAAATATTTAATAGAAAAGAATTGTTAACGCGGCGATAAATAGGTTTAGTCACATTGATTTAAGATTGATATTAAAAATAATTATTTATTTTTCTTGTTAAATTCATTATATCGTTATGGAAGTTTTAAGTTTTAATCTTAACTTTTAGAGATTTTAATGGAAAAACTGTTTGACGGGCATGTCGCCTAAGACCAATAATTCTGATAAGAGCTCCCCTATCCCTGGCAGAAGGCCAGCCTACTCAGACACCAACTAATAGGTGCCTGTATATTATTTCCATAATCCTACAGTTTATATTCAACACAAGTCTACTCAGAATAAAATAACTAGAGGGAACAGTTTTTGAATTATGAACCCTTTTTTTTTCTTCTTTTGTTTATTAAAATGGGTCCGGACAGGGTACATAAAAAATATTTCATATGAATACAAGAAGAAAAAAAGTATAGCACATGTTTTTCCTATGTTATTGTAACACTATTGCCAATTTAAATAATTTTTGTTAACGGAAAATTATAACTCACACCAGACAAGCAATAACAACTCAAATTATTTGATAAAAAATGTATCAGCTCTTAAAGACACAACAACACAGTAACGGTAAAGACACAAGTAACCATATGATTCGATCTTCAGAGCAAGTCGGACTATTTGAATGGTCAAAGTTTATTTACCATCAGATGAGGTATAAAACGCTATTTCGAAACTTTACAAATCTTCAATATATAGGGTTTTACGCTTGTATAATCATTGAACTATCTCACGTTATGATTAGTTATCAGGCCAGGGATTTTTCAAGGGAAGTAAAAAATCCTTGGCTATGCCGTCCCTCGGATAGGATGTAAAATGGCTCGAGCCTGTACGATGTCAGGTACTCGTTAGAGATCCGTATCATAATTATACCTGGATATGCGAAATTTAGGACTCCCACTGTAATATCGTCCGATTAGGTTTTGTGGTGTAAAACAAACAATAGCAGGTATTGATTCATATTTTATCTAAAGCACCGAAAATCTATGTCTTCTACTTTATAACATTATTTTCATGGGAAAAGATAAACGTAGTCAAAATAATCAATACAATATTATCAGAATACAGAGTTCTCAGGAGAGTCTCTTAAACTGGTATTTTTAGAGGTAAAAAAAAAAAAAAAAAAAAAAAAAAAAGAGATGATGACCTAAAGAAAACATTAATAACAACTAGAGTGTGGCGCTGTTAAATAATTTCAGTTGTAATTCAGGGGAAGAAGTTCGATTTTTCATTCTAAATTGAGTTAAGGTTATGTAAACTTTAACAGACATTGGGTCTAAAGGGCATTTTTGAAAAATCGAGCTAGATGAGGCATATGAAAAAAAAAATCCCTCTTTTGATTTGTAAAGAAATTAATAGCTGTGTTAACTTTAATTGACTTATTTTGTTACAACAAACAGTGCTTCAAAATTTAATGAATCGGTTAAACCACCAAAAAAAAAAATAAAAACTAAAATATATTAAATTAATTAATTTATTAATTAATTAAAAATTAAAATATATATATATCTAAATACAGGTTATGGAGTCTCATAAGTAAATGGAGTCAACCCAACATTATTATTCCTATTAGAAGAAAAAATTTTCATTTTAGACAAAAATTGTATATGATATCTTTTCCAATGGCACATCCCTTTTTCATAAAAAAATAGTTGTAAGTGAAAAATATTTGATGAGGAATTCACTTTATGCCACTCAAATAAAATCAACCTTTAAATATTTTAAAGTATTTGTCGTATATCCGCCTCATATATTGGAGACCTATCCAATTAGCAAACCATTCGGCCTAGCCACCTGAAGAGAAACCGAAGAGATTGTAAATTCCTCATCGGTATTTATGATGCCTGCGGGGAGAGCCGAGTTGGGCCACAACTGACTCCCCGGGCCAATTTGCTCTTATTTATTGTAACGTAGATAACCGGCCTGGCCTGGCTTGTTTAATACTTAGGACGTGTTTTGGACCCATCGCCAATCTTTCCCACTCGATAAAATGAACCTCTGCATTTCGTTAAACTAGGGTTTCTGCTATTTCCTTTTCCTTTTATTTCCATTTCGAATAGGTTTTATATATTTTTCCATTCTTTAATTATATATTACATCACTTAACATTAAAAAAAACAAATAGATCATAATAATTAGATACACAAGACCCTGGATTTTAAGTAGGAGAAGATAAATAAGTGTTATATTTAGATATAGGGTTGTTTATTTTCTTCACTTGTCAGGTTTTGCAAAAAATTGTAAATCCTAACTCTCGCTATGCTCTTATAAAATGTCTTGAATTTTAGTTTACGTCAAGGATGCCGTTGATGAAGGCAGTAATTTCTTATCTTTCTATTCCTTCCGTTTATATTTACCACCCACTTGTAAATCAGATCAAATCCATGATGGCTGAATTAGAGACGGTCCTTTTCTTTATATTTCTCAAAGGTCTCTGCTTCGGTGATGATAGGACAATAGCTTTAAAAATTATGGGATACAAAGGTCTCATTAAGTCAGTATTTTATATTCTACAGAAGGGCTCTATATATCAAGATATAATCTTTTGTTGGGGCCCGGTGTGGCTGTGCGGTAAAGCGCTGTACTCCCATGCCGGAGCTGCGGGTTCGAGTCCCGCCCTGGGTGGTGCTTTTCTTTCGTAGGAGAAGTATCACCCAGTGCCATGGGTGTTAGTATGGGCAGTATAGGGCTTCAGTGGAAGCCTTAAGTCCCGAAAAAAAAAAAAAAAAATCTTTTGTTGTAACTTTTGATCGGAATAGAGTCTGTATATTATTTATACATTGTATAAGTAATGCTATTAGCGGCATAGCTGAAGTGCTTAGGTGTACACTGGCCAGTCTAAATTTGAAGTCGCCAACCAAGTGATTCTGTACATGGGCGTATTCTCGGGTGGGTGATCACAGGAGTTATTACCCTCCCTAAATATTTTTTTTCCATTTCTATTCGTTTGTATTTTTATAGAAACAATCCTCTTAAACAGTAAATAAACCTTGAAAGTAACTGAGTACGTTGGTTGTTTCAATCGCAATCCTTCCTGAACAATAGCCGGATTCAATAGCGCTTCCTTCTGTAAAAGTAGGAACAATGATTGGATAAATTATTATTTTTTAACCGACTTCGAACGAAAGAGGAGATTACTCAATTCAATACGTATGTGCTTTTTTTTGTTTGTGCTTATTTTTTTTTTTTTCTATGTATGTACACCTATTACTCAGAGATGGATGGACCAATTGGAGTATTTTCCCAAGGTGGTCCCACTAAAACCTTTTTTGGGTTCTTAATTTATTTAAGAAGTTATCGGGAAAAACATGAAAATAATTATTTAATTATCGCTCAAAATGTTTACTCATTGGAAAACATATGACATACATAACATAAGGTATGCTCCAACAAGCTATTAATACTAATTGATAACTATCACATCTCAATATTGTTTTACTTCTAAATGAATCAAATGGGAAAACCAACCAATCAAATTCAGAATCAAAAGAGTGAGGGGAGAACATGAGCAGTCTGTTGGTTATCGATGTGTTTTACGTGCTTGTTGGAACAAACCTATACATAACCTTAACTAATTTTTCAACAATAGATTCAAATATCAGCAGAATATAATATCGCTTTCGTTTTCTGTAGCGATATTAGCATAAATATTAGATAAATAAATATATATCTATCTAATATTTATGCCAATATTATTCTCCCCTCAGGGGAAAACATGAGCAGTCTGTTGGTTATCGATGTGTTTTAAGTGCTTGTTGGAAGAAACCTATACAGAACCTTAACTAATTTTTCAACAATAGATTTAAATATCAGCAGAATATAATATCGCTGTCGTTTTCTGCAGCAATATTAGCATAAATATTAGATAGATATATATTTATCTATCTAATATTTATACTAATTACTAATAATATTCTCCATTAACGATATCTTGTCCGAAACCGGCCAAAATCTCGACTGTTTAGTGACGTACCTATTTCATCTTGGAATGGCCGGATTTATGTATCTTTAACTCAACAAATCTCGGAACACTGTTGATTTATGTAATTGACAAGTACTGACGACAATATTTAGCAAAAGAATGATACTGTCATTGTGGAAAAAAACATTTTATATGTACCCTTCCCAATGAAAAATTGATCTTCTTTAAAAATAAATCCATTTATAATCATAAAACGTAGTGTGTTGAAAGTTGTATAATAGACGCACCGCTTTCCCACTTTTCTGTATGTATTCATAAAATTGAAAATGTAACTGTTTATATAATTATTGTATAATAAAAAGACCTGGGAAAGACAAACCTGGTAGAGCGTAAAAAGATTTCGAATTTTTTTTTTTAAACCAACGTACGGTTTTCTACATTTGTTATCTTCTCCAACTAAAAAGTGTGAAATAAAACACATTTTATAAAAAATATTAAACCGACTTCGGAACCTAGGAACCAGTAAAAATAAATTCACTGAAAAGTATGAAATAATTACCTTCTGATTTTTATGAATACACACCAATTTTGAAAATGGTATAAAAAGTGGAAAAATGCAATAAGACGAATAATTTTATTTTGATTTGTACAAATACACACTAATTGTTAATAAAAATTATTAAATTAAAATTTTAAATACTATGTTCAATACAACACAATCTTTTCGGAGGCGGCGCAAAATTTAAAATTTTTAACACCAGACATTATGAAAATCATCTAAATGGATCTTCTCTTCCCATCTATTGATTTCAATGCCCACTAATGGAATTATATCAGTAACATGTTATTTCTATTTTGCGCCGCCTCCGGAAAAATTAATTACGCTCATGTTCCCAAGCCTGCAATTAAAAGAGGGTTACTCCTAATATAAAATGTTACCTATAATAGTTGTATAATATTGACTTCTGTGTAAAACGATTTCACTAATATTAGAATTAGTCAACTCCTGTGTAGACAAAATAATTAAAACTTGAACGTATTTAGCGCCTTGTGGTCTAAAAACCGTGAAATTTTATAGGATTTTTTTCAGCTTCTCGCATATAATTCAGCAAATACAGTTCACAAAATATTGCTTTCTTCTTACTATAAGAGGCTAAACTATTGAAAATAGAATGATATATTTGAAGTTTAAATCGGTTTAGTGGTTCAGCCGATTTCGGTACATCAAAAATCAGTAATTTTTACAATTTTGGTAGAAACCGAGTTCCAACGCCCCTAACTCTACTAAAAACACCTAGTTTAAATTAAAAATGTTTTAGATAAAAGTTGCTGAGCATCAAATTTAGCAGGCAATAAGCTCCTTACACATAACATTAGCCAAACCGAAGTCTTAGCAGGAAGTAAGCAGAACAAATAATTTCACGTTTTCATTTGTATTTCGAAGCAGAGATTAGCTAATTTTTGATGTACTGAAACTGGCTGAACCAGTAAACCGATTTAAACTTCAAATATATCATTCTATTTTCAATAGTTTAGCCTCTTATAGTAAGAAGAAAGCAATATTTTGTGAACTGTATTTGCTGAATTATATGTGAGAAGCTGAAAAAAAATCCTATAAAATTTCACGGTTTTTAGACCACAAGGCGCTAAATACGTTCAAGTTTTAATTACTTTGTCTCCACAGGAGTGGACTAATTTTAATATTAGTGAGATCGTTTTACACAGAAATCAATATTCTACAACTATTATAGGTAACATTTCATATTAGGAGTAACCCTCTTTTAATTGCAGGCTTGGGAACATGAGCGTAATTAATTTTTCCGCTAAAGTGGCTAAATTGACAATCGGTTTTCGCGAAAATACTTACCCGATTTTAACTGTGAAGACCTTATTCGACGCGAAATTTAATGCCCTTTTATTTTAGAATGAACAAGATTTCTTCTGCGATAAATCGTTTTCGAGTTATTAGCGAAGAATTGAAAAATGTTCGAAAATGTCGATTTTGTTCGCCTATAAAATTTGATGGCAACCGATCTGAGCTGGCAGACGTTCACTTTTGTTGGCTATGAAATGATTACTTTCAGCCTGTATGATCAAAAATTTTCTTCAAATCAGGCACCTTTTTGGCCCTCAGCTCCCGGACTATAACTTTACTTCGTTATATGAAAAGGTGTGGGCAGACAATTTATGTAGAAATCCCGATTGTTTAGGGCGGACGTCAATGAAAAGTCACAACCATTTAAGCCTTTCTCAGAACTCCTAAATTGAAATTATTTATATTACCTCGAATATTTATTAATTTTTCAATATAACGGTCTTCAAATATTTTAATCCTTGTTTATTTTATTTTAATTTTCTTAAAGTGTCTCTCATCCTAAGTGGAATTCGATACGACTTTTAATACGAACCTAGTATACATTTTGGGTTTTTATACTTTTAAATTCCAGTCCTTCGCCTTACAAAATCGAGGATGGAATCAGCTGTTACCAGAAGGACTGCCGGGGGAAATATGCCCACTCAGCAGCGACTAAGGGATAGAGCCGACCCGTTCGAACATTTGCAAGTCTGAAACGGGACGAGGCCCGGACAACATGGCGCCAGGAGGGGATCCCGTTGTAATGTTTTCCGATAAGGCTGATCCTCCTAGGACATTTCCTGGCCCAATAGCTTGTCGAGGGCTGTCTTAGTGTTGCCAACTATCTTGAGGTGCTTTTAATGATATTTAAATTAAAGTTGAACTGAGACGCTTGTAAGGTCTGACTATTTACTAAATTTTAAGGATTATTTCGTTCTAAATTATTAAAGATAAATATAGAAAGTTACTTAACAATGAAAGGGCAGACTATCTTCATTAAACTGGTTTTTCAAAATTACTTGTTCAATTATATTTCTATTTTAATTAATGTGATAATTCATTGTGCCACGCCTAAAAGAATAGTTATTAGAACTCAAAGTCCTTCATTAATGTTATACATGAGCGATTCTCCCTTTATGCGCAAAATTAAAGTTCCATTTTGTACCAATTGAAATCTACTTTTTTTTTAAATATTTTTCATGAATCCGTGGATTAAGAGATAAAAAAAAAATTGAAATCACTATTTTGAGGGACTAAATTAATCATTTAAAGTAATGAAAATCACAATGAATGAATAAGATTTCTAGGTTTTTTGTTTGGTTGTTTACTCCATTTATAAATCCACACTAGTCAAAATTTTTATACACTTTTTAAATCATGAAATTTAGACTCTCACTCTTATAATGTAAGGATTTAACATGTAAGAGATTAACTGTTTTCATGTTTTAAGGGATTAATGGTTAATGGTGCATCACAGGTTTTTTTTTTTAAATAATCTGAACGTGTTCTCCCTTTGAAAATACCCTAATTAACTTATAGGCATAATTTAGTTCCTCTTATATTCATGCTTGTGAGGGACTAACTAGTTTTTTTGACGAGTCCCAAAGAAGCTGAGCATCATGCTGGAGCTTTGTATGGGAAAGAATTAAAAGAGTTAGCAGCGAAGCTTAGAATCGTTAAAATATTGCATTGATAATTAAATTTATAGTTTATAAGTTACTTAAATTGTAGTATCGCCTGTTTCATATAAAAGATCGTAAAACGGTAACATATGTTATTTTGTTAAAAGTTGGTCCTAATAACGTCCTATAAGTTTTTTTCGATTTTAAGACCCAGCTATCTGTAAAAAAAAATAGTAGTAACGTTAATGTTGTCATTGCGGAAGTAAGATATTATGTTAATTTGTGGTATCTTAATATTACGGTGATGAACTGGCCAATAGGCATTTATTTAGCGCAGAACAGACTTAAACCCTAGACCCGACCCCGGTAATAGCAGAAGGGCCCGAGGGGATAACCCTTCCCACTTTGCCACCTCCCCCTCCCCAGGGTGGCTGGATCTCTGTCCCGGAAAGAGGCTTGGGAAGACGAACACATGAGACCCAACTAAGTAGCGTAGATTGTGCCGTCGGACTTGGCTATTTATTCAAACTGTTAAGCAGATTATCCGACTTAGCGCTTTCCACAGCTTCCAATTAGACCACCCTTTCAACCGATGCTAATGAAGAATCTTGACTTATTTATGCGTACCATCTCTTGTCTTGAATTAGCTAAGTTCATGTTGACATCCATTTTCTGCGGTCGGATGAACTATCTGTTATTATTATTATTTTATGTTAATAAGTAATTGTTATCCTTACAGCCATTTTTAAATATTATGCAATAATGTCTTAGTGGTTTAAGCAATGTCGAGCGTGGTAAGTACTTGGATGGGTGACCGACCTATGGGCAGCCTTCCACTGCACCATTGGGCAGCGACAACGTGAGGTTTGGGCCACCCCCCTGGCTGTGCTCCCGCAAGCAACACAAATGTCTGTAAGAAAACCACAACGCGTGGTCTCATTAGGCCTGTTGCGCCAACAGAAAAAAAAATCTCTGTTTTGAATTGAATTATTTTTAATACCATTTCTTTTCAAAAATACGATTGAATAGACAATGCTGCGTTAAGTCTTATTCTTAATATAAAAAAAAAATTGTCTGGCAACATATTATCCTCAATATTCGTATAGGTTTGGAGAACATCCGTAGTAGAAAGAAAATGCCACGACTTGGATGTATGGACGGACATACTGCCGACCCACATAGATATCTTCTAAAGGGTCTGTACCTAGCTAACTGAAAGAAGTACGATGTAAATCACTACAAATCAACCTTGTGGTCAGGAAGCTTGGGTTTTTTGCAACAAACGCATCACTTTGAGTGCAATTTCAACATTTAAGAAAGTTGTGTGAGATCTTTGCCACTTTGCCTATCGATTTCTATAAAATAATGTTTTTTTCTTTTGACGAATAATAACAATATTATTTAAAATCGATGTTTAAAAAAATAAAGTTTACATTTTGAAATATTTGTTGTAATTAGTAATTCATTTATTAGGATATTTCAATTAAAATCATTCATAATGTTTGCTAGAAAGCAAGATAACCCCAGCTAAGGTTATTTTAGACATATTTCTCAGGCGCCTGCTTTTCATATTCTGAAAAAAAGATCAAATACCCTTTTTCCCGATTTTCTAAGAATAGCCCAACGAATATATATGAGCTGATTGGATCCCGTTCAATCCATCATACTAATGGCTTTCCGCACTTCATGTTAAGTGAAACATAATTGAACATCTATAGCAGGCGTCTTTTGCCAGGAACCTGTCAAGTTTTATGGTCGCCTGTCGAAGGCAGTAACTGTTGTTCTCTTACCAAATCAAATCCTGCGTTTGCTACCTGCTAGGTTCAAAGTGACGCACCATTCCTAAAGTCGTGTTCGAATAGTTGAATGTAGTCGAATAGTTATTCTAAAACATTGTTCGTCAAAGTCAGAAAGAATCTATTAAAAATAGAAAGAAATAACACAATTCAATCATTAAAATAAACTATCAGTCTTTTGGACTGAACATAAATTATGGCTTTCCTAAAATCGGGAATAGCTGTCCTAAAATAGGGAACGGCTTTAAGGTATTTCGTCATCGATAATGATACTGAGGTGAATATATTTGTAATCGAGATCCGAGCAATGATTGCATTTATATCACCTGATTAATTCAGGCTTTTTCCAAAATTCTCTCCGAAAAATATGTTAAATTCTTTTTTATTAATTATTATTAAACTATTAAATTATTAAACTTTATTTTTTTTTTATATATTACTGTTTTTTTTGTATGAATGAACTCACCTGCTAATACGAATTTTCATCCACATTCACAATATTTTTGTAAAAATCTCTTTAAATGAAATCTCTGTTATGATTATAGCTCCATCAATGCATAGGTCATTCAGCATCAATTTTATCAAATCACTGGTAAATTTTGTGAAACCTATTCGGAAATGATGTTTGGAAAATAAGATGAAAAAAAAATAATAAATAAGATAGCGTGTATCCATGAAAAGAATAGTCTGGTAACTTGTGTGCAAATATCAAGTTTGGTTCATAGGAATTTTTGTAAGGATTGAATTTTTTTTTGACATTATCTTTGAGAAACCTTCAAGATTTTTTTTTAATTGTCGGATGACAAAAAAAGTGGAATTAGTTTCTTTAAATTGGGTTCCACTTACTGCAGCATTTACAAACAGTTATTGATTACGGATAATCCATCATTAAAAATACTCCTGACGCCAACTTGCCTCCTAAAAAGATATACCGGATGGTCGAAACTACAAATTTACCCTCTTAATTTTGACCGAATCAGGGACCGTCTCGTTTTTCTTAGAAACAAATTTTAATTGAATAAGGTTGCAATTTTTTCAAACATATTGTTTTTGTAATACTGATTTGTATATTAATTATGGTACATTATTCGAATTATACTATGCTATTGTTGTTCTTGCTGCTTTAAGATTCTTTTTTTCTTTGTTTTTGTAATGGTAGCTTATTCGTTGATTAATTTTACGACAAAATAGTTGACTACAAAATATTTGTTTTGTTTTACTAACTACAATATCAGGAGATAATTACTTAGTTTAAAGTTACTTTATACGTGTGCCGGGACTACTCATCCCTTGAAACAAGAGATATAAAAATAGTTTGTCTCATGAACAGTGCAAAAAATAGTGTTCGTCTCATTATTTATGTTATCTCATTAATTATGTTTGGGCATAATCGACTGGTCTAACTCGAAATCGCAATTTCAAACATTTTTAAGGGGTTTTCTTACAATTTACACCTAATCTCTGTCGGCGATAGAGGCGATTCCCAAAACCTTTTTTTTTAACAATCAGTTAAATAGCAGACTATTGATAAGAAAGGGAGAAAAAGAAACTTTATGAAAAATCGGATTTTTTAGTTAGACAACTCTGGCATTGGATATTAATGTTAACGAAATTTGTATGTTTTTTTTTTTAACTTTTGATATGACTAATAAATGAAAATCATTTGATCATACAATCAGACTTTCCTGGTTTATTTAAGAAATACTTGCAATATGTTTGTACATTGGGAAACGTCAAGCAAGTATTTATTTGACGTTTATTTCTGTGATGAAAAATATTTAGTAATTAAAACTCAAAGTAACTTTAAATTACCTATTATTCACCTGGTGCATTTAAGGTTTTTTTTTTTTTTTTTTTTTTTTTTTTTTTTTTTTTTTTTTTTTTTTTTTTTTTTTTTTTTTTTTTTTTATCCGAGCTTATTAATTTAAAGTGAACTTAAAATTGCCTTTTATACACCTAGTGCTTTTTTTCTTTAAGAGATTATTAATAAAAAAAAAAAAAAAATTATGGCACGTGCTTCTTTAATTTATTCAGCTTATTTATAGTTGGCGCACAAATAGCTTTTTAACGGAAACTTGGAAACTTCTCTGCTCCATTTACTTAATATTGCTCCTGTTGATAATCGGAATTTATAATCGAAAATAATATTATCCATATGGATGAGAATATTAATGTTTTTCTGATATTTGATATATTTGAATTAATTATTAAGTATACTTTTATTAATTATTAAGTAATATAATTTAATATTTGATGCTTATAAAATAGCCTAATATTAGGTAATAATAATTTAAGGACATAAAAATATTGTGAAAACAACTGAATAAAAATCAACACGTGGTTCATTTCATTTACCATGTTATAGGTCGAAGCTTTTTATTTTTGGCCTCCACACCACAATATACTCATTTATATTATCTACATTAATATATTAAATTTGATGTTCATAGTTTGAAGATTTGACAAAAAAAATTTCATTTTTCAGGCGGGCCATTCCACGTCAAATCATCCAGCCGAAATTCAAAATTTCACCCCCCCCCCCCTCAGATTTTGATAAAAATTTGTAGGTATTAAGTACATACATAAATCAGAAAAAATGCCAAATTTTACGCAATTCCATTTTGTAGTTTCAGAATTATGGCCATTTGAACTTTTGAGATATTTGAAGTTCCGACGACGCACAATGTATTTGGCCCTAAAAGTTGGCCAAAACCCATTTTTGAAATTTGAAATTTCTGGTAAATAATGACTGGAAGTTCAAGTAGAGGACCTGTTGGATCATGTAAGATGATTTTTATCTCTTCCAGGCCCTTAATCCGGCGGCTATTCTAATTCAAATCTGACCTTATCCTTTAACTCGTCTGTGCTCATAAGTATTGGTCTACAAAATATATTATTTTTCTTTGTTCTTACTGAAGTATCGGCATTACCGATGGATGGTTCGATGGATAGTTCGAGGCCAGGTCTGTACTTGTTATCCAGATAGTTATAATTTTTTTGTATTCAATACTAGTATCAATATTAAAGAGCTAAAAATTAAATTTGAAGGTTAAAAAGTTATACTTTTGGGCATTTCTGGGCAACGAAATATTTTTTATGATAATGTATAATTATCGTAGATTATGTTTCTTGAAAAAAATTCTGCGAATAGCTGCGATTCGGAGACTTATAATTTTTACTTTCACTTACCTATAGATGAAATATATAGTAAGGAAAGTATTGCGATCGTGAAAAATTCCGACTTCCGCTTTTCAACGGAAATACGCGTTTTGGGGTCCCCTGAGTCCAAAACCGTAAGTAAGTAGGCCGTACAAAACTGAAATTGGGTATTTGGTATATGTATATGCCCGCGATGGGACAGCAAAAGTTTCATCAAAATTGCTCAAAGGGAGGGGGTACTTTATTTAATAACTTTTTAAGTTTTTTTTCGATTTTCTCAAAAATGGCTTTAACGATTTTGATTAAACTGAGTATTTGATCTATTTATATGCCCGAGATATGACTGTAAAAATTTCATTAAAATTGATCAACCGGAGGGGGGACTTTACTCAATAAATTGTATATCATTTTCACGTGTTTTTTTTTTATATACTCAAAAACGGTTTTGACGATTTTGATCAAACTGGGTATTTGATGTATGTATACGCCAAAGATGCGATAGCCAACATTACATCAATATTGATCAACCGGAGGGGGGACTTTACTTAATAAATTGTATATCATTTTCACGTGTTTTTTTTTTTATTTACTCAAAAACAGTTTTGACGATTTTGATAAAACTGGGTATTTGATGTATGTATATGCCAAAGATGCGATAGCCAACATAACATCAAAATTGATCAACCGGAGGGGGGACTTTACTTAATAAATTTTGTATCATTTTCACGTGTTTTTTTTTATTTACTCAAAAACGGTTTTGACGATTTTGATCAAACTGGGTATTTGAAGTATGTATATGCCAAAGATGTGATAGCCAACATTTCATCAAAATTGGTCAAACGGAGCGGGTACATTATTTCATAATTTTTATTCCAATTTTTACCTTTTTTTCGATGATCTCAAAAACGGCTTTAACGATTTTTATCAAATTCGTCATGTGAAATGAAAATTAGGTGTTCTTTAATATCAGGTAAGCTTCATCATTATTAATATGTTCTGAAGGGGCTTTTTTTGGGGGGGGGGTCTTTTTTGTTTGTTTGTTTCCTATAAAGTACCTTTGTTTTTGTTTATATGGAGAAATTAACTGTCTCTCGTTACGTCTAAAAATAAGAAATGGCTAAATATGAGATATGATAAAAATAAAGAAAACATAAAGAGGAGTCAATGTTCAACTCATAACATTGGACGTTGAGTCCAAGCATGCGGAGTACGCCTTTAATGACTGGCCATTGATCATAATTAAAGCCGTTCTGTTCATTTGAGAAGTGGCAATTAACAAAACGCATTAATTTATAATCTAAGTAAGTTGGTAAGTGGAAGTTGTGTGTTGCGCGCACGCACTCGATTTTTTATTACTAAAATGGCAATTTCATTAAGTAAAAAAAAAAAATTCAATTTTGTTATATTTTTATTTATTTGTATTTTAGGATCTTCAGAAAGAATAACTGTAACCTGACTAGAATTATTTGACATATTTTTAAAGTCAAAACATTAGCTTTTAAACAAAAGAAGGAATTTTTGGTGTCTTTTCTCATTGGGAAATATTGTAATAACCTAGAGCATGAGAAAGAGCTAAAACAAAATTATCCATTTTGAGGCATGGTTTCCAAGTGACAGAATGCTTCTTCAAGGAAAAGAAATGTTTTTGAAACAGAAACACACATTAATTTAATGTACAAGGAGAAACTTTATCAATGGCATGATATGACACAATCTGTTCACAAAATTTTAAGGGATGGTTTTGAAGTGATAAAAAGTCCTCTGCTTCATATCCTGGGATATATGTTGTGTTTCGAAGAGGTATTGAAC
Source organism: Aelia acuminata (assembly GCA_911387785.2). Classification (NCBI taxonomy): domain Eukaryota; kingdom Metazoa; phylum Arthropoda; class Insecta; order Hemiptera; family Pentatomidae; genus Aelia; species Aelia acuminata. Next base: position 126,305,166 of record OU426979.1, on the reverse strand, counting down.
AATTCTTAATGAATTAGGAAAACACATTTTTTTCTTTATCACCATAACTTTTTATATTCACCTATTTTACACTATTTTCATTTTTTTTATAATAATAGTAATAGATAAATGATACTAAATCTTTAATTAGTTACAAGCATATTTCATGGGTGCAATGCATAAAGATGAAATAATATGAACATAAATTGTAAACCCATGGACACCCATTCACAGTCGGTGGAGTTATGTAAAAATTTATTTTATGAAAATTTTCTCCTTAGAGTATTTTTTTAACTGCTAAAAAAACATTTTTAATGTCTATTACAAATATAGAAGCCATTTTGAGGACTTTTGAATTAATAAAATGGAAGGAAATAGTTTTGGCCAACTTTTCGGGTCAAATACCCCTGTGTGCGACGACTTGAGCTCAAAACCAACTTGTACATGTTAAGACTTTCCTCTGTAGAATGGTTACTAATTGAACTCGAGCTTTCAAAATTTATTCATTAATTCTGCCTTTCATACAGAATCAGATGGTACCATATATATCAGAGAGATAATTTTCCTTCATGAATAAAAAAATACTTAAACATAAAAATTTATATTTTTTCCAAGTTGTAAAACGGTCATAGAAAAATGCCATGAGCAAAAATCTCTCTCCAACCAGCCTTACTCTCTATATATCAATAGAAAGAGGAAGAAATTCTCTATCTAATGCTGAAATAATATGAGTGGCTTATTGACTTATAAGAGTTTTATCACGATTTGAATCTAACATAGTAAAATTTAATTTCAAAGTGGCGCATACAAATTAATACAGATGAAATCTCTCTTAGATATACCCATACAAAGGTATATTATTGAAAAGGGCATATAATTTCCTTTTAAATGATATAATAATGTTTGTGAACTTTGGAGCTGAAAGGGTTTTATTACAATGTAAATCTAATAAAATTAATTCAACTCGGTGTTATATGAAAATTTCTGTATGGCTAAAATCTCTCTCCAAGCCCATTAAAATATAATATATCACTGAAAAGAGGATGAAATTTTCTATCTAATGATGAAATAATATGAGTGGCTTATTGACTTAAAAGAGTTTATCATGATTTGAATCTAACATAGTAAAATTTAATTTCAAAGTGGCGCATACAAATTAATACAGCTGTAATATTTTTCCAAATATCCTCAAATCACCATATACTTATTTCTGAAAAGATCATGTACTTAACTTTAATGTAATTTAATAATATGTGCAGGCTTTTAAGTTTAAAGATTTTTTTTTTAATTAAATTTAATAATAATATCAAATCAACTTACAATTTTTATTTATTTAAGCTAATAAACTATAATGGTGAAAATCTTAGCAGTAGGCTATAATGAGTTCATAAAGGTGTTGCATGCCTTGTTAATTTTGTTGGCAGAATTGCAATCAATCTTGTAAGTATCACTGAATGGGGACATTATTTCTGGCGGATTGATTACACATAGTATATGAGATGGTGGAACTGGACATTGGTCTTCATTTTTATGCCAAAAAAAGTTTATGTTGGCCTAGAGGGGTGCTTAAATAGCAAATCATAATCACCTTCTGTCTCATTTATACTGTGGACTATCCCGATCCACCAGTTGTTTTCATATACATAGGCCACGAAAGATTTGACTTCTGGTTATACAGTTTGTTCTGTTTAGCGAAAAATATTTTGTCGTAAACAGATAATAGAGTCTGAGCTTAGCCTTATTGCTATTATTTCTACATTTGATGCAGGCTGAAAATAATTGAAACTCCTGGTTCCGATAATTCTTAGACCAGATTCAAATCGAATACCTAAAGCTTTGCTGTTGATTTCGATTTCATCTTTGCTCAAAAAAAAATATTTTGGAAAAAATCTTACCACAATATTCGTGCATTTGCTTTGCATTTACGATTTGATCATTATTTTATAAACTTTGTAGATTTTTCTTTGTAATTATTCTTTTTACTTTTTCTAATTATACTTTTTACTATAATAATTTGTATACACTACTTTTAAAGTTAGTTTTACTACATTACATTCAAATCGAAACATAACTCTTATAACTCAATAACCCACTTATAATATTACATCATTAGATAGAAAATTTCATCCTCTTTTCAGTTGTATATTATAATTTAATAAGCTGAAGATAGATTAATAAAAAAATAAGAAAAATAAGAAGAGAGATTTTAGCCATACAGCAATTTTCATATAACACTGAGTTAAATTAATTTTATTAGATTACATTGTTATAAAACACTTTCAGCTCAAAAGCTCACAAACATTATTATATCATTTAAAAGGAAATTAGATGCCCTTTTCAATAATATACCTTTGTATGAGTATATCTAAGAGAGATTTCAGCTGTATTAATTTGTATGCGCCACTTTGAAATTAAATTTTACTATGTTAGATTCAAATCGTGATAAAACTCTTATAAGTCAATAAGCCACTCATATTATTTCATCATTAGATAGAGAATTTCTTCCTCTTTCTATTGATATGTAGTGTGTAAGGCTGGTTGGAGAGAGATTTTTGCTCATGGCATTTTTCTATGACCGTTTTACAACTTGGAAAAAATATAAATTTTGATGTTTAAGAATTCTTTTATTCATGAAATTCTGAAAGCTCTAGTTCAATTAGTAACCATTCTACAGAGGAAAGTCTTAACATGAACAAGTTGGTTTTGAGCTCAAGTCGTCGTCGGAACTTCAAATATCTCAAAAGTTCAAATGGCCATAATTCTGAAACCACATAATGGAATTGGGTAAAATTTGGCATTTTTTCTGATTTATGTATATACTTAGTACCTACATTTTTTATCAAAATCTGAGGGGGGGGAGGTGAAATTTTGAATTTCGGCTGGATGATTTGACGTGGAATGGCCCAGGTACGATTTTTTTTTTCTTTTTGATATCACTAATTGTTGCCTCTTCACGTGTGATTTTGATTTCTCAACTTTACTTTAGCTGTTGATCTATTGTTGCGTATTAAAAAAAAAAATAATAATTGTTGAAACAACAGAGATATTTTTCTAAAGAAATTTTCCACTACTCTGGTTTTGATTAACTGGTTTATCAATACATCTCTTCCTCTTAAATCTGTCAATTGCTTGCTCTTCTCTGATTATAATAATAAATTTCAAGATAACGTGACAGAAAAATAATTTAATTAATAATTTAAGAAATTAGCGTTAGTCAAGAGACCTCACCAAATTGGACAAGAATTGTCCACTCCCCCAATAATTTGCAAAAAATTGATCGGTGGGAAAGAGGTCAGTGAAAAGAAAAGATTGACTTGACCGGGATATGTGCCTACTAACGAAAAGAAAATCCGGGCTCGTATCCTAGCCAAGGCCAACCTTTTCTCTTCTTATAAAAAATTACAATAATGAATCTCATGTTATCATGACAGATTAATAATTGAATACATATAATAGTGATAGATTTGTAAATTAAAATGAATTACTTTCAGCTAAGATAACCTATTTTTATTATTTAATTTTAAATAAACACATTTTCAATTTCAACCCTTCTGTTTCAAAACACATCTGTTCTTTTGGAATATCCTTTATCTGAATCCTTTGGAACTAATGAAACACGTACATACTGACTCAAGATAAGTTGGTTACCTTCAGCGACCCGAGGGAAAGCCCCATGACAAATACCTGCAATCGGGAAAGGCGGTACTTGCCAAGAAAGGGAGAAAAACAAAATCTACAACTCAGGCGAGGGGAAATAGAGGCGTGATTTTTCCCGATTTGATATAAGGCCCAGTAAATCTTTGGCCCTGTCAAAGAGTTCCTGAAAAGGCTCTCGCGCTTAGTTTTCCAGCCATTATATTTATAGAAGTGTTTGTATTTATATAGATTCTTTATGTCAATAAATATAAATCTAACGAGTTGTTGGTACGGCCGGTAATCCAAATAACTGTAAACTAACACTATCGTAAATATTTCACGACAGTTAATTATATAAATATTTGTATAGAATGTGCACAAAATTTTAATATATGAGTAGTTAAACCAGTAGTTGACTGTAACTTACCATCACAAAACTAATTCAAATAGAATGTAGACTCACTCTTAATTGATCATCTGATTTTCCTTAAAACGACTTGGTTCTAATCTTCCTAGAGTTTTCTCATTCAGTTTTCATTCTATTATGTTCTATTATTGATTTCTGTACCAAGTATTGGAAAAAAAGTAAACCATTTCAGCTTTTCTTTGTCCCAAGTTGAAATAGTTGAGAATTTGAATAATAACTGAATAAAAAATAATTATATTCTGTGAAAAATTTCTCCTCAGAACAACAAAAAAATTAAAATATTAAGAACGGGGTCACTTGTGGTGTAGTGGTTAGCATAGAAACCTACCATACTAAAGGTCGCGTCCTCGGTGGCCCTAGGATTTTTTAATGGGAGTAAAAAATCCTTGTCTATGCCGTCCTTCGGATAGGACGTAAAATGGAGGTCCCGAGCCAGGTACTCGTTAAAGATCCCTATCCTAATTATACCTGGATAGTCAAAATTTAGGACTCCCACTGTAGCATCGTCCGATTAGCATTAGTGGCATAAAGTGACGTTAAACATACAAACAAACAATGTTAAGAACATTTGTCTGAATTAATGTTTATTTTATAAATACTATCTTACCCATAGCGCAAAGCTGCAATATCAGAAAAAAAATCCCCTCTTCCACGTACATTAGAGCTAATTTTTCCAATAGATTGTGAAGGAAAATCGATAGAAGGGGTAATATGGCTTGTAGTAAATTAGAACGTGGTAAATTTCCAATTTTTTTTCTTATGCTTTTCCAGAAACCGACAACGATTAATGTTAAACTGCTTTAAATAATTTCTTTAAATAATTAATCACATATTTACTCTCAAAAAGTACAATAAACTTTTTATTGTTAAATAAATGTTTTTATTTTTATTTTTGATAATATTAGGTAGTAGTAGGTAGGAGGGAGCAAAATTTTGAGCTTGTAAAGCAATCCTTCGTGCCATACCTTATCAAAGGCTTGACTAACATCTAGAAAAACACCTGGACAATAATGTTTCGATTCTAACGCGTTGGAAATGTAGTCTTTCTTACCTTACAGACAGACATTTTACTGTAAAAGTACGCGACGAATTATCAAGCATAAAACGTATTAGAGCAGGAGTTTCACAGGGCAGCGTACTTGGTCCCATCCTTTTCAATGTGTATACTGCAGACTTACCCGAACACGAAAACACTTTACTAGGTACATTTGCAGACGACACAGCACTCCTCACATCCCACAAAAACCCATACGATGCGTGTTCGACTCTCCAAAATCATTTAGATGATATTTCTGCATGGGCAAAAAGATGGAGAGTAAAAATGAACGAATTAAAAAGCGTATTTATAGTTTTTACTCTTAATCAGGGGCTGTGTCCACAGGTATATTTCAATGATGTTCCCAGTCCTACTTCCCAGGAAGTACGATACTTGGGACTTCACCTGGACAAAAGACTGACATGGAAAACCCACATCACACTAATCAGAAAGCAACTAAACAAACGATATGGACTATTATCAAGATTACTTGACAGACGCTTTAAATTATCCCTAACCAACAAACTTACAATATACAACATGCTCATTAGACCCATTTGGACATACGGGATAGAGTTATGGGACACTGCAAAGCCCTCAAATTTCCAAAGGATCCAATCCTTTCAATCGAAAGCGTTAAGGAGGATAGTAGATGCACCGTTCTACGCTACTAATGACTTAATACACAAGGACCTTAACATCCAAACAGTAATCGATACAGCCACACTATACTACAATAACTTCCATCAAAGACTAACTTTCAACACGAACCCACTAGCAGAAACACTTAAATCCACCACAAATCCACACAATCCACCCCGACGATTGTTGAGGCGATGGCCTAGGGACTTATTGGTATAACCAACGCCAATGTATCTATCACACATACGTGTAGATCACAGATTTGCTCAAAACAATTTTTTGCAGATAGCAAATTTAAAACATGTGACATAAATAAATTAAAAAAAAAAAAAAAAATTGATGATACAGGACTGCAGGCATAATACTCCCATCGCGGCTGATTTTATAATTCCCTAATTATTCGTTGAGAACTGAATTTAGTTACCATGGAAACAAATAATTTCTATTAAATATTGTAACGTTAAAAAAAGAAGATATCATCATCCCCATGCTAAAGTAACGAATATGCATAGGTTTTTAGTTGCACATTCGTTACATTAGCATGGTGACGACGATATGGTTGAAGTCCCAGACCTCAACAAACAGCTGGAACAAACTGCCATAGCACGTTTTGTGACTAAGATGCTCGAGTCCCATCCACGCCGTTCCACGAGTTTCTAGACCATCCTCCTTTCGAATATATATATGGAGCAATTGATTGGACAGTTAGTCTTGGTTCTGAAGTTTAAGCTATATGATTATTTGTGTTACAAAGTGATAATTTTCTGTAACCTTCTTATTTGTTTGCTTTAATATTTGTGTTTTTATAATTCGTGTGGCATTGACTATTGTTTTTTTTCTTTGAATAAATAGGGTTTTACCCACAGAAGTGTTAGAATAAATAAGTTCTAAAACAGGTTGGCCATGAGCCGAACGCCTTTACTTATAAGTGCGATTCTCAAACTATGAGCAACTTCTTATCACCACCTATCCAAAGACAAATTCGGCATTGTGGTCTCTTTCTTTAGATATAAAAATCTCTGAGAGCAGATCTCTGACTGATGAACAAAAAGTTAGAACATATTTTTGTGGTCCGAGTTTTAGCGTTTTACTGTACAAATTTAAGGCTAGAAAATATTTTATCATTTTCCCCCTTTGTTACCTCTTAAAAATGATGACATTTTTTCTTTCGTTGTTGACAATGTACATTTTTGGAAACGATAGCATTCAGAATACCTAATCACACTCCAAGTAAGATCGAAATGGATTCACAAAACAAAAAACTTGGCAGTGAATTACCTGGTGGTAGTTGCAGAACCTAACTGTCCACCCCTTATGTGGCCCTTGGGCCGGATAACAGCAGTTTTACCTGGAGCCGGTGGAATTGTGAGAAAGGCATCAGTGTCAACCAAGTTGGAAACATTACTAGGCCTGCCATAAAACTCCTCCGGCTGCCATTGGCAGCGGAAGATTGATCAACCTTATGATCACATAAAATTCTGTAAATATGTATTTTTTCTCATGAATGAACTAGACCGTTCATTGCCGGGCGGTGTTCGGTATTTTGATTTTATTTTATTTCATCACAGATAATTCCTTTTTTTATTTTTTGTTTTTAAATTTACATTTCAATTTGAATTTGCCACCTTAACTGTCACCGGAGATAGCAATCGCTGGGCCAATAATTGGGTTATCAGTGGCATCATGATGGCATTTGGAAGGGTTTAGAATTCCGGGGTCAGCCATTTTTTTTTTTTTTTTTTTTTTTTTTGCACACTTGCTTCATTCATGTCGGGCAGTAAGCATCATAGTGTCTGTGATCTCAAGTTAGAGTCCGCCGATGGTTTGGTTTGTACCTCCTGGGTATCAAATCGCACTTGCTTTCTTGATGTTGAACAGTAAGCATCATCGTGTTTGTGATCTCCAATTAGAGTCCGCCGATGGTTTGGTTTGTACCTCTTACAATTTTCTTCCTCCTGGGTATAAAATTTATAATTATTTTGAAGTTTTCTCTTCAACCATCATTGTTTGCCGCTGGCCGCAAAATTCAAGAAGGATAAGCAACAGGTGAAAATTTCCTTCACCCTAAAACGTTCCTTCAATGTCTTTTACCCGATTACCCTGATTTCACCTTTGCCCGAAATTCCGAATCAGCGTACAGCGTAAGTTGCATTAAAGACTTATTTCATTTTTTTACAGTTCATTTCATTGTTTTAATTGCTTTTCCGAGCTCACCAGAGTGAAATAATTTTTTCATCCCGTTTTTTACGTTGGTAATATGAGTCAGATTAATTGTATTTTTTCCCCTTTTTTTATTTCCACTAAAATTATTGTACAATGTCTTTTCGACTAAAACATAATAAGCTGTGCTAATTTTTGCCAATTTAATTTTTTCAATATAGTACTGTCTAAAAATAAGAAGGGATACCTTTTTGTGTACTAGAATGGGAAATATGAGTCTGATAATAAAATATTTAGAATTCATCAAATAATCGGATACTAATTTCACTGTTGGTTTATTTTATATATTATATTATTTTACAGATTTTATGTTGGTTTCCAGAATTTAATAAGAACTATTCAATATGAATTAAATGAGGACAAGGCACTTGAAACAATTTTATTTTACAAAAAATTTCTATTTGTTGAAAAAAAATTCTCAATCTGATCTGATCTGAACAGTTGTGTTTGCCTACAGGTATAGCATACTGTGAAAAATATGTTTTTGTTCTATATAATGTCTAAAATTCTTCGACATGAGATACAAGATCTGTTGTGCACACATTTCGCATGTCTTATTAACTAAATATGGACTAATGGGTCCCCAAAACTGTATTTGTAAAACTGGTAGACGAAATATTCCATCATGCAGTACTTTCCCTTACTATATATTTCACGTATAGTTAACAGAAAGTAAAAATAAATATTATATACTTGTTAACGATGCGCGAAAATAATTTTTGTAATATATATTTTGCAAATTTTAAAGTATGGTTAGTGTTGATACATGTCTCGGATTATTTCAATTATTTTATTTTTAGGAAAATCTTTTCATTTGAATATGTATGTACATAACGTAATATTTCCTATAATAAACTTACTACTCAACAACCTAATCATCAGACTATACCGGATAAATGGTTCAAAAATGAATTAAGAACAACAAGAAAGAGGTGAGCCCCATCATCGGAAACTTAGCAAAACACTCAGTCAACAAAAATTACATTTTTTCAATAGACATTAAAATGCACATAAATGCTTTAGTATTATTCAAGGAGGAGATAAATTAAATCAAGAAATTATATAATCTTAAGGGGCTAAGTAAAACAATACAAAAAAGAATCTAAATTAAATGGATCTCACTCAAATTGATCAAGTCAAAGAATGAAAAGAAAAATTTTTATATAAAACTATCCAAAAGAAGTTATAAATGCTTTTTTATTTTATCTTTTTATTTTTTTTTATTTTTTACAAGAGAAATTTAAAACCGGCCGTTATCATACCGTTTTATAAATTTTACAGAAGAGACAAAAAATATACGTTCGTTTTTTTATTAATACTTTTCGGTCGATGAATCAGCAACATGTATAATAGGCCTGTTTAAAAAATATTCGCTTGATTTTGTTTCTTTATTTTTAAATAAAATTTACAACTGCACATCTCAGCTACGATACAAATAAAATTTTCTCTATCATAATGTTAAGTCTTCCCTAATTTTCATGAAAATTTTAAATTTCATTAAAAATACGCTGTATCAATTAAAGGCGGGGGAATTAATTTGTTTTTAAATTTCTGCTAATCTAATTGTACTTAAATTAAAATATATTTTTAAAATTTTTGATTTCGTTTGTTTTACAGAGTAAGATAATTATTAATTACTAATTTTTATAGAGTATGAGAATTATTAATTTAATTATAATTAAAAAAATCATAGTTCACTTATCTCAATGGCGTCAATTTATCGCCTAGTTCTTCTTACTTTCGCTTAAAAGATATCCCTTCGAGCAATAGATCAGGGCCGCGGTTGAGCCTATCATTTGTTAAAAACAACCCCCGTTTATCTCCCCTCCCTTGGCGATGTCTTAAACTCCTTTAAGAGGGGGATTTAAGATAGGATTTAAGATCGAGGATATATTTGTTAGAGCAATGGCCTCGGTTGAATTTTGATGGTGAAATTTAGGACTAATTAAGCCTGTAAAAAATATTTCTTATTCTCTCGATAATATATGAAAGTGTGATAGCAAACTGAGATTGTTTAGATCTCCTAAACGACTTATATTTTTTAGGATAGTTAAAAGAGATATCATTTTAACAATAGTAAAATATAGACATCCCAGAATACGAGAAAAGACCTAAAAGGCGGAGGATGGGAGAGCTTTACAGGTAAGCAACTCTGGGTAATTGAATCAAGCCAAATACGAGTGCTGCTGGGTGCTTTTTCCTTTCCTAGGCCTGAACATGCCTTATTTCCTCTATAACTATCTCATCTGCTAATTGTCAGCATCTTATTGAAATAATGAAACACAAGAAGACTGAGAAATTAATACCAAGTATCATGTTGTGACTCGAAATATTCGAGAAGTAAGCCTGTATCGGTCTTAGTACTTCATCAAAATCATTACTGAGCAATCATTTTGAAGATTCATTTTTCCTCCAGTGCCGAAAAAATGTCAGAGCCACCAAATAGCACCGGAGAAGTGCTATGAAGAAAAGATGAAAATATTTGCCAAATGAATAACTTGAAACCATTTTTGGTCTGCCTCACCAACTATTATTCTCATTAATTTGTGAATCAATTTGTGTAGTTATTTAGCAAGTAGGAATTCGGTGGAAAGTCTTGAAATAAATATTTTTGTCTATTATTAAAGGTAAAAATGAAATGTTTTTACTTTGACTTACCTTTTTATGGAATCTACAGTAAGAGAAAATAATGCGGTCGTAAAAATTTTTGACCGAAGAATTTTTCGGTTTTCTTCGGAAATACCAAATAGTCAAGTCTCGCAAAATGGTGTCTGAACAAACTAGCATAAAACTGATATGTCGTACTGGATTATAATTATGTATTTAAGGTAGGCATATGACTATGATTGACAGCAAAGCTGCGTCAAAATTGAGTAAGCGAATTTATAATTATATTTAATATTTTCTCCAAAACGACTTTTAATTAACTCGTTATGCGTATTGAGAATAAAGTATTCTTAAATGTGAGGTAGGTTTTATAATTATATAAATCGTTTTATAGGGCTCAAATGGCAAAGGAAAAATTATTTCTATAAAGTGATTGAAACATTGTTTATTTCATCTAATTAATATTCCCTCATTATCCTTTGAGATAAGAATGGCTAAATACGAAACATGAAAGAAATTTTTTATCAAACGAGCAGACCCGGCCACGCGTTTCTGTGGCTCAATAGCTGTTATGCGTTCAATTAATTATATCCTCTTAATTTTAATACAGTCAAATCCAAATTAACTGATTAAGGTAAAAACGTTTCAGCTAATCTAAAAACCAACGGCATTTAAAATAGAACTTTACGCCAAATTTAAAATTGTTTTGTGTTGGAGAAATTAGAAGGGTTAAAGTTCATTTAGCACTCACTGGATTATTTCAGCAGAGGCGAGATTAAATATAAATATGTAAAACACATGTAAGGGGAACTAATAATGAATATTATTGGAATAGGGTTTAGTACAATCACAATTGACAGTAAGAAAAAAGGTACCAAATTAATCTTTTGCTACATATTACATATTGTATAATACATATTAGTTAAATTCAGAATACCCCATATGATATGAGATATCGTATCAGTAGGTTCTACCTGACAGTACTACTTATCAAAACATAAAATTATAAATAAATAAATAACATTAATTTTATGAATGAGATAGATAACGTATATTTACAATTTTTTTTATTAATAATTTACCTTTTTTTTTATTATTAGAAGTCACAATTTCTATTTATTGTAGTGCTAATAGGTGCACAATTTTGGTTAACCTGTTTTTTGCTAAAACAAATAGATTTGATCTTTTCCCCTAAGGCCAAAAGGCGACACATAATTGACTATGGGAAAAATACGGATTTTCCTAGTCCAACCCAGAAAAAGTAGATTTGGCTACTGGATAGTTATACTTACAACTTACACCGCCAATGTTGGAAATTTATTTTTAGTATAATAAGCATTTAATTTGCAATGAAAGAAATCTTGAGGACAATAATCGAGATAATAACTGTCTTCTCTTTTAAGTAGGCCAATACTTCAAACCATGAGCCAAATTTTATAAAGGTCGGTTGAGTAGTTTCTTATTTTACCCCTGACAAACATCGGTACACGATATCTTTATATATACAAAGATAATGGAGAAAGAAAAGATGTATTTTCAGGATAGGAAATTCAATTTCCGTTAATAATATTCGTAATAAGTGTCTATGTAGTATATCAAAGTAATTGTTAGAATTTAGGAAAGAATAAGATTTAGTTGATATAGTGATAGAAGAATTCGTTATCGACGTGGGCTAAAAAATTATAATTTTACTTTCGTATCATTTACGGAAATTATTGCTTTTTACGGTTATTTCAGTTGTCATAAAAATGTCATTAAATTAAAAATGATCGGTTTCCTTTAAAAATAGAAAAAAAAATGAACTATTTAATTGTACTTTAATAAAGTAGTTCAATATACGTTAGAAGAAAATAAAATGTCACTGAGTTCCTTAAAAAATGAAAAACGTCATTAAAATCGGACTATTAGTGAAAACAACTTACTGAATACCTTTGGATTTCGTTCATGTTTTGTTTTATATAGTGGAAAAAAAATAACTTCTGTATAACATGGTGTATTTACTTTCCTCATACTATGGACTATATTGGGTCATTGAATAATGCTGTTATTGAATAATTCACATGAACTTGCTAGTTTTATGAAATTCAAGTAATTACAGAATGCTGATTAATCTATAATGACTTTTTTTTTCCAGGTATGCTTGAACTGAACTATCCTCTAGCCTATGATTAAGTTTGTGAGTATTGTTTCTATGATTTAATATCTGCTATTATGAAAATTGAATATATATTGCTATATATTCAATGATTATTTATTTGTTATACTGAGGCCTAATCGATTTATATAGGTGCTATCCCCAATAAAAAATACTTAAATATCTCTTTGAGTAGAAAAGATTATAAAACCATGATTTAAGGTGATATTAAAATAAGCCAGATATGTTTCATTCACCATTGCCTCCACGTGTAATATAGTTGAAGTGGTGTTATTTTAAACCTAGTTTGTTGATCTACTGTGGAATTATAGCATTTAAGTAAATATGAAAAGTTACTTTTTATTTTTGCTACCAAAAAAAAAAAAAAATTAAATTTATTGTTGAGCCATAAATTTTTGAACGAAGTAATGTTTTAAAGAACTTTTATTCATTTCACGAAGGTATTAATATATTTTGTCCATCAAACTGGACAGCTTCATTTCGTTTTTGCAGATTAATATCAGGAATCGATGAGCAGTATATTTGCTGAGGGTTGGAGTTATTGATATAATGGTATATTATCTCAACTCCCTATGAGCTTAATATTAAAATCAGTATGGGTTATTTTATTTGTCATATAAAAAAAAAAAAAAAAAAAAAATATAGATTTCGTTTTAGTTCGATTATATATTTATTTGCATAATAAATAATACCGCAATCTAGTTGATTTACAATAAATAGATATACTCCGCTTTGGGTTGGGCTGTTTTCGTCGCTAAGCAAGCCCCAGTAGCAATGAAGGGAATATAGTGGGAGATGTTTGGATAAGATAGGGCAAGAAGATGAACGTGCATTCGGCGTGTGGTATCTCCTCCCTGACGTATTGCTTTCCTCCATGCAAGTCAGATTAGCAGGCCTGTTACAAACGGATTAGACTGTGGATGTTCAAATGTAAGCAGCCTTAATTACCGCTTGGTTTGATTTTAAAATTAAGATTAAGTCGAGGTTAATAGAGATGCTTCCGAAACATGTTTTTTTTTTCGTCATAAACAGGAGAAGAAAAGAAAAATGCTCCGCCAAGATTGAAATTTCTATTAATATAGAAATATATTACATATATATTGCAGTAATATATATGTATAATATATCGCTGGAAAGATAAAAACTTAGAAAGAATACTAATTAGTTTTTATAGTTTTAATAAATTTATATATGCACAAAAAATTCATACTTTCTACATTTACATTAGGTACCCCCATGTCCCGAAGACACTTACCTATAACATGTGAACAAACGCGTAAGCCTTTACTAACTGACTTTGTTTAAAAGGAAAGGAGTTCTGCTCATGGGAAAGAGTTTTCAACGTGTTGTGGAACATATTTTAGAATACATGGAAATTATTTTTTCCATCGTAACTAAATGAAGTTTTCAACAACTATATGCAGAATTATAAAATCAAACGATGGAGTATTATGCTTGCAATATCATCACTAATCAAACTTTTTATTTAACTATAAAACGTTTATTGTACTTCAGAGAGTTAGTAAGTGAAGCTCAATTTGTTTAAACCAATTGAAGGTGTTAAAACATGTGGTACAAAATAATGTTTATGAGTATATTTTAGTTTACAAATTTTACGTCTGTAATAGATATATGAATGAAATATAATGTGGTTTTTTGAGTAACAGTAAACGTAGTCGGTTTCCGGAAAAGAGTAAGAGACAAACATTTGAAAATTCAGTTTTGATTAACTACGAGGCGTAATTACCCAGTAACCTATATAAGGTTAACTTCGTCACATGGTATTTTATAATTAACTATTTTTTATAAATAAGAAAACCATTTTATTTACTTAGAATACTAACTACTGGACTCAACTATTTCAAAACATATGCTGCTGTGCTGCTACAACCCCTTCCATCTATTCCCCTTCACGATATATTTTAAAAAAAGCAACACTCAGTAGAAAACAAACAAGCAGTAAAAAAAAAAAAAAAAAAAAAATAAAAGCGACGATTGATGACGTAATGAATTGGAACGTACTGAGGATTGTCAAGTTTAAATAATAAGTAGATAAATGTGTGTTGCTGAATGGCGTTTACATATTAATCCAAACTCCTCAATTTCTAATCTAAGTAGGTTGGTAAGTTAAAGTTGTGTGTGTTGCGCATTGTACCAGATTTTTGTGTGCTTTGTATTGATTTTTTTTTGGAACAGTCTGTCAATAGAAGATCGTGTAATCAGTAAAAAATGAGAACCTTAGGTCATTACCATTAACATCAATGACAATTTTTACTTTCACATACCTATAGGGTAACTGTACCAATGGTTGACAGGTTAAGAAAAAAATATTAGATTATTGACACTGTTTACTAAAATATTGATGTTAGGTTAATCTTAGTTATGAATTTAGTTAGGCCAATCTCTCTTGAAAACTGGGAATACAATATCCTATGGTTTACATTTACGTTTTTATAAAAAATAATTTCTTTGAACCTTCTAAATTGTGCCAATATTTTGCAATATTTCTAACATGCCAATTTGGAATGTTGACATTTATTGTGCCAATAGTTGACACTTACATTATTTTTGAATTTCCCAAGAAAAATATTAGGTAATAAGGACTGCAATAAAAGTTAATCATTTTTTATTTATAAAATATTCAAAATTGAAATGAAATATATAAAATTTCCACAATTTAATTACTTTGTACCCAAAAACGTAATAGACAAAAGAAAAAATATTAAACTGAAAAATGAGATCAGCCAATTAAGAATAATATAGATACCATATAACAACAATCATTTTAAATTAATCTATCTCAACTGGGAAACTAAAATGGTACCTTTGCTGTCCATTAAAGGTAACAACTTTGGGCATATGTATCGCGGATATAAAATCACATGATGGGACTGTGCAAAATGTATCGGTATTAATAAAAGTTGTTTTAATCCGATGCATGGTTGTAAAAGTAAAACCAGAATCTCTAATTTACTGACAACTTTAGTAACTTGAGCCAGACATTTTTTACGCTTAAATCTCTTATTTCAGAACCCAACTATTATAAATTTTCCTTCATCAACACTTAAACTACCTTGCTCCCCCTCTTAAAGAAATATTCCTTGATCAACATTAATTCTCTGCTTCTTGCTCTTGGGAATCTAAGCTTTTCTGATTTTCTTTCTCGTCCCAAATTTCTGGTTGGGATAGTATGGTTTCATCTACTTCCAGTGCTGCAGCATTTTCAGGTATCTCCTGATTAACTGAATTTTTCTTAGATTTCTTTTTGAATTATATTTACAACATCTATAGTACTATTATTAGTTTATAATAAGTTGTATTATTCAATCCATTCAACTATTTAACTTTACGATATATTTTATTCCCTAATAAAATAAAATTGTTTTAATTTCCTACTGTTACAATTGTTACTTAATTTAAAAAAAATAAACAAAACAAGATTATGTCAAATAAGGCTGAGGCTATGCATGGATGTAAACTATAAACACACACAATGTCAACTTTACAAACAGAATATTCCACTATTTGATACGCTTGAACGGATAGTTGACACCCCTGTCGAACATTGGTTAGGGTGGAGCTAGATCAGTGATTCTACCACCGATATTAAACCCAGATATTTTTCAAATCAAGCAAATTATTTTAAACTATCAGTTTCATCAGAGTAAAAAACACCAATAGTTGACATCGATGTCAACTATTGAAATTAAGGATTAATTTTTGTTCTAATAGTTGACACCCACATTTAAGCCCTAAACATTGTATAAATAAATCGAAAAGGATATCAAATGATTCCCATGAACTTAATGGATATCATAAAAGTATTTAAAAAATAATTGAACACAAATAAACCAACCAAAAAGTTTATTTAACTTGACTTCCACCTTAATGAAACAGGGTAGCAGGAACCAAGTTTTCAGGCCACTAGAATATTTGCCATTACAACCTCTCACAAATAAGCTTGAGTTTTCATCACACTAATGTCGATGGCAGCACATCTAACTAGTATAACTTAGCAAATTACCGCCAAATTTCGAACCAAATTAATCAACCCTGAATCTTATTATTCACACTTTTTGTGCAAAATGTCAACTATTGGAGCATTGTCAACTATTGGTACAGTTACCCTATATGAAATAAGTATTGCGTTCGTGAAAAATTTCTACTTCCGGTTTTCAACGGAAATACACGTTTTGGGGTCCCCTGAGTCCAATTAACCAAGTCCCGCGAAATGTTCTCTGTGTGTGTATGTGAACAGACTAGCTCAAAAACTATAAACCGCACAGACCTGAAATTGGGTATTTAGTGTATGTATATGTCCGCGATGAGACAGCGAAAATTTCATCAAAATTGGTGAAACGGAGGGGGTACTTTATTTAAAGAATTTTGTATAATTTTTAGGTTTCTTCCGATTTTCTCAAAAACGGTTCTAACGATTTTGATTAAACTCTGTATTTGGTGTATCTAGATGCCCGCGATGCGACAGTCAAAATTTCATCAAAATTGATTAATTGGAGGGGGCACTTTACTTAATAAATGTTGTCCCATTTTCACGTGTTTTTTTTTTATTTACTCAAAAACGGAGTTAACGATTTTAATCTAACTTGGTATTAGATGTATGTATATGACCGTAATGCGACAGCCGAAATTTCAACAAAATTGGTTAAACGCAGGGGGCACTTTACTTAATAACTGTTGTCTCATTATCACGTGTTTTTTTTTTGTTTACTCAAAAACGCCTTTAACGATTTTGACCAAACTCGGTATTGTGTATGTATATGCCCATGATGTGACAGCCAAAATTTCATCAAAATTGATTAATTGGAGGGGGCACTTTACTTAATAAATGTTGTCCCATTTTCACGTGTTTTTTTTTTTGTTGTTATTTACTCAAAAACGGCTTTCACGATTTTGATCAAACTGGGTATTTGATGTATGAATATGCCCGCGATGCGACAGCAAAGTTCATCAAAATTGGTCAAACGTGCGGGGAGCACTTTACTTAATAAATTTTGGCTTTCCCGATTTTGATTAAACTTGATATTTGATGTATGTATATATGACAGCCAAAATTTTATTATGCGTATTATGAAAATAAAAACTTTTACTTATTAATAAAAAGATTAATGCTACTTTAGAGAGTAAATACGTGATGCTCAAATTTTGGAAGCATCGCAGGTGTATAAAAAATCGAATAAACATGTAAAGGAGAAAAAACAAATATGGTATAAGATAATAGTCTATAATTAATATAGGCATATTTTAGTCTAGAAACTTTTGTTCCATAATAAATTTTTGAAAACAATATAAAGCGATTTTAGAGGAACAGTAATCGTTCTTGATTTCCAAAAAGGCATAAGAGACGTAAATACACCTATCGATTTGCCTTCAGGATGTATTTGCAAACAGCAACTCGTAGTAACAAACAAGCAAGCAGTAAAAATCTCGAATGTTGATGAAATTAGTCCCTTCATATATAAATTAGCAATAATCAATCGAAAAGTGCTGAGAACTACCAAATTTTGCTATACAGATACTCTATAACTTATGGAGATCTACAAATATGAGTATATGCTTAAATGTGGAAAAATGTGTGAAGTTGAGGAATGGCGTTTACATATTATCGAAACACGTCGATTTCTAATCCAAGTAAATTCGTAAGTGAAAGTTGTGTGTTGCGCGCATCGCACTAGATTTTTATTGAATTTTATTGAGGTAGATAAGCTATATAAAAACAAATTTTTTATTTTTAAATTTTGCTAAAAAGAGATATATTTACAAATCGAATTAAAGATTTTATTGAAAGTTTGGAGGCATTTTATCAAATATTTATGGTTTGTTAAAAATTATATAGATTTTAATTTTCGTTATCCAGATCTTTCTTGCATTCCGTGAAAATTGCTTAGGTCACTTTCTATAAAACGGACTTTAAATATTATTTTTTTAAAAAATTATATTTCATCATTTTCAATCTGATGCTGAAAAATAAATAAAAGCACAGTTAAGTTGAATAAAAATCACACCATAGCGAGTCAATCTTATATTTTCATATATGCGATTAGAGTAACTTATGTTGTATTTAAATACTTCCAATGGATGATAAAATAGACTAATAATTATTAATACCATTACTAAAGAATCATTCATTCATTTAGGATTATGTGTTTTAATTTAATTTCGCATTTATCTTTATTAATTAACTCATTAAACTTCTTTTAATTATTTATTTTACTATAAATCAAGATATACATACTTATAAAGATATTTTACAATACCTATTAGATAGAAAAGCTTGTCCTAGAAAATTATTGATAAACAGTCCTTCCAGCATGTTTATTGTTTTGTTTGCTTCCAAGCGTGGCTATGAAACTGACGTTTTCTTATATTTTCCTTTTCATTCGCCATCAAACGTTCTTTTCTGGAGTTTTTCGACAAACAAGGACATTTCCTCCATTTTTACTAGTTTAGTGTTGCTATTAACTGTGTTTTCACGGAGGCTGAGTGGATAATAGAAATTCAAATTTCTTGTCATACTAATGTAGTCTAAGTTACTCCATTGAATGTATAGGAAAAATAATTAGGCTAGATTCTCGAATTTAAATTTTTTTTTTACTACAAATTTTACTTTTGGTAAACTGCTTGAAGTAGGAATCAATTATAGATCGATCTGATTATTTTTAATTATGAAATATATAAATAAATACATGTGGAAATATATATTCATGCTAAATACATAAATATCATCTATTCCCTCTATATTTTTATGTTTCCTGTTGTCACGTAAAATATACACTCACTTTTTAATTTTGTTTTTGTTCGGGGAGGGGGGTTACTCTTTCGGTGTTGGTGGGTTACTCCAACCTATTCTAACCATAGCGGAATGTTCGAAATTTATTCCGTGGGGCCTTTACGAAATAAAAGTCAAATCTCGCAAGGTGGATTCGTACCGCCGCACAGTGGGGCGAGTCCACTGTCCGGCCGGACATTGAGCCAAAACATGAAAGTTAAAATTTAGAGGTTTCATAGTAATATTAATAAACTAGAATCCTTTCCCCGTTATGTGCACTAATTTTTAACTCAATCTTTGCGGTAATAATGATACAATATGAGTTGAAACATGGCAGTAAGACATTCATCTTTTTTATATTGAAAGTAAGTGTGCCTATATTTTTTGGCTAAACGTAATGAAATGTTTACAGTATGATCAAGCATTGTTAACGAATTGTAATACACCAGAAATATAGTTTTGGAAAAACATATGCAACAGTTACGACGGTTCAAACAAATGTAAACTATTTGGTACAATATAGTAAAAGGCCGGAAATTGCCCGGAAAACTACATATACCCTATTATTAGCAAAGGTTTGAAGTTTTATAAACAGTTTACCGATCTTGCCACAATCTGCCTATTCTTATTTAAATGAGATTTTACCACGCGTGAACACTGAACTCAAGAGTGAATTTGGTTATTTAGAACATCTTCTTAGCATATTTGGGTTTTCATCAACCCATAATCCTTAAATTAATATTTTTCGAACCAACTGCAACAATTTATTCACCAAATTACGATTTCCAATAGAATAGCTTTGAACATTTAAAAAAATTGTTAATGTTTTTAATATTTTATGTTTGTACTGCACTATAATAATTAGTAAGTTAAAAGAGTACACTGTACACGAAATATTGTTAGCAAAAATATTTCACTGTCTTTGATTTACATTAAATTATAAATAGACAGTAGTTGCTTGGTTAAAGTAGGTAGTTTGGAATTGACTAAAGTTATAATTTTGTTAGCCTTTTTTTTTAAGTCCTGTCAAACAAAATCAAACGTAGGTATTATACGACTTTTGTGCTGCTAACATCATAAATATGTATATAAAAAAAACAATGACCTTCTTCTTTTTTTCAAAAGAATAAGATAGATTTGACTGATACGACCTGGCTTCGGAATAAGGATCAAGAAACAAATCAGAAACAATTTTGGGATTATAGAGAGCAGCATTCCAGAAAAACGTCAAGAATCGATAGTTTGCTATAAACTCCGATCCCATTTCAACCTTAATGTAATAGTGTTGTGAAAAGTAAAATGCCCCAGGAAGCAAGAAGCTTGCTCATAATTTCAATCATTGTAGTTATCTATTTATTATTGTTACAACATACTACTGCAAACGTAATTGCTATAAATTTTAATATAAAATTGTTAATGAACTTTAAATTTATACTAATATATTTTATAATTATAATGTAAACACACACACACAGATATATATATATATATATATATATATATATATATATATATATATATATATATATATATATATATATATAATGATTATGAATGAAATGACAATAATTAAGATTCTGCATCCTCAAAAACATAAACTGACAAAATTTGAGAAGTCCAGCGAAATTTCTTTAAGAGTTATAGCCGATGTCCATCAGGAGTGTGGACTCGTCTACTGTGCGCCGCCGTGTTCGGCTCGAGTGTGCTAAAGCGGGCGCGCTCTAACACGCTCTGATATCCCGGCCCCTTAACTATTCACCTACCTATATATGAAATATATAGTAAGGGAAAGTATTGCGATCGTGAAAAAATTCGACTTCCGGTTTTCAACGGAAATACACGTCTTGGGGTCCCTTGAGTCCAAATAACCAAGTCCTGTGAAATGGTCTGTGTGTGTGTCTAGCTCAAGAACTATAAACCGTACGAACCTGATGCAGAGTGTTTGGCGTATGTATTTTTTTATGCATTTAAACAATTTTTTTTAATTATAAATTATAAAATATAAACTGTTTATTGTTAAAAATACAAATCAATGTTTAAAATGACTTCTTCTAATTTATTTATTTTTATTTATAAATAAATAAATAAATAAAATTACTTCTTCTGTAATTTGATGTCAAAATGCACAAAAAAAAAGACATATGTAAAGTAATATTTGTATATAAACTATGATGGTAGTGAATCCTTCACTAAAGTTCCTGAGTTCACAAAAGCTGTAACATGTACCTACATATATATAATTTTTAATTTTATGTTTTCTTAGATAATTGTGTAACTAGTTTAAAATGTGATTTAAATAACATCTATCTCAAACATTTCGCCCTAATGTTTCGAAAGTATTGTTTTTTTGTAATTCAAATAATGGAAATAGTTTTAAAGCTTTGTATCCAAAGCAGGTATTCAACTTTGAAATACTGGTAGCTCAATTCCTGGTTATAATCGGAACACTTGGATAAAATAAGATATGAACCTTGTATTTAGATTGCTCTGTATCGCAATCTTCCGTTGGTTAGTAATATGCAATGCTATCTCTCGGCTGAGTCCCATTGTTGTAACTTAATGCAGTGTATTGTCTCTACGATATGAAATCGCCGATTGTGAAATCCGTGGTTGCTGTGGCTGAGATAATTTTCCAGGACTACATTGTTTTGCTAATCTTGATAATAAGACCTTTGTAAAAAAATAATAAAAAAAAGTAGTTTTAAAAATATATTTGGAGAGGAATTGGCGATATAAATCTTTTAACTTTTTGAAAGTTATATGTTCATCGTCATCGTCATGATCATACGGTACATTCCAGTCAGTGGCGTTAATAACGTCAGTGTCATCAATGCAGTGCATGCATGATGTTTATGGGACTGCATTCTCTAAAACAATATACTTTGAATTTTCCTAGGAAGTGAGTTCAAAGTTCAAAACTAAGTGAAAACTGATAAACCTTATAAGAACTATAACAGAAAAATATCTGAAACAATGATTTAAGTACATCTCTATGAAATCTAAGAAATTTTTAGCGAAATATTTTTACATGATCGCATAATGTTAAAAAGAGTACAAATTCAAATGTTTGGATAAAGACTTGAATTTTGTTTTTTTAAGGTCCATTTATGCTACTAAGGCTATTCGGACGATGCTGCAGTGGGAGTCCTAAATTTTGCCTATACAGGTATTATCAGGGTAGGGATCTTTAACGAGTACCTGACATCGTACAGGCTCGGGACCTATCAGAGGAACGGCATAGCTAAGGATTTTTTCTCCCATTAAAAAATCCTGGGGCCACCGCGAGACGCGAACCCGCGATCTTTAGTATTTTAGGTTGCCACCACATATCACAGGTGACCCCAGACTTGAATTTTATTTTCATATTAAATGAACAGCTGTGTAATTTGTAAAATGGAAGTTGTTAATTTATTACTGGATTAATTATTCTTAGTAATATGAATAGGTCTACGTTATTGAAATGTATAACTAAAATAACATGGCTTTGACTGTTTACTTAGGATTAATTGCCTTCAAGTTAATAAAATGAACCTGCATAAATGTTCATACTATATATATTGCTTCGCTGTTTATCTTTCAAACAAAATCTGGTATTCTCATTTGCAATTTAATGTAATTACCATTCGGTGGTTGGCATGCATCATCAATCACAAGTTTATATGTTATTTTGATATTTTTATGTTTTTATCAGAAGAAAAAGTTGGTTTTTTTTTTTTTTTTTTTAAATTAATGCTATAAAATCACTCGTGTTTTAATTAAATAATTGTGTAGATTTATCATTGAAGAACTCTGATAAGGAATATAGGGTCATTCAATCTGTATAGACCTTGTAGGGTCAACATACATTTCATATTAATAATGTTTTACATGTAGAATTCGAATTCGGAAGGATAGATATTTAATATTTTTTCAGATAATTTACAAATAAGACGTTGAATTAATTTATTGAATCTCGAGTTAATTTTATTATAATATTTTTTTTAGTTTTCCATTTATTTGGGAGTAGATATAATTTTAAATTTATTTTGCGTTGGAACATGAGAGTAATTTATATACCCGACTAAAAATAAAAATTGTCAAACTTCCATATTTTTTAATCTTTATGTATCACAAATTTTTGGGACAGCGAAAAAGACTGACATACAGAAAATACAAAATTTTGAGTATCATTAATATATTCATATATCATGCAAAATATTTCACGACAAACTCCAATGTCATTACAACAAACTTATACAAAATTTGACGACAACGGACATGAAATAACGGACAGAAATAAAGTTATTAAAAAAAAAAAATAGACGAACGGTTAAAACGATTTTAGCTTCAAGTGAGCCATTCGTCGCGAAATTTTATCCGCTTTTATTTTAAGCAATGTTAGATTTTATATGCAATGAATCCTACTGTGTTATAAGTAAAACACAGAAAACATTTTTCTTTTTATCTCCCCCCCCCCCTCCCCATCTAGACCAGACGCTGGATTCCTTGAGACTTTTTACTAGTTATTTCAGAAAGCGTAATGAACGATTCATGACAAGTTTTAGTCTTTTTTTTCTATGCTTTGGTTAATCCCTAAATTTAATGTGCTTTATAATAATAATTCAATGTATCTATTAACATGATGGCGTAATAAGATGTTAGAGAATTGGGAAGGGTGGGATAGTGCTAACCATGAGGGACGCCTGCCAAAAGTTAAACAGACAGACGCAGTGAAGGGGAGCAACAGTAGGGAGGAGATCAAAGACGGGGGAGTCGATATGTTAATGTGAGCTGTTATGTAGCTGTCGGCCCCTCATCAGTCTCTACTATGTCTTCTCCTCCTCAACCAGCCCCAACTCCACAGTCTACATCATGTGCTTCTAGGTTATCGAAATTTAGGGATTAGTCGGAATTATTCCACATCTTAAATATAATTAATGTATTTATAAATTTACTTAACACACAACCTACCGACATTTCATATTTACTATTTTTTCGCGTACGAGAAAAAAAAAGTATTTTAATATTTTTAAGGCACATAAAATGTTAGTTTAATTTAGTATATCTTTAATTTACCTAGTATATTTAATATGTTCACATATTTAAAACATTATATATGTGTATATACATATATATACAATCTGGTTTTCTTCAATTTCAAAAGAGTATAAACTTCTTTTGGGTTGCTACAAACGTAAAACTTTAATTAAAAAAATAATTAAAAATTTAACATCATATCATATTCTCAAAGTCTTTTTTTTTTCTCGGTACGCCATAACTTAATACTTCCTCAAATTTCATGAATCAGGCATCGTTTTAAAGCTTTCCTTAACCGCTACACCGGAAAATATACAAATCACTCATTTCGCCTTCGATTGCGAATTATAAGCGCACAACCGCGGTTTTTGCGAGAAAATGGTCGCAGAGGTTTCTAAACGGTGTCAATCTTTTCAGGTTTTCAAGAAGAACATTTTTAATCTTATATATTTTTCCGATTAACCCCTTCGTTCGCGAGTTGTAAGCGAAAAACTGCAATTCCCAGAAAAAATGGTAGAAGGTGTAATTTTTTCAGTTTGTCGAGACGAACAGTTTTGGTTATCAACACTTTTCCGATAGTCGCCGTCGTTTGCGTGTTACTACAAGTCAAAACATGCGATTTCAGTCATTAGAATCAGCGCACTCGCTTTCCGCAAACGTGTATTTCGATACGCGGCATTTTCCAGAGTGCGCTCTTTCAGTGACATCTATGTCCGTGTAAAATAAACCCACCAACAAACACTCAGATGACCATATCGTAACTTCAAACGAAGTGTTCAAAAAGGTCCTTTAATGCTATGTAAATATTTTTTTTATTTTTTTTTTTTGGGACTTCAAGACTTCCACTGAAGCCCTATACTGCCCATACTAACACCCATGGCACTGGGTGATACTTCTACGAAAGAAAAGCACCACCCAGGGCGGGACTCGAATCCGCAGCTCCGGCATGGGAGTCGGGCGCTTTACCGCAAAGCCATACGGGCCCCTATGTATACATGTAAATATGTAAATACCTTTAACTTATTTTTCGAAAAATAAATAATTTACTATTTATAAATAATTTATTTTTTGAAGAGAAAAGATTTGGCTCCGCCGGGAGTCGAACCCGGGTCTCCCACGTGACATGCGCGGATGCTAACCAATGCACCATAGAGCTCGGCCCCAAGTAGAGCCAATCCTTCCTCTTCACTGATACCTACTCCCCCTATCTCGCAATTTTTGACCCGGCTTCGACTCCCGGCGGAGCCAAATCTTTTCTCTTCTGAAAATAAATTATTTAAAAATAATTAAAAAATGGTAAATAATTTAAAATTGACGTATGTCAATAAATACCAAAAATTTGACAAAATTAGTCAACTTTCCACTACTACTCGCAAAAATAGCGAGATAGGGGGAGTAGGTATCAGTGAAGAGGAAGAATTGGCACTACTTGGGGCCGAGCTCTGTGGTGCAGTGGTTAGCATCCGCGCATGTCACGCGGAAGACCCGGGTTCGACTCCCGGCGGAGCCAAATCTTTTCTCTTCAAAAAATAAATTATTTAATAATAATTTAAAAATGGTGGTCACCCACAAATCAAGATTAGATTAATATATAATAATTTACTATTTAAACTATTCTTTACTTCAAACCTCGCATATGCCCATGACCTACTAAACACGCACTATACGATACTAAATGTACGGCGTGTTAGGGGTAAAATTAGGTTAGAGGGCGAATGCTTCGCACGGGTCAGCCAGTAATAAGTATTTTAGATAATAAAAATTATAGATTAAAGAATTCACTTGGTAATTGTATACATATATAGTCCATTCGTACCTAAAATATCGGTATTTAGCCTTGTATACATTATTCACGAAAATTAAAATCTAACCCTCTAAATTTAAATTAAATTAAATAATATTATTTAAAATTATTATTAAATTTAATAATTTAAATAATAAGAACATATGTTTTTTAAATATAACTGCCTTTAAACATTATTACATCTCACCTCCCGCAGAAGGGTTATTGAAAAAATTAACCTCGAAAATTGGTTGAGTGTAATGTAGCAGATTGCTACTATGCTAGAGATTTGGTTCTGAACGCCTTCGTTCCGAGTCCAAATCATAGTTTGTATTAGAAATTCGTCTAATTATCTTATATGTAATAGATAATATATAAGGTCCTTTGCGAAATTCATCAGCTTATTCCGATTTAATTTGTTTCCGGTTTGTATTTGCAATAAATCGTTTGTTTCACAAGTAAGATTTTTCAATTTTTTTCAACTCTTGTTTTGTTTATTTTGTAAATTCGTGAATTCCTTTTTTCGATCATTTTCGAGGTCTATTGCTTTGTAACTCATGTGGAAGAATTGATTATTCTGTTCCGTACATAAGGTAAAGTGGTAAAAATTTTGTGATATTGTGGGTAGTGCTGTTATATTCGTCGGTAGATTTTATTGCTACTTGCGATAACGTTCTGTTCTGTTTTGTTCGTTTATTTTGCAACGAATTCTATCAACTAAAGTTTGGTTAAATTTTTCATTCAATCCGTTTGAAAATGGCCAATCGACGTGAAGATCAACTTTATATTGTGCTGTTTCAAAAACTTCTTAAATTAGTAAGAATTAGTGGTGGGACACTGATCGGCTAGAAGAATTTTAATTTTATTTTTCCTAACAATAGGTTCTAATATTTTGATTAGATCTTTGGCTTTTTGGCTCGAAGATAAGTGAAGAAAAGCCTATTTAGTGAAATGGTCAGCCAAAGCATTTAAAGGTTTAAGGCATACATGGTTTTATTTCATCATACCCAGCCTACGAAGGCCATCGTCGTCGGTTCACGGAGTACTTTCTTGCTTCCTGATCAGTAATTTCTACAACGAATTTATCGTTATTGAAAAATATTTGAGTTTTTTCAACTTAGTATATTAATTTCTTCCAAATGTTTTAAAAATGTTACAATCTTCACTATTCGTTCTTGATATCGTATCCATCGGAATTTAACTTGAATTATTTTGAGGTTCTATGGAATTTAATTAAGATATCTAAGAACCTCTACGTTTATTCGTTCCAATAATTTTAAATATCATGAGGTTTTCGAAGTTTTTGTGATTAGAGTTATTAGTAGAATAACAAATATCGTAAAATTTAGTAACACGAAAGAAATGCTGTAACTTGCAATATGACAAATTATGATACTAAATTTCAACTCACATGTATTTTTTTGATATCAAAGCCCAATTTAAAGAAAGAATCAATCATATCCATTGATAACCCTCATTGGAGTTCTAATGACCCGTTGCTGTATATTTCTCGGTAAAAATTATTATTAGAGAGGAGTATAAATTGAAAAGCACTTGTGATATATTTTTTAATAAAAGTAGTTAAGCCAAAAAGAAAAGAAATAAATGTTATTTTCATGAACTCCTGAAAGGGTTCGAAAAGGGAGATTTGACCCGTCGTGGTGGTTTTGGTGTTAAAGTAGTTAATCACATAAGTTTTAGTTTACCCTAAAAAAATTAACATGTTATTTACTTAAATAGTTAATTTTTATAAAAGTATTTTTAAAAAATCTGTCCGTCCTCATACTCCAATCGATCCAAAATTGATTAGATCACTAGGTATTAAAGTGGCTGCGCAGAATTGTAGAAAGTGTTCTAGATATGGATCAGACCACTTTTAGTTTTCGATAAACCTATAAAGAAATCGATTCAAATGAAACATCTATTTTTCAACTCCTAATTAAACATATTATTACTATTAATGGATTTCAGATTATTGCAAGAGTTATTTAAAAAGAAATCGCGTAGTGAATTTGTACTACATACTCTTAAAATAAAAGTTAAAAAAAAAAAAAAAAAGCTGGGTCAGAAACTAAACTACTGCGATAAAATTCGGTCATATGCAGAAAGGAGGGAGCAAGGACAGGTGCACGGTGTTACGCAAACATAGCTACGGAGTTTTACAGTTTTAGTTTCTAAAATTGCCCGTTCCCATATTTTCTTAGGCTCCACTTAGGTACACCTGTCGACGGAACTTTCCTATTTTTATATATGTTCATTCTTTTATTTCTTTTTCTTCATCCTCTGAGTTTTCATATCCAAGGACATTCGAGGGATGTTGAGGGTAGCAGGCTGGGGTAATGACAGACAATATTTTATTGTTATTTTTTAAAATTGTTTCCCAGTTTCATTATTATTTATATTGTGAATTATGGCAGTGAAGGTATTTTCGATTATATAACATTTAAAACTCGTAATTTACTCTGACCTATAGTATATTTATGAATTGTAATTTAAATTTAAACTCGTGGTACGTTTTGGATACCCCCTTTATTGATTCAATTACCATCTTTCTAAAAAGAGGGGAGATCTACCATCCATCGCCTTCTCGTATCCTAGTTTGTGTCAGCCATATTTCTTATAAAAATGTTGCTATGTCCGTTCATATTAATAAAATATCTCTTGTCGTTCGTTAATATATATTCGATATATGCTGATCCTCTAGGCTTATTGACTGCTCCTATTTCACTAAATTTATTGAATTCTGAAAAATTATTCTTTGGCTGCCTTGTTCCAGCTGCTTCGCTTTTTCCCGAGCTATCACAAATGCTAATGTTGGCAGTACTGCAATTATCTGGAGAGATGACGACACGCCATACCAGTAACAAATTTATTAAGCAAAACATCGTCTTCTTAATCTGCATTTATTTAAACTCTATTTACACCCGTTAATAAAAAGTCCCTAATCTAATTTTCCATCGATTCCCATGAAACTTGAACAATCTGAAAAAGTTTATCGCGTTGAAAAAATAAATTTTTCATACATGAAAAGATAGGTATTAAATAATATCTAACTCGATTCTCATGTAGTCATTCAATCGTGGTTATACAGTCGTGTCTTTCCTCGCTTTAATAATACACTCAGACTTTTACTTGTTGTGGTTATACTTAAAATACTCAGGCTGTTTTAACTCCAATAAAGAAGTAGAAGTACCTCCTACCTTTTTTGATCGCGTTCGAAAAAGCTTGCGCTAACTTAACCAACCTTCTTCCAGCAACATTTGATGTGCAACCATTGCATACAGTCATATCTTATACGATCGATAATTACATTTATAAGACAAATATTCTTAATAATAGTAATAATTATCCACTAGAATATCCTCATATCTAAAATATCATGTTTCACTTTATTGATATCTCTTTCAATAAATGAGACGTTTATACTGTTGGTATGAAATAATTTAAGTTACTTCCAAGGACGATTTTCTTTTTAATTGAAAGCACTTCTCCCAGGAATTTTCGTACCCGTTTTACTTATATATCGGCGGCACTTGCAATGTTTTAAAAGCACGCCTGTTCTTTCAAGATCTCTTTAGTATTGGCATTGTAGCAGAATACAATCTCCTTTAAGCTTCTATATTTTTATCTTTTACAGTCATAAATTTTAATGAAAAATCACAAACAATATTGCATCAAATAAAATAAATACCTAGTGCTAAATTATGTCTTTCGAGTAAATTCACATTTCAATAATCAATAAGTAATATTCGATTAAAATCTTTTCAATAATTATTAACAGAATTTTCAAATTATTTTTAGTAATAAATAGGTATAAAACAACATATATATAATATTATAATGTATATAACATTCTTAAAATTATAATAATAAGTGCTTATTTATTCATACAATAACGCAGTAAACTGTAGCAAGATAATTTTACGTTATCAACTTATCATCATATACATTATTTCTCAAAGCCTTTTTTTTTTGTCGGTACGCCGTAATTTCCTTAATTTCATGAATGAGGCATAATTTTAAAGCTTTCCTTTACAGCTATACCGGAAAAATATATAAATCACTCATTTCACCATCGATTGCGAGTTATAAGCGCGAAACCACGGTTTTTGAAAATCAATCCTATTTCTCACGCTATGGAAGATTTTTTTGATTGCTCACCATCATTAAATGTTGACTTTAAAAATCTGGCTCTTTACATTAAAGAAAGTAATGTAATGTACAAATACGCTGAACAAATTTTTTTGTATTGTGGAAATCTTCCAAACGACCAATACAGACTCCGCATAACAAAAAAATAAATGTTCAAGAAGTATGTTATTTAGATAGAATATGCTTTTGATAATTTATTTCACCACTTATATATTTAAGCCTATTCTTTTATTCCAATTACAACGCAATCTCATATCAAATCCGCGATAGAAGCAGGTTATCCGAGCTAGTTAGTAATATTAATTGCTTTGCGTTATGTAAATAATGTGATAGGAGTCCTTTTTTATTTTATTGCAAATGGAAGCAGCTTATTGTTCTTCAACAATATCAAACGGAATTGAACAGAAGATACAATCTAGCATAATTAAACATTTTTATTGCCTAAATCATAAAACTCACTGCACAGTAAAATATTTATGTTTCAGTCTGATAACTCTTATTTTCTAGCTAGAACCTTTTTTAGAGCCCGAAGTTTAAGAGTAGGATTACTTAGATCCTGACCCACTTTTAAGGTTTAAATAAGAGTTATACATTTTTATTGAGTGTTAGGAGACCTTATTAAATCTATTTATGCTTTTGCTTTTTTTTATGTTTAAAAGAATGTGTTTGACCGCAACTTTAAAAAAAATTGTGAAAATTTAAGGTTTTAAAATTAAACCAATGTTATGTATCTTATTATTTCAACGATATTTACGTTCTAAGCAATATAATAAAATGAAGGATGATCTTAATGTTATTTTTTCCGCGAACTGATTTATAAGAAGTAAATTTTCAGTTGTTCAGGGATTAGTATCAAGTCAAATAAAATATTTTTTTTTTTATCCTTTGCTTAACAAACACAAAAAATTCTTTTATATAGTTGAAATTTACAAAACTTGTTTATGAATAGGAATGTTAACATTTGAGCTTGGTCAGTTTTTAGAAAATTAGTTTCGAGGTTTTTTATGGTGTGCCACAAGACTTTTTTTACATGTAAAAAATCCTTCCAGTATTCCTATGAAGGAAGAAAATTCCTTCCGGAACCGGCCAATGTTATATTATATTATGTAAAAATACTCAATATCCTTGACAAATGGCTCCGCTTTAGGTTTAGTCTCTCCTAATTAACTGTAGTCCTTTTGCAAAAGTTCCTAAGCCGTATAAAAACGTCTCCGAACTTTTTTTATTTATCTATTTATTCACCTTTCATCCACCTGTTGATTATGAATTGAATTGAAATCTTTTTCTGATTCTCAGCGATTCACTTTCATTCCGTAAAAAAGCTTCAGTTCCTCAACATCCATTAAATTTTAGGAGCTAAGAAAATGAAAAACGAACAAAATACTAGCTGACTCATCTGCGAAAAAAGCAAGCGACTTATTTCCCATTCCCGAAGTTAAAATTGCGTAATATGACTTCCATTCAGCCATACTTATGGAGTGTTAAGAAACCTGGCTCCATTTTTGTACCGCGGTTCCTTTTACTAATAAAATAAAGATTGTATCCAAGAGATACAAGGAAGTCACCTGGAGCAGACTGAGTGTTAGGCGCTCTAGGTTCTTCACCCGCGGGCACTTTCTAGAAGTGAAATTTGTATCCAAATGTCGTAGTGCAACACAAATTAACATGTTCACTTCGGGACTGTAATTCATGCTCCTCACCCATTGGCGGCTGAATTTAATTATTTTCGCTCTACCGGACGGAAGTTATTCCAGGGCATTATGCAGTATTTACAATCCAAAAATAGTAAAATAAACGATACAATCCTACCTCGTTATACATCATCGGGAAAAGTTTTGTGTTTGACTAAAGTTTCGGATGGGCAGTCTAGAGCGGGCCACCGGTGGTACACGCCGGCGTGAACGTGTTAAACGATGGAACACATCTTATAAAATTGTCCACGATTTGAATCAACCATTACTACATGCCTTTTGCCTTTAGGGATATCCTCATGCTTTACAACCAAGGCATAGTAAACCTTGCGAAATTTCTGTGAAAAAAATCAATCTTCATTGATATAAACAATTGTCAGTTATCTACAATCAGATTACCCTAGCCTTTGACGTTATACACGTCCACAAAATCTAGTTAACTAAATAAATTAAACACAAAACAATAAAGGTCCCTAATTCTCTATATTAACATTAATGATTTTTTTTTTGCCCTTAAGATCTATTGCTTCACATTTTTTTTTTTTTCAGGGAAATAAGTATATCATTTTTTCGTTCTATATGAATTTCAGTGCTTGGGTTTTATTCAAAATTTCAATATATTTTCATCTTCGACTTCGAATCTTGCTATGGCGAGATATATTATAGCATCTCCAAGTATATTTGAACCTTTTCCAAGTCAACTGTAACCATTTTCAAGTCACAAGAAACCCTTTCCAAGTCAAGTGTAACCTTTTCCAAATCAACTGTAGCTCTTTCCAAGTCACAAGAAACCCTTTCCAATTCAAACGTAACCCTTTCCAAATCAATTGGAACCACTTACAACTCAATCATCACCCTATTTCAATTGTAACCGTCTCCATTTCAATTGTCACCCTTATAAAAATCTATTGAAAATAGGAACACTTTTGGATTTCTTTCCCAAAGGGGTCCAATTTTATGTTATCGGGGGCGGTGTTTTTGAAAAAAAATATTCATTTTCTAATTTAGAGACGGGGGGGGGGGGGGGCTATAAAAAGTTAGAATTTCGTATTTCTTTCAAACGGGGGTCAATTTTTATGTTATTGGGGACGATATTTTTGAAAAAAAAAATTATTTTGTATTTAAGTGGGGAAGGGGGGGGGGGGCGCACGATGAAAAGTTATATTTTCGGATATCTTTCACACGTGGGTCCAATATTATGTTATAGGGAACAGTGCTTAAAAAAATAATCAATTTTATGGCGAGGGGGGGGCACTATGAAAAGTTAAATATTTGTCTTATTATTTTCAATACAATGTCAATAATATGCAGATACGTGACTTCAAAACATTAACTCATATGGTACAAATCCGAAAAGTAATTAATAAATAATTTCTACAATATCAGTTACTATTTCAAAGTCGCGAATTTGTAAATTATTGACATTGGATTGGAAATAGTAAGACGAATATTTAACTTTTTCATAGTGCGCCCCCCCCCCCACTAAAATACAAATTGAATATATTTCTTAAAAAACTGTTCTCGATAACATAATATAAGACCCACGTGTGAAAGAAATCCGAATAAATAAATTTTTCATACTGGGCCCCCTTCCCAATGAAATACAAAAAAAATTTTGTTCTCAAAAATATCGTCCCCGACAACATAAAAATGGACCCCCGGGTGAAAGAAATCCGAAATTTGATCTTATTTATAGTGCGCCCTCCCCCCCCAATTGAAATGGAAACGGTTACAATTGAAATAAATAGGGTGACGATTGAGTTGGAAGGGGTTCCATTTGATTTGGAAAGGGTTACGTTTGAATTGGAAAGGATTTCTTGTGACTTGGAAAGGGTTACAGTTGACTTGGAAAAGGTTACACTTGACTTGGAAAGGGTTTCTTGTGACGTGGAAAGGGTTACAGTTGACTTGGAAAAGGTTCAAATAGACTTGGAAATGCTATAATATATCTCGCCATAGCAAAGATTGGAAGTCGGGACGGAACCTTCAACACAGGAGTTTAGTGCGTTACCGATCATTATTACCTATTTTAAGTAAATTGAAGTACCTATATCAAATTCACTTATTGTATTGTATATAAGGTTGTAAATTTCAATAAATAAATTATTTTAAAAAAAAAGTAAATCGAAAACAAGAAAACTAGACTATTTAAATAATTGTCTTGTTTAATTCTTGAAAGCAACTCAAGTCTATCATACCTGCTTCCAAATATTATATATTAGAGATACATAACTCACCTTGTTTCTTGTGATTTGGAAAGGGTTACTGTTGATTTGGAAAAGGTTACACTTGACTTGTCATGTATCTGCATATTATTGACCGTGTATTGAAAATAATAAGACAAATATTTAACTTTTTCATAGTGCCCACTCCCCCCGCCATTAAAATGCAAATTGAATATTTTTTTTAAACACTGTTCTCGATAACATAATATTGGACCCACGTGTGAAAGAAATCCGAAAATATAACTTTTTCATACTGTACCCCCGCCCCCCACTGAAATACAAATGAAATTTTTTTCAAAATATCATCTCCGATAATATAAAATTTTACCCCTATGTGAAAGAAATCCGAAATTTTAACTTTTTTATAGTGAACCCCTCCCCCCCCCGCCCCCCCCCCCCGCCACTAAAGTAGAAAATGAATATTTTTTTTTCAAAACACCGTCCCCGATAACATAAAAATGGACCTCTGTGTGAACGAAATCCGAAATTCTAACTTGTTTATAGTCCGCCTCCCCCCCCCCCCCCCCCCTCCCCCCCGCCGCTATAATAGAAAATGAATATTTTTTTCAAAAATACCGCCCCCCGATATCATAAAATTGGACCCCCGTGCAAAAGAAATCCGAAAATGTTACCATTTTGAATAAATTTTTATAAGGGTGACAATTGAAATAGAGAGGGTGACGATTGTGTTGGAAGGGGTTCCATTTGATTTGGAAAGGGTTACGTTTGAATTGGAAAAGGTTTCTTGTGACTTGGAAAGGGTTACAGTTAACTTGGAAAAGGTTCAAAGATACTTGGAAATGCTATATCTATTCCGCTAGAGATAGTCTCTGTTGAAGAGGAACACTCATGGGGTAATCCAGCCTCGATTACATAGGTACTCTTTCTAGTAAAATTTAGAGGGAAAACCTTGTGATTGTGCGACGAGTGATAAAGTTTTATATATGTATATTAAATTTTAGGAAAATACCTATATTTGAAAAAGGGGTTAGTATTTTTTTCTGAAACTGCTTATAATTTTAAGTTGGAATTCGTGTAGTTTTAGCCTTATTTTTCTATAAAATATTTGATATATTGCAAGATTACGTGATGGCGGTGAAAGTGGTGTACTCCAGGTCGGACGCGCCGTATATCTGGAACGTGACTACTCAGTTGTTCAGGTAGCGGCTAATAGCCTACCCACTCTAAGTAGGATTACAACAACAAGAAGAGAAATACTTTTCTTTTTTTTAAATTTTATATCTTTAAGTTTTACTAAAAGAGAAAGATAATATTAAAATGAATATAATACGAACAAGGAAATGGAAAACACTGATTCCAGTACATTCTGTATTATGTGGGTAGGTTCTGAAAACGTCCTATTCAAGGACAATACCTTCCTTTGAGAGAAGCACCTCGTGATATCTGACTTCTTCCGAGGCGGTGAGTTCATAACCATTTCAGGACCAGGACCGAATTTCCAAAAGCCATTGTTGGAACCGTTGGTCCAACTACAAAAGCCTTTATCTCGAAATTAGACATTCAAAAATGGTCTCTTGTGAGGGCCCCTAGGAGTTGGCCGACATGAATAAGGGGATTGCCGCTTTTGAGACTTGCCAGTGTAGATAATTTGATTTGCGGCTCCCCGGCTTCCATCTGAATATCTCAAGCCTTGCCTTCCTTTTCATCTGCACCACCTTCTCACTTTCCATAAATCTTTCTATAATCGGGATCGGCGTTTGAGGTAGTTTAGATGCGGTACAGATCCCATTTATCGAAATACGATGAAGTAGAGCCTTTGATTATAATGTTGATAAAATCTACAAGAAAAGGTTTAAGGTCACATAAATTCCCTCATTGCATGATGTAGTAGAATAAAAAATAAAAATGTATTTGAATAAGTCATTTGAGAACCCCTTCGTATCCAAAAAAATTCAAATTTATAGAGAAGCGAAGAAGAAAAGAAAAAAAAAAGAAAATTTCTAATTTTGTACTAATTGGCTGGTCTACAGTTGCAAACTTCAAGGATGGGCCGAGCGTCATCTGCCGCGTCAACGATGGCACGCATCGTCAGCAAAACACAGACAGGGTCTGCCAACCCTCTTCCTCCATATAGTTGCTCGCACAGAATATTTTGAGATTGCCTTAGCTTCAATTTTTTTTCGTTAACGTTTATTATAACTCTTTTGAATCATATTTCTCATTATTGAATTATATTATGCAAGGAGTCCTCAAATATTTTGTATAAAATTGCTAATCTAATTTTGTCTACACCTCTTGTTCTTAAACGACTGATTAATTTATATTTTCACTAAAAAGTAATTCTGGTAATGTAATGTCTCTTTCATGGCATATCATTCTACATGGCATACAGTCTAAATCCATTTCAATGGTAATAAAAATCTGATCTTAATATTCAAGTACTAAAAAAAAACTTATCATATAAATACAAAGATTTTTGTTATAATATTATAAAAATAACATAAAAAAAAAAAGGAACCTACGGGAGGCTAATTATTACCATATTACGATACTACAACGATCCACAAGTTCAGAATGAATATTCCTCCAGGTGTGAGTTGCCTTCAGTAGACCGGTATCACATACGGGGAGGGGTGGCATGATTTTATCCTTTATATACTCGTGGAACCTAATCCATGTCGTTAAATAATAAATTCTGTTTATTACGAAAGGTACATAAATGTAGTTTCATCTTACAATTAGTAACGTAGTCGTTCATTATTATAATCGGTTCAGATTCATTCGTATTACTCCAGGTGTGAGTTGCATCCAGTAGGGGTGGACATGCGGGGAGCGGTAGCATGATTTTATCATTTATATACATAGTTAGTGGTAACTAATCCATGTCGTTAAATAATAAATAATGTTCCATCTACTTTCCAATACAGATCTATCCCATATATCCCCATTCTCTCCAAAAAAATTAAAAAATCCTTCTCACCCAGTTTCCCACACATAAGCCTAGTATTAAAAAATAACAAGACCCAGGACCACTCCTAGATAAGTGTAATGTATTTTATAGTTTCCAATGCTTCACGCTTAATTGCAACAGTTGCTATTTCGGTGAAACCAAAAATTATTTTAAAAACGGGTTTACCCACATAAATACAGTATTTAATAGTAAATACAGTAAACGCGTAATTCGTCAACGTCAAAATTAGCAGAACATGCCATTGCCTATAACCATTCCTTTGACTTTGAGAACACCTCCGTATTATCTACTGTACCAAACCATGATAAACGACTCTTCTCAGAATCCATATTCATCCATTTCGAAAAAAATAACACTGTAAATTATAAAATACAGAAAGAGATAATATCATCCACTTACTCTAACATCTTCCGCATCCTCAAATCCTAGTTTTGATTTCATAGGTACCCGCAATTATCGATGTACCTCTGTATTATTATTATCTTTAGTATTGTATAACTTCTTTTGTATATTTTTTCAATTTTTTTATGCTTTGTTACCTTATTTATTATCTAAATTTTGTGTTATTATTTAGTCCAGACATAGCAATTTGTATAGAGTACCATATATTTTGTTAGTTTTTAATATTTTATTTTCACTCAGTTGCCATGTAGCCTTTCACTTCAAAAGCGTTGGGTTTCCCCGTAATAAACTTTTGAAGTCGGCAAACTAACCCCCTACCACTCTACCTCTGACCTTATTTTAATTTCAGTCTTTGTATCACTCTGAACTCAGAAGGTAAATATCATATTTTATGTTATCTTGCTAACCAGCCATTTATTTAAATATTCCTGTGTAATGCTTACCATCTTTTTTGCCATTACCAGTTCTGTAAAGTCATCCTCTAGCATAGATACTCATATATTTGTTTTCTTTTAGCACTAACGAAGATCCACAAGTTGGATCGAAACGTTGCCTTTCCAAAATAAAAAAGTTTTAACTGAAAATCCTGATAATCATTTAACCTATCGTACAGAATAATAGTTGACCATCTCTCACCTGTATAAATAATGTTCATTACGAAAGGCACATAAATTTAGCATTTAACAAGTTCATGATCCATGTGAAACTCGTCACTGGCTATGTTC
This sequence comes from Aelia acuminata, assembly GCA_911387785.2. Classification (NCBI taxonomy): domain Eukaryota; kingdom Metazoa; phylum Arthropoda; class Insecta; order Hemiptera; family Pentatomidae; genus Aelia; species Aelia acuminata. The sequence continues at coordinate 126,266,751 of OU426979.1, read as the reverse complement.
AGGACCAATATAAAATTAAACATTATGCAAAGCATTGAAACTACTTCATCTGGGTCATCGTTCTTACCTGTCTTGAATATTTTGGTTGAAACATTTTAACACGTTCAGGCCGGGACTGTTTAGTGCTTTTCGCTCTATCGGGCGGGGGCATTATGCAGTGTTGGAAATACAACAATAATAAAATAAACAATAAAATATACTATCCTACTAGTTATGTTTATAATACGGTATTAATTATAATTGTTATAAAAAAATAAATTTTTATACGTTTATAAGTAAATGAATATAAATACAAATAAATATAAAAATAAATGAATTTACGTTAAATTTTCATTATTTTAAATTATTTCTACTTTCTTACACTTCGGCTGCCATGTCACCTAAAATCGAGTAACTGTTCTCAAGTCAGAGAATTAAATACTAAAATTGTGTTGAAACGAGAGCGTGGCTCTCAGGTATTCTTTTTCGGCAGTCAAAGGGTTAAAGATATCATTATTTGGAGGAGGCGATATTCTAGTGTGAGCCACCGGTGGTACACGCCGGCGTGAACGTGTTAATCTAAACAAAGGTAACACACAAGGTATCTCTCTTAAATACTGTCATTAGCAATAAAAAGTTTGATATTAATTCACTTGAAAATAAGTTCATATTCATTCCTTTTACAGAACATTTTACAATATAAATAATATGATTTAATAGTTTTCCTTTGCTCCAGACCAAAATCATTCCTTATATAACATTTAATTTTACTAAAAAAAATGGAGGAGTATTTAATTCAAATAGTAGAAAGTTATCTATTTTTGCTAACATATTATATAAATACTTACCTCATTACAAGATAAGAACAAAAAAAAAAAAAAGTTTACAAAAACTCTCCCTCTTTTCACACCGACCCTAAGCGCTTAAACATTTAAAATCATTTCCCGTTAAAGTGAGTCTTATTTCCTTTTGTAGGAAATGGCCATGATAACTAACAACGCGGACATTTTATTTAATTCGATTATTTTTTTCAAGACAAGAAAAAAAAAAAAGAAGAGAAAACCCAGGGGAACAATAAGAAAGAAGAAACGAGGTTACATCAGCAGAGGTTCCATCAGGCTGATAAGAAAAGCATTTAAAATTCAAGAGGTTGGCTATGGCCAGAAACCCCGTTGCTGTGGTCGCACAGAAGTAATAAAGCCTATAATACTACACCACTTCCATAAATACAAAAACGTTTTTGGCTCGGGAAACTGGAATTATGCAATGAGATAGCTCTCGATAGGAAAGCCCTCTTTTTGCAACTCCCTCGACACCTTGTGTGTGTGTCGGCAGAGCAAAAAGCCACCTCGCTGCACAGAAGGACAAGAAGTACATTTAGTTAATGGAATATTAACAGAAAAACTTACAACAAAATATATATCACTATTTTTTTTTCTCGGTAATATTGTCAAATTAAGGGAATATTTAGAACTACATTCCTCGATACTGAGAACCTAATCAATATTTTTTTAAATTGTTTTGGGCTACTATATATTGAGGAATAATTTGTGATATATCTAAATATTCAGTTTGTGAATATGAACGTCGGATTCAAAAGCTTAAGAGCCTCTCTCACTCTCTCACTCTCTCTCTCACTCTCTCTCTCTTTTATTTTAATAGTCTTACGCTCGCACACAGGGGTATTTGGCCCTAAAAGCTGGCCAAAACCCATTTTTTGAAGTTTGAAATTTCTGGTAAATAATGACTCGAAGGTGAAGTAGAGGACCTGTGGGATCATGCAACATGATTCTTATCTCTTCCAGGCCCTTAATCCGGCGGCTATTCTAATTCAAATCTGACCTTATCCTTTAACTCGTCTGTGCTCATAAGTATTGTTCTACAAAATATATTAATTTTCTTTGTTCTTAGTGAAGTATCGGCGTTATCATATGATGGATAGTTCGAGGCAAGGTTTGTACTTGTTATTCACATATTTATAATTTTTTTGTATTCAATACTAGTATCAATATCTTTTTGTTTTTTTGGTAGGTATATTTTAGAGCTAAAAATTAAATTTGAAGGTTAAAAAGTTATACTTCTGGGCATTTCTGGGCAACGAAATATTTTTTATGATAATGTATAATTATCGTTGATTATGTTTCTTGAAAAAAATTCTGCGAATATCTGCGATTCGGAGACTAATAATTTTTTATTACTAAAATGTCAATTTCATTAAATAATAAAAAAAATTCAATTTTGTTATATTTTCATTTATTTATATTTTAAGATCTTCTGGAATAATAATAATAACTAGAAGGGAATTATTTGACATATTTTTAAAGTCGAAAGCATTAGCTTTAAAAAAAAAATAAGGAATTTTCGTAGTCTTTTCTCATTGGGAAATATTGCCTAGCTAATAGCCTAAAGCAGGTGAAACAGCTAAAACATAAATGATTAATTTTGAGGCATGATTTCTAAGTAAGATGGAATGCTTCTTCAAGGAAAAGAAATGTTTTTGAAACAGCAACAAGAAATGGCTAAGTGGGACAATATCAATTAAAAGCTCAAGATCTGGTGGACGCTCTGAAAAATCATTTGTTACTTTAACACGTTAGCTGCGAAACAAATAAACTGGGATTTTCGTTAACTGCGACGAGGGGTCAAATGACCCCTTGCTACCACACCGCTAAACTGCGTCAAGGGGCTGATTGACCCCTTGTCCCTTAGACATTAAAATTAACTCTCTGTAAACATTGATGAATGTTTTAAGGTGAAATCCATTTTTTTTACAAATACCTGACATACAAGAATTCGTAACAGAAGCAGGGTTGAATTCTGTTGCCTCTGAATATATTTTTTATTACTTATTTTTTCCACTACATCTGTGTTATACTAACAGTAATTTTTTTCTTTCCTTTTACGTTTAATCATAAAATGTTTGCTATATGGTTTTAATTTTCTTAATTTTCAGCTTATATAATTCATGAAAGGAAGAATTCAGATATAAAAAATAAAACCAAAAGTATGTTTTTATTATAAATAAATGAACATAGGTGTACCTTTTATATATTTAAAAAAATAAACTTAAATATTACTAATTAAATTATTTAAATAGAAATAACATGTGAAAACTACATTTTATAATGTTTATCATTGAAGCATTGCAAACAAAGAGACGGTTTGTCGGCACAGTCGTCACAGTGGTCCGGACCTTCTTCGAAATTATTTACTGAATCGAGACGAGACAAATAAACCAGAGCTCAGGTGTCAACAATACTAAGTAGAATCAGTCAAAGAACAAGAAAAGAAGGGGAATCTGTGATTCACCCTTAGATAAATGTGATTCACAATAAATTACTGCCGCTTTCACAGCTTTCAAACATTAGAAAAATATATTTTAGAATAGAAAAAATATTTTTTATTTACATATTCATTAATATTTTATATAATATGCCAAAACAATAGTAAGATGAAGTTTAATGAGCATTAAAAGAGCAAGTTAATGAGCATACTAATTAAATATCGAAAAAAAATGTTAGGGGTCATTTGACCCCTTGCCGCATTAAGGAAAACATTTAAACTATAATGCGACAAGGGGTCAAGTGACCCCTAACATTTTTTTTCGATATATAATTAGTATTAATTAGTGCATTATAAAAAAAAAATAAAAAATCTGAAAAATATTAAAACAGCATGCGTGACAAGCTTCGCAGTTAACGACAAATACACGTTTAATGGCTCGCAGTAATGGAAGTCACCGCAAGGGGTCAAATGACCCCTCGTCGCAGTTAACGTGTTAAAATTTACAACGGATTTATCAATGGTATGCTATGACACCATCTGTTCACAAAATTTTAAGAGATGGTTTTGAAGTGATAAAAAGCCCTCTACTTCATATTGGTTTTTTATCTGAGGAAGCAGCAGAAACTCGAAATAACCATTTCCGGGTTTATAGAGAAAATAAGACCAGAAAATTTTACCGGATAGAGTGCAATCTGGATGTAATTAATAGATTAATATTGACATCAGATCCAGTTATCACAGGTATGAGAAGTTCAAGAAAAAAGGTATCAGGTTTTGTAAGGAAACTTTAGAAATGTTGTCTCCCCCAACCAACTTAACCGATAGTGGTGATTCCGAAAGTTCATTAAGTGACAAGGAAAGTGAATAATGAATAATTAAATTTAATATGCATTTTTAAGAAAGGTTGGTGCGTTTCTTCCTGGGATATAAGTTGTGTTTCGAAGAGGTATTAAACAATTCTTAATGAATTAGGAAAACACATTGTTTTTCTTTATCACCATAACTTTTTATATTCACCTATTTTACACTATTTTCATTTTTTTTAAATAATAGTAATAGATAAATGATAATAAATCTTTAATTAGTTACAAGCATATTTCATGGGTGCAATGCATAAAGAGAAAATAATATGAACATAAATTGTAAACCCAGGGATGCCTATTTCACAGTCGGTGGATTTATGTAAAAATTAATTTTATGAAAATTTTTCCTTAGAGTATTTTTTTTAACTGCTAAAAAAGTATTTTTAATGTCTATTACAAATATAGAAGCCATTTTGAGGACTTTTGAATTAATAAAATGGAAGGAAATAGTTTTGGCCAGCTTTTCGGGTCAAATACCCCTGTGTGGCTCGGCTAAAGTTAAAGTATTGGAACCTGGTACAAAAACATATGATTGAAAAGAGTTGTAGACTTTTTGTTGGAACAGTTACAGTCTAGTACATGTTCGTGACTGCTCGAGAATCTCCTACGCTTGTCGGGAACCTTCTGGTATGTCAAAATATAAGGGACAATGGTCTGGAGAGTTAGACTGGTGACAAGTTGATATTGTTTGTAAATTTTTTATAATTTGAATTTTTATTGTTTGTCCGACATTATAAATTATATTCGTCTTTGAAAACGTTTTTAAGCCCACATTAGTGTTACAGTATGATGACATTTTTTTATTCACTTCTGAATAATAATAAACAAAAGTATAAATCGCCCAGTATATTGGACGCTTTGTAGAAAAATTAATTCTTGTTAAATCCTCGGACCATAAAGACATGAAAGCACCGCAGTTTCAAAATCGATCCGTTCAATTTTCGAACCTCAAAATATCTCTCACGGCGTTTACTTTAATTGGGCTGATGCTCTTGAAACATCTCATTCCGCACCTTGGAACGTCCAAAGCACAACTTCATTTAATTTTCATTTTTTGTTTTTTCATTGTCTGAATGAGATTCTGTTGCCGTGAAAATTCCATTTCACTTACATAAATTATTTCGAATATATTTTTCAGTACGTACATTTTTTGCGTTAGTAAAATCATATCTATCATTACCACTGGTAGGCAAGTAACATTTGGCAAGATTACTAGAAATGGAAGTGGAGCCTCCGAAATATAAAAGTACGAAAAAATATGTTGTTCTAAAAAGATTCCTTAAAAATTATTCTAAATAAGGATTAGAGACCCATGAAATTTAACTATAATTTAACTCTTCACACAAGAGGCTTATAAGTTTAGTTTGGAATTAAAAAGTTGCGTTTCAACCCTTGAAAGGCCACAAGTTTCGAGATGCAGTAAGTAAGACAATAGAAGAGAGAGATAAAGGTTTGGGGCATAAAATGTATTTTGTGGCCCTGCTTTTAGTGAGCCTGTTGGTCCTAGCGAGGATCATCCCTTACCTTTTAGCCAAGAGAAGGGGAAACTTTCCACCTGCCCCCTAAACTCCACTGATCCAGCTTATGCATACCGTATGCTTACCTTTTAGTTTTCCTATATTTCACTCGGATGTGAAGTTAAGACCCGACGTACTAAATTGCGTACACACGACCTCCAGTGAACATATTTTACCCTTATTTTATGATGAGTGGTTGATTTTTTGTATAAAAAATATAAATATACATATATATTTTCTAGTGAAGAATACTGAAATAATAACAAATAATTTATTTTTTACATTGGCTTATTTTAATAAATAAGCGGCTCCTATACAATATTTAATAATAAATGATTGCAGTAAAAATTACATAAATAGAGTGACCGGATCGCTAAGGATAACCTTTTCATGTCTTTCATTTATTGGGTCATTTTCTTAAATTTGCATTATTTCAATGTTTTTTTTTTTTGACTTTATTTAATAAATTCACAACTGTAAAATAATTATTACCACCAGTGAATGTGATGACTACATGAGAAAATAATAATAAGAAAAAAAAAATAGAAAAATAGTCATGAAGGCATGAAGGTAAAGGTCATCCAATGATGCCTCTCCATAAAACTTTAAATTTTGTTGGTCAAAAGATCCCTAATTCAGCTCCTTCGTAAACGTCGTCGTGTGTCCGGTAAGGCTAGTGTTGATAGTCCTTGAATTAATGGATTTAAGTGTGCGTTAAGTTTGTCATGAAATCGTTTATACAATGCTTTAATAGATGACTGAACGTACGGAGTCTTTAAATCTTTTTGCAAGTTCTTGTTACTTATATTGGGTGGAGCGGCCATAATAAGTCTTAGTACCTTTGACTGAAATTGTTGCAGTTTTAATATGTTACTTTTTTTAGCATAGCCGTATATTTGGGTTCCGTAAGTCCATATAGGTCTAAGTAAATACGTATAAATTTTGAGTTTTTCGGTTAATGGTAATTCTGATCGTTTATTTAAGAGATGTTGCAATAATTTGAATCTTGAGTTTAGTTTTGTCTTGTTGATTTGATGTGAGGAGTCCAGGTCATTCGTTTGTCCAGCATCAGTCCTAAGTATTTTACTGTGTCGGTACGGACCAAATTTTTTTGCTCTAAATGAACAGGAGGACACAGCCCACGTCGAAGTATGAATGTGATTTGAACAGACTTTTTGATGTTGATTGCTGTTTTCCATTTTATACACCATTCTTGAAGAAGATCAAGATGACTCTGCAAATACTGCGAGGCCTGAGCCGGATCGCTATGTTTCGCTAAAACGGCAGTATCATCAGCATATGTCGCAGTGAGAGTATGTTCTGCTGTAGGCAGGTCTGAGGTATAGATTGTGTATAATAATGGCGCTAATATGGAACCCTGGGGGACTCCAGCTTTCGATAAAAAATGAGAGGAGAACGATGCACCCTGACGAATCGTGAAGAATCTGTCGTGTAAATAAGATTGCAGTATTAAGTAGTAGGTGCTGGGGAGTACTGTCTTTAGCTTATAGAGGAGTCCTGCATGCCATACTCTATCAAACGCTTGTTGGACATCTAGAAAAGCGCCTGTCACGTATTACTTCTTCTCGAAGCCCGACGCTATAAAATCTATGACTCTATGAAGTTGATGGGTTGTGGAAGGATGATGGCGAAATCCGAATTGGTGATGAGGTAAAGTTGGCTGTAAAAAAGGTAGTAATCTGTGGTATAGTAATTTCTCTAAAAGTTTTGCGAATGTCGGCAGCAAGCTGATAGGTCTATAAGAAGAAGGTAAATGAGGTGGCTTGTTCGGTTTTAAAATCATTATCATTAAAGAGAATTTCCACTGAATTGGGAAGTGCGTTGTACGTAGGACCGAATTGAAAGTGCTGTAAGAAATACAAGAGCCTTTTGTGGAAAATGCTTAATTATTTCGGTAGTAATCATGTCATATCCCGGGGACTTGCGTGTTGGTAACTTGCTGATATCATCTTTTACTTCTTTCGGTGTGAATGATTTTGGCGGGATCGAAAGCTGTAAAGCTGCATCAAGATTACTTAATATTATAGAGTCATGGTGTGGATTACTAAGGTGTGAGTGGGGTTGGAAGATAGTGGACATGTAATCACTAAATCGTTCTGCTTTTTGTTCGTCTGTAATATCATAGGCAGCATCTGGAGATACTTTCAATGGCTGGGAACTGTTATTTTCACGGAGAAGTCTTCTGGTTGATCTCCACAAACTGCCATCATCAGCATTAAAAGATGAAAAGTAATTATCAAACTGTTGAGATTTAAATGATCGCAGTTCAGTTTTTAGTTTATTGTTAAGGCGATTATATTCCTTTTTTTTCAGTCTTTAACTGTGATCTATGCCAGCGTTTCCGAGCCCTTCGTTTTTCAATGATTAGCTGTCTGATGTATAAAGGGTATTCGGGCAGTATATGTTGTTTTGCTGGAAGAGGTGTGGATGCCTCATATGCTGCTTGCTGAACCTGTGTAGTGAAAAATTCGGTTGCCTTTTCAACTTCTGTTGCAGTTTTTAGTGAGAAAGGTATAGTTAGGCGTTCGTTCAATAGGTTTTGAAATTGTTCCCAGTCCGTTGATCCTTCGATCAGTGCGTGATTTTTTGTGACGGACTTCGGTAGTATTTCGTTTAAGAGTGATCTGATGTTATTTCGAAATTACTTTCGATGAACGGGGGTTGAAACCTTTCCCTATGAAGAAATCTAGAAGGTCCGGTAGCTTGTTCTTAGACATAGGCCAATACGTCGGAGAATTAGGAGCGAGAGTGTATAGATTGAGGTTGCGAACCGCAGTCAGCAAGCTCCTTCCCCTTGGAGTACAGAGTCGAGAGCCTCACTGTGTATGTTTTGCGTTAATATCTCCTTCAGCTAAAAAACAGGTTCCTAGACTAGAAAAGAAGTTTTGGAAACTTTCTGTGGTGATCGAAAATCGTGGAGGGCAGTACACTGCAGAAATAATAATGTTTTTCTGTTGGCATTGAAGATTTTTGGTTGCATAAGATGGTAACTGGTAATGTTTAAGCCTATTACGTATTATAACCGCTGCTCCGCCGTGGCTCCTGTTATCTGGGTTGCCTGTTCGGTATATTATGTAATCTTGAATGAAAATTCGAAAACGTGTTGTGAGATGGGTCTCACTAATGAGGGCTACATCAATACGTTTGTCGTATGATTTGTAGGAGAATGTCTAGTTCGTTTCTATGCTGTAAAAGTCCGTTAGCATTCCAAAGTAATATCGAGATGTTGTCTGTTGTGAAATTTAAATTATTAATAACCACATTTAGAGCATAAAGACTGTGTTAGTTGTTGAATATGGCTTATCATAGTCATCAGGGGCTGAAATGGGGTCTTTAATTCTGAGACAAATGAACTTAAATGTATAGACATATCTGTACCATATGGTAACTGGAGTGGATGCTCCTGTACCCTCATACCTGAATATGTTTCTTCTGTTGATCTGATCTGTGAGGCCTGCCTTGTCCAGCCGGGACGAGGAGCTCGTTGTGTTGCCGTAAGTCCCGCCTGGTGACGTGGAAGTGCTGGGAAGGCTTGATGGTCGTCTGGCGCTGGAGCAGAAGGTTGGGTCGCATGAGGTTGGCGATGCCGAAATCTTAAGTTCCTGAGCTCCTGATACGTCCTGCAACCTTTGTAGTTCGCCGGGTGAGGGCCTTGGCAGTTTGCGCACCGCTCTTCAATTCGACCCGGCAGTGAAATTTTTTTTTTTTATGTCGAAAATAGCCTCTGAGTAGGCTTCAGGTTCAATATCGACAAAAAACATGGGAAGTGGTAGTTTGTTGTAGGACAGAACGCCGGCTATATTTCTCACCTTCTTACTACTCTTTTGGCGTTGAGTGATGGATGTTTTTAATGACAACCCGCCTAGCCCTTTTGTCTGGCAACTGATAGGTGTGGAAGTTGGCTTTTTGACATTCTAGAAATTGTACTAAATTTCTATAAAAAGCCGGTGTTGTAGGGTATATTATTACACCCTTTAGTGTAGACTTTAACTCATAAGAGTTAGGTTCACAGACAAGGTTTAACTGCCTCACCATTTCACCGAAGTTGGCTATGTCATTCAATATAACAGGCAGTGGCTTCATAATTTGGTTAATGTTTTCAGAAGCATTAGCTTCATTGTTGCTAGGGGCAATGAGATAGTAACGGTTATGGGTACTAACATAACCTTCGTCTTTCTTAGCACATTTTCTTGGGTCTTTATTAGTTGTAGATGACCTTTTGGGACCTGTTACTAATTGCCAACTGCATTCTGAATTGTTTACCTCAGATGCTGGAGGATGATTGTCTACAGTTGAGGAGTCTCTTACCTCGGCACATCTGCCCGGCTGGTCCTCCATTGAAGCCCACCAAAGCTCACACACACCTTTTCCTTGTTTCAGTTGTTAACTAAATCAATCAACTATTTAATTTAAACCACATAACACTACAAAATACAAAATTTTAAGCAAAACACTAAAAAACTTGGAGACACAATTTTTCAGGTAACCACACTTTAATAGCCGATCAGCTGCTCCTCAATGTTTTTGAAAAAAAAAAAATGTTGCCCTAATGGCAAGTTTTTTCCCCCCCAAAAAAAGTTGATTCTTTACAGAAAGAATTAACTAAAATATCAAGAATTTTTTTAGTATAATATTTCAGTAATGTAGGGATTTTTTTTTGTTCTAGTTAAATAGATATGATGAAAAGAAAATAAATAAAATAAAAATAAATCGACCTTTCTATACAAAGTCACAAAATATAATTAATAAGTCATTTTCGCATTTGGGCAAAAGCACTATGTGGTGCTTGGATGAAGGAACTTTTCCCTCAAAAGTTTTCTGCTGGTTTAAGTTTTGTATCAACACCTAATTACTTGACTCAGAGAAGCTTCTGGCAGCCTTAGTGGTATAGTATCTCGTTGTTTCAGATTTCCCAATAATTTCTGATTCCCGGAAGTACAGAACTGGATTGTTGGATGTTGTCTTTTCTATTGGGTGTTGATAAATTAGATTTTAATTGGTTTATAATTGAGATAATAATAATAATTTAGATTTATATCTTATATGTGATATGGGTTTGTCTGTTTAACGTCCTTTTATATGTTTGTTTGACATGGGTAATAGGGAGATACACCGTTACATCACCTGCTTTGGAAATACGTAATTGATGTGGTACATATATCGGAAAACATTTGATCATTTCAAAATGTCACGGGTGTCGTACGAGAACATAGATACATATTACATTCAACAGTACCTTGTTTTCGGAGGTGGCCATTCCTGAATTCAGGGATAATGTGGTCCTTGTTTGAAGTGTGTTCCATGCTAAGATCTATCAATTAATTTATGACATTTTGCCTTGTTTAGGGTCGGTATTGTAGCCAAAGGCTGTAGAAGACGAAATGCTCAATCATTTACTAAACTACAAAAAAACAAAAAATAAAAAATAATCTATTTTTCATTATTGAACAAAAGATAAAAATTACATGCTTCTTATTTTTTTTTTATATATGCATAGACTGTATAAAAACCTATTTACTTAAATTACACCTGTTTGCTTCGTAAACTAATAACACTTGCACTCAATGTGGATAAATCAATATTTTACATTATAAATAAACGTATCACTTATAATACTATCCATAAGATTTTATTAAATAATAACAAAAAAAAAAAGACAGATAACTTATCCTAACTATAGTTTACATTAATTTTTTGTCTGATTCCTCTACCTTGTGGTGAGTAACTACGTTTTTTTTTATTGTAGTAACATTTGTGGTTCTTATACCTGTATTTATATATCGAGTGAATACTTAGTTTTTTTTTCTTCTTTGCTGTTTTATTTGTTTTAGTAATCAAGTGTAACAATTATTTTCATTTTGAGGAAAAAATGATTTCGTCTTTTGGTATTCGTGCATCCATTTAAGGTTTTTTCTTTAATTTTTTCTTTTGAAATGAGTAACAACAAACAATTTAAAAAATCTATGATGTCATAACAAGTGTAACATGATTCCATTTATAATTAAAATGCATTTTACATAGCATTTTAATTATTCAAAAGTTTAACATGCTATTTAAATATTAGTTGAGTGGTGCTCCACTTCTGATGAACCTTTCTTTGTATTTGTGGTTTCTTTTTCCTCGTGTGATTTCCCTGAATCTGAAATATTTAGTACATTCCTCACTTCTTGGCATCCGTTGTATCATAGCTAATTCCGAATCGGAGATTGTGTGGCTTGTTTTTATTCTCGCCTTGAAGCTACCAGTTCCCTTAGAAATCATAAAGAAAATGATCCTCCCATTTTTATGAATATTATACTCATTCCAAATGGTATACATATGACTTAAAACAAAAATATTTTTAGCTTATATGCGCCGTACCTACAACAGGAATTCGTTGAACGATCGAAGAGTTTTCATCAGGCCAGATGATATCGCGTTTTTAAAATTCAATACGATATTGTAAAATTATCAAGTCTTAAAGTTTATCTACACTCTAGCTATCCGTTAAAAATTATATCAAATAAAAGTAGATCCTAATACGTACTCCAGTAAGAAAGCTTATCCCTTGCATGTCAGCTTATTAAGATAGTTTTATTTTCAGCATGGTAAATAATATAATGAAGGATTGTTTAAGAAAATGGGGAATGTAACTTCCTAGTAGCGCTTTTACGAATGGTGTCAAGGATTAAAATAAATACAATTTAATGAAAGATAATAATTTTTTAATATAAAATTGAAAAAATATTTTGGGAATTTTCAGCTCAGACTCAGTTTTCCAATTTAAGTGCTATTAAAAGCAAGGCTTTTACATACCGGATTTTATTTAAAGCAAGTTGACAATGTCAACGTAACATGTTGATATTTCGATCAATTAGGGGAAATGGTTTCTCTATTTTACAACTTTAAAAAGTGGTTGGTTTGTCAGTTATTTCGTAAATTGTTGTGATATTTGAAAATTTCCATGTCGGTCCTTTATTTATAAATACTTATTAAAATCTGAAAAAAGGAAAATAAAAACACTTCAGTATCAATTTTCGGTTTGATTTTCTAGCCACCCTTTAATTAAATTTATAATCTTATAATATGGATGTAAAAAAATATCTCTGGGCTCATCAATGACATATCCAAGACATGGTTTGTACCAGACTTGGTCCAAGAAGAATAAGGCAAAATGTAAAAACCAAAGATAGGAAGTTATTACCTAAGTAAAGCACTTGATTACTGGGATCTGGGATCTGGGAAATGTTCAAACGATTTATCAAAGCACATACTTTCTTCCATATTATTAACATCTAGAAAAAACGAAAATGTGTTTATTTTTATTTATTTTGTTCAGCCGAAACTTAAAATATATATTAGCGATTTAAATCACTGATATCTTTTTAACACATTTTTCAATATTAACGTAACCAAAATAAACCCGAAAATGTTAAAAAGGAAAGACATTTTTTGTTTATGCTACAGTCTCAACGGCCTGAAATAACTTTCTTTTTACCTTATTTTTTTTTTTTCTCTTGAGAATTCTTCTAAGGGACCAAACAAGTTCTCAAAGGAGTTTCTTGATCAACAGGCTCTTGGTGAAACAATTCTTATCTTTATAGTTTCCCGGAACCATTTAATGCTTTGTTAACTCCTCTTCTTCATCAAGCATTTTTTTTTTTTTTTCTGACGACTTTTGAAGTCTTTCTTTTATAATTAATTTGAATACATTTTTTGTTCAACTTTTTTTTTTTTTGTATTCATGGTATTATATCTTAACATCAGAATCCGATTCAGTTTTTAAACTTTATTACCGTTTGTATTTAAGTTTATTCATTTTATACTTTCCTAAAATTATACTTATACGATATATTATTCAATACATCGGTAATAAATCTGCAGAATAATGCAAGTCCGAATTTCAGGAAAAAATTAAAATATAACTTTTTCTATAGAGAGTAAGGTTCATCATTGATGGGAGGGGTGATGTTTCTGTGTTAACCAAACTTTTACTTTGTAACTCTCACTTAATATTTCTATTTGAGGTTTTTCTTGGTCTCATGTAAAATTTAGGAAAAGGAACTGATATGTTTTTTTTTTATCTTATTTCATACCGATATTGTAACTCATATATTTATTTAATATTTTATATTGCACCGCTAATTTATCATGACTTACCATACTTATCTATACGATTTAGCACCGAAAAATCCTTGATGTACTTCATGAAATGTCGCGTCAAGTGACTTGGCTTGTTTATATTTTCCAGCTGCACTCGAACGATTTACAATTTTTATCACTTTGACGGAAAAATAAATAACGCAGTAACGGCCACTCCACATGAAAAAAAAATTCCTGGGAATTTGTAGAGCATAAAATATCCGGGATATAACTATATAGGTATATTTGCTAGGCATTATGTATGATACCAGTAAAACCAAAAGAAAACAGCGATTGGCAAATATAAAATCTTAAATGCATAACCTAGAGAGAAAATCAAAATGTGGTTTGTTATAATATAGAATAATTAATGAAGCTAGACCGAAATTGTTAGGGGTAAGAGACAAATCTAACAGGATGATATATGTATCCCCAGCGGGAGAAGGAATGAGATGTGGAATCAGGCTATGATTTAGATCAGTTTTAATGCGGCCCTAGCTCTCAGATATATATTCCCCCAACGTTTTTTTTTTTCCCTATTTTCACCCAGCCCATGATTTTTCTTCTGTTTTTCACCTCCCCAATGCGGGCTTTTCTCATTGTCTTATATCCGTTTTCCGTCTATCCCTTCATTTTTTTCCTTTCATGCCGAAATAGATAATCAGATTTCCTCGGTCATCCTTATATTGTTGGCTGGGCTGGAATTCGATATTATTTATTTCATTATTTTTTCTCATAAAATCACATACTAATTATTATATTTCAATTATTAAATCATTATCAATTGAAGTTATTAATCAGTCGAATTATAAATCATGAATTGAATTGATCTTCGTTGTTTATTTATTGATTTGATTAAAAATAATGATCACTTATTGAGTGACGCAGTAGTACATAATGAATAATGATCAATAGGGATCTCATAAAATTTTGTTTTTTTCATTAAACTCTGCCTGCTTCATCAAAATTTTTTTTTAAAATTTTTTTTTTTTAACCGAAATGTCTAATGCATTTCGGAAATGAAAATATTTGTAATTTTAAAAAATTATTACCTACCTCGAAAATTATTATTATAATAGATAATTAGAAGGATATATCTTTAGATCTAACTTATGATCAAAAATAAAAATAACTCCTCAATAAAATCAACAAATCATCAGAAATGTTGATTTTACTTTATTTAGATCTTTTTAATTATCTTTTGTAAATCATAGTTTTTTCAACGAATTGTAGTTTGTAGATCGTCAGAACTTTGTTTTTTTCATTAAACTCTGCCTGCTTCATCAAAATTTTTTTTTAAAAATTTTTTTTTTTAACCGAAATGTCTAATGCATTTCGGAAATGAAAATATTTGTGATTTTAAAAAATTATTACCTACCTCGAAAATTATTATTATAATAGATAATTAGGAGGATATATTTTTAGATCTAACTTATGATCAAAAATAAAAATAACTCTTCAATAAAATCAACAAATCGTCAGAAATGTTGAATTTACTTTATTTAGATCTTTTAAATTATCGTTTGTAAATCATAGTTTTTTCAACGAATTGTAGTTTGTAGATTGTAGATAGAACTTCATTGTCTATTTTTCATTATCTAGAATTTCATTTTTTATTTATAATGGATTTAGTCATCAAAAGGTTCCCTCCATTAAATAACACATATCTTTTCTTTTATTTAGATTTAATAGAGGATATAATTGAATTAATTGGAATATTAATTTCATTTCGTAAATATCTTTAGTGATTTCTGGGTTTTCGTTTTTTTTTTTTTTTTTTTTTACACTGATACTAAATTTTCGAAGTATATCGTGTAAATTACTAGACATGAAAGCCGTTTTTGTCGTTTTTGAAAGCCATATTGGTCGTTGGCCACAATCTTTAGTTGATCGCCCAATATATTAATAATAGCTCTTCAATCAGGCGAGATACTGCATGAAAGCACAGTTTGCCTCTTAAAAATACTATACTATTGGGTCACCAAAATGATAACAGCAACTTGATACTTGTTTTATGTATGATGGAAATGCTTGTTATCAATTACAAACAAACGGCTAACGAAATTTTTTAGCTATTTTTAGTCAACAAATTTCTATAATCATGGATTTAATGAATCAATAAACATTCTTTCAAAGAAACTGTTCGCAGCTAAGACGGAAAAGCTTCTTTAGTCGCTTTGTTGGCGAAAAAAGAGCTGGGTGATCGAGGAGTGCCCTTTATTGTTTAGCCCGGCCTTCGGGGGACCCAACTCTTCCATCAGGTTCCTACGCTGAAGTTCGGTAAAGAGTTCTCCGATCTGCTGGTTATATCTAACCCGATAATGGTGGTAAATGTCAGCATAATCAGTTGATTAATTGTTATAGAAGTCTTATGTTGTCCGTCGACTTTTACTTCCAAGACGTATTAACGTAAATAAATTTTAATTTTACATCACGTAAGTATATTTAGAATGAACTCCTTGTCAGTTTCGCTCAACTAATCCCAACCGTGTAAACAACCGAGAGAGGTTGATGGAAGGTGAGAAAGACTGAAAAAAAGAATTAATACAATACAATGGTAGATTCGTGCATCTGTATAAATAAATCTATGTAACATCTAATGGTTAATCTTAATGCGTTGTGACATAGAGTAATTTTTCAGTCTACCGTGCTTCTTACTCAAAATTTATAGATGTCTGTCAATCATAATTACCAGTTTCAAAGACCCCTTGCCTTTCTCCTAGTTTTTCTTACGCACCTATCATCCCCTCAAAAAGAAGCAAAAAAATAAATAAATAAAACAGATTTTAAAAATATATTTATCGATTTTTTCTTATGAACCCATTTTGCCCCAGAGAAGCGCTTATGCATTGGTAAGTGCATTAATATTTGTTTCAGTATGATATTAGATTTTAAATTATGTTTTTAATTGATGTTTAAAAAACATTTTATAAAAAAAAAAAATTAAACCGACTTCGAAACCTAGGAACCAGTAAAAATAAATGCACTGAAAAGTATGAAATAATAACCTTCTGATTTTTATGAATACATAGCAAATTTGAAAATGGTATAAAAAGCGGAGAAATGTAATAAGACGAATAATTTTGTTTTTATTTGTACAAGTACACGCTAATTGTTATTAACAATTGTGAAATTAAAATGTTAAATACTATGTTCAATACAACACAATCTTTTCGGAGGCGGCGCAAATATAAATGACATGTTACCGATACAATTCCATTAGTAGACATTAAAATCAATAGATGAGAAGAGAAGATGCATTTTACGATTTTCATAATGTCTAGTGTTAACAATTTTAAATTTTGCGCCGCCTCCGAAAAGATTGTGTTGTATTGAACATAATATTTGACATTTTAATTTCACAATTGTTAATAACAATTAGCGTGTATTTGTACAAATAAAAATAAAATTATTCGTCTTATTACATTTCTCCGCTTTTTATACCATTTTCAAATTTGCTATGTATTTATAAAAATCAGAAGGTTATTATTTTATACTTTTCAGTGCATTAATTTTTACTGGTTCCTAGGTTTCGAAATCGGTTTAATTTTTTTTTTATAAAATGTTTTTTATTTCATACTTTTTAGTTGGAGAAGATAAAAAATGTAGAAAACCGTAAGTTGGGTAGTTCAGAAAATAAATTTATTCAATTCTAGTGGGGTAGCATTTATGATATTAAGCATTTTCATGACTGCCAACTTTTTGTTGCGGGGACTTTCATACAAAGAGATTGTTTCTGGGAGATATCAACTTTTATTTTGCAGTTTTTATTGATGGATGAACATCAGCAAATATATTTAATTTCTTTGTTAAATAATGTAATGTCTGCATGGGGAAAGTGTCATTGGAAAATTTTCATAAATTTGGAAATACAATACACAATATTTGTGTTAGTTATTTCGGTACCTGAGAGATGACTACCTCGAACGCGAAAAACACCTAAACACGTGCAAGCTCATTTTCACTGTCTATTTCATCGAAAATCATTCATTTATTATCGGACTTAGGCTCTTAAAAACACTTTTAGACTCTCAAGAACCGCAAACACTGAACTTATGACGGTTTGGCTTTTGAAAATTTCGGCAACCTAAGAAGATCGAATATTTAAATTTCTTTCGATTTAATAAAGATAGATCGAAACCTCAAAATCAATGGAAATTGTCTTAAGACCCTTTGATAACGCTTTATTCTACTACATTTCAGTTAATACACAGCAAACAATTACAAATCACAATTTAGGCAAGTGGAAAAATGTAAAAAATCGAAAAATCAACTGGAAAATGAACGATGGAAATAATTCCTAATAAGTGCCTATCTTAAAGATTTTTATATCGAGGCTCTCCTATCTAGACAATAGCAAAGCCTATGTGCCACCAGCTAGCAACGTAAAAAAAAATTAGACAATTAGCCATCATAGATGAAATTAGTGATGGAACAAACTAATATTGAAATTATTTAGCAGAACGTAAATTATTTCATAACTGGACCTGCCCCTAATATTTTTTCGAGCTATCTTTGAACTTAGATAGCAGATTTTCGTCTTCTCAAAATAAATGATTTGGCACTTACAGCCTTTCTAATTTATTCTAGTTGCAGAAACAAAATTATAAACCTATAGTAGTAATCCGGAAAACATAACAGAAGTGTCGCTCCATGAAGAATCGGCACAAGATTTCATGATTACATTTTATATTAATAAGACCGAGTGGTACCGGATGGAGACAGAGGTGCCTGAATGTTAAGGCCCCCAAATCAACTGAAAATAGGTTTTTCCAGGAATTGTTGTATTCCTTTTTAACGCGCATAGCGAGTAAAGTCGGAAATCAAAATCTAATTTAAAGCAATGAATTGATAAAAAAAGCTAATATTTTTATCAAAAAGCTTTATTTGAAATTCTGGTGGAATCGTCACTGTTTACGGCCTCATAGTTGAAGTATTTGAGCACTGAAGCAGTGGTGAACCGTAGAGAGTGAAACTAGGCGGAGGTATGAACCCTGACTCAACGCCGAGTGTTGAGGGAAGCGGTGAAGCCTCTATGGAGTGTAATGAGGCAGTTAACAACGAAGAGGTAAGCGGAGCCTGGGCTTTGGTCACAGGGAAAAAAAGAAACTGTCCTGAATCAAGAGATCCCAGAAAGCAGAAAAGGACTGAACCTGGAACTGAGATACCCACACCTGTGAGTAACTCTTTTGCCAAACTTAGTAATTTAACAAACATAGACCAACCAAGCGGTAGTACATCGGTGCCGAGGGAAATGCCACCTCCACCAATTCATGTCAACGATGTTCAAAATTATCAAGCCTTGGTCTCATTCTTAGGGCAACATTCAACCCCAAACTCATTTACCCTGAATTCTACTATGAAAGGGGTTACAGTATACCCCAGCACAGCAGAGGTTTACCGTAAGCTGGTTACGAGTCTACGCAATGGTGGAGCTGATTTTCATACGTATCAGCTCCCAGAGGATAAAAATAGAAGAGTCGTGGTGAAAAATTTGCATCACACAACGCCGTTAAATGAAATCATTAGCGATATGCAAAAATACGGATATGAAGTCGTAAACATCGCAAATGCTATTTCCCGATTCAAAACCCCATTACCGATGTTTTTTATCGATATCTCTAAGTCGACTTATAATGAAAAAATATTCGACATACAAACAATTTTCTACACTAGAGTTACTGTAGAAGAGCCAAGAAAGCGAATGATACCTCAATGCATCAGGTGTCAACAATACGGCCACACCAAGTCGTATTGCAACCACGCACCTCGGTGTGTGAGATGCGGCCAAGGCCACGAAAGTTCATCGTGCACTAAAACGAGAGATACAGAGGCGACCTGTGCAAATTGTAGGGGAAACCATCCAGCAAATTATCGTGGGTGCCTAGTTCTGAAGAAGTTGAGGGCTCAGAAAACTAAAAGAAATAATCATTCACAACAATCTTCTCCTCCAGTTCCAGGTCTAGAAGCATTTCCTGTTCTTCAGCCTCCGAAGACGCATCGTCAACCACAGAAGAATACTGCACCGTTGCCGGCTCAGCAGCAGCAGAGAGCACCCTCAACGCAGCCGATTGGATCGCACAGTCAGACTCCAACTCAAAATAAACCGACATATTCAGGTATGAGGCGGGATGTCAGTCAGCAGCCACCTTCGGCTGATAATTACGGCCCCCAACACTTGCATCAGTTAATCAATGGTCTTAACTCTCTCATCCAACCCCTTTTCAGCATCCTCCAACAGCTCGCACAGGTGAGCCAAGCTATGTTTCCCCCAAATGGCCCCTAATCAGCTGACTGCGGGCTCTTTGTCCATCCTTCTATGGAATGCAAACGGACTAACGCAACACAAAACTGAACTAGACCTATATCTTCATGAGAAACGAATTGACGTAGCATTGATTACGGAAACGCACCTTACCACACGATCTAAATTTTGTATTCCTGGCTACTTGACCTATAGGACAGACCACCCAGACAACACAGCACATGGAGGTACAGCCATTCTTATCTGAACAACACTATCACACAACCATATACACTTACCAAGTACTCCTGATATACAGTCCACAGGCATTACACTTTACATGAAAAAACACACGATAACACTGGCCTCGGTGTACTGCCCGCCAAGATACGTGCTGACATCTTCGATGTTTTGCGATTTTTTCCGTACCTTAGGGCGCTGTTTTATAGCAGGAGGGGATTTCAACGCGAAGCACCAGTATAGGGGCTCACGTTTGTGCACTCCAAGAGGAAGGAATTTGAGGGCTGCCATCCACGAGCTTTCATTAGACACAATAAATCCTGACACACCGACTTACTGGCCTGTATCGAGGCGAAAATCACCGGACCTTTTGGACTTTTTTA
Organism: Aelia acuminata; assembly: GCA_911387785.2. Lineage (NCBI taxonomy): Eukaryota > Metazoa > Arthropoda > Insecta > Hemiptera > Pentatomidae > Aelia > Aelia acuminata. Next base: position 126,246,098 of record OU426979.1, on the reverse strand, counting down.
TTACTAAAGGACTGCGGACTATACCTCACACCATAAATACTACCTCTGATCTTTGCTCTGATCATTCCGAGGTGCATTTAATTATGCTTGAGGAGGCAATAAACAAACCAAGAAAGCCAACGCTGATAGATGGACCAATTGACTGGGATGCCTTTAGGGAGTTTTTAGAGCCTTCGCTTTCGATCCCAGTCTCAATCAAAACTGAAAATGAACTGGAAGAGGCTGTCGAACTATTTACAGAAAGTGTTCAAAAAGCGGCATGGTATTCAACAATACCCAAGGTCAACTCAGCAAAACCAAATAACTTGCCACAATATCCTCAATATATAAGAGATTTGATCAGAGCAAAGAGAAGAGCGCGTAAAATATGGCAGACTGACAGACGCCCCTCAGACAGACAGACATTCAACAGACTAAACAATCAACTCAAAAGGAAAATACAAAAATTTAACAGAACAAACTATGACGCTTATATAACTGGCCTCTCGACAGACGATGGAAGCTTGTGGAAGCATACCAAGAAGTTGCTAAAACATCGAGAATTGTCAGCACCCCTTCGAAGAGAAGAAGGCTCCTGGGCCGTGTCGGATGAGGAAAAATCTGAACTCTTCGCTAACCATCTTTCTTCTGTTTTCATCCCATTTTCTGACTTAACAAACACAGAACATGAGACCCTAGTATTCAACTCATTAGATATTCCACTTCAAATGACACTTCCACCACCTTCATTCACTCCTGCCCAGGTTGCACAACAAATCCAACATTTACCCAAAAGAAAAGCCCCTGGTTATGACTTAATAACTGCCGAGGTGCTCCAAAAAATGCCCAGAAAAGCTCTAGTATTTCTGACAACAATTTACAACTGCATACTAAGGACATCAATATTCCCACTACAATGGAAATATTCCATGATTCAAATGATACACAAACCAAATAAAGACATCTATGTTCCATCTTCGTACAGACCTATCAGCCTTCTTCCGATATGTTCAAAAATATTTGAAAAATTAATATACAAAAGAATAGTTGACATATTGACTGACAAACATATAATACCTGACCATCAATTTGGATTTCGCAAGTCACATTCAACGACCCACCAACTACACCGAGTTACTGACTTCATTGCTGGAGCATTAGAACAAAAACAATATGCAACTGGTGTATTTTTGGATGTAGCTCAGGCGTTCGACAAAGTTTGGCACCAGGGTCTTCTCTTTAAACTCAAGAACATACTACCGTACACCTACTATCTCATTCTTCGATCCTTCCTTTATGATTTTTCTCCGTTCGGCAGGGGTCAGAAATTTCTTCAATTCGCCCAGTCTTAGCGGGGGTACCACAAGGTTCAATACTGGCCCCCCTACTCTACATTGTATACACCCATGACATACCAGAAGGTAATGAGACATTGACCGCTACTTACGCAGACGATACAGCAATACTAACGAAACATCAAGACCCGTCACATGCTTCACTAAACTTACAAAACCACTTACAGAAATTAAACGATTGGTGCAAATTGTGGAAAATTAGACTTAATCACGACAAATCACAACATATAACTTTTACTCTCCGGAAAAATACTTGCCCACCAATTTATATCGAAAATGTCCAAATTCCCCAAACAGACACAGTACAATACCTCGGACTAACACTCGATAGAAGGATGACATGGGGCCCGCACGTTAAAATGAAAAGGGAAACTCTAAACAAACGACTAAAGCTACTTTTCCCACTTTTTTCTGAATCATCAAAATTAAGAATGAGACAAAAACTAAATACGTACACATACTTACTTAAACCCATATGGATATACTGTTCACAGATTTACGGGATTGCTAAAAAAATACATTTACAAAAACTTCAGACCTTTCAGTCAAAATTATTACGACTCATTTCAAAAGCACCTTGGTACGTGACTAATCAAACCTTACATACTGACTTCCACATGCCAACAGTCGACCAGCACATCAAAACTCTTTATAAACGTTTCCACACTAACCTACACGGACATATAAACCTACTAATAAGAGATATGGCCACAGATGAAATGCCCGTGAATGTGAGGAGGAGATTAAAAAGGCGTTGGATGAGAGATCTCCTTCTTTAACGGACATGAATATCTGAATCAAGCCAGGGAAGAGGTACTGTTGGGTGCCATCCTTCCCCATGCCTGACATGTCATCATCTGCAACTGTATATGGCCATCGAATCTGCTGATTGTCTATCTAATCCTGACAGGCGCGGATATACGAATGAAGTGAAAAAAAAAAAAAATTAAAGCAATAATGGCTACAATTTTAAATTTAAACGAACGTTGGGGAACTTGAAGAAGTCTTATATTCTGCTTTAAAACGGTTATCAATACTCAGTCTTTCTTGGAATTCCACGAATTTCGTGGTCTTATGTTTATGGTGTCCAACCGTCGACTAGATCTAAATTAAGAAGGTTTACTGTTATCGGTGAATATATATATCTATCTAATATATATACTAATATCGCTACAGAAAACGACAGCGATATTATATTTTGCGGATATTAAAGATCTTTATTGAAATCTATTGTTGAAAAATTAGTTAAGGTTATGTATACGTTGGTTCCAACAAGCACTTAAAACACATCGAAAACCAACAGACTGCTCATGTTCTCCCCCCACTCTTTTGAGTGAATTTGATTGGTTAGTTTTCCCACATGATTCATCCAGCATTAAAACAATATAGAGATTTGTTAGTTACCAATGAGTTTACTAGCTTGTTGGAGCATACCTTATGTTATATATGTCATATGATTTTCCAATAAGTAAAAATTTTTAGTGATAATTAAATATTTATTTTCATGTTTTTTCCCGATAACTTCTTAAATAAATTAAGAACTCAAAAAAGGTTTTAATGGGACCAACTTGGGAAAATACTCTAAAAGATGCAAAAGGTTTCGTTCCAATTGGTCCATCCATCTCGGAGTAATCGGTAGACATACGAGCTCCTCTTTCGTTTGAAGTCGGTTAATATTTTTTTTTTTAAACATCAAAGATAGTTTAATTTTTTTAAAGTATATTTTTGTTTGTACAATAATATTTAAATATCAGAAATGTGAAATTTTGAAAATTTACTATAAAATGTTGGTTTTTCAAGAATGTCCATTAAAAAACTTTTAAATTAATTTTTTGTCTAATCTTGATTAAAAGAATGTAATAAAAATATGATCAATGAAAAAAAAAATGGGGCTAATTTTTTTTTTTTTTTTTTACCCACAGGTTCGTTTCGAAAAATAGGGTTCCCAAAGGGAAATAATTTTTTGTTTTAATATTCACATTTTTCATATTTGTTAATATAGAAATAGAAACAGACACCAGGAATTCCAATTATTTCTATGCTTTAGGGAAAAATGGGTTATTGATTTTCATCAAGTACTTAAACGTTCAAAATATATTCCTTATCGGTCCCTACCCCTAAACTTTAAGTGATAAAAATAGATACTATTACCACATAAAATTTGCTTTTATTTGGCTATGATTAAACCTTATCAATTGTATAATGGATGTACTTTATGGCATTGTAACGTTTAATTGCCTTTTACTTATATTTTAATTAAGAACTAAGATTTCTCTTGTTCAATTGCCCTACAATATACATATACAATAGTACAATACAAATATACAATACAATATGTGGGCTTCAGACTAATTTTATCAATAGAATTATACCTCTGTAATCCCGTCTCACAGAATAATCAAATACATCCAAAGATTGGTTTTCGGTTTGTTGAATAAAAATATACGCCCTCCAAAGCATTTCATTGTAATGCCATCTAATGAAAAAAATATATCCTGTTGAAAAAGTTTTAAGTATATAGCTTCGAATGAAAGATAAAACAAGGTTCAATCCGCGAACTTTAAAAATTTTCCTGTGTAAGACCCCGCTATTCATATGAAGTGTCTCATCCATAAACTCTTCACTACCACAAAGAACAATACAATTTTAGCTATCGACGGGATGAATGTATACCTCTAAATATTTTTTTGATATCGCATTTCATTGTTATGATTTCAACCCTAAAATAAGCTTCAAATAGAATAAAACAACTACATTTTGCTGAAATAAAACGGCCCATATAAGAAAGAAGAGAGAGAGGAAGATGCACTGAAATACAGAAAGGTGGTAGAAATTTATCGAAATTTCCTCTCAGCGAATTTCACAGGGATTTCAAAAGAATCTGCATAATAGTCAAATAAACAAATATATTAAAAATAAATAATAAAAAGGACATAATAGAAAATAAATAAAAGAACTAGAATAGAATATATGCTAAATATATTACATCTTCTTGTAAAAATGAAGTTCTAATAGGAAAAGCACATCTTGAATCCGCAAAGAAGTAAAACAAGAAGAAATAGGTGAATACTTTGTTATATAATTAAACATGTAATAAATAAATATATAAATACTTTATTCAACATTTAACGTTTTACTAAATAATTTAAATATAATTAACAAAAGAGCGAAAGCAGGAATCAACATATTATGACAGTAAATGCTTCTGTTTATAATAATTTACATATATAAACCTAATAATAATAACATTAATATTTTATAAAATCTTTATCATTTGTTACTACATAACAGTAACAGAGAAATAACAAAGATATTACTACGATGCATACATTTATAGATTATTATTTACATAAATATATACAAAAATAATATCTGGTATTATAAAATATTTATCTGGCGTAAAAATTCGATTTATCTTTTTATTTATATGTTCTGAAAACATAAGTACAGCCAGCTTTATTTTCTTCCATTTGATGTCTTGAATTTTTATTATTTATTTGTTAAATAATGATAAATAGACATAAGTTGTTTTAAATATAATTTTAGTGTTTCTCACAGTTCGAAATGATTTTACTTAATCCTATTATCATTTATAGATCTAAGTATTAGAAAATATATATGTACATATATATTAAATACATACACTCCAAAACAGTCCATATATTTTTTTTCAGACCTTACATATCAAAAGGGGCTTTCGGTGCCTTTGCACCATATTCATTTGTGATATAATTACAATTAAACCACTACATCATTAATGATTGTAAAAATTGTCATGAGAAATAAGAATTATCACCTGTAATAATGCTGAGATACCATTTAAAACCTCCGTCACTACATATTCCTAAGCACAAGCTTAATGGTCCATTTTATTAAAGATAAAAAACAATATGAATAAATTATATATATTGCAAAGCATTATTTTATATTTTCAAGTTAAAAGTACATAAAACAACTTACTAAAGTATACAAGTTATGATTAGCCTACATGAATCCTACACTTTTAAACTATATATGTGGAAAGGTGAAACTGGAATTTAATCCTCCCCACCCCAATTATTATCGTCACCACAGTCGTAATACGCCCGATTATCTTAAGAATTAAATTCAATAAAATTAAATTAAATTCATGCACAAGCAAACAATCACAATTCATATAAATAATCCCAGGCACACACACATCCAGATGATGAAGTTCTTTAATTGTAATTGTTTTTTTAGATGAATATTGCGCAAAGGCGCCGAAAGCTCCAAGGTCTGAAAAAAATATATGGACTGTTTTGGAGTGTATTACTTTGATTATATTGTTTGTTTGTTTGGTTTAACGTCACTTTATGCCACTAAGGCTAATCGGGCGATGCTACAGTGGGAGTTGACTATCCAGGTTTAATTAGGATAGGGATCTTTAACGAGTACCGGACATTGTACAGGCTCGGGACCTCCATTTTACGTCCTATCCGAGGGACGGCATAGACAAGGATTTTTTACTCCCATTAAACAACCCTAGGACCACCTCGGGACGTGATCCCGAGACCTTTAGTATTATTTTTGATTATGTTTTCGGCAAACACCGCAATCTCTCTCATTTCGACACCTAGGTTTTCTAGAAAACTCCTTGTTCTGTTAGGGATCGTTCCGCGAGATCCGAACCAGAGGCCCCTAACGGAGAACTCTCTCTCACCGAAGGTCTCGCGGAACTTCTCTTTAAGGAAAGGGAAGCACTTTTCGTAGATCTCTCTCTTTTCCCTTTCCACTTCACCCGCCTGGTCAAGGTCATTGTTCTCATATCTGACTGTCGGATCCAGGATCAGTGCTTTCTTCCCGGTCATGGGGAATGCGACAATGTCGGCATACCTCGTGGATCCATCCGTGTCTATACAGTAGACCTCGTCAAAGGAGGCAAAGTTCCTCTCATTCAGGAGCTTTGTAAGTTCATACTTAACCCTTACTAGTTACGAGGAGAGAGTAGTTGGGGCATTTTCCCAGCACATGGGCTGGTGTTTCAGACTCTCTGGCGCATTTACGACAGAGGGACCCAACTTCTCTCGATTGTCCGCTGACTCCTGGGACTCCACGTAGAGGGGCGTAATTAATGTTCAGTTTCAAGGAATTCGACCATTCTGACCCCGACAGGACCTGTTTATCATAAATGAATCTCTTCGCTTTCGGGGTCTCTTTAAAATGTCGAACTCCAATCCCCTGCCATCTGCAATTGGCCCATTCTTCAAAGGAATTTTCCTGCAGTGACTGTCGTAGAGCTCTCACACTTCGGCAGCCCTGATCCACACCCAGTCTATCAGCGCATTCCGCCAATTCTTCTTGGTAATTAAATATAGACTGGAACAGGGCATCCGGCATATTTGACAGCCGCTGAGCAATGGACCAATGCTGTAGAGGAGCCTCCCATTGACAACGGATCAATCCCAGTCCTCGATATCTTCTTGGTGCGGAGAGCATCGCTGTAGAGGTGTTGGCCGGTAGCCCGATAATGGCTTTGATACTCCTCCGAATGTTAGTATCAATTCCTTCCAATATATCGGGGTGTATCTTTGTAAGGGGTGCTTTCTGGAGAGGATAGGTAAGACCCGGGAACAGATACAACATTGACCTTATTCTCAGGTTTGAGCAAACTAGAGCTCACTAATTTGTCTAGGTTTGTCACCGCCTCATCTTTAAAGACCAGCTCCCCCGAGAACGAGTATCCCAAGTATTTTATTCTTTCATCCATTTTTACAGTCTGGATGCAGTCTCCGTTCTCCAGGGTGAGCGTCGACGGCAGCAGCTCCCCTTTATCTATAATTATACCAACGGTTTTAAGCGGATTTATAACCAGACCTATCTCTGTTAGTATTCTCTGAGTGCTGTTGATAATTCTCTCTGCCGCACCCTTGTCGCGCGCTGAGACAGCCTGGTCGTCCGCAAATCCTGTGAGGACCACACTTTCTTGGTCACTTAATTTATAAACAAACTTATCGAAAAATTCTCGGTCACACAGGTCGCGGTAGAGGTGATGGGTCTTTTTCGTTTAATGCACAATTCGGTTATTAAAAAAAGTAACTGTTATTAAAAAAAGTAACACGTGATATAAAAACAACCTCCATATCAGTAGAACATATGACTACATTTCTTAGTTTCGTTTAAAACCTCATAATGTTCAGGTTATACGAAGATTTTAAAGATTTGGACCGAACCATTGCATTCTTACAAGAAAAAGGCCTCATCCATAAAGAATAACTATGCCGGAATGGACATTCTATGTAGTTGCGCAAGAGAGATGACCGGTACAGATGGCAGTGTCACAATGAAAGTTGTCTTTTGGAAGTAGGACTCAGGGAAGGTACGTGGTTCAACGGTTCAAAATATCCTCTGAATAATGCAATTCTTTTTATTTACTCATGGACCAAGAAATATACAACAACGTTATTTTGTAAAGACGAATTGAGTATGTCTGCAGAAACAGTAACAAATTGGAAAAATTATTTGAGGGAGGTTTGTGCTGATTCGCTACTTAAAAAACCTATCACAATAGGAGGAAATGGTATGACCGTCGAAATTGACGAGTCCCTTTTTACAAGAAGGAAACATAATGTCGGACGAATATATCCCAACCAATGGGTTTTTGGTGGTATTTGCAGGGAGACGAACCAATCTTTCATATATTCAGTGCCCAACAGGAACAAAGATACTTTAATAGCGTGCATTAAAGAATGTATTCTTTCAGGAAGTATTATGATATCAGATTTATGGAAAGCTTATTCCACTATAGAAAGAATAGAAGGGTATGATTTTAAGTATTATACAGTCAACCATTCTGAAAATTTCGTTGATCCTTCAACTGGGGCGCACACACAGTCGATATAATCGTTATGGGCTGCGGCCAAAAGAAGAAATAAAATAGAAGCTGGAACTAGAAGAACAATGTTGGATTCATATCTCTGTGAATTTATGTGGAGACAAAGGAATATGGGGAAAGGCCTTTTTGAGGTTATATTGGAAGATATTGCTTCATTTTGGAAATTAGAATAAACCATATCATTTGTGTTAACAATTATAGTTACTTTATATTATTCACGTGTTACTTCTTTTAATAACAGTTACTTTTTTTAATAACCGAATTGTGCATTAAACGAAAATGACCCGAGGTGATCTATGGCCAGGTTGAACAGCGAATGCGACAAGGGTCCGCCCTGAGGCACTCCTCTGAGCACACTGATCTGGCTGGTCGAGTGGGCTCCTTCACTAATTTTAGTTTTGTTGGTGCGCAGGAGAGCTGCTATCACATTTCTGAGGTCTGGTGACACCCCTCTGGCCCCCTGCGAGCTGACTATGTGATTATGACCAATGTTGTCAAAAGAGCCGACGACATCAAGGAATACCACCGCGCAATCATTTTTCCTTTGTTTTGCATCTTTAATGATCGTGTCAATGATTCTCGCGCTAACATGTACTCCCGGTAAGCCTTTAATGAAGCCTCTCTGATTTTTGCTGAAGGTGATTTGCTTCCTCAATTCCTGATCCAGAACCTTCTCTATGATCCGGCGCTCAATTGAATATATTGTAATTGGTCTCCAGGAAGAGATGTTTTTAACATCCCCTTTCCCTTTATAGACCAGTATTGTGCGCCCTTGACGAAGAGGTTCCGGTACATGCGTCACCTTCAACATTATCTCCGCAATTGTCTTAATAATACGGGATATATCGAAATATTTTAGCGTGCGGATCAAGACTCCATCAGGCCCCGGTGATGTGTCCAATGACGTGGATTTAATTGCTTTCTTTACAGTTTTGACGTCTATTGACATTAAATTTGGCACCGGGGCATTTTTCTCATAATCCGCACGATTGCAGAGATTTTCACTCTCAAAGAGGCTTTTGAAGTGGCTTTCTATATCGGCTACCTTCAAAGGGCATTGCTTGGGAGTGTCGGCATTCATTATGTTTTGCACAACTTTTTTTCGCCTCTTATAATAGTTATACTGGGCCACCTATCTTTCATATTTGATCGCTGAGGATTCGATATTTTTCCAGCACCCTTGCTAGCTATATCAGTTTTATTTTTTTTTCTAATATAGCAAAATTTTACAGCAGGGTGCTGTGGGCACTGCAGGGTGCTGTGGCGACAGTTGAGTGTTAATATTTTTCAGAAAATTTAAAAAACTCCCCACTGCTTCATCGAAATCCTCAGTCTTGATATGGTTACCCTTTATGAGTACTTCGAAGGCAGCCGAACACCTTTTTATTTGTTGTTTGATATCCTCATCCTCATCCTCTCCAATGTTTGCTTTTACTTTGTTGCCAAAATTACCCCTCAGTTTTGCACTATTTGCCTCCCTGGGATGTTTCTTCGCTATATGGGTTCTGAGACCTCTATCGCCTTTAAACCACAGACCGCAGATGGGACACACTTGGTTATTGGACCCTGATGCAGCTACGTTTGTTTGATTTTGCATCATTTCATTCGTTTCATTGTTGGCTGTCATGGTCCTCTGCGAGTGCTTTGGCTTCATTGGCAAAACGTCTTCGATGGGCACAGTTTTGCCTAATACTGGGCCATCTTTTTCTTGCTATTCTACTTTGACAAATATTTTTTCGGCGGCCCCCGGGCACCCACAGACATAAAGGAGGCAACTTCTGCTTCTTGAACGGGTCCTCCCGATCTCAGAACCCATACTCTTTGACCTATTTCAACTTTTCTAACATTAATGTCTTTATGATCCATATCCTTTTATTTTTACAATAGAATTAGCAAACCTTGCATGGATCAAACATTTAAGTGGAGTGAATAACAGATTGTTTATTATTGATATAGATATATTGATTAAAATATATAAATAGCTAAGAAATATGCGATAATTTAATTTGAAAAAAGAAACAAACAACAATAACCGATAAAATATATGTTCATTAATAAGTTATGGTTAAAAAGTATATAATATGGTTAGAAATATATACATTGGTTTAAGAAACAGGAAAAAAGAAAAAAAAAATGATTTATAAGAAAGGGTTAAAACTCAATAAATTGATTACATATGTTACTATCAATGAAATAAGCAAGAATATATACTTATTAAATCGATATGTCAGAAATTATAAAAAAAAATTAATAAAAGAATAGATAAATAATATATTGATAGATATACCTAAAATGATTAAAATGGATAAAAAAGTTATAAATAGCTTTAAAGAGTATGCGATAATTAAACAAAAAACAAAACAAAAAAAAACATTACTAACAAATAAAATATATGTACATTAATAATAAGTAAAGACTAAAAATAAATAAATACTAAGGTTAAAAATATATACAATGGTTTATAAACAATAAGCTAAAATTAATTAAATATGTTAGTATGAATAAAATAAGATTAAATATAGTAAATAAGATTATTGATAAAAAATTGCAGGTAGTTATGTTAATTAAAATATTTCTAAAATCAATTAATTAAAACTAAAACGAGAAATTATAAAAAGTCGGTATAAAACCCAAGTCAAAAATGTATTATGAATATATATATATATATATATATATATATATATATATATATATATATATATATATAGTGCTGTATGTGTGCCTCAAGAAAAAAAAAAAAAAAACCAGCACCAGTTGAACAGTCAATCAATGTCTCAGAGTACTACTTCCCGGTGCGGCATCATTTAAATAAGAAGGTAAAGAGAAGAAGTCCGGCTCCTACGGTGATATCTGACAATGACAGTTAGTACATACGTCCTGAGAAGCTGTGACAGTCCTTGCCGGCGGTGGTGGGGGGCTGCAGGTCCTGGGCTGCAGCGAGATAAGGCAGCCTCGTTTCTCCTGCAGGCCCTGTTCTTTTTATTTTTCCTCCAGCAAAGATCCTAGACCGATTTACATCAAACTCTGCATATCACTCAACGACTTTTAGTTTCAGCACATCACAAAACCTGACAGCAATCGGGCAGAAAATACCAGACTAAAGACAAAACTGACGTGGAGCCGATGCTTACATGTCACCGGCCCGAGCCAGACAGCCAAAACTTTTATATGATGGAGAAAGGTTTATGTTGTGTTTAATACTTCGATAGGTATAAATAGTACCGAAGTAAATAATACCGAAAACTATATATAGAGGATTAGGATAGAAAATAAATAGTCTCTACTAAGCGACCGAATGTGTTATTCCGTCGTATATATGAATTTAATATGCAACCTTATAAGACATAATTTTATCTGTCATCTGTTCCTGGGTGGTATGTATAAGGAAATATTAATTAATAGGCACGGAGAGCTCCGAAATTGTCGAGTTTGCGTACAATAGACGTAATTGAAACCAGAACTATGAGATTAGCTATTAATGCGAAATCTGTAATTATAAAGTTACCACCAAAGGTACATAGTAATTAATACGAGTGACCAATTATTATTAACGTTATATTAGCCTTAGTTACTTATCACTGCCTTCAAATACAGAGCATTCGTAATTAAAACGTTTGTGTCAACCAAATGATAATTAAAGAACAGTGAGGTGGCAGAATTAATCCACATTATCCTGTAATATCGGCCTACCAGTTTTATATGTAAGTATGGTAAAATATTGACGTTTATGCAATTAACTTTGACCTGAGTGAATTTCTTTACGATAACTCCTTGAATTAACATTCTAATTATAAGAAGTTTGATTAGAACACAAAATTGAATAGAACACAATTATATCACCTTCATATAAGATATCAAAATCAAATAACGATATGCTCTGTTATTTATAACTATAAATACGAAACATGCTTAGACAATTCAGGGGGAAGGTGTACTTAAAAATCCTTAATTTTTACATTGACGGTCTGCTCTAGGGAAAAAATTATATAGCCTCGTGCGTTTGCTGACTCTGAGCAGTTCAATTTAGCATTAATATGAAACTAACTGCACTCCTCGCCAAAATATAGGTGAGGTAGCAGAATCCTGAAAAATAAAACTCTTGTTTTCTTTATAAGTACTCAGTGTTATCTTAGAGTCAGACACTATTAATATCGTTATAATTTGCTCATACAATACAAAAATCTATCTCCTAGACTGTCTATCTGTGATAAGACTAATAGTGATCGATAAAACCTTGAGATCCTTTTCTTTTGCCCAGTTTTCAAAAGAAAAACCCTTGCGGTTTCGAACCGAATATAAATTCTGGTCATGTCCTCCACGTTTCCTTGGCCATTTGTTTTTCAGGAGTTGCATGCCAAGGGTCCTCCGGCTGGTGGAGGTAACCTCGATCCTTTAGCCTCCGGCTTTATATTCTGCTTCCTTTCAATCATTGGTTTACTCATTTTATTTACTTCGAACATGGTGGTCGGAGCATACCCTGTGTAATAGCCGCAATCCTTTCAGGCCATTGAAGAACTCCATCGGCAATATTACAGCTGACGTATTATTTACAGTTCGCATGACATTAAAAAAACGGGGGCAACCGTAATGCAATATTCATTTAAAGAAATTTTAAATGTTAATTTAAATTCGTGAAAAAGTTGTATAATTCATCAACCATTAAGAAAAACTAATGCTAACGCAGTTTAGAATAAGGCATTCTGAATCAACACATAAACAGCTAAGCCCAAAAGATTTTACCTCTAAGAGCATTGCAACATGACAAATATTTCCAAAGATCTGCTATTCTTGCAGGTGGGTGTTGCAGAAAAGCCATATATCAATTTATCCCATTACTAATATCAGTCTGTAATTGAAGAAATCATTGAAATGCAATCAATCTAAAGTTCAAGTAGTAAAATGTAATATAAAGTTTTTGAGACTCTGAAAAAGGTAATAATCTGGATTAAGGAGATTACGTTTCTCCAGGTTACAGATGAGTTAAACCAATATTTTCTTCTACACCGAATCCCCAAAGTATTAAGTGTTTTTGTAGCAAGTATTTTAGGGAGATCCATTTTAATTGAAGGTCTAGCCTAGACTAATTCACTTTTTCCTACAAAAACATGTTTAAAGGAATATTACATAATGATATAAAAATAAAAAAAATATGTAAAGTCCTTTCAATCGCGAAAGATGGCTTAACAACATTGACAGACAGGTTATTGAAAACCTGCATTACTTATGAATTGATCTGATAATATAGATTCATTTGAGAACTAAACTGTTAAGAATTTCAGTATACAATTTTTGATGATGAAAAGGAGCCTCAGCCATTCTAAAAAAGGCAGCCCCTCCCTCTTCTATGGTATCCTAGTTTGATATTGAACAAAGTTTAAAGTTGCATATCTTTTCGCATTACATACCCATTTTAATTAATCAAATAGTGGCATGCTTGTAAGTGGTGATAAGATCGTTATTATTTTTACATATCTCCCCTTTTCTAAAATCCTGTATAAATTACATATAAATTACAAATAAATATAAATCAGCGGTAAAAACTAAAAATAAAAATGCACATGGCTGGTGATTAACTGTATCTTACTACTTGATTAGCTGATTGTTGAGTGGTAAAACTCTGGTGATCCCTCTTAGGTTGCTACTCTGAACAACTTACATTACCAACTCCAAGAAAACCTCGCATTACCGCATTATGCACTTTTGTGCATATTTAAGTCCCATTCGTCTAGACTCTCTTAATCCGCCTGGTACCCTCTTTTTGAATAATTGAACAGATAACTTGCGCGAGGTAATTCCCAGCAGCACTGAGTTAGATCCGGGCTTTGTTTTAATGGTATTACCCTTTTTAAGACTTAAATAATATTCTTTATAATATGTACGAAGGCTGATTTTTCGGTATACGGTATACGGTATACGTAACGAATAACCAAAGTTAAGAGCAATTGTTCTTTATAAGCAGATTACACACTATTTTCACTGTCTCTGTATGTTTAGGTGATTTTGTATTCATTTACGTTTGTGTATCATATGTATATCAAGTCGAGAAATTTCAAAAATATTTTTAATATGAATCCATGGTGGTCAAAAATTAAGTACTTTCCGAATTTGAGGAGAATGGCAAAACTTAGCAGGGCAGGCCCCGAGGCAATAAGCGTAAGAATTAGCATGGCATTGGGGGGCGGATCACGTAGCGGCTGTGTAGTGCTCTAATCTAATCCCGATCCCTTATTGCGCCCTTTACTGTCCGCCTGTCAGTGTTCTTTGCTCCTAACGGCCCTTGATCGTCCATTTGGCCATTCCCTTAGCTCACTTTGGATTCATAAATTTGATGCCGGACGCCATTTCAACCACGGGTCCGTTGTGGATCGTACAGTGGTTTCGAGAAGATGTAAAACTAAAAATGATAGGACAGATATTTATATGCATTAGAAAAAAAAAAAATCTGGTGCGTGCGCGCATCACACAACATTCACTTACTAACTTACTTAGATTAGAAATTAATGTGTTTTGTTAATTGCCACTTCACAAAGTCACACATTTTTTCACATTCATTTCTTATTTTTGTTTATATTTTTTCGTTGAGTACACTAATTTTTTTTTTTAATTATTAAATAAAAGTTTTTACTTGTGATAAAATGCAAACATAATACTCAAAGTCGTCTGATTTTATAATTCTACATGCAGTTGTTCAAAACTTCATTTAGTTACCATGAAGGGAATAATTTCCATTAAATGAACAGAACGGCTTTAATTATAAAAAATGATCTGTCATTAAAGGCATACTCCGCATGCGTGGGCTCAACGTATTTTATGAGTTGATGGAATATTTTTTCTTTTTTTCTCTTCTATATGTTTACTTGATTTTTTTGATAGATCATATTTAGCCATTTCTTATTTTTAAGCGTAACGAGAGACAGTTAATTTCTCCATATAAACAAAAACAAAGGTACTTTATAGGAAAACAAAAAAGGCCCCTTCCCGATTCAAGCCCCCTCAGAACATTTTAATGATTAAGCTTACCTTATATTAAAGAACACCTAATTTTTATTGAATGTGATGAATTTGACATTGACTCCTCTTTATGTTTTCTTTATTTTTATCATATCTCATATTTAGCCATTTCTTACTTTTAGGCGTAACGAGAGACAATTAATTTCTCCATATAAACAAAAACAAAGGTACTTTATAGGAAACAAACAAACAAAAAAGACGCCCACCCCTCCAAAAAAAAGCCCCTTCAGAACATATTAATAATGATGAAGCTTACCTGATATTAAAGAAAACCTAATTTTCATTTAACATGACGAATTTGATAAAAATCATTAAAGCCGTTTTTGAGATAATCGAAAAAAAGGTAAAAATTGGAAAAAAAGTTATGAAATAAAGTGCCCCCTCCGTTTGACCAATTTTAATGAAATTTGGGCTGTCACATCTCTGTCATATAAATATATGAAATACTCACTTTAATCAAAATCGTTGCAGCCGTTTTTGAGAAAATCGAAAAAAACGTAAAATGTTATTAAATAAAGTACCCTCTCCGTTTGACCAATTGTGAAGTGAAAGTAAAAAAAAAAAAATTTAATCTTTAGACTCGGCCAAACGAAGTTTTAGAAAGAAAGATTTCAAGGTGTATATTTTTTGGACGCAATCGGATATGGTTTATGGTTTGTCGAAACACTCTGGAGTTTACATAGAAACAAAAAACCTCTTCACGTTGCTACACTCGTTTTTAGGTTTTGAAATCAATAATTAGAAGAATAAAAATCTGGTGCGTGCGCGCAACACACAACTTTCACTTACCAACTTACTTAGATTAGAAATTAATGCGTTCTGTTAATTTCCACTTCTCAAATGAACAGAAAGGCTTTAATTATGAACAATGGTCTGTCATTAAAGGCGTACTCCGCATGCCTGGGCTCAACGAATTTTATGAGTTGACTGAATATTTTTCTTTTTTTCTCCTCTTTATGTTTTCTTTATTTTTATCATATCTCATATTTAGCCTTTTCTTATTTTTAGGCGTAACGAGAGACAGTTAATTTCTCCATGTAAACAAAAACAAAGGTACTTTATAAGAAAGAAACAAACAAACAGAAAAGGCCCCCCCCCCAAAAAAAAAAGCTCAGAACATTTTAATAACGATAAAGCTTACCTAATATTAAAGAAAACCTAATTTTCATTAAACATGACGAATTTGATAAAAATCGTTAAAGTCGTTTTTGAGATAATCGAAAAAAAGTTAAAAATTGGAAAAAAAATCATGAAATAAACTACCCCCTCAGTTGGCCCAATTTTGGTGAAATGTTGGCTTTTACATATTTGGTGTATACATACATCATATACCCAGTTTGATAAAAATCGTTAAAGCCGTTTTTGAGTAAATAAATAAAACACGTGAAAATTATACAAAATTTATTAAGTAAAGTCCCCCCTTCGGTTAATCAATTTTGATGAAATTTTTACGGTCATATCTCGGGCACGTAAATAGATCAAATTCTCAGTTTAATCAAAATCGTTAGAGCCGTTTTAGAGAAAATCGAAAAAAACGTAAAAAGTTATTAAATAAAGTACCCCCTCCCTTTGAGCAATTTTGATGAAATTTTTGCTGTCACATTGCGGGCATGTACCTACACTAAATACCCAATTTCAGGTTCCCACGGTTTATAGTTTTTGAGCTAGTCTGTTCACACACACACAGACACACACACAGACCATTTCGCGGGACTTGGTTATTTCGACTCAGGGGGTCCCAAAACGTGTATTTCCGTTGAAAACCGGAAGTCGAAATTTTTCACGATCGCAATACTTCCACTTACTATATATTTCATATATAGGTAAGTGAAAGTAAAAAGTACTATGAATAAATTAAGGAGTGAGTTGTTAGTTAATAAAAGTTTTTTTTTAGTTTAATTTTTGACAATTACACACCAAGTGTCACTAAGTGAATATTATTGATCTTTGAAGATGGGCAGATAGACGGAAACATAGATGAACTAAAGAAAGCTAATTCAATATAAGGGTTGCATTGCTTCAAACCAACAGGCTATAAGAGGAAAAATTGATATTTTATTATTCAATGGTTTGTCGAAATCCGCTGTACTTAACATAAAAAACAAGAAACCTCTTCATGTTCATGGACTCGTTTTTATTATTTTAAATCAATAATTAGAAGAATAAAAATATAAGCTAAAAATCTGGTGCGTGCGCGCAACACACAACTTTCACTTACCAACTTACTTAGATTAGAAATTAATGCGTTTTGTTAATTGCCACTTCTCAAATGAACTGGACAGCTTTAATTATAACGCATTGGTTTGTCATTAAAGGCGTACGGCGCATGCGTGAGCTCAAGGTATTTTATGAGTTGACGGAATATTTTTCTTTTTTTCTCCTGTATATGTTTACTTGATTTTCTTCATGTATCATATTTAGCCATTTCTTATTTTTAGGCGTGATGAGAGACAGTTAATTTCTCAATATAAACTAAAACAAAGATACTTTATAGAAAAACAAAAAAGGCCCCTTCCCCATTTAAGCCCCCTCAGAACATTTTAATAATAATAAAGCTTACCTGATATTAAATAACAACTAATTTTCATTAAACAAAACAAATTTGATAAAAATCGTTAAAGCCGTTTTTGAGATAATCGATCAAAAAGGTAAAAATTAGACAAAATTTATGAAGTAAAGTCCCCCCTCCTGTTGATCAATTTTGATGAAATTTTTACAGTCATATCTCGGACATATAAATAGATCAAATACTCAGTTTAATCAAAATCGTTAGAGCCGTTTTTGAGAAAATCGAAAAAAACATAAAAAGTTATTAAATAAAGTACCCCCTCCCTTTGAGCAAATTTGATGAAATTTTTGCTGTCACATCGCGGGCATATACATACTCTAAATACCCAATTTTAGGTTCGCACGGTTTATA
This sequence comes from Aelia acuminata, assembly GCA_911387785.2. NCBI lineage: Eukaryota > Metazoa > Arthropoda > Insecta > Hemiptera > Pentatomidae > Aelia > Aelia acuminata. The sequence goes on along the minus strand of OU426979.1, from coordinate 126,227,980 downwards.
GTTTTTGAGCTAGTCTGTTCACACACACACACACACACACACACACACACACACACACACACACAGACACACACACACACACACACAGACCATTTCGCGGGACTTGGTTATTTTGACTCAGGGGACCCCAAAACGTGTATTTCCGTTGAAAACCGGAAGTCGAAAATTTTCACGATCGCAATACTTCCACTTACTATATATTTCATATATAGGTAAGTGAAAGTAAAAAAATCAAATCAAAATTTTTACATTAGATTTGCTAATTTATTTAAAAAAGTAAAAGAAGTGCGTTTTTCTTTTTTTTTTTTGGCCATTGTATACATTTGGTTGATCCTTCGCTGTTGTATTGGATAGAGTTATTTACTAGAGGTAATTGATTACAAGTTGTATTAGTTTAAACCAGACTGTATCCTTTGATTAATCACCCTCAAGCCCCTGTCTGGAGAGGAACGGCAATAATACATCAAGAGTTTTCTTCGTCCAGCTGCGGTTGCCCATGATAGGCTCCCAATAGTTCCCTCCGATATAATGGATAGGGTATTGCGATTGTATACAACAATTGGGTAGAGGAGGGGAGTCTTAATCGTTAGGTTTTTTTTTTTTTTTTTTATTTATTTATTTTATATTAAGGTAAGGGGAAGATGAGGGTGGCGGAGAGCAAACAGTAATTCAGATGTTGGTTGGCAGATAGTGCCCATGTGACAGGGCTGATGGATCGTATGTATATTTGCATAGGCTTATTGCCAACATATATCCTTGCTATGCGGCTGGCGTTCCTCCTTCCTGTTACTGCTCTTTCGATTTGTCGTGACTGCGAGCGTTTTTGAATGAATTTCCAATATATAACAATATGGAATAAATAAAAAAAGTGTGAATCCAAAAAAAAAAAAAAATACTAAAAAAAAAGCCGAGTAACCATGTACGTTTATTCCTGTTACAATAGTTTTATATTGATTAATTTTGATTTTTGACTTTTTTAATTTTTTTATTTGATTTTAATGATTTTTTCACTCTTTTTGCTTCTTGGTAAAACAATAAGTGCATCAATAACGTGTAAGTGAGTGCTATTGAAAAATTAAAATGTACTTAAAAAAGAACAAAGGGGCGTTTTATACTGAAGTATTATAATAAAAAACTTTATAGTTACTAGGTCAGCGAAACATTTACAAGTCTTGAAATTAATAAAAGCAATGATGAAATTGTTATAGTAAATTCTGAATTGAATAAAAAACTAATTTCATTACTTCAAGAAGATGGTAATGATTTATTTTTTAAAACTTGAAGATTTTATCTGCCGTTTAAAAAGATGAACGAAGAAAATATATCGTTACTAGTGTCCGACCGAAACCAAAATTTTAGCCGAAACCGAAACCGAAACCGGATTTCGGCCATAGACCTAGTTTCGGGCCGAAACCGAAACTTATTTACGTGTCTATATATAAAACATATTTGTGTGTAATATGTCTAGTTTAGGAATAATATCAATGAAGGCTTATAAAATAACAGTAATTTAACTCAATTATTCATTTAATAAGTGAACTGGTATACAAGAGGTGTATACAGGTAAAACAGGTGTATTAGTTAAGTTATAGGATCGAATTCCTAGTACGGCTGGTCCCCGTGGGATGTTAGACCATACCCCCTTAACAAGTACAGCCTTAAAAGTTGAAATAATCTTCAAATAACAGGCTGATATTAATAAATATTCATGGTTATATCAGGTTACTAACGCTCAAGGTAAAGAATACATACTATTCTTTACACTTAACGTAATGAATTCTGTACGAAAAGTATGCTTTCATTACATGTTAAGACTTGATGTTATTTACGATGACATTTCTGTTTGTCACTCTCAAATCTTTGTCTCCACACCCAACTTAAAGTTTTCGATCAAGTAAAGATACCAAAAGAATGAGAAAAATCTAAGTTCTACCGAAATACAATACAAGTGTAATTAACTAAAACAACAGATACTTCCCACTATTAAATTCAAGGGTGTTAAATGCCATGAAAGAGATCGAGCTTACAAACTGAAATAGTTTAGTCCTACTTCTTTCTTGGAGATATCAGACACACAAGCTAACAATTTTTGGCCGAAACCGAAACTGCGGCCGAAACCAGGTTTTTCGGCCGAAACTGGCCGAAACCGAAACCGAAACCGTAACTTCGGTCGGTCACTAATCGTTACCCTAAGTGGTTGGAATTCAAGGATTTTATAAAATTCCATTGGACGTTTTAAAAGTTGTAGATCTGCGCCTGACGTTGACTATAGTCAGTCTGGGGATAAATGATGCAGAGTTTAATGCACAGTTGGCTCTGTTATGCCATATCTTGATGATAAGTGATATCGCAGTTACCAGGACCATTTTCCTGCCTAGAACTGAACTAATAAACTTAAAAGGTAAAGCAATGCGAAAGTATGATCACGAAAGTAATCATCAATTCATAGTAGGCAATGCAAGGGGGGAAGAGTAACCCTAATACGGAAAATGCCTAATCTATGTCAAAGAGAATGTCCGAGATAAAGCAGAAGCTGGAAATCACTGACTTGAATCAATGAACACTTAATAAAGAAAAAAAGTTCCACTGTTACATAAAGGTCATAGTTCTTCAAACATGTCATAGCTCTTCAAAAGCATGTCATGTTTACAGAGAAATCAGAGTAAAAATTTTTGTTAGAAATTTCTTCGCCTGAAGAATTATTTAGTTTATTAATTGAGAGCTATTGGACAGTAGTTAGCACATTATGAGCGGCTAGCTTAGGCTAGCCAATTTGCAAGCTAAGAAAAATATATCCGTGTGAAAATAAACTTGATAGACGTAAAAGTAATGGTTAGATTTTTGCTAAATTTGATAATGGGTCTTATCTGCAACTATATTTTATATTCATTTATTTATATTTTTATATTTGATAAATATTGTAGTAATCATTTAAAATGATATTTCAGAAAAATACTATTTTAAATATTTACAAAAATGATAAGGCTTTGAAGACTTTAATAAAGTATTATTTGAAACCGATAAATATAATTCAGAAATTCGTGAGATTCTGCAGGACCAACTTGTCTTATGAAAATACAATATTACTGGTCGAGTTTCTTATGAAAAAATTATACAAAAAACAATGCAATAAACATTGCAAAAACATAAAGCTATAGATGAATACAAGACAATATTATACCATTTATAAAGTTACGTATAGTCAAGGCTAGTTCCTAAAATTTTTCATAATAACCGAAGTTTGGAAATATAACCCTAGCATAAGTCAAATTTGAAAGAGAAGCAAACAAATTTTGATGTTTATGATGACTTGGTGGGTTATGTGTAATGTGTTCCTGGTAAAAATACACTGATCAATATATTTGATAAAACATTATTCTTCCCTTGTGTCACTTAAAATTACTTATTTTGAACGGGTACTGTTACCTGTCCCGCTTTTAAGTGGCAATCCTCGCAACGGGTACAAATACCTGCCCCGCTCATAATGTGTTAAAACCAATATTAGGAAGAGTCCAGTGAATTAGCTGGAAGGTATCGTTGGAAAACCCCATTTATTTCTTCCATTGTATATTATTTATTTATTATGCTTATGATTAGTTTTTGAGATATTGATATTGTTAAATCAGAATATATTATCGTGAATTATAGACAGACGGTATTTTCCATTGTCCATTAGCTTTGGCGATTTTAATGTACAATGATATTAATATTTGTTTGTAAAAAAAAAATTTTCAATCCATCTTAAATAACTTGGTATTTTGTGATTTTGGACTCCTGTGAACATCTGAAAAGAGAACTTATTTCACTATTCTTGCTTACAGCCAATGTTTAAATATAAATGGAGCTACACGTTCTTATTCAATTCCAAAAGTCAAAATTATAGATGGACAATGAATATGAATATTATACATGAAAATGTTACTGAAAAGAGAGTGATAAGAATACACAGGTCTATAGAAAAAAAATGTTTTTAATGCCTAGGATCTTTTAGGTGATTTTAACTATGTTTAGGGCTCTGATTCCAATAAAGCAATCATATTTTTTCTATCAGCTCTACCTTTTGAGCTTCAGCATAACTGAACAGTAGTTTTATTATATTTTAGAATATTAAACTATTAGCTATTTTTATATAATTGTTTGTAAGAATTAAAAATATGGTGCGATGCGCGCAACACACAACTTTCACTTACCAACTTACTTAGATTAAAAATTGACTTGTTTTTTTAATTGCCATTTCTCAAAGTCACATATTATTCCACATTCGTCTCTTATTTTTGTTTTTATTTGCTCTCTAAAGTACACTATTTTTTTTTTATTATTAAATAAGCTCTTATAAGCATACTACTTCAATTCGTCTAATGTTATAATTCTCTACGTAATTGTTAAAAATTTCATTTAATTACCATGAAAGAAATCATTTCTATTAAATGAACAGAACGGCTTTAATTATAAACAATGGTCTGTAATTAAAGGCGTACTCCGCATGCGTGGGCAACGTGTTTTAAGAGTTAACGGAATATTTTTATTTTTTTTCCTCTATATGTTAACTTGATTTTTATCATATTTCATATTTAGCCCTTTCTTATTTTTAGGCGAAACGAGAGACTTGCCCATTCTTATTTTTAGGCGATGGAGAAATTATCGCCTATAATAAGATAATTTCTCCAGATAAAAAAATTCAAAGGTACTTGATAGGAAAACAAAAAAGGCCCCTTCCCCATTTAAGCCCCCTTAGAACATTTTAATAATTAATTTAGTAATGTTAAAACTTACCTGATATTAAAGAAGACTTGATTTTCATTAAACATGACGAATTTAATCAAAATCACTATAGCCGTTTTTGAGAAATCGAAAAAAAGGTAAAAATTGGAAAAGAAGTTACGAAATAAAGTGCCCCCTACGTTTGAACAATATTTATGAAAGTTTAGCTGTCATATCGTGGGCATATACATACACTAAATACCCAGTCTTATCAAACTCATTACAGCCGTTTTTGAGTAAATAAAAAAAAAAACACGTTAACATAAGACAAAGTTTAATAAATAAAGTACCCCCTCCATTTCACTAATGTTGATGAAATTTCGGCTCTCAGATCGAGGACATAAACTTACATCAAACACCCAATTTGATCAAAATCGGTAAAGCCGATTTTGAGTAAATAAATAAAACACGTGAAAGTAATGTTGTTGTTTGTTGTTTAGGGGCAAAGAAACATCTTGGGTTATTTATGCCCGGTAACGTGAAAGTAAGAAATTTTTTTTAAGTAAAGTGCCCCCTCCAATTGATAAATTTTGATGAAATTTTGACAGTCATTTCGCGGGCACATAAATACATCAAATATCAAGTTTAATCAAAATCGTTAGTGCCTTTTTTGAGAAAATCGGGGAAAAAAAAAACGTAAAAATCAGACAAAATTCTTTAAATAAAGTAACCCCCTCGTTTTACCAATTTTGATGAAATTTTTGCTGTCACATCGCGTGCATATTCATACACCAAATACCCAATTTCAGTTTCGTACGGTTTATAGTTTTTGAGCTAGCACCAACCCACACACACTAACACACACACACACACAGATCATTTTGCGGGACTTGGTCATTTGGACTCAGGGGACCTCAAAACGTGTATTTCCGTTGAAAACCGGAAGTCGAAATTCTTCACGATCGCAATTCTTTCCCTTACTATATATTTCATATATAGTAATAGGATAGTAATATAGGTAAGTGAAAGGAAAAAATAATAATATCTAGTAAGAACTTGTAACAACGCGTTTTAGCATGATTATACCCACCGGCAAATCATTTTAATTACTTTTTGTTTTGGTATACTTTTGAAATGCTCAACTGGATCATGGGATACCCACATGATGGCAGATTAATGCTGGAAACTAAAACGAGACTATTGAAGAAAAATTAAAGAAAGTCACGCAAAAGATGCTTCCGAAGTGTGAAATAGAATCTCTTTGAAATGTATTTGGTTTAGTTACAAAGTGATTATGTAAATAATGTGTGTGGTTATATGGTTTTAATTGATTTAAAATGTTTTATCTAAAGAATTTTAATATCTTTGTTTTTTTTCCACCTGATATAGATTCGTAAATATTTCAATTCGTGTTGAAATTTTCTTCGGTAAAGAATAACAAATTTATAATGCTATGTATTGTGGATGCTGCCATGATAGGAAAAGTAAATTGAATCAATAATTTAATATCAAAATTTGTAAAGTACTGTATATGGGCAACCCGGTGGTCAGTATTACCTGAAGGCGGGTAGGTCTTGGAAATACCCCTTGTAAGTATTGGGGCAATAAACCTTCTGTTAGAAATTCAAAATAAGCAAAGCTTAGGACCGACAATGCTGCCGACAAACACCTAGGGAAATACCTAAGAAGATTGCTAGAGAAATTTGTAGCCATAAACCCTGGTTTTGCCCCGGCAAAGAGGCCGCTGGGAAACACGTTTAATATAGAAAGGAAGGGAAATTTTAGGCAGCCAGCCAATCAGACGAAGTCTGGAACCAACCAGCCAGCCAATCAGAAGAAGTCTGAAGAGAGTGGGGGAAAGAGGACTTACGGTGAAGAAGGAGGCTCGGGGAGTTCGGGTGGAGAGTGAGTTCGGAGGTGGACAGAAGTCGGGGGAGTGTGCCAAGAGGGCGAGAGTGGAACGAGAAGGGCAGAGGACCAGATAGGCAGGAGCGGAGAGTCCAGATTTCCGAGAGAGACTGAGATGGGATGCTGTGCTGAGACTGAGAGAGCGTCAGAGACGGCAGAGACTAATCCAGCAGACAGGCCAGAGACAACACCAGAGAGTGCCCACCAAATAAGGTTAAGACATATACAGTACCTACTATTTGTAATATTGTGTGGTTAGTATTTATTAAAATAATGTTAAATTGCCAGTCAGCATCCATTAACTAATTTGTGCTAGTAAAATATGTTTATATGATATATTAAAGGGGGTATAAATAATTTACATTATTGGTCAATAAAATTAAAGATATAGTTCAATTTAGATTTGTTTATTCATTATCATTTACCCTATGCCACAGGTTTATTAGAATAATATAGGATTGGTAAACACGTCACCTTTGGAAACGTATCCAATTTACATTAAGGTGAATTAAGTACATTAATTACAATATTAATTACATATATGCCGTTTCTGGTAACCCCCACCCGCCTTAGAAAAGCGGGAGACCAGGAACGTAGCAATTAAAATGGCATCCCTTGTGGGGACGTACTTACCAATTTGTTCATATTATTAGTTGACATTTCTTGTTAAATTATACGAAGTGGCATAAGGGAGAATGTATGTAAGGTTTGATAATTCCTTTAATTTAACTACAAATTCTCTAGGATTTCTCTTTAAACATTTGCTCCGTTTTCTCGTGTTCTCTTGCCTTAGTGTTAACTTAGAGATGTGTGTGAAGGAGGCTGTCCTTATACTTCTTGTTATACGGTCTTATAATAAGTGGCTTGTTTTTTGTGTTATATTTAATCAGTGCTTGCGTTTAACCCTACCGCGGAGGTTTCAATAGATATTAAAGGGATAATATACGCGCACGATATTTTGATATGGCTTTGAGGGTAGAAAACGATAAACTACCACAGCCGAATACGGGGTTGGCTGAAGGAATAGCGATTCCACATCCAGAAGCAACTCAGCCACAGACCAGGGAGAAAACAGAAGAAAATGGCCTCAGCCCAGAAATGTTAATATGGCAACTAATAAAAGAGATGCAGAAAAATCAAGAAGATAGACATAAAGAGCTAAAGGGAATAATAGAAGAGCACAATAAACACCTACAGGTAATAAATGACGCTCTACACACAACGAATCTGAAGCTGGAAGCGTCTGCAAAACGTTCTACTAAATCTGATAAGGAAATACAGAAACCACCCCTAGCTGAAAGTGAGGATATGAATAAGAGTGCAGAAGATGATGCCCATAAAACAGTGGAAAATTATATTAATGAACCCAATGCTACCAATTGTATGGAAACTGGACCGAACGAGATTAATGTTCTAGAAATTGTTAGTGACGAATCCCCGAGGGAAGGAACGGTTTCTAATGCTCAATCAGAAAGTGGTGACATTAAAACTAATTACGACAGACAAGATAAGGTTCTCTTTAAAGTTGAAGATGAAACGAAGAATCTTCAAAAAGAAACCATTCAAGAGAATTTACCAATCCCTCAATCTCAGGTAGAAACTCTTGAGTCTTGCCAAGGACGTGAGGAAGTTGATAGGTCCCATGAAAAGGTTGATGATGAAGAGAAGGACCGACCTATGGCGATAGAAAATGAAGACAATGTATTATGCCTCCTAGAATTTATAAAATTAATAAACCCTTATAAGCCACCTCCAGGAGATCAGTTAAACTCATTAAGTATGTTTATGGGGAAATCCCCGTTAAAATACCGAAATTGTCATTACAGGTTCGAAACAAATATTTATTTTAGGGATTCGCGAACTGAGCCTATCACCTTCATATTTCTACTTTATGACTTTTATATGGGTTATTTGATTTTGGACCATGTAAAGAAGAAGCGCGTACGGAGTTATATTAAGACACGGTAGTCTTTATCCCAGTCCAGGGGATAAAAAGGGTTTCCATCTAGCGTCCCTTCCGTTGACGAGCTAATGGGTCCTGGCGAAGCCGTCGTCAACTTAACCCGTTCTGGATCAATGTAAATAATTTTTGTATATATAATTGTAAATATTTTTTGTAAATAGATAATGCTATTTTAATCTTAGGTAGTTTTAGGTTTAGGTTCTTAACTAAACACAGTTCGTGATAAATCGTTATGCGGATCTCAGAATAAATACATTAGATTCAAATTAAGATAATAAAAATTGAAAATTATTTTACCAATTGAGATGTGATTGTTTAATGCAAAATGATATAAACGGTAAATTACCTATCTATGAGAAAATTAAAATGTTCAAGTTTAAATTTGCATAGGTCACAATTTATATTCGAAAACTGTTGGTAAATAATAATTGTAAATTGCCTCAATTGTTTAGTCGCTATGAGCAACCCTCAATAATAACATTTAAATAACTTGGATCAAGTTTGCATTTTTTATATCCTAATTGGATTATTGTGAGCAATTATTATACTTTTTTACTTTGGAGTAGACAGGGGTCCTCCATCGCCCGTGAAGTCGGGTTATTGTTTTAATTGTGTGTAGCAGGGAAAAACCCTCTATGTGGAGCAGCCGTAGCGCCTCCAGGTATCCCTAAGATTATTTTTGAGAAGATACTGAAATCTTCAAGTACGCCCAGAATACTGAGGCATCATTTTTATCGATCTATTTGTAAAAACTTTTATTATTAGATAATTGATAGGGCTCATAGTGTAATTGATCCGAACATCCGGATAAGAAAATTATTAAAATCTTAAGTGGCCATAAATAGGAACTAGATTCGGTATCAGAGATAAAAATATTTTAAATAGAGGAAAAATTTATGGAATCGATTAAAATTTTAAAAACTTTTTATCATAATTAAGAACTGAAATTCATTTAATAGAATGTGCAAATACTTAATCCTTGATTGTGACATAAGAAAACCCAAGATGGTACCAGGACAACCGATTTGTGAAAGTAAGAGTTTCGCCGTTTTTTTTGTCAGCGTGCTATTAAGAAAGGAAATATAAATACCGAATAAGACGTTCTAATAATTAACCCTGAAAATAATTGGAAATAAACATTTATTTAAAATATAAAGATTCCAAACAAAAATGATTTTAAAACTAGAGTGGGAAAGAATCCCAAATAGTAGAATCCTCTTTGTTTTTGAAAAATGCTTGCCACACAATAAAATGATACTGTATAAACATTATGCTACTTGTTTTTGTTATTTGTGAATTAAGAAGCGTTTCAGGATGTGAAATAAAGACAGAAGAACTCTGATCACTATGTAAGTTATCTAGCAATTGTTTAGAAAAATAAGATTTTATCATGTGAATACTTAATATGCGGAATTTTAATACTGGTATGGATAAGTTCAAAGGCTAAAAGTTAAAAAGGTACTAATTTATAACTATCGTAAATAAGACGTTAATTAATTGTAAGATCATAATTTTTTTTATATTCTACAACCATTTTGTATTTTTATAATTTTGTGTTGAATGATGATTCAAAAATGTTGTAAACATTATACAGAAAACATATATTGAGAATTGTTTTATTTTAGTTTTTGTCATGCGAATTTTAGCAATTGCAAATATATTATCGTAGCTTGCATTACTGAATGGTTTTGTTCATTTTTTTTTAATTATTTTATATGTTGTATTTTAAGTAATGTGTTGTATGTTGTATGTTCATTTTATATCATTTTGTTTTATTCGATGCTGAACAGTTACTTTTGTAGATAGGATTTTACCTTACGGCACTAAACTGATTATTAAAAATATTTTTAAAAGTATGTTAAAAGAAAAATCAATAAACATACGTTTATTAATTTTTCTTTCCCTTGACACTAGGAGAATGCTATGTATTGTGGATGCTGCCATGATAGGAAAAGTAAATTGAATCAATAATTTAATATCAAAATTTGTAAAGTACTGTATATGGGCAACCCGGTGGTCAGTATTACCTGAAGGCGGGTAGGTCTTGGAAATACCCCTTGTAAGTATTGGGGCAATAAACCTTCTGTTAGAAATTCAAAATAAGCAAAGCTTAGGACCGACAATGCTGCCGACAAACACCTAGGGAAATACCTAAGAAGATTGCTAGAGAAATTTGTAGCCATAAACCCTGGTTTTGCCCCGGCAAAGAGGCCGCTGGGAAACACGTTTAATATAGAAAGGAAGGGAAATTTTAGGCAGCCAGCCAATCAGACGAAGTCTGGAACCAACCAGCCAGCCAATCAGAAGAAGTCTGAAGAGAGTGGGGGAAAGAGGACTTACGGTGAAGAAGGAGGCTCGGGGAGTTCGGGTGGAGAGTGAGTTCGGAGGTGGACAGAAGTCGGGGGAGTGTGCCAAGAGGGCGAGAGTGGAACGAGAAGGGCAGAGGACCAGATAGGCAGGAGCGGAGAGTCCAGATTTCCGAGAGAGACTGAGATGGGATGCTGTGCTGAGACTGAGAGAGCGTCAGAGACGGCAGAGACTAATCCAGCAGACAGGCCAGAGACAACACCAGAGAGTGCCCACCAAATAAGGTTAAGACATATACAGTACCTACTATTTGTAATATTGTGTGGTTAGTATTTATTAAAATAATGTTAAATTGCCAGTCAGCATCCATTAACTAATTTGTGCTAGTAAAATATGTTTATATGATATATTAAAGGGGGTATAAATAATTTACATTATTGGTCAATAAAATTAAAGATATAGTTCAATTTAGATTTGTTTATTCATTATCATTTACCCTATGCCACAGGTTTATTAGAATAATATAGGATTGGTAAACACGTCACCTTTGGAAACGTATCCAATTTACATTAAGGTGAATTAAGTACATTAATTACAATATTAATTACATATATGCCGTTTCTGGTAACCCCCACCCGCCTTAGAAAAGCGGGAGACCAGGAACGTAGCAATACTAGTTACAGAATTTTCTTCGAACATTCAGCAATGAATGAATGATTTAATGTTTGCGCTTTTTACAATTCCTCAATTGCTTCATTCATTCAGCAATTAATGCCAAATATAGTAATATGATGATATTTTATAAAGAGCAAGTTAATTTTTTTCTAAAGACTAGAATGGTGCTTAATGGGAGTTAAGTGGTCCCTAAATCTCCATACATTTTCTCCCTATTAAAGACTTCTAAGGACACAAACAATAATAAACTCAGAGGCAATTCATCTTGATTTATGCGCCAGTGAAGTTCATCTCCAGACACATTTAAGACCTCGTAAATATTTTGGAAGGCTATGCGATAATTTCAACAAATTTATGATGATGCCTTATTTGATTTCATTAGCTTTGTTTATTATAGCTGCAGATTAATATGTTTGATGCAGATTAAAATATTATGATGTGGTAATATAAAAAAAAGTAATATTTCTACTTACTTAATATCTTTCGTAAGGAAAATTTTTGAGCTGTTAACGATTTTTGAAAAGAGTTAGGATTTAAAACTTATTCAGCATTTCTGACAGGTAGCAATAAACACTATAAAATAAAACAAATATGTAATTATGTAATCATATTATAACACACACATACACACACACACACACACACACACACACATATATATATATATATATATAATATAATATATAATATGGTTAATATTGGTAGTTGGGATGACAGAGTGGGCAAACGCGTTAGGAAATACGCGTTGCTCATGGTAAATTATACAGAAGATATTCACAAAAATATATGTTGTAAATGCCCATCGCAACGATCGCAACCACGATTCTCGATGAGAGCCCATCGCAACGTATGATCGGAAACCCGAAGATAGCAAGTTCAAAACCCGGAGGCAGGGGAATTTCAATAATACTCGGCATCAATTCTCCACCCACTACCCTGTCCGGAGAAACCCCGTATAGCCTAACCGGCGAGGAAGAGGGGGAACCAAAAAAAAAAAAAAAAAGGCGGAAGATAAAAATGACCATTTTCAAGAATGATCGTCCGGTCCCCCACCAATTTCTTCACATTTCTCCATAGGCCTACATTTCACCACTTAGGGTAAGTCCCTCACCAATACAAATTTTCAAAAATTTTCTTACTATGCCCACAAATAATGTTCCAGGTTTTCTTTAAATTCTTTTCCCTCATTACTATTCTAAAGAAATATATAATAGATACATAAATCTATAAAGTTACATAAATCAGTTTTACAATAGGATGATTAATAGTGAGGAGTTCAACATTTTTATTTTGAAAAGCCAAAATTTCGATCCCTAAATGTGGATCTACATCAGTAGTTGTAGATTCCAGAGTAATGCAGAGTCTCTGTATCAAGCCCTGATAAGGATCCACGTGTTAAGATCGAAACGAAGTCGTTTCAAAGTAAAAAATGTTTAACTGAAACTCCTGACTATTAATCATCCTATCGTAAAGAAAAAAATTACTCACCTATAAATATATTATAATAGGGTATATATTTTAACTAAAAAGATGTCTTTTATCATATAGTCCACTTTTCCATATACCATTTCAAAGTGAAGGCATGATCCCACAAGAAAAAAAAATTATCAACCGAACATAATTTTTTGTCACTCCTGAAAAAACAAAAAAACAAAATGGAGATGATCACTTTTCCAAACGACCGACTCAATTTCAGTCGGCGAAAAATCCAAATATTTAAATTTTCGACTTGTATTAGTAACAGAGTGGTACTTATGGAGTATTATGCTTCTTGCTATTGCAGCACATAAACAGCTTTTAAATTTTAATACGAAGTACTATTATGCAATTATTACTGTAGAACGTTTTTCTAGCTAAAAACAGTGAGTATAAAATTCAATAAAATCCCACATATATTATTTCACAAAGCGTGTAAAAATCAGTTTTTCATGAATTATAAGGTCCTACCGTGCTCAAATGCCACGAATGTGGTATCGGTGGATTCAGAATTTCACGGAGCTTTTGCGAATTGTATTCTCAGTGTTTATTTTTTGGTCCAAAATAAATATTGATTCAACGGATCGAAACGAATTAAATTGGGTTTTCTAAATTGCGATACTAGCATTAAGACTCAATTTAGTTCGCTGGAACTAAACTGGGGTTTTTGTTTTAAAGCCCTAAAACCTACCATTTTTGAGATGACGCCTGGGTTAGGCCCCTCGGCCGCACATGGTGAACTACTTATTTTATTACGTTACAGCAAATGTATGGTCCTGTCCTGCTTATGTTCTATAAATGAGGTTTCGTCTGATTTAGAATTAATTGTAGCGTTGGAAAATAGCCCTCTCACAATTAGCAATTACAGTATACTCCCACTTAACTGGTTCCTGATTAACCGACTCTTCGGATAAACTGACGGACGCTGTAAAAGATAAAAAATTTTTTTTAAAATCATTAAAAGCATTTATAACTTTGTCATATTCTCAATCACTGGTCAAAAATATTGTTAAAATTTGTATTATTTTGCGGTTCGATAGATCTTAAATAATTTAAAATGTAAGCAAAAAGGCTTTTGTCTTTTATTTTTTGACCTAACCCCAGTAAAACAAATCTCTTTGAAGTAAAATTAATCTTGAAACGAAATCCGTATCCTCCATTCATTTCATTAAAGATATCAAAAAAAAAATTAAGAAGAAATAGCTTCCTATATTTTGACAAGACCGACGAAATGACATTAAGGTGCGTTTAAATGAAAAAAAATAAAACATTTTGTGAAAACTGAATAGATTGATAGTGTAAATTGTTAAATAAAATTGGTCAAAAAAAGTTTTCTTTAATATCTTTATAGCCTTTGAAAAATAGGTTGTGAGTTGTATTTGGGTTTTATCGCAATATAGAAGCCATAATAATATATTTTGTTGTTTTTTTTATACGCTTTTCCGGATTAACCGGCTCTCTCGCTTAAACGGCAATGTATCCGTTCCGACGAGGACGGATAAGCGGTAGTCCCCTGAAGTCATTGGCGACTTTCCTTAAAGTAAGGTAGCAAGGTAAAGAACAAAAATGTGCAGAACAGATAGAATTTTAGTTGTGGGAAGGTGAAAAAGCTGATCGGCAGATCCAAATGAAGGGCTGTCGGCTTGCAGCCTCCCCTTTACAATCGGCTGGATCCGCCCATGACTGTAGTCCAAAATATTTATAAATAAATAAAATCTATTAATGGTGATTCATTAGATCGAGGTGTAACAATTTTGGTTTTATCAATTTATCTTTTTTATAGCGGGAATTTTAGAAAACTAAAGTATTGAAATAAGAAAAATGCATTTCAATGGTTTCTAAGCGGGCTTTATGACCCCTACAGGTTCCACGTATATGAGCCAGGCATTTTAAATCTCTAAAACTTATTTTTTTTATGAAAAGGCATGGATTAGGCCCCTCAGTTTCACGGGGCTGGATATTGTTTTGTTGCCTCTCCGTGGTTAGAAACCTATTTCATGTCGTTCTTATCACTTAAAAGACTACCTTCCTCTCCATTGTCAGAAAGATAACCATAAAAAACATCTTATGAACTGTTTTTGAAAAAACAATATAAGTAGTGAACAGGCAAAAAAAAAGTTCATTTCATAAGTTATGTTAAACCTAGAAGTAAAATCTGATACAAATCTTCGTGTGAAGTGCTTTGCACAGGTCCACCTAGTGAGGAATTAATTTGAATCTAATTAATTAAAATACATGACGCCGTTTAAAACAAAAGACAAACGGATGAAATGAATTAAAATTAAAAGGTATTTTAATGCACTTATGCTAATTATATTTACAATTTTCCGTTTCCAAAACCTGCAAATTCCCGATAATTAATAGGCGGGCGCAATCCAATATAGGGTGCGCAAGTAGTTTTGCAAAATGTCGGAAAGAACGGTGTTAGACCTAGTTGATGTGATAGAGATAATTGGTAATTTTAAAAGACCATTAATTGATGGGCAGGCTATTCTTGATGCAAACCACATATTTACATGTGGAGTAATATCTAAAAATAAAAAAACAGTTATTTTACAAGCCTCGTGCCTTTAAACTAGCAATCTTAAAGGACTGCCCCATCAAATAAAAGTGGAAATCAAATTTATTAATAATAATAAGCAATTTTCTTGTCATTGTACATGGAAAGCTGGTAGTTCTGGTAAATGCAAACACATCATTGTAACTTTACTCGACGTTTTTCGGTTAGTAATAACATTAATTACCTATTCACACAATCATTGTTATGACAGCTTAGATTCTTTGTCATATTATTTATTTATTTTTCAAAACTTTCAGGCTTCGCATTGAAAACATGGAACAATTAAGCACAACGGATGTAATAGAAAAATGGGGAAAATTAAAAAAGAAAAACAAATCTATGACACTATGGTCTCAATGTTATTTGCATAAAACTAGCATTTTGGAATAATAAAATGTCAAATACTAATATTTACCTGGAAATATATAGTCTCTTTCTTTAAAATAAAGACTACATATCGTCATATGTTTCGAAACAGGCTTATCTATTCTTAATTTTACAATCCATTCTTTAAGAATCTTTTTATTTTTTGGAAATGAAAGGGAATGACACGTCTTTTGATTTACTAATTGAACACTGAGGGACCGAGCAATACCTATTAGATATTTTTCAAATGATTTTTTGCTCAATCGGGTTTTAATTATGGAAAAATAAATTAAAAACGCCAAAAAACCCTATGAATCCCAGGTAATGGCCCCGCTTTTATCCCCGTTTCTCTAGTTCCTGCAGCGCCGTCGCAGAAGCAGCACCGTCGCTTGCGCCCGCCTATAGAGTAAACAAACTCTCCTTTTTTTTTTTTTTTTTTTTTTGTGTGGTTAAAATAACGCAGTCATCATATGGGAGTCTTTAAATGATTAGCTCGTTTTCGTGTTAATTATCAAGCTGGCTTAATTACACTAATGGAGTAATTTATGCCACCGCGTCCTATACAAACAGAATATTACTGAGAAAGTCTTGATGGGTAAATGAAATGTACTCAGATCACGTTGAGATGAATAAGTGATTATATGTCTATCATCATTCGATAATTTTCTCGGAAACTGGTTGGTCCAGGGAATAAAATTTATATTATTCGCTTACACAGGTCTACAGTGGTATTGGTGCCGAGAGTTTTACAGCTGATTCTCGGTATAATTGGTGTGCTGAATCCAAATTTGCCATTAGTTTTCCTCTATCAGCTCTAGTTGTTGAGATATATAAATGGCGTGACTTACCTCTTAAAACATAATTACTCGATACATATGCAGGTTAATAGCAGGTGTGAAAAAAAAACAAAGATAGTAAAAATCTTTACATAAAACATTTTAAATCAATTAATCCATATTATTAACTAAAACCTTAAAACTTAAAACCATAAATAACACATTATTTCCATAATCACTTTGTAACTATACTAGTTACACTTCAAAGTGACTCTATTTCATACTTCGGAAGCTTCTTTTACCTGACTTTCTTATAGGTTTTTTCAAACAGTCTCGTTTTAGGTTCCAGCTGTAATCTGCCATCATGTGGGTATCATCACATGTATAGCATCTACAGTATACCATAACAAAATGTAATTAAAATGATTTGCCCGTCATAATACTAAAACGCGTTGTTTCAAGTTATAACTATTTTTTAATTCTTCCAAACAATAATATACAGCTAGCTAATAGTTTAATATTCTGAAATAAGGAGAAAAGCGAGCTAAAATAGTTCATTTACATATCTATTTCGGATTGTGTTATCTGTAAGATAGGCATTTAAATTTACATAAAACTTCTGTTAAGGTTTCCTGAAGCTAAAAAAGTAGAGCTGATAGAAAAAATCTGATTGTATTCTTGGAATAGGCACCACAAACATATTTAAAATTAGCTATAGGCAATCTGGGCACCAACATTTTTTATCTGTAGAGCTGTGTTTCTACACAGTTTCTACACACGAGCAGATTGCTCGACACAGATCTATTTCACATCAGCAGTCATGCTGAAACAACCATTATTGATCAAATATATTATCATTAGCTAACACATATAACTACTTGCCTTGCAGAATTCAATTTTAGTTATAGACATATTAACGCTGTTCTTTAAATATAATTCATCAGTTTTGTGTTGTTTTTTCTTTTGGTATTCAAACCTTGTAACTAATTTTACGCCCAAATCAGAGATGCCTTTCTTTTATTGTGTAATATTTAAAATGTCAAGTGAAAACTTTATTAGCTTATTCAGTAATAGTAGGTTTCTCGTGAAAATAAAAATAACATTAAAATTTAATAAACGGCTATGTCTACCTACCTGAACAAACGTGAAAATCGAAAAATAGCAAGAGTTTTGGCTTAGAGGGGATAAAGGTTTATCCTAAGAAGAGCGGAGCTGGAGGAGGTAAGCCCCATTTGGAATCAGAGGCTCTTGAATTATAAAGTCTGAAGAGGAGGCACGAGCTAAATCCTCCCGAAATAGGAAACGCGATCCTTCTCGGGCCAATGGACGGAAAATTCTTGAATCGGATAGATTAATTGATGCTGCGTCACCATCGCTTTTCCCCCTGCTTGCCACCAGCCAATGGTGATTGCTTTCGATTTTCCTCCAAAGTATATAACAAAATGTGTAAGATCTTATGCATTTTTCATAAACTTAAACAATTCTTAATTGTTTGATAAATTTGAACTAATTTGTTTATTTTATTTACCCATCTTCGATTTATCCATAACACAAAGTGTTGTTCCCCTGAAATTTCCCTAGGTTAAATATAAGGTTTACATGTCTAAATAACTGAGAACTGCAAAATTATCGGTGTTATGAGCACATCCCTACTCATCACGAAAGTGTAAGAAATCTTTATAAGGTATTTCAGGTATGTTTGGTCAATAAATAATAACGTTTATCGATAATAATAGTGATAATATCAATATTGTACACTGATGTGGGTTTTAATAATTTTACTAATGTAAAAATATAATACAAACAAATATACAATGAACAATCTTAACTTACGTTAACTCACGTTCACTTGAAACGGAACAATTTTTCCCCTACCTTGCCTTTTAGGCTATAGGCGGTTATCCGGGCCAGGGAAGAGAATCATTAAAGTTCCCCTGGCTCCAGCTTTCCCCGTAACACGTTGAACAATGGGCAACACATATTTTCTAACGCGTTTGCCCACTCGGCCATCCCGCCACCATAAAACGGAACAGTTAAATGTAACTAACTTAACAGTGGCACGAAAGTAACTTGATTCTTCCCAGACCAGGTCAACTCTCGCTTTGCTGCAAACAAGATAGGCTCCCTTTCTAGCCGGTTGCTCCACTGGTGGACCAAGAACATTCTGGAACATTCCCGATTCTGTCTCAAACGTTATGGACATGTCAAAAGACCTGTTTTGGTTTCTAACAAACAATAATGTTAATATACTCATTAACACATAGCAATATTTAATCTTTTAGAAACACAACTTACTATAATCATTATTTACTTAACAATTGATTTTAATTAACAAATATTGACCGTTCCTAGTGGTTACCTTAGTTGTAGTGGCTTGCATATCAGGTTATAACACTAAAGGTAGCGGGTTCGTATCCCACCCGATGGACCTTGAATTTGTTGATCTGCGTAGTCATAATTTAGGACTCCTACTGTAGCATCTTCCGTTTATCTTGGCAGCACAAAGAAACGTTAAACGAAAAAAAAAAATGTTCCTATCTGAGTTGAAAATAATATTGCCGTCGATTTCCGAGTAACACTTCTGTAAGTTTCTAACAGTAAATTTAGTATCGATTGTTACTATGAACCCATTCCCTCCTTTGATATAAAATAAACTTTATTGTTCAGAAGTGTAAATAGTTAATTTTGGCCTGGGCCTAATTCTTTGAGGCGCGGTCATAAGGGCTTAAGTCAAAATTTGGAATATTTCAGGAGAGCAACAGCTATGTTCAAAACATTATGTAAAATCTAATGATTGATGTTATTTGTAATTGTTATTTTTATACAACAATATAGTTTGACTTAAGACCTTAATACCAACCGGTGGCTTTGATTTCGTGTTACAATATTACCACATAATCTCCAACTGATAGTTGGTCACTATCCAATAGTGACATAAGCCCTTATGACCGCGCATAAAAGAATTTATGTTTATGATTCCTTAAAGGAATATATTTATTTATATATTAAAAAAACGAATCCCCAAAGGTAAGTTGAGTAAGTAGTAAGTTTAGTAAGTAGTTAAGTTGTAAGTAGCAATTTCATTCTTGGAACTCTCTACTTTATGAAATACTGACTGTGGAATTTTTCAATAGAATGAAAAAAAGTTTTATAGCGTACTTTTTCGACGACAATTAAGAATGGATGGAATTTAAAAAAAATAATAATGTCGCAAAAAAGGAGGGGGGTAAGTAAAAGTGGTTTGATGTGCACACCACACCATATTTGTTTGTTCTTTTATGTTGCAACACGCAATAATCTGTTTCATAAATTAACGAAGGAGACTTGAATAATTTTAATTTAAGCATTGATATCAGGAATAAGTATTGATGAGTTGTATGCTTTGGAGGACCGGTAATACGAAGTTGGTACTTGATGTGAATCGTTTCATGGCGGTCCATTGGTGCTTGACCGAGGGAGCTCGAGGTAGTGATTTGTTGGTAATGAAAAAGGGAAGAGGAAACCTAATGAAAGGGCTTCTAGAATGAAAGTAATTTGTAGCGACTCCGGGCCCTTAGCTACCTTCCTCAAACAGGGCTAATTTTGTAATAGAATGCTTGCTTTAGAGATTGCTACCTTTAGTGGTTGTCTCTAAGTCAAAATTATTTTCCACCGCTACTCGCTTACTGGAATGATGTTTAATATCAATATCTAACCATATAAAGGCATTAATCGCATTTAATTGAATACATTTGTTGATACAACAAATATTGAGAACTATTAAAAAAGTTATTGTAATTTAGTTACTCGTTTTGTCTATTTTTTTTACATTTATAGAATAGAATAAATGTTTATTTGTACAAGGAAACTGAGTATTTGATCTATTTATATGCCCGAGATATGACTGTACAAATTTCATCAAAATTGATCAACCGGAGGGGGGACTTTACATAATAAATTTTGTTTCATTTTCACGTGTTTTTTTTATTTTCTCAAAAACGGTTTTAACGAATTTGATAAAACTGGGTATTTGATGTATGTATGTGTCAAAGATCCGATAGCCAACATTACATCAAAATTGATCCACCCGAGTGGGGACTTTACTTAATAAATTTTGTTTAATTTTCACGTTTTTTTTTTTATTTACTCAAAAACGGTTTTAACGATTTTGATCGAACTCGGTATTTGATGTATATATATGCCTAAGATGCGATAGGGGGCTTTTTCTTTGGGGGGGCTTGGGGCCTTTTTTGTTTGTTTGTTTCCTATAAAGTACCTTTGCTGTTGTTTATATGTAGAAATTAACTGTCTCTCGTTACGCCTAAAAATAAGAAATCGCTAAATATGAGATATGATAATGTAACGTTAAATCGATAAGCAAATAAAAAAAACATATTGCGTAAACTCCCGGACCGCTTGTCGGAACAAATAAGCGGTTGGAACAAACTGTTTGGGTCTAGATCATTCTACGGCCTAGTCCACAGAGACGTAGATCTGCCTACATTGTTCTAGAATGATCCAGGCCCCACTATTTACGATATATATAAGGGGCAGAGACTGAGTTAGTTAGTTGAAGTCTGTGTCTTGACTGTGTTACTCAAGTCATATGATTGTGTGTGATAAAGTTATCAATTTTGTAACCTGCTCATATATTTAAGTTTTAATAGTTCGTTGGCATTGTGATAACTGAATATTTCTGTTAATAGATATTCTTTAACCCACATAAGTGTTACAACAGGTGTCAGGTGTGGGGTTAAAAAAAAAAAAATGCCAGGTAAACGGATTGGAGAACTTAAGTTACGGAGCTGCGGAGAGAATTAGAAGAGCTGGATTTAGACACTACAGGGACAAAAGCGATCTTGTTGGCCCGCTTACGTGAGTATTACTTGAGTCAGGGCGTAGATCCTGAAACTGTAGAGTTTGAGGATAGCTCTTTTAAAGCCGCTTTGTCGGCAGAAATAAATTCTAATTTGTCTTCTGAAATCAATGGGTTGAATGAAAGGTTTACCAACCTTTCTAGTGAATTAAATGAAAAGTTGGTAAACCAGTCGGCCGAAATAAATGATAAATTAATAAGGCAATCAGTTGAAATAAATGATAAATTTACAAATTTATCTGGCGAATTAAATGACAAATTGATGAACTTATCCTCCGAAATAAATAACAAATTGATCAGCCAATCAGCCGACCACCTCGAGCAGGTATACCACGCCCACCTCGAGCAGGTGTACCAGTCTCAGCTGAAAAACAGGAAACAGAAGGTAGCTGAGACTATTCAAGAGTTCGAGGCGGACGTCGCAAGAATGGTAAGACTGGCTTATCCAACAGCCCCGGAAAGTTTGTTGGAGTGTTTAGCCGTTCAAGCTTTCGTCGACGGCTTGCGAGACTTGGAGCTCCAGAGAACGGTGCGGCTTGCTCGCCCTAAATTGCTGGTGGATGCACTAACCATAGCATTGGAGTTTGAGGCGGCTACCGAGGCTTCTCGTAGCTATGGATGTATCCAGACCAGGCGTACCACCGACCGTGACAAGGTGAACCACAGAGACCCAGAAGGTGCTCTCTCAGGGGTTGCGAAGGCGTTAGACTCGCAGAGGAGACCCTTCCGGTGTAGGAACTGCGGGGAGCCGGCAATAACTGCAGACTTTGAGAATCTTATTTTAGAAGTTTTAAAAGTCCTACAATCCCGTAACGGTGTTGGAGCTGTGGGGAGCTCGGACACATTCGGAGATCCTGCAAAGGAAAGGTCGCTCCTGACACAGGAAAAATAGGACACGCCAATACCCTGAGGATAAAAGCTTCCTGGGGCAGTCACCAAGGTGCTTCCCCAATGATGGTAACCTCCATGGGACACCGAGACGACAGCGCAGAAGTGGATGGCAGCGTCAACGGCAAGAGGTACTCGATGCTGATTGACACTGGAGCTACGACGACTATAGTCTCTTCAAGAGTGGCTGGCAAGAAAAGACTGATGCCCTCCAGATGGCAGCTGAGGACTGCGACCGGAGAAGAAGCCAAGATATTCGGGGAAACCGAGGTAAAGTTACAGTTAGGCTCAAACCGTGTCTCACACTCGGTCCTAGTGGCTGACATTGAAGAAGATGTAATCCTCGGGATAGACCTCATGAACGCGTATGGCTTTCAGCTCGATCTGGAACGGAGGAGAGTCAAGATCAATGGAAAGATGCAGCCCTTACGAAGTCGGGGACCATCCGGTGTGGTAACCACCGTGGACCCGAGTGTAAAACTTCCTTCGAGGGATAAGTGCTCAAGTATTCTTCGAAAAGGCACTAAGGTTGAGACTTCAGCGTCGATTACCTCGTTGGTTCAGTGGGCGACTACGGAGAGCAAGCTGAAATACAAGCAGAAGGACAGGGTGATTGAAGGCGTCGATCCGTCATTGCCTGAAGAAGAGAATCGAAATCACCCTATCGCTGTCAATAAAAGACACGTAGCCAGAGATCGGATGAGGAGATGAAGCGGGAGCAGGGCCAACCAGGGTGGATACGAAGAAGGGGAGCTTGCTTGGCTTTGCAACCCACAAGGAAGGCGGGGACCATACGTGATTAAGAAGAACATCAACGGTCTGGTCTACAGGGTGTTCAAGTACCCCAAAGGAAAGCCCATTATCGTCCATAATCATCGATTGGCGCCATATGCAAGGAACCACGAAGAAGAACAGGTTCAGCGGATTATGGAAGAGACCTTTTCGTTCGACCTAGGGAGCAGACACGCATGGAAAAGAAGACATCCCGGTGGAATGTCTCTAAGGAGGGGGCAGTGTAACGTTAAATCGATAAGCAAATAAAAAAAACATATGGCGTAACCTCCTGGACCGCTTGTTGGAACAAAATAAGCGGTTGGAACAAACTGTTTGAGTCTAGATCATTCTACGGCCTAGTCCACAGAGACGTAGATCTGCCTACATTGTTCTAGAATGATCCAGGCCCCACCATTTACGATATATATAAGGGACAGAGACTGAGTTAGTTAGTTGAAGTCTGTGTCTTGACTGTGTTACTCAAGTCATATGATTGTGTGTGATAAAGTTATCAATTTTGTAACCTGCTCATATATTTAAGTTTTAATAGTTCGTTGGCATTGTGATAACTGAATATTTCTGTTAATAGATATTCTTTAACCCACATAAGTGTTACAATAATAATAAAGAAAACATAAAGAGGAGAAAAAAAGAAAAATATTCTGTCAACTCATAAAACTGAGCCCACGCATGCGGAGTACGCCTTTAATGACAGACCATTGTTCATAATTGAAGCCGTTCTGTTCGAGAAGTGGCAATTAACAAAACGCATTAATTTCTAATCTAAGTAAGATGGTAAGTGAAAGTTGTGTGTTGCGAGCACGCACCAGATTTTTCTTGTTTCCAATCGGACTGTATAATTCGGGGTGGATCTTGACAACAGGAAAAGATATTTGAGAAACTTTATCTGATTTGCTTCAATAGATTCACGTTATCGAAGAGCCCAAATTTCCGCCTTGTACGAAAAACGTAGAAGGGACTATTGCGTCGAAAAGCAAAATCTTTGTTTCCCAAGATTCGTTTTTGCCATTTTTAAGGATGTCTTTATCTATTGCTGAAGAGACAGAAGCCCTCTAAACGTATTTTTAAATTTATATCATAATTGGATTCTCTCGTGGTAACATTTTATATTTTTTTAAGAATTTTAAATAGATTCTTTTTAAAAAAAAAGATTCTCTGTAGCTGTAGTACTGCTTTATGGTCGTGAATGTTGATTTGACAAATATCATGCTCAATCGGAAAGGTTTACCATTAATTAATTATTAACCACTATTACTCATTACAGAGATCTAGCTGTGGCAGAGGAATAGGATATTCTTTCCTATTTTAGATCATTTCCATAATTAAATATAATTCTATATCTATGGAGGGGAGGTTATGTTAGTACAAAAAGGGGAGAATTCCAAAGCAAAAAATAATTTTTTTTTAATACTAAGATAATATTATTCTTAAAGTATGGAGGATGATGGGAAAGTTGTTTAATATTAGGTACTTTATATAGATACGGTTATAAAATGTTATGTAATACACGTAAGTATTTTCTTTGTGCAACAATACTTACCCTGAACTTTAACAGTTTAGAAAGTTTGAAATGGCTATGCCGAGATAAAAATTTTCATCCGCTGTAATAGAGCAGAGGAAACTTTAAAACAATTATTTTGCATCTCATATTTTGTTCTACTTAATCCTTGTTGATAAGAAGGAGCATTTTTATTTTAAAAATAATATATTCAATAATATTGTAACACTTTTGTGGGTTGAAAAAAAAATTTATTGAACGAAAATATAACAATATCAATGCCAACGAATTATAACAAAAATTATATCTTTATAGCACGCAAATCATATGGTATGGCTTGAGCTTCACAGTCAAGACTAACTGGCCCAGTCTCTCGCTCCTTATATATAGTCGTAAAACGAACCTTCTAGAAGGCTCATAGTCGTTCATAGGTTCATAGTCGTAAAACGAACCTTCTAGGAGGTTCGAGGTCATCCTAGACAGCGAATCAGGCAATTAGATCTATTTTTGATTTGTCTTGAGATACACGTTTAATTTTATCCAAATAACGCTTTATCAGCACATTCAGATCTATTTTCCGTTGAAATGGGTTATGTTCAAAGTCTCTCCGTTGAAAACATCATAGTAAACTAGAATTCATGATTCCTGCCACAGAGATAATTCTGATGTTTCATAGCTTTCATAAAGGAACTTATCTATAAGAATATAAGAAGCACATAATTCATTCATATTATTTGACTTTAAGAAACCTACAAATATATGATATAATAAGCATCATAATATAAATATTTTAAATGAGTTATGTTTTTGGAATTTAATTTCTATTTCAATCTTTAAATATGCTGCATTGCCCGGGTGCTTAGGGCGCGTTAAATTTGAATTTAGATAGATATCTTAAAATAGATTGTAATTAAAAAAAAAAGAACAATAAGAACTGGACAAAAAAAAAAAAAAAGAACTTTAATGACAATAAACATGACAAATAAAAGGAAAGTATACACAGAAGTTTAATGGAATTAAAATATTATTGTTTCTCATATTAAAATGAAAGGAAAATATAACGTATTAATTAACTTTTACAGGAAGAAAGAATAAAAAATGTTGAATAAAAATTATTTTCCTTTTTTTATTAAAATAAAAATTTTCCTGTTTAAGTCATCAGATAAAGTTGGTTTTCTTTAAAAATATGCAACTAATTTCCTTATTATATCTCTAATCATTTTATCAGGTTAGAAACAGGATGGAAGCCAATTAGTGATTCTTGAAATAGCTCTGAATCGGGTATATAAATTAATATTTATGTCTCTAAATTGGTTACCAAGAACATTTTTCGATATACTGATGCGTACCTAAATTTTAAGAAGAATAATTGGGTAAATAAGAACATTAAGCTCTTTGGGATACGAAAATACTAAAAACTTAACAGATAGGGACCCCTTTATGATTGAAACATTTCAGAATCGAATTAGGTCCGCTATTATTGAACACACTGTCAACCCCAAATTTAAGATTATTTTAGATTCCTTCGTAGCCAGGGTGAGTGGAATATACTAAGTTGATAGACGTGTCAATATGGAAAGAAATGCTGATTATTCAATTGAGATTGAGCAGTAGACTCAGGTGCCATTATTTAGAAATTTCGTGATTCATGTTATCGACACACAAATCGATGGCACGATTTGTAATTTAAAAACACCCTGGAACATATTGTAACGTGAAACAAAAAAAAAAATCTGGTGCGTGCGCGCAACCCACAAGTTTCACTTACCAACTTAGATTAGAAATTAATGCATTATGTTAATGCCACTTCTCTCTCAGTTACACATTTTTCCACATTCATTTCTTATTTTTGTTTTCATTTGCTCTATAACGAACACTAATTCCTTCTATTATTAAATAAAATATTATAAAATTTACTTGAGATAATTTGGCAATGCAAGCGTAATACTCCAAGTCGACTGATTTTATAATTCTCTCTGTACTAGTTGAAAATTTCATTTAGTTTCCATGAAACCAATAATCTCCATTAAATTAACAGAACGGCTTTAATTATGAACAATGATCTGTAATTAAAGGCGTACTACTCATGCGTCGGCTCAAAGTGTTTTATGAGTTGACTGAATATTTTTCTTTTTTTCTCCTCTATATGTTTATTTGTTTTTTATCATATCTCATATTTAGCCATTTCTTATTTTTAGACGTAATGAGAGACAGTTAATTTCTCCATATAAATAAAAACAAAGATACTTCATAGGAAACAAAAACAAACAAACAAAAAAAGGCCCCTACCCCATTTTAGCCCCCCCAGAACATTTTAATAATGATAAAGCTTACCTGTTATTAAAGAACACCAAATTTTCATTATACATGACGAATTTGATGAAAATCGTTAAAGCCGTTTTTGAGTAAATAAAAAAAAACACGTGAAAATGATAGAAAATTTATTAAGTAAAGTCCCCCCTCCGGTTAATCAATTTTGATGGAATTTTTACAGTCGTATCTCGGGCATATACATACATCAAA
This sequence comes from Aelia acuminata, assembly GCA_911387785.2. NCBI lineage: Eukaryota > Metazoa > Arthropoda > Insecta > Hemiptera > Pentatomidae > Aelia > Aelia acuminata. The sequence continues at coordinate 126,200,689 of OU426979.1, read as the reverse complement.
TACCCAGTTTGATCAAAATGGTTAAAGCCAATTTTGAGTAAATAAAAAAACACGTGACAATGATACAAACTTTATTAAGTAAAGTCCCCCCTCCGGTTAATCAATTTTGATGGAATTTTTACAGTCGTATCTCGGGCATATACATACATCAAATACCCAGTTTGATCAAAATGGTTAAAGCCAATTTTGAGTAAATAAAAAAACACGTGACAATGATACAAAGTTTATTAAGTAAAGTCCCCCCTCCGGTTAATCAATTTTGATGAAATTTTTACAGTAATATCTTGGGCATATGACTGTAAATGTTAGACAGGCATATGTTCGTGAGTTTTCCAGAATCTTCTTGTCGGGGACGGTCTAATTCAGACTAATAAGGAGCGGTGGACTCGAGAGTTAGTCTTGCTTTGAAGCGCGATTATATGTTTATTTTTGTGTTACTTGTGTTAAGTTGATTCTTTTTGTTGCCTTGTTAGTTATTTGAGTTTTTATTGTTTGTCAGGTATTGTAAATTATTGGTTTGTTTGTTTGTTGGTTTTAACGTCACTTTATGCTACTAAGGCTAATTAGACGATGCTACAGTGGGAGTCCTAAAGTTTGCCTCTCCAGGTATAACTACTAGAATAGGGATCTTTAACGAGTACCTGACATCGTACAGGCTCGGGACCTCCATTTTACGTCCTATCCGAGGGACCGCTTAGACAAGTATTTTTTACTAGCATTAAAAAATCCTAGGGCGGCCTCGGGACCTTTAGTATTGTAGGTTTCCATGCTAACCACTACACCACAGGTGACCCTTGTGAATTATTGGTTTCGTTTAATAATAATTATTTCAACCCACATAAGGGTTACAATTTCATATCAAAATGCCCAATATATGACTCATATGGAAAGAAATGAAGGTATAAATAAATATTTAACATCTATTAATAACAGTTCAGATAAGCTCATATCAATAAACAGAAATGATTTATTTCACTCTACTATTGCTGGATTGAGAATATGAGCATTTATTAATCATGAATAATTTTTTTTTAAATTAATGTAGGATTACTTTATTTGTAATGAAATATAGATCGTTATAAGTGTAAATATATTATACAAACAATTATATAAGTAGCATTATAGATTTGTTTTTGTTTTTCTTATATGATGTGAGAAATTTCAGTTACACCGTAAATTTGAATAAATTCTGTTGTTTTTTTCAATTATGTTCTATACCATTAATTTCTTTCTTCCGTTCACGAAAATTCATTATTTGGTTAAAAGCTATTAATAGAGGTGCCCATTGATGGAATACCCTTGCCTTGTTGTACATATGAGTAATTGTGATTAAGTTTTCTCAGTACTCAAAAAAATATTTCATTAACTTGACTTTTCATCCATTTGACCCTTCGTATTTCGGATTGGTCAAGATTTACGGTGAGCGTTCCGTTCTTAGATGTCCATAGAGTTAGCTTACACGGCCTGTGGTGGGTCTGAGGGGGCTTTCTAAAAACCCAGCCATCTAACGTAAATGGCACTTGGGAAGCTTAAAAAAATAATTATAAAATAAAAACGACATCTTTAGCTTTAAATATTTAATAGCAAGCCAGTAATGATCTTGAAAAAACTCACATAAACATATTTTCGTGCCCGCGATTCGAAAAGAAATCAGTTCGTTCGTTATATATGATGATATGCACTATTGCATGAAGGTCTGGTTCGTTAGGTTCTGTATTGAGCGAGATTGTGAGATGTTGTTGAACTATTCTCGGTGCCCCAATTGCTATATAAAACCTAATGGTAATTTTATCATTATCCTAATGTTTTCAATGGACTTATTTCGAAGCCTTGAGGTTCATTGATGCTGTAATATAATGATAATCTTTGTCTCCCGTGATCATGAATGGTCAGGCATTATACTGAATAAAACAGTGATTGGAAGATAGATTCGAATCTTTGTTTAATCGGTTTGAATGTCGATAAAGTAGGGTATTAGGTATAGATAAAAACTTTATTGACAAGGCTCTATAACGATTACAATCTCATTAAAGTTATTCAAACTGCCCGAGTTTCTTAATTTTTAATAATTTTAGATCTTATAAAGGTTCGATTTGCAATTGAAATTTTTATATTATATACATATTCTCTCAGCTGAAAAATTAACATGATAAACCTTTAAAAGACTATTGCTAGTATGCGCAAATGGGTTGAACCTCATTTCTGTATCATGATTTGTTTTTTTATCAATATCAAACTAATTCATCAATGTTGAAAGTCCTAAATTTTGCCTCGCCAGGTATAATCAGGATAGGCATCTTTAACGAGTTCCTGACATCGCATTTTAAGTCCTATCCGAAGGACGGCATTGCCAACGATCTTTCACTTCTACAAAATCCTGTTGAGCTACGAACCCGCGATCTTTTGGTGTTTTTTGAAGTTGGCTATGCTAACCAATACACCGCAGGGGACCCCTGAATTTTATTTTAGTTTTTAAAAAAATATTAAATAATTCTCTAAATATAAGTCATCTATAATGTCGATCTATAATTTTTGTTACAGGTGAGTACTTCCCTATCGGCTGCATCTATTGTGTTCGAAAAGGTAATACGATTAATTTTTGACTTACTATTATTTTTATGATAGAGTATTTAAAATGAACTTAAAATCATTTTAGATATTAAAAAAAAAAAAAATGCATGGGTAATTCTCGCGAAAACGTACAATTTGAGGGAGTCAGTTTTCAAAGTTGAAACCTTCTCGTAGACTATCAAAAAATTTATTCGCGTGCCTTGCACCATCCCAAATGTAATTAAATCATTCGGCGAGCTTAATCACCTCTTTTAAATTGATGATAGGCGTAAATAAAAATTGAAAAGGCAGGGACTGACATGGTGTAGGAAATTTCTTCTTCTCTCGTGTTAAATTATTGTCGCATATTAAATTTTACATTAAATCTCAAATTAAAATGAAGTACCAGATGCCATATATATATATATATATATATATATATATATATATATATATATATATATATATAGAGAGAGAGAGAGAGAGAGAGAGAGAGAGCATTTCCAAGTTAAATTCAACCTTTTTAAAGTCGAATTAAACCTTTTCCATTTCAATTTCAACCTTTTCCAAGTCAAATTCAACTACTCCTTCATGTTCACCCGGTCCTAAGCATCTTACATCATGACCAGGTATCCGTTAACATTAATATTTATTTTAAGGTCCCAGTGAGGGGGGGGGAGAGCTATAATATTGCAAATGATAACATTTTCGGATTTCTTTCACACAGGGGTGCAATTTTATGATATCGGGGACGGTGTTTTTGAAAAAAATATTCATTTCCTATTTTAATGGCGGGGGGGGGGGGGCGCACTATAAAAAAGTTCGATTTTCGGATTTCTTTCACAGGGTGGTCCAATTTTATGTTGTCGGGGTGTTTATGGACACGGCAGTTTTTTTTTAATATAGTCATTCTGTATTTAAGAGGTTATCTGTAATAATGGGATCATATCTGTTTATTAAAATAATTGGAATAAAATTTTACCATGGATTATTTTGGAATATTTTTTCATTTTCCGAACTTAAAATTAAAGTGGCCTCGATCCAGGATACTAAGCATAACTTTATATTATTCGTCACTAGGTTTCGTCAAAATATTTTATTGCTCTAAAACATTAGCCAATTCATCAGCCGATATTATTTTTAGTATTTTACAATTATTGAGAAGCGGCACTTGATATTTTTGGCGATATTTATTTTGATTTCGGTCTAGACTTTTTTTGTTTTAATTTCAAATTCTCATTGATTTGATTGGAATGGTTTTTTTTTTTTTTTTTTTTTCTTTTTCTTTCCTTCAAATATTGATATAGTTTATATTTTGGTCAACCGCATTTATGAGAATTTCTTTCTTGGATTCCACGTGCGAAAATAAATAGAAATCCGAAAATCTAATTTTTTTATTCTGCGCCTCCCCTCTGCCATTAATTTACAAATTCAATATTTTCTTTAAAAAAAACGTGCCCAATAACATTTGCAGAAATAAAAAATAAAGCAGAAAGAGCAAGAAAAATAAAAACGTAAGAAGGAAAAAGGACAACGGAAACTAGTTAGTCAAATGGCGAATCGTGAAAGACGAGCAGCCTGTAAAAAGTGGAGAGAATACTCCAAAAGTCATCGCCAGAAGAAGGTTAAGGAAGCTGAGGAGGCAACCATGTCACTGAATGGATCAGAAGAAAATCAAACGTCAAACCAACGATCTCCTGCACGACATGAAACTCAGGACTGAGGATTCCATCAACGGGACCAACACCATCCCGCCAGAGAGTAGCTGGGAAGAAAATTTCCAAAAATAATAGATTGCGCTCCGCCAAAAATATCCAATATCTACAAACTAAGTTCAACGCTCTTCAAAATAAAGAGAAATCTCAAGTGAAAACTCTCTTTTATCTTCTATTTTTAATTAAATAATATTTTTTTTTTTTTGCATATTTAACATTACAATGTGCTCGGCATCAGTCTGCAGAGCAGAATAAATGGTGGTGGAGATGACGCACGTGGCGGGGAAGTTCGGACAGCTGACTCCATCGCCTCCTTATGCACGGGCGTCTTGAAGTGCAAAACTAACCTATTAGAACTATTACATATTGAAAAGGAGGGAGCCATGGCTAGGCGCGAATTTTCGTGAGTTTAAATTTAAAAATAACTGAGATATGTTGAGACTGAACAAATACAGTGGCTTCAGCTGACTACAGTATTCGATTCAGTGTGCAAAAAGTGGTTAAATGATACCAAAACCGTGTTTCTTCGAATTAACTTTACCTAAATGTCAGTCCCAGTTGAGGCTTGTCGGTCCCTGGTGAGGCTTGTCAGTCCCTGCCTAATTTATGGTGGCAGGGACTGACAAAACCAGTTTTTGGGCTTTCGCTTCTCCTGTGTTCATCTTGAATCAAAAACCGAAATATATCTGTAAACCTATCAATCAGAGTGATGAGAAAATGAAAGAAAACCGGAAACAACATTGCAACTAACCTTGTGAGAGCGTGGCAGGGACTGACAACCTATGCTTGTCAACCCACGAAAGCGCCGACTTCTTCATCTCACCACATCTTGCTGTTCAATGGATACAATAACTGAGGCCTCCACGTTTATGGGGAGGATGTCTTATCACTGCTCAAGTGGGGAGAGCCCCTCCGAGCCCTCTGGGTGGCCTAAATTGAAGAAATCCTGAACGCGGCAGGGACTGACCTACTGCTCGGGGACCCGCAGTTTTCACGAAAAAAAGCTCATTTATAGTAAAATAAATAACATTTGGACTTCAGATTCGGAAAGTTTAGATCAAATGGGACAAAATGAGAAAAAAAAAGTTGGGAATGGTTGAAATGTGCGCCCGTCCCAAGTGGCCAAAGTTGACTACCTTGTCATGGGGACACTGAAAAAACCACTTTTTTGAGTATAAAATTAGAATTTTCTACTACTCGAAAAACGGCGGGCCATTGAATTGTACGTTTTGACGAGAATGACCCATATATTTTAACTTTGGGGACTTGAATACATCTTAATTTACCGTTTCCTGTCATTATCTCATTATCAGGAAATTTCATTACGCGATTCTGTATGTTTATATTTAGTAAAAATTTTGAACACTGTACCCAGCGCTAAAATCCTTGTTCATACATTGCAGGCTTGCCTTCAACGCTGATAGCACGTTGTTGCTTCTAAAGCAAAAGCATGTTCTCGTGAAGTTATCTTGTCAAGTAATGCTCTTGTTTCTGCCCTTCCCCCTCTCCCCCTTCCCGTGCAGGTTTAAAGGCTTTTCCTGAACTTCGCACTTCCTCTTTAATATTTCACCTCGTCCGAATTTTCAGATTCATGTTTTCCCTTTAACAGTGATCGGATACCTATGAATAAGGTAAAGAACTTTGGAGCAATATGATATAGTGGTTTGGTAACTCAATATTCAAAGTACACTGCTACTTTGGCTATCCCTAAGATCTTTCATAGATTTTCTTGTCATTTATCAGACTAATGGTATTACTTTAAGGACTAATGGTAAAGTAAATTAACTATGGAGGGGAATAGGAAGGCCTTGAATGACAGTGATCGAGGATATTTTAATGTTTTATCTTTATATATATATATATATATATATATATATATACATAAAAAAAGAATTTTTGAAAGCATTTGAAGAAAAGCATATACCACCTAAATTATTTGCTGATTTTAGATTCCTAAAGTTCATCTTTATTTTTAAAAAAATATAATGTTTTTTTTGTATTTTATGAATGTATGATGGGGAATATATTTACAGAACTCAAAGTTTTCAGGAACATAGCTGAACAAAACAATTAAAAACATGGAAAAATTAGTAAGAAGTCATGCCAGTAGTATAGAAAGAATAGTAAGCCAGTGGTTTAGTGAAAGTGGTTTAGTTGCTATGGACACAAGAAGATGCTTTTCATAAATAAACTTAATTCAGACAGTTCAATATCAAAATAAAAACGGGTTTTCTTGACTTAATATCTAATCCGTGACAACGCCTTAGTTCTTTCCGACAATTGCTTTTATACTATTCCTCAAACTAACAAAAGCCAATTATTCTATTCAGAATCATGCTAATAACTATATTTTTACTTTTACTTATCTCTATGAGATAAACTGTAGTGGTAGTTTAACATTTTGAACCCGAGATAAGCGAAAACTAGTTGGGTCTTCTGAGTCGTTATAACTAAATGTTATATTGGAAAATGTTTTTGTTAGCTCAAAAATGATAAACTGTAGGAAACTAAAATCAGCAAATAAGTTAGGCGGTGTATTTTTATTTTCGCAAAGTGCCTACTCTTCAAAAATACAAGGTGGTCTTTTAAATAGAATTGTAATTATTATCTAGTAAGGCTATTTTTACTCTTATTTTTTATACGTGGTCAATAAGCAGCAATTGAAACTAACAAAAACTAAGTAGAGTTTATATTACCTCTTGAATACTATTGAGCCTACAAGAAATTTTTATATCGCTTAGGATTATTTTTGTAATTTTTGCTCAAGCTGTTTTAATCGAAAAACTGACTGTCTCTAGAAGATTCAGACTTGTGTCATAACCGCATTTGTACAACTATAAATGTTTTGCTATTTCGTTTGCATTTGCCCCGATTAAAATACCATTTCGACAACCTTTCTAGGACGATAATGTTAGAAAAACCATAAGTAGAATTTAGAAAATAATTAACATTATCATTTATTTATTATAAACCCATAAAAGGGACTAAATATATTTGTAACCTATGTGATGTATTGTGAGATCTTGGATCCCTAAAACTTGAAACCTTGTACACTAGGGACTATTTGACACAAATCGATTAGTAGTTTTCGCGGTTAATAATGACTGGTACTTATTTGAACAGCATTAATTTTCTAACCATTTTACAAAGAAACGTGAGTTGTATGTGTTTAATGAAAGTAGCTAGGTTATTTTGATATGTGTATATGGGTGTGGGTACCTCTTACGGTTCGCTGTTAGACTATATATCAGATTGATCATAATTGATTATCAATAATCCCAAGTCAATGATTTAGTGGTTGGGGTTTTAATAAGACCCTGGTTTCCATTACCGATTTAATACACTTAATGTCCTTTCAGTGAACATTAGCCTTGCTCGAGGAGGCAGAAGATAAGGAGCCTGCGGTCTTAAGTGTCTCCTGGGATTTCTCGGTTGGGGGGGCCCATTTTTAAATTATGTTCCTGAAAAAGGCGTATTTCACACCTGGCCTGAAGTGAAATCCATTTTTATCGCTACAATTTTCTTGGGAGGAGTGGAAGTTTTTCACTTTCGCAGAGGTGCTCCATTTTGTATAATGGCTATAAGGGGAGTGGCGAAAAATGGCAATTTAATATTTCTATTGATGTGCTCTCTGTCCGATTGAAAAATATTGAATAAGTTAGCTCTTGAATCAGAGCTGATATAATGGAATTTGAATTCGACTTGACTACGATATTAGTAATGTATTCAGCTCACGCCAAGTATTTTATAAGGCTATAGAATGCTGAAGACACTAGTCGTATGTATAGCATAAGAATATTGCTTTTGTTTTATTTTTGATTTAAATGTACTTTGATTCTCTGAATAGTTACAACTCCGAATGCTTAGAAGGTTTTGTAAACTTCTTTAGGCATTTAATTCTTTTTTACTTTAATCTCTTTTTTTGCTTTTAAATATGCCGATCCAATCCCATTGTAAAATTATCAACTACTCTCTCGGAACGGTGTGTTAAAAGACGTGAAAGGAGCCCTATCAGACGAAGAGAATACTCTAATCTAAGAAAAGTCTGCATGTATTGAAAATCATAGAGAAAATTTGACCAGCTATTTTATATAAATTTTTTGTCTTTAGGTTGAAATAACCGAAAATGCTACAAAACAGCTTTCTTTCACTTTTTTCAAAAATATACATCCAATATATAATAAATATTATTTTAAGGAAACATGTAAGTAATTTACATGAATAGATTTTTCAAAATAATTTCTGAATACTTAAGATTTCAAAAATCATGAAACCGACTCTGATGATTCAAAACTTTCCGGTGTTATGATGATATGATATGATGAAGCAAACAATACAATGCAACTGCAAAAGATTTTTTTGTCATTTAGCATTCTTTACAGAAATTATATGAGGACTAGAAATATCATCTACTGAGAAATTCCACAATATGATAGCTAGCAACAATGCATTTTCAGGAAGTTTCCCAGAGAAAAAAAGAAAGAAAAAAGGGTTTTATTTGTGACAAGAACTTCAAGCCGTAAGGATCCAACCACCACTTAACCCGAATCAGAAGGGCTCTAACAAGAAGTCGGCCAAACAGTCGTCCCCTAACAAGCTAACGTTATTTTTATTTGGGGTCCGTAATCGCTAAGTCCTCGAGATAATCTCTGGGTTAAATAAAGGAGAACCGAGAAGAAAGGTATATTAGGGGGAGCTTTGAAGTAGAGCCGAGGACAATTTGAGTTGTATCAGGGCGAGTGGTGGGGGCGGGATGATGATGGGGGGGAGGTTGCGACATTAATTTCGAGGAGCGTGGAGTGCTGCAGGGCTGCCTTCTTAGCACCGTCTTATTTACACCTAGGCCACTACTACTTGGCCCTCGGGTACTACTTAGCTCTCCGCTCTCTTAGAAGTGGTCAGAGTGGTCAATTCATTCACATCCCGGGCATCAATTGCCTCGGAACCCCGCCCCCTTTGGATGGATGCTTTGGATAAAGGCTGTGGACTTATACATAACAATATCTGGAGGTGGAGTATTAAATAGAGTTAGTGTTACATGATAATAATTTAATTTATTGATTTTTCAGTGCCTATTTTTAATGTAAGGTCATCAATAATTTCTGTTCTAAACATCTTTTGTTGTGACAAAAAAAAATTACCTTAATGGTATATTTTACTGTTTTTATTTTTAAATGGATGTGTACATTTCTATAATTTTCAACGAACACTGGGGACTAAAATTTATTAGGACGAATGTAATCTATAAGGAGAAAATTAAATAACATTAATATATGATTTAAAGAATCTTGTTGAACATAAAAAAAAAAATAAATAAATAAATATTCCTTTTGATACATGAGGGTTCAACGAAAAGTTGAATGTGAGAGAAAAGTGTATTAAAAACATATAAAATGAGTAATTTTTCATTCAATTAAAATTATTAATACTTATGTATATAAAAAAAAAAAAAAAGAAAAAAAAAAGAGCAATATGGTACGTAGTGGTTCAAAATGTTCTGAAGTGTTTTGTGTTATCTGTGTTCATTTGTTACTGCTCCATGTTACATTATTGTTTTTTAGTTTTTGTGCATGTTTTTGCGATTTTGGTTATTTTAGTATAAGAATTCAGAACGATAAAAGTCAAGGTTAACCTTAAGGAATCCACAAGAGTTTTAACTTTTAATTTTAAATTCTTTACAGACATTAAAAGGTTGTGCTACGTTAAGGGGACCTTAGGGTAAGGCACCTTTTAAAGCTTTTAGGTTACCGCTTTGACATTATTTAACAACGAAAAGTTTATAAGGTAAATAGGTTAAATTTCATTAATACCTCAAAACTTCTCTTATAACAACAAAGGATATGTCTCAAACCTCGGTAATGGCAATGGAAGAAGAAATGATCGACGAACCTAGCTTGAAGTGTACAAGGTTTGCTGTAAGACGAAGAGAAAATGATCACCTGATGCCCGGGGGAGCGCCTGGGGACACACGAATTCATGATATCCTTCTTCAAGATGGTAGAAGGACACACGGAAATATCAGAGAATACATGAATACCACTAATAAAAACGTAAAGTCCAAAAGCACATAAATATAAAGGTACATCAGATAATGGATTAATAAACTTACTCAAACGAATCATTAGCGAAACGTTGGCGTCTCCAGATAGGTATGAAGGCGTAATAAAAGGTAGAATTGAGCAGTCACTATCGCTGATACTGCAGGGACTAAAAGTGGCTACTATAAGTCCACAAAGAGTGCAGGAAGAACTTCGAACACACGGGAAGTGCTTATAGTAAGAGAAGAACAGTCGTAATTAAATAACCAGACTACCGCAACGGAAACTGAAACCTTTAGTGTAGTTAAGAGAAGGCAGAGGAAAAAGGAGGCTCCTCAGTCGACGATCAATTACGATAATGATAAGATTGATTTTCACGACAAAGCGGTAGCTTCATAAAAGAAGAAAAAGAGCAGAAGCTCTCCCATTTGAATCAAAGGAAACTCCCAAGTCAACCTGTATTACTACAGTTAGTGAGTGCAAGATTAATACTAAAACAATCAATAATTTGTCATCTCCATCGGAAATATTTAGTGATAAAAGCAAAAGTTGTCAGAGCAAAGCAGCTTCAATTTCACGCAGGTTCATTTCAGGTTCACGCATGCGACAAGGGAGAAATTAGTGCTTCGCCATGGAATCGATCATAGGAGACATGAGGAATGTCAAATACCGATTCCTTGAACACCGTCCCAGATAGTCCTGGAACCCGTACGAGTTGCGAAAATGAGTGATTTCATTTCTAGAAATTAGCGATCGCCTTAAACGATTCCATCCCTAAATTTTCTGGAGGTATGGTAGAGAGTTGGATTAATGTCCCTTTGGCAACACCTCTGCTTACAAGATACATTGCGGATCGGACCCTCAGATCTGTGACGAGTTCTTCTCTATAGCAATCGGCGTGGTAGGTTGACAAGGATGTTTCCACGGCAACGATTGGGGCTAAGCAACCCGGAAAAGTGACTGGAAGTTGTTTAGGTCTCAACTAGAAGTTTTAGTTGACGATCAATGGGATGAGGGGAGATGAATGGAACAGACAATCTGGATGGAGAAGGAGAAGAAGTATGACCACAGTATGAAAGAAATGGCGGATTAATGGCGCAACATCAACGTACGCATAAGCGCTATATGTTAATGTTGCCGAAAGGCAGGGAAGGATGTTGAATAAATGAATAAAGAAACACAAATAAAATTATTGAAGAGATAAAAAAATAAGTTAAAAGCTCAATCTGAATGACAGGAGATGATATAATCTATATGGCAGAAGAGGTGACAGCTTTGGCTCAAGATCCATAAATATATAAAGAATCCAATCCCAATTTCCTCAATAAACGGGCGATACACTTTCTGCGAGCTTATAACCAGAGACACCGAGGGAAGTAGGATGTTCTGAAATATAAAATGGAGCGATATAGCACTAACGAGAAGCAACATCATAAACCGGAAACAGGACGGTACCCAGCCAACCCTTCCCCCCTTCTTCTCAACCCCCTTAAGGTTTATTACCTGCATTTCCTTAGAATTATCTTTGCCGGGGTATTTGGACTCCTTCCAGGATTATATGAAGGATATTTAGAACAAAAGTTAAATTTTACGATCTGTTTCTTTCCGGAGATATAATCTGAAATTAAACAGAATGTGGAGAGGAGAGCTTGAAATTTAATTTAATTAACGTTATTAAGTGTGATCTCGACTTAAGAAGTTTTGATGCTGCTGGAACACAACTGGTCAGGGCCTTATCTAAAAAGCTTTATAAAAAAGGACGGCTCTTCGAAAATAATCTAAGCTGTAATTAATGACAAGGAGTTAACATCAACATTTTTGGCAGTGTGAATTAAAATTTAGGTATTTTATAAGTTTTTTTAGAAATTTAATTACTTACTTGGGTCGTCTCTACTCTACTAGGACTTTGGCATATAAGCCACAAGTTAAGGTCTAATATAACACAGATGTACAGAATTTTAAATTGAATAATAATTTCCGACTACGTAGCACGATGGGACTAGGAGAGAAGTGTTTGATTAAGATTAATTATATTAATATAAAATTATATAATTATATCGCATTAATTATAATAAGAAAGAAATAATATGCAATTATACGTAAACGTTGACTTTTTCGTTGTCTTTTCTTTTTTCTAGGTTGTTAAGTTCTCGTTGGCTAATTGTTCTAGAACTTTTATTATTGGGATATTCACAAAATTAATTTGATCACTATAAGAATTATTATTCAATATTTTGAGGTACTGAGATCTAGTTGGTTTATTAATCATAATATGCTGGTGATTTTCCGGGACGTGTGAATTCTTAATTTGCATTTTTGTTTATTATGTACGGCATACTTAACACCGGTTACGAACAATTTTGAGCAAACATCCTTAAATGCATAATAATTCTTTGTTTATCGATATAATTAACCTTAACCAATACTTCTCTTCTAGTCCCATCGTGTTAAGTAATCGGAAATTATTATTAAATTGCTTCTTTATTCCTTCTTTTACTGACCCATGTCAAAAATCATAAATAATTTCCATACACGGACGTCCGCCGGGAGAAGGGGCAGGTGAGGATAGTCATCGTTCCTAGAAAACGTGATACAAAGAAAACATAAAACAAAAAATAAATGAATTCCTATCATTTTACTATACCATTTAAACATCATATAAACAAATGTTTTAATCTCAAATATTAATAATTTTTATTTGAAAAATTAATTGGGCCTTACATTGTCAGAATACCGTAGCACCAACCCTCCGTTATAAGAATTTTTCCTGCCTGCCCCTAGACTAAATCGTGCGGACGCCCTTGTTTTCATATTTTAAAATAATTAAAATATTCAATTGGGTGAACCATTTATATATTTGTGATTGTTACTTGTATGTATATTGCTTTTCAGACCTTGTGTTACAGTCTTCCCAGTTCGCTTGGAGGTGTCTATAGTTCTCTAGACCATCAAGCTGTAACCTTGCCTAGTATTATTGCATTACTATTTTAACAATGTGTCTGAATTCTAATAAAGTCATGTCGGATAAGTGATATAGCAATTTGTTTGAAGGCTCCAACTTTTTTTTTTTTTTTTTTAAATGAATCTATCTGAAATTTTCGGGTGTAATTAACTTAAACCCCTGAATACTTATAATAATGGTTTAATGATCTTCAAAGATGAACGGAAGGAACTGTCAATACCTTGGTGATGATCGGAATATCACAGATTTAGTTTTACCAAAATTTACTCTTTAATTGTTGTGTTGACTTATTATTGTTGGACAGATTTGGGAAACTCTTATTTACTGAACTACCGTAGTTGGTTTTTTTTTTTTTCTACATATCCATACACACTTCATACAAGTGGGATAGGATAAATCAGAAGAGTTAGTTACAGAAGCAATCCCGATAGGAGATCAGAATGGAGCGGTAGCGTTGAGAGGCAGGCGCTAATCAACAGAGATTGCTAGGGATAAACGCCCGAGAGAGGCGCACAAATGAGTCAGAGGAACCTAATCGTATTGCGACCACAGTTCCTTGTTCTCCTGTCCTTGGGGGGTCGTAAATATCTCAAACCGCCAGTCCTCAGGGTTCATGCATATCCACAGGAATGAGGAGTAGGATATTAGCTCTAGCAAAAAATATAAAGACTAAACTGGAAAATAAGAAATGATAATTTTTGCAAATTGAAAAAAAATAATATTGTAGCGTTAAATCGATAAGCAAATAAATAAAAAAAATGGTACTTATGTACAACACATGCCCCAAGATTTTATATAAAATTACATTTATTCCATGTGTATTTATTTTATTAAACATATGATTCCGAAATATAATATAACTATTTCTCAGTTAATTTTCACAATGTACAATTTAAAGTGGTTATTCAGGACAATTAATAATTAATAATATTATTAATAATGAAGAAAGTGCAGTTAGTTTTCTTCAAACAAAGAAGATTAATATAAGAAGGTGTTTGGTGGTCTGTGTAGGAAAACAAATCAATGCTTTCTGGAATAGGTGCCGTACAGGTCGGAGCACACATTATTGGAAATTATACAAAAAAGAATTCTTCCAGGGACCATAATTCTCTCAGATTGTTGGAAGGGTTATGTAAACATTTACAAAAAGGGATACACCCATAAAACTGTTAACCATAAGTTTAATTTTGTTGACCCCAAGACTTTGACGAATACTCAAAGAATTGAGAGATTATGGGGATCAGCAAAATGGGGAAACAAAAAAATAAGAGGAACAAATAGAGACTTCCTTTCTTCATACCTTGCCAAATTTATGTGGAGGACTCAATTAAAAGAAGAGGATCCCTTTGAGGCAATTTTAACAGAGATTTTTGGTTAGAACAAAATAATTGTAAATAAACATATGTTAAATGTTGGTAGTATTTTTATTCATAATAAATGTAATTTAATATAAAATCTTGGGGGCCCGTATAGTACATAAGTACCAAAAAAACAAAAATAAAAAAACAAAAACAAACATACGGCATAAACTCCCTGACTGTTTGTTGGAACAAAATAAGCGGTTGCAACGAACTGTTTGTGTCTAAATCTTTCCTTGATGGCGTAGAACTGCCCACATTGTTCTGGAATATTCCAGGCCTGACTATTTACGATTATATATAAGGAGCAGTGACTGAACGAGTTAGTTGAAGTCTCTGTCTTGACTGTGTAGCGCAAGTCATATGATTGTGTGTTTTAACGATATCATTTTGTAACCTGCTCAAGTGTTTAAGTTTTATTAATTCGTTGGCATTGTGATAACTGAATATTTCTGTTAAATAAATATTTCTTACCCACATAAGCGTTATAATATGTTCAGTTCAAATCCAACTAGAATTTATTGTTTGATCACATTGATTGATCACAAGAACCAAACAAGTCGAAGTTAATTAATACCCTATGAAGTGCAAAAAAACTATAGAGCTGCCCAAGGCTTAATTCCAGTACGTACTGAATAATTTTTTTTTTTCATCGTGGAATGCACATTGTTAGAAATAATAAACATTGTTCTGATTTAAACATAATGCTAGTGTGACGGAGTGCAGCACATAAGTTACATGAATTGTATTTGAATATATATATATATATATATATATATATATATATATATATATATATATATATATATATAAGGTGAATTGTGGCCATCTGTGGTGCAGTGGCAGCATAGAAGCTTACCGTACTAAAGATCGCGGGCGCTCACCAGTTGGCCCTAGGATTAATTTGGGGGGGGGGATGTAAAAAATTCTCGGCTTCGACTTCCGTGTTGTTGTCGAGGGTGTTGAGTTGCGCGGAGCAACTGCCGGTGACAGCAGCGGTGGCTCCGTCAGTTCCCTCCCCTTCGATTATGCAACGCAGTTTCATTTTACCCATCTACAATATCTGACAGCTCACCGTTTGTTTTTAATGACCGGAATTTCCGATAATTTAATACATCCTGAAGTAAACCTAATATGTAATAACACAAAAAATTAAAATAAAATAACTGAACCTCCAGGAAAAGTATGATCAATTCAAATTGAAACGTTTTTATCGAACAGTTGTTTTGATCTGTTTTGCTTTTTTTTTAATTTCTCGCCGTTTAGGCTATACGGGGTTTCCCGGGCCGGGGAGGGTGGGGAATTAAATTCCCTGGGTATTATTAAATGTCCACTGACTCCGGAATTCGAACTTGCCATCTATAGGTTCCCATGGGCAACCTGTTTTTCCTAATTTGTTTACACACTCGGCCATCCCGCCACCGGTTTTTATTGAACAACGATCCCAGAGATTTTTGTGGCACTGAAAGTAGGATATTCATTTTCAACCTAAGTTCTTGAAGAATCTCGGTTGTATATTGGCCCTCTCGACGAAACATCTGTCATTGGACCTGTGCAACAGACAAGGACGCTATTATACGCTTCCCCTGCTCTTATCTCCGAATTAAATCTCTCCTCAATCGAATGCATCTTCTTTAGGTTTTATTCATCTTTAAATTTTGGTTTTAAATTACGATTTATGGAATATCTTTTTTATTTGAAGTAAAACTTCATGGGAAGGTTATCATGTGTTATTTAATGTAAAGATACTTACATAGACGCACTTTGTTGTGGGTGAAACGGTCTATATATTATATCTATACATATTATTATATATTTTCTCATAATTCAAATACAATAATTAATTTCTATGCTGAGTATAAATATTTGCTTTCGTATTTCATAACCACACTGAATTTTGGAGGTTAACGCTATCAATGCGTTTTTAAAGTCAAGTTTTTTAAGTGTAATATTGATATTCTTTTATTTGTCTCTTGTTTTAGGTGATTAACACCTAACTATATTTCTATTATAATCTTATGTGCGCCATTTCGGACCATCTGTCCATCATCCTTCAAATTTGTAAATAGAACATTGTATAAAATGTTACGTCTTTCTTTTCCTACATAGTGTGTCTAAAATGTGTACATATAGGTAAATATAGGGTGTCCAGAAAAAGTATTCGGGTTTTTGTTACTGTGAGATAAGATAAGAGGTTTTTTGGCCCAAGAACTTCAAGAGTTTAAAGGATATAACTCTAGAACATGGTTTCAGCAAGACGGGGCCACTTGCCATACTTCAGACTTATCAGTTGCTACGGTAAACAAATTATTCCAAAACAAAGTGATTTCTCGTAGAGGCACCATTAGCTGGCCTCCCGGGAGTCCCGATCTCATTCCTCTTGACTTCTTTATGTGGGGATACCTGAAAAGTAGGGTAAACGAAAAGAAATCGACGAATCTAACGCAATTGAAGCAAAATATCAGAACAGAAACCCCGAATACTCTTTTTGGACATCCTGTATATGATACCATTCATTCGATGTGTAGGTTACATTAGATTGAGATTTTATTTGGACGGTCAACTCTTCGGTTATTACGTCCTTTTGATTTTTAAATTTAAACTATTTTTAATGTTTGTATTTTTATACTTGTAACTCTTTGGCATCCTTTTTTTTCTTTTTTTTTTTTTTTGTTTTCTTTTTTTTTGGTTTTTTTTTTAGTTTTTTCTATTTCGATTAAATGAAATATATATAATTATTTTACATGTAGTGGAAATTTAGATATAAAATGTATGAGTTATTCTCGTGTTTTTTTTTTTTTTTTATAGCTTATTGTAAACACCTATACATTTTTTCAGTTCTTATAAGGCATCTACTGCCTCCGATGAATCTTTTAATGCTTTGGCTGCATTACGAGGAATTTTAAGTTAAGTTTATTTAATTGATGAGAGGTAGAAGGGCATTCTTCTATAACGTGCTGCATTGTCAGAGGGATTTGACAGTGTTCACATTTAGGTTGCGATTCTTTTGTAATAAGGTGCGCCTAAGTTATGTTCGTGTGGCCTATTCTAATTCTTGTTATCACGACTTCTTCTCTTCGATTGCCCCTGAAAGCACTGCACCACTTTTTTGTAGTTGGTTTGATAGTTTTCAGTTTATTGGTAAGTGGTACTTCATTCCACATTGACTCCCAATTGTTGAGGACTCTTCTTTTTAACAACTACTAATGTTGAGAGGTTCATATATTTGCAGAGTAGGTCCGTTCATAGTTGCTGTTTCTTTGGCGGACTTATCTGCTGCTTCATTTCCCGAGATACCTCTGTGGAATGGGCCCCAAAGAAATTTTACAGTTTTGTTAAGGTCACGTAATATTTGACGTAGT
Organism: Aelia acuminata; assembly: GCA_911387785.2. Taxonomy (NCBI): domain Eukaryota; kingdom Metazoa; phylum Arthropoda; class Insecta; order Hemiptera; family Pentatomidae; genus Aelia; species Aelia acuminata. The sequence continues at coordinate 126,182,704 of OU426979.1, read as the reverse complement.
CATGAAGTTTCTGCAGTGTGTGCCTTGGTTTATTGGGTTTTTATAAACTCTGCAGGGCCGACATAGAGTCGGAACATATTAATATTTTATCAGAACGGCTGTTAATAGCTTCGTATAGGGATGTGGTGATCAATTGTAGTTTTTTGTTCGTTTTTTGATTTTTTAATTAGCCTTTTCAATCTGAGGTCAACACTAATAGGTTTAATTTTCCAAGGAGGTTCTTCTATAGTATAATTGATGCTAATTGATGTTACTTTTAACTTCAAATATGCATAGAAAATGTGAAATTTGAAATTCAATTAAATTATTAGTTTTTCAATAATACCAACACAAAAATAAAAAAAATACCAAGACAAAAAAAAAATACCTAGACCAATATTATATTAAAATTCAAGGATTGAAAACCTATATTTTGCTGACAGAAATAATAATAATAAAGTCTTTATTTATTTGTTCTGGGACGATTTAATCTAACAAAATTAAATAATGTATAAAGTCTGGAAAATGGAGTCTGGAGAGCTACCTAGAGCTCGAGGGGACAAAGTCGGGTGGTGGTTGCCCCGGGAGGTGTCAGAGAATACCTCCCCCACACCCTAATCTATACTCTTACCTAATAAAGATTTTTGGAATGATTACCTATGCAAGAGGTAACTAGCTGGGATAGAAAACACCAAAATAATTACGGTTTGAAAATTTGCGTGGCGATAGCTAACTGAGCTTGCGGGGACAAAGTCGGGTAGTGGTAGGCCCGGGTGGGGTCAGAGATATTTTCATTATAGACCTTTTAGTACTATTCTAATATAATGTCCATCGAATGGGAAATTCAACAACGAATCCAAGTATACAATTTTCTATTTACAGCTTCTTTCCTTGGAAGGGCAATGCTGATAAGTAATAAAAATATACCATTAAATACGTTCTCGGTAACAAAAGAAATCTTCAAGATCGCAATGTTAGGTCTTATTTTCGATAGTCGTCTAAGAAAAGATATTTAAAAAAACCGGTCGGTGCTTCTTTTATTATAAAAATATCAGTATACTGATAGAAGTACCCTCTGAATTGTTTATAAGTAACTGACAAAGAATTCTTCTGAACCCTTTGAACCGCAAAAAATCAGGCTTTTTTTTCCTGAGACTGCCCACGCTTCATCACTTCTTTTTTATTCCACCTTTTTTTTGCTAAACGTGACAGTAAGGTCTCATCATTCTAACGCCTCTTTCGCTATTATTCAAAATTGCAGCTATTCATCGATTGAATGAGAATTAAATTATCAAAACGAAACTTTATATAAATTTGAACCTTGATGAATATTTTTATAGTCCCTTGAAACTAATTTAATCTATAACAATTTATTTTTTAATGAAGTTTGCATCTGTTCATATAAACATATAGGAGTGCTATATTAGATTTTTTATGAATAGCGTGATCATCAACGTTCGTTTTTTTATACTATATTTACATGTTTTTTTATATTTCACATTATAAAACAGAGATAAGAAAAAAAAATAGAATAAATAAAAACTTTATTTTTTATACTAATTTTAAAATAATTTGATTCGAAATTAATAAAATAAAAATAGAATTGGGGTCATCTGCAGTTTAGTGGTTAACATTGCCAACTTCTACATAGAATGTTGTGGGTTCGTTACTCTAGGATACTGAAAGGGTGGTAAAAATCCTAGGCTAAGCCATTCTTCGGTTGGCGGAGGTTCCGAGCTTGTAAGATATCAGGTACTGATAGATAAGTACTGATAAAAGACCCTCTCCAAATTCAGGACTCCACTATAGCAAATAGACTCCATTATAGGATTTTTTTTTTTTTTTTTTTGCTCATCAAATCAAATCAAAACCGAAAAGGCGAAAAGGTTTCAGCATTAGACGGACTACTTATTTTTTTCACTTTATTAGGTAGGATTTTTTTCTTCTTTTGTATGTCACATTCCTCTTACCTACGTACATTCTAATAGCTCTAAAGAACAAAGTAGAAATAAAAGAAAACATGCATCTTTGCATTATTTCCTTCATAGTAACAAGGTTTAAAAGGTAGTCATGCAAAAAATTTAGAATAATCACCATGTCCTGCAGAAGAAATATAAGTATATGAAGTAAGAGATACAAATAGAAGTAACCTTTTCCTAATTGCATCTATATTCAAAAATAAAATATACCTGTACAATCAATGAAAGGCGCTGCTAGAGGTAAGGTTCGGTTACGGTCTTTGCTTATTTTTAAATGGGTTAAAAATGGATTCAATTAGATTAGTATCACATTCAATCACCAAGTTTCATTACGTCCCACAATTTTGAATCTCACAATAGAGGGATGAATTGGGGAATATAATTTTTTCAGGTTGTTGAAGATATTGAAATCTACAACGTTAGGTTTATTTTTGAAAAAATATTGCTTCAAACGTGATACATTTACTCACAACAAAATCATTCAATACATACATACATATATATATATATATATATATATATATATATATATATATACTAGCAGACCCGGCCACGCGTTGCTGTGGCTCAGTAGTTATATCCTAATATTTTTAAACAAATACAGTAATACCAATATTCATTGATAAAGATGAAAACCTTTCAGCTAATCAAAATCCAATGTGATTGAGAATAGAGCATTACACCATTTAAAAGTATTTGGTAAAGAATATAGGAAAGTTAAAGTTTTTATTTTTTACATCTCATATTTCAATGTAGTTTGATTAAAAATTAGCTGATTGTGTTTACGACTCACAGAGCTGCCAACACTATCGCCCTTTTTTTATGGATCGGTATAAACTAACTCGAAATGGCTATATTTTTCCACTAATTTTAAAAAGGATGACTGAAGTAAGTTTTGATAACCTCAGCCATTGATCTATTGATTATTGGCCTAACACTACTTCAACTTGGTATTGTTAGTTTAACAACGGGTTTAATTTTGCTCAGGGTCATGCCAATCTTGTTAACGCGTCATATATGTCCTTTTGATAGGCGTTTTTCTCAATTTTTTCGAGACCTCGATTTCCCAACCCTTCGGCTAATAAGTGTTCGGATGGAGGGTGGTGTGTTGAAGTTTTTAATTTAGCAATATATTTGAGTGATAGTAAATCTCTTCTTAAAGAGGTTTTTACATAATACAATTAAGAATTTTTATTTATTCAAGTACTAATTTGTTCAAAATATTTTGGGTTAACCTGTTTTGTTTTTTTAACACAAACCAAAGATTTGATGGTTTCCACATACGTGAGCAGGCGATACCCATTTCCCACGTGAGTTATGCCATTGCCCAAGGGAAAAACAAGGATTTTCAAAGTCCAAGTGGACATTGTTTGCCCTTGGGATTTGTTTATGGTCATGGCAAAAGCCAAACGAAAAGGATATTGAAGCCTTTTATATTTTATTGAAAATTCTGTCGGTTCCAGGGGAATAGGTGGCAACACGGCGATATCTCCTGTAAACCTTCCAGGCAACATTTTTCCTTCAATAACATTTCCTATGATCCTTTTAAAGACCAAACGTGTACCGTTGCACAATTGAGGTGGATTTAAGTTACGAAGAAGAATGATCAGTGAGCAAATCTTCAACTGGAGATTTTTTGGGTGTATATCCAGGGAATCAAAAAATTCAGATGGGAAATTTACGGCTTCGTTTACATCTAGAGCATTGTCAATTGATTTTGGAAGTTTATTTCATCGAAATCAACATTTTTTGCTGCCAAAATAGCACGACTACCCAGCCACTTATAGTCCAAATAATTGTTCAAAATATCAGGAAAGACACTTTATATTTCGTAGTCAGCTCATTTTTCGTCTCTACAACAGTTCAGAAATTTTCTGGTAATTTGATAAATTTTGAATTTCGATGCAGCTCTATTTCACCGTTTCCAATATAGAGCAATTGTTTAAAAAATATATCTGCCGATGGATTATTTTGCAGTAGTACTCTCATATTTATGGCGGATAAATCTGAAACTTGAGGTTACCCAAATAACAATTATTCCTGTTCAGTAGAGGTGTAATAATCATTAAATGTAAAATTTAAAAAATGCCGCGATTTGTAATCCTTTCTTAATCAACAATCATTTAAAGATAAGTAAAAAATTGTATTCTGGTGAAATTAACAACGAAATATCATTCCAAATAATAGCCTACTTTAAATTAAAGAAAGGATTAAAATCTTCGCTAACATTTCTTAAATTTTACATTTAAAGATAATTACAACTCTGCTGAACAGAAAGTAAGAGCCTCTATTCGATTGGGATTAAATTTTCTCAACTTTAAATTATTGTTGATAAAGGAGGAATTACAAATCTTCACTGACATTTTTTAAATTTTACATTTTAGATCTCGGGATAAAAATGATAAAAAGGTTTGGTAAAATAAAAAACACTGTATTTAAATAATAATAACAAAACGAATAATGAAAATAAAGAAACTTCTGTTAAATAAATCTACTGAAAATATAATATTAAAGTCTTAATTATACATTTCTTTAGCAAATCACAAACTATCCCACAACACCTAATCAAAACACACTCTTTTTGTGAGGGAGTTTTTATGACTGGTTATCCACAGTGTAGCCAGCTTACTAATTTTCATTAATTTTTGGCAACACTGACTCCCCAAGTCAGGTTTCTACTAGGTTACACCTGTGACAGTAGGTGCTGTAACAACATTTATAGAGTATTATTTCAAATAATAGCCTAATTTAAATTATTAAAATGTATTTACTTTACTGAAAGTTGATATCAGGGTGGGCCACAGCAAAGCGTTTCAGCGCTTAGCTAGTAATTTAATTTAAATACAAATAAAAAAAATCTGGTGCGTGCGCGCAACACACAACTTTCACTTACCAACTTACTTAGATTAGAAATTGACGTGTTTTGCTAAATATCATTTCCCAAAGTCACACATTTTTCTACATTCATATCTTATTTTTGTTAATCGTTAAAGCCGTTTTTGAGTAAATAAAAAAAACCGTGAAAATGATACAAAATTTATTAAGTAAAGTCCCCCCTCCCGTAGATCAATTTTGATGAAATTTTTACAGTCATATCTCGGGCATATAAATACATCAAATACCAAGTTTGATCAAAATCGTTAAAACCGTTTTTGAGTAAATAAAAAAAACACGTGAAAATGATACAAAATTTATTAAGTAAAGTCCCCCCTCCGGTTGATCAATTGTGATGAAATGTTGGTTATCACATCTTTGGCATATAAATACATCAAATACCAAGTTTGATCAAAATCGTTAAAACCGTTGTTGAGTAAATAAAAAAAACATGTGAAAATGATACAAAATTTATTAAGTAAAGTCCCCCCTCCAGTTGATCAATTTTGATGAAATTTTTACAGTCATATTTCAGGCATATAAATAGATCAAATACTCAGTTTAATCAAAATCTTTAGAGCCGTTTTTGAGAAAATCGAAAAAACTTAAAAAGTTACTAAATAAAGTACCCCTTCCCTTTGAGCAATTTTGATGAAATTTTTGCTGTCACATCGCGGGCTTATATATACACTAAATACCCAATTTCAGGATCGCACGGTATATAGTTTTTGAGCTAGTCTGTTCACACACACACACACACACACACACACACACACACACACACACACACACACACACACACAGACACACACACAAACCATTTCGTGGGACTTGGTTATTTTGACTCAGGGGACCCCAAAACGTGTATTTCCGTTGAAAACCGGAAGACGAAAATTTTCACGATCGCAATACTTCCACTTACTATATATTTCATATATAGGTAAGTGAAAGTTAAAAAAGTGAGAAAAAAGTACCTACACATTTGAGATTTTATTGTAACCTTTTCTTGATTTATTTATTCTTTAATGAAAATTAACAATAAATACAAATTTGTATTACTATTTGTCTGTGGAAAATAATAATATGGAACAAATAACTGCACTCACATAACGCAATACAAAATTATAATAATGATAACCTGTACTACAATAGCATGCTTATAAACAAAAACATTATGAAATCGACATATGACGCCATGTTAATAAATCGAAACACGACCTACTGTATTTGCAATAATTCGCTATATAAGAATTATTTTGATCACTAATCAAGTTAAAAACTATCCGGTCCGTTAAGTTGGCCAAAACTATATACATTGAGCCAAATTTCATGATATTTCAATGAGTAGTTTCTAAGAAATAGAGAGACAAACATCGGGACACGAGATTTTTATATATATAAGGATATATATATATATATATATATATATATATATATATATATATATATAGATATATATATATGTTTATATATGTATATATATATATATGTATTGAATCCCATACTCTTAGGATGGGACGGCTTTGCTACGATGGTCCAGATACCTCACTTTATAGACCTTACGGGATTACTCATGAAAACTTTCCAACCTCTAGAATTTTTCGATAACAGAAGGGGGTAGGTGGATGAAAGAGCTATGTAATATTATTCGTTTTTTACTTTCACTTACCTATATATGAAATATATAGTAAGTGGAAGTATTGCGATCGTGACAAATTTCGACTTCCGGTTTTCAACGGAAATACACGTTTTGGGACCCCCTGAGTCGAAATAACCAAGTCCCGCGAAATGGTCTGTGTGTGTGTGTGTGTGTGTGTGTGTGTGTGTGTGTGTGTGTGTGTGTGTGTGTGTGTGTGTGTGTGTGTGTGTGTGTGAGCAGACTAACTCAAAAACTATAAACCGTGGGAACCTGAAATTGGGTATTTAGTGTAGGTATATGCCCGCGATATGACAGCAAAAATTTCATCAAAATTGCTCAAAGGGAGGGGGTACTTTCTTTAATAACTTTTTACGTTTTTTTTTCGATTTTCTCAAAAATGGCTCTAACGATTTTGATTAAACTCGGTATTTGATCTATTTATACGCCCGAGATATGACTGTAAAAATTTCATGAAAATTGATTAACCGGAGAGGGGACTTTGCTTAATATAATTTTATATAATTTTCACGAGTTTTTTTTATTTACTCAAAAACGGCATTAAAGATTTTGATCAAACTGGGTATTTGATGTATGTATGTGCCAAAGATGCGATGCCCAACATTTCTTCAAAATTGGTCAAACGAAGGGGGCACTTTATTTCATAACTCTTTTACAACTTTTTACCTTTTTTTCGATTATTTCAAAAACAGCTTTAACGATTTTCATCAAATTCGTCGTGTTTAATGACAATTAGGTGTTCTTTAATATCAGGTAAGCTTTAGTATTATTAAAATGTTCTGAGGGGGCTTAAATGAGGAAGGTGTCTTTTTTTTTTTGTCATATAAAGTACCTTTGTATTTGTTTATATGGAGAAATTATCTGTCTCTCGTTTCGCCTAAAAATAATAAATTGCTAAATATGAGATATAATAAAAATCAAGTAAACATATAGAGGAGAAAAAAAAAAATATTAGTCAACTCATAAAACACGTTGAGCCCACTCATGCAGAGTACGCCTTTAATGATTGTTCCTTTGACCATTGTTCATAATTAAAGCCAATCTGTTCATTTAATTGAAATTATTTGTTTCATGGTAAATGAAGTTTTCAATAACTACATAGAGAATTATAAAATCAGACGACTTGGAGTATTATGCTTGCCGAATTACCACAAGCTTTTATTTAATAATAAAAAAACTAGTGTTTTTTGTAGAGCAAACAAAAAGAAAAAATAAGAAATGAATGTGGAAAAATGTGTCTTTGAGAAGTGGCAATTCACAAATTTCTAATTTAAGTAAGTTGGTAAGTGAAAGTTGTGTGTTGCGCGCACGCACCAGATTTTTACTAAATTAAGTTAGGTTCAGGTTGGAAAATAGTATCTTTATGGACTTAAGACGCCTTTTTAAGATAGATAGATATTGGTCTTACAGCTCTAATCTTAATTCAAATAACAAGGATTATTTTTCCTTTGTATTAAGATTAAGATTACAAAGGTAATGTAGAATGCTAAAACAGTATGTCGTTATGTACAATGTTTAAATTACAAATGAATTTACTTAAGGTTATAGAAAGTTTTATTTAAAACATATTTTATTTTTATAAATCCTATTGACATGTATTCATCTCATGTCTGCTCCCTTATTTATTCTTTAGTGTTCGAAAGGGAGATTTATTTGATGCTACCCGGAAAATTGGTATTTTCCAAGCGCCATATTCTGTTGTTTTTTTCCCGGATTTTTTACCACTTTTTATTCATATTAAAGATTACGTTTATGTCAACGACTTTAAGATATAAAGTAAAAAATATTTCCTCCTAAATATCATGTAACAGTTTGTTTTTTTATTCATTAATTAATGGATCGTTTTCCTGAAAAATTGGTTTCTAACAAAGTGTCTTTTTTGTTTTGATGAACTGAGAACAACTATTTCAGCTAATATCAGATTTGTCAAGAAATATATTTCAATATAAGAAATATATTTCAATATAAGAAATAGATTTTTTTTTTACATCTCTCATATATCCCTTTTTATTTTCGCACTTTTTGATGTACTGTTTATGTAAGGCTAAACTGGCACAAAGCCGTGTTTATGAAGATCTTGAGCACGTATTATTACGTGAAATGTTGCCTGTAATATGAAATAAGATCGGATTACAAAACAGCTATTCATGAAACTAAAAAAATAACCATCGGAATTTCAACTGTGAGTACTGATGTAAGAAAACATTTGGAAGGAAGGAACTTTATTCTGTACACAACTCAATAATAATATCTCGGGTTGAGTCTTTTTTTAAGAGGCAGGGCTTGATGCAACAGCTGGAGACGATGCTCTGCGGGGAGGCTTTCAAAGAAGCACAAGTAGCTGTCGTCCAAGGCAGTTTTCCACTTTCTGTCTAATATTTCCCCTTTCTTTATCTTTTATATTATAACTCCCATTTACAAAAAAAAAATTACGCCGTTTATTCCTTTCAGCACTTTCTCCTGCAGCAATATCATTGATGAATCTTAGTTACTTTTAATTATGATACCTTTACCATCATAACTCTGTAGTCATCATAACTCAATGGAAAGCCTAATGTTTTTTTTCTCAAAATTTTCTTTACATATAGGATCTAAATACATTTGATCCGAACGTTTTCCTCTTTTTCCCCTAATTTATTATTCATCGAAATGTAACAATACTGCTTTCAGCATGAGCTCATTCTTCATATTTGGCGAGAATTTAGAAATTGGCGAAATTATGCAAGATTTACGGTAGGTAATGATGAAAATGACACGGTACATTTCCGCTGAGTAGACTAAAAAAAAAGAATAATAAGTTGTACAACAACATTTTATTTCCGAAATGTCGTAATAATTAGATTAAATTTATTGGAATTGAATTCTTATTAAATAATAAAGAGGGAAACTTAGTGACCGTGAACTTAGGTGACAATTTTCCTGCCCTTTTGCGTAATCTAACGAACTACAGCGTTTTACCATGGAACAGCTGTTTAAAAACAAAGGATCATTTATAACTATGCAGTGACCATTCTATTGGCAAAGGATTATTTTACTAATGTTACTGTTAGTTCAGTAAAAAGTAACTGCAGTAAAAGAGACTTCAAACAAATGGGGTTGAACGAGAAAAGAATATAAAATTTTTTTTATATTGATTATATTTTTAGCTTAAAATATTAAAATAAAAAATGCATATTAGCAAATAATTAAATCATTTTACTACAAAAATATCTTAAGTAATTAGCCGTCTTTAAAGGCCCAATACCAGTTTGTTTAATTTCACATTTTATTTTCTACCATTATTATTATTTTTGATTAACTTCACATTTTATTTTTTATCCATTACTATTATTTATTTTTACTTCCAATTACCTACGTATGAAATATATAGTAAGGAAAGTATTGCGATCGTGAAAAATTTTGACGTCCGGTTTTCAACGGAAATACACGTTTTGGGGTCCCCTGAGTCCAAATAACCTAGTCCCGCGAAATGGTCTGTGTGTATGTGTGTTTGTGTGTGTGTGTGTGTGTGTGTGTGTGTGTGTGTGTGTGTTAGTGTGTGTGTGCGTGCGTGCTTGCGCGTGTGTGTTTGTGAACAAATTAGCTCAAAAACTATAGGCCATACAAAACTGAAATTGGGTATTTGGTGTCCCGCGATGTGACAGCAAAAATTTCATAAAAATTGGTCAAACGCAGGGGGTATTTTATTTAAAGAATTTTGTCTATTTTTTACGCTTTTCTCAAAAACGGCTCAAACGATTTTGATTAAACTCGGTATTTGGTGTATGTACGCATGCCCGCGATGCGACAGTCAAAATTTCATCAAAATTGATTAATTGGAGGGGGCATTTTACTTAATAAAATTTGTCACATTTTCACGTGTTTTTTTTATTTACTCAAATGGCTTTAACGATTTTGATCAAACTTGGTATTTGATGTATGTATATGTGACAGCAAATATTTTATTAATCGTATTATGTATATTTCACCAAGCAAGTTATACAAGGTGCGAAAAACTAATGTCAACTTGGTTCATCTCCAAGAAACTAAAATCAACTACTTCACACATGCCATCAGTAGAATTTAATTTTAACAATGTACCGGTATTTAGTTATTAGCCATTTTTTTTTTATCTTAATAACAAACTCTTCACTAAGAATATATTATTATTAATATGACAGTGAGGTTTTTCATAATTTCATGATTCAAGAGAAAAATGTTGTGAAGTAGCTGATTGGTAAAAAATATAAAACAAAAAATAGAGTTTAACTAGCACTAATTTTAAGTAACAGACGACCAAAAGTTGACAAAATGTCAAAGTGTTATTGCACTTTGTTAATAACAATTCTTACAATAATTTATGTCTCAGCATAATATTTATTTTCAGGCCTTCCGAAAAAAAAAAAACGGTTCCATTCTTGTTGGATTAGTTCAAAGATTAAAATAAGAAAGCTTTTTGCAGCAATTAGGCCAAAATAGGAGAAGGGAAAAAATAAATTAATGAGAGCAGATGATTTTCTCTGAGGAAAATTACTCCTTGCATTTCTTTACCGGCCTTTTCCCCATTATATTTTGTAGGCAGGAAGTAGCAGTATAATACAATGAAAAATTAGAAATTATAGGTCATTTATCATTATAACTTCTTTTAGGAGTAATTTTTTGCAGGAAGTAGTTGACTTTATTTGTTATTTGATTTACAGCTCTTTATTAAACTTTACTCTCTCTGTCAGACATATTTCTGAATTTTTCCATGAACCTATTTAATAAGAAAAGAGACAAACGATGAATGTTTGAAACATTTATTAATTTAATTCCTTATTATGTGATATTATTGATACCATTATTATATGATGATATCAATACATTAGAAGTAAAAGGGCCTGCGTTCAAATTTTGTAATATCAAACTTTATCCACGATTCATCCTAGCCCTATGAATTCCATGGATCCCTACTTTGTCATCCGAGTGTTAAAATCTGCAAGAAATGTACAAGTGCACATTTCAAGAATGCCACTAAAACCCAACTAGTGCTTTTAAATTGACCCCCTGTCCACTCTTGTTTTAGTAAGTTATGTTGAGCTTGTATGCTTAGTCTTTCTGTTATAACGTTTTTGTTCTGTTTCATTGATTCTATTGATTTAAATATATTTTATGAAATGTAATCTTTTTATAACGTGGGAAAGCTAAATTATAGATTTTAAAAATAAAAAATCTTTAATAATTAACGAGGAAATGCATTAATCGACATTAATTGCGATCTGAACTGGAAAAAGGTATGTATATAACCAAAAATCGTTTTTGATTTACCTATTTTTAATATTTTTAATTTCGCCTAGTTTTATTTTGATTTTTTAGAATTTATGTTTGGGTCTTTTTTACTTTACCCACACCAGTTACTAATTTTTAAAAGGGTGATTTTTCTTAATATTAAATTGATATTAGTGAAGAACGGGGTCACCTGTGGTGTAGTGGTTAGCATAGAAACTTACTATACTAAAGATCGCGGGTTCGCTTCCCGAGGTGGACCAAGGATTTTTTAATGGGAGTAAAAAATCCTTCTCTATGCCGTCCCTCGGGTAGGACGTAAAATGGAGGTCCCCAGCCTGTACGACGTCAGGTACTCGTTAACGATCCCTGTCCTAATTATACCTGCATAGGCAAAATTAATGACTCCTACTGTAGCATAGTCCTATTAGCCTTAGTGGCATAAAGTGACGTTAAAACAAACAAACAAACTAGTGAAGAACAGATGATATATGTAATGTATTTAAAAGGCTTCAAATGTAAACAAAAATTATTGTTTAATATTCGTTGAATAATTCATTTAGGGGTCCAATATGTTTTTATTGATTTTAAAATACAATCAAATATATCCTCGTTCTTGTATCTTCTTCTGTAAGCAAATTCAAATGCCACTTCTTATGGTTTAAAAACACGATTCAGTTGTATCAGATTCTTTATTATAAACAAAAACAACTTCAACGTTTCTTAAAATTTGGAAGTAATAGATTGGTAACCTCCTTCAGGTATAATTGTTTTTCTTTTAAAATAGACATATGTTATTAAATAACGGTATCATAAATCACTAATAATATCAAAAAGTAACTGGTGTGGCTAAAGTAAAAAAGATCCTTTTCTTTTTATACATGTTCCTGGTTCAGAAAATACGAAGATGGTGTTAATAAAATGTTGACTTCTTGAACTGAAAAAGAAACGGGCCGACCTCCTGTCACTTAGTATAAAACAAGAAACAGTTTCGAGCGAATGGGCAGAGTGCCTATTACGCCTATTTACAAAAAAAAAAGAGGTTTAAAGAGTGCAATCAAATTACAGACGGATCACAGTAATTAGTAGTTTGAGCAGATCATGGAAAGATAATGAATAATAAATAAGAGGTTAACAGAAGGGTGTAATAATATGGTAGGTCATTATATAGATCATATATTTGCCCTGACTCAACTTACAGAGAAGCTTAAAGCTTTTATAGGTATAATATGGAGATAAACTTAACTTTTATTGATCTCCAAAAAGCATATGATAAAGGGCCACTTAGTAAACTATGGAGTCCCCTAGAAAGTACAGGAGTAAGACAATACTTAACTCAAGCTATAAAGAGACCGAATATATTGACATTTATTATTTTATTTTTTTGGCCTCCCCTTCCTCGCCTTTTAGGCTATACAGGGTTTCACGTGCCAGGGGAAAGGATGATGCTACTTGTCAATATGTTGTCAGGGGCAAAACCTATAGTGACATGCAACAGCAAGAATAAAGCTTAAATATGAAATTAAATATAAGCTTACCTTCTATTGTTCAAAATATGTGTTGAATGTCTACTCATACTATGGAAAAGAAAATGTAATATTGTGGGGATAATTGTAGACAATAATTTCCTCTACAATTTATAATTTTCTCATGACCAGGTTATTATTCCGGGTGACTTAGAGGATTCATGCTTTATGTTAGGGAACTTGTTGGAAACATATACGGTAGTAGGCTTGGGAAAAAAGTAAAGAAAAAATTTAATTGAATTAAAAATTTGGCATTTGGAAATGGAAATAAAATCGGAAACTCCCTAATAATGTTAGTAAATGAGATATCACCCCAATTGATATTTTTAAATATTTAGGCCGTAATTAAAAAATGGTCATAATTAGCTTCATTAGATTGCAGTTATCAATATCTGCTTGCTGCACTCTTCCAAAATTGTTAACCAAACTCCCGATGGTCCTTTACAATGGAAATGTGGGCCCCACTGCGCGGCTAGAACTTCTTGAACAGTTCGAATATTTGTTTTTATTAATTAAAACTCGTTTAATAAAATTTACGCATTGTGCTTTAGAATAAAAATGTTTATATTGATTTCAATTTCCCTAGCATTGTTTGTTATGTTAGGTTATTATAAACAGCATAGTTGATAGCAATTGGGTGTACTCGATTCAAGTACCCTTCTGCCCACGCCACTCCTAAAGCTAACTACCTAGTTGAAAACCCATTCAGATGCTGATTGAACTTAAAGGTGCTACAAAAATAGTATCAAAGCTTCTGGTACTGTACTCTAAAATTAACTGTAGTTTAGATTATTTCATTTTTTAATACAGACTTATATAGTGTATTTTTTTTCGTTTGTTATATTTTTCATTAGTTCTGAAAGGTAAATTCATACGGTTTCTATAGTTTATATTTTTTTTTTTACTTCTAAACTTTAGACATTGTTTGACATCGGTATAAGGTACAGGGGGTCCTAAATTAAGCAATCTTGGCGATGCTGTTTATAGCAAGAGGGGGGGGGGTGCTAAGAAATATGATTACAACTGGGCTGTAACAGGCTGCTAACCACACAGCAAAACACTCCAGCCAAGATTGCTCCAGTCTCCCTTCCAGGCCTCTCCAGTAATTGGATCTTGTAGCAGCCTTTTCCCAAAGGGTTCCCTACGTGTATCTTCCGCGTCCTTCATCGAGGCTTAAAAAGAGTTAATGAGCGCAGATTTGTTATTCTTTAATCAAGGCTCGTACGTAGGACCTCATTTTCCCATCACAATGTCGTTACCGGAAGTTACGGTTTTTCGGAATTTTTTTCATATAAAAATATTTTAGAGATGAACGTAATTCAATATTCTAATATTGACAAGATATTTTATTTGAAATTAAATAATTAGTTTTATAGTTTTAAGATAAGAAACGATAAAATTTTTCATGCAACTGGATTTCCAAAACATACTATTTTTTTTTTTTTTTCACTTGAAAATAATCGTTGACCGACTTTTATGTATTAGAGGAATTTATTTTTATTAGTTTTATCTAGGAATTTTGATAAAAAAACGAAAATAAAAAAGGACTATGTCTTTGGTTCTGAAAAAAACATTCTAAAAAGACTCAGAAAATGATTTCATATGTGTAGGTGCTATGCAATTAAAGAATTTGGATTTTAAAACATTTCACTCAAAGTTTGGGTCGTAGAATGGATGTACTCATTAACTTGTTTTCTTATTGTTCTATGTATCAATACAAATAAAGATATTTGCATCCACTTTGAATAATTGAAAAGTGCTTAAGGTATATAGGGAGATGTGATTGACTTGACTTCTCTGAGATGCGATGTCGACCTTGGTCGCACAGTGACAGCGTCCACGAGATAATAATTGAATTTATATATATATATATATATATATATATATATATATATATATATATATATGTGTGTGTAGATAGATAGATGCAGGAGGAGAGCGACTGAGATGGATAATAGATCAGTCACTCTTACCATCTCACCAAGATTGCTTAGTCCTACAAAATCAAATAAAATAAAATTTATATAATCCGTGCCCTAGACTTTGTATAGTATGCAATAACACGACCGATCCTTTCCACCATCTTTATCTATCTATTCCTCCGAAGAGTTTCATTAATAATTGGATAAAGTGTTCCTGAATCATAAGAGCTTTAATTTTTAGGAATATCTGGAAATTATCGTTTGTGAATCTTCAATAAAATTTTTCAGGTTCTCAAATGCATACATAAATGAAGTATAACTGCCCTTTTCCCCTTAAAATAAATCTTAATCGGGAAATTAAGTATTTAACTTTAAAAAAAGTTATAAAATATGAATGGATAACGTATTATTCGAGAATAGTAAGTGGAGCAATTGCTTTGGCTAACTGAAGAGGTAGTTAATGACTCAACACAATGGGAAGATTAAAGTTGCAGATCCCAAGGTTAAAATTAGCGGCAACTGCCTACATTCGGGACTAATTTCCTCCTTTTCTTTGTAAATACAGTTTTCCCGTTGGGTTCTTTGAAGCAGAAATCTCCAACAATGAAAAGAAAGGAATAATTTATCTCAAGAAGGAATAAGAAAAAATCCTGAATTATAAATTACTTTTTGCAGAAGGTTCTCCTTTGCGTAGTCAACGCAAAGAAGATTTTTATTACTGAACATGATGAGTTTTCTGCGCCTCTTGTTTCACGAACGTGGGCTCTCCGATTTCACTTTAAAAATTGTGTATCCTCAATACCTAAGGTATTAAACAAGATTTTTATGATAATTCTTTATTGATTTGAGGCTAGACAGGTATTAGTCAAGTTTTTTTGTAATCCTTATATTAACCTCAACTTTTACAATTTTTTGTCCAAACTTTCGGCACTCTTTTTTTTCGTCTTTAAAGTTTGAGAAGAAAAGGACTGTGGTTTTTAACTATTAACAACTTTTAATTTTGATGACAAGTGCATTCAGCCTATTTTATTGAAAATATTTTATGGTCACAGATGTTTATCTTGATAATGGCATGAGTGGCGAAACGTTGGACAAAAAGTTTCAAAAGTTGAGGTTAATAAAAGGAGCACAAAAAAAAAAATTGACTAATAAACAAGATGTTTTTTTAATGTGAATTAAAAAAAAAAAAAATATGTCCTTAGGATTCAAAATCGTCACTGGAGAAATCTCGATTTCGACATTCAGCTTTTTCAGCTAAATTCGACTGATTTTCATTATTCTTCCTCATGATTCTTGCTGGTCCATTGAATGAGCTACAGTTTTGTTGACATTATTCGTTGGCGTCTTAAAAAACTTGTTATTAAAACAGAAGCATTTTACTTATTTTATTTCTACGGATTATGTCTTTCGATCAGTCTATATGCTTCTTTTGAATAATATTATTAATTATGTTCCTCCTTCTTTTTAACCCTCGAAACATTCTTATTATCTATAAACATCTTATATCTAAGAACCACCTAAGAATCATAGATCTTCTTATATCTATGAAATAGGGTCACCTGTGAAATAGTAGTAATAGTGGTTAGTAGGTATAACCAGCTACTACACAGACACGGGTCCTTAGCCCCCGTGGTGGGCCTAGCATTTTTTATAAAAAAAAAAAAAATCCTTCCCTATGGCATGCTCCGGATAAAACGTAAAATGGAGGTCCCGAGCCTATGCAATGCCAGATACAGGTTAAATATTCCTTAAGTTAAAAATCCTAGTTATAACTGGATGGGCGAAATTTTGTCTTATCAGCAGTAACAGCTAAAAAGAAATGAATTAATATTTTTTAATTGAATATTATTCCTACATCTGTTCAACTAATCCCTTGTTTATCGTAATAAGTTAATGAAATTTAGTAGAAAGTTCAATTTCGGGTTGTTACTTACCACATAGAGTTAAAAATTTATGAGAAGAAAGACGTTTTTCCAAAGCTATTTGAAAGCCAAAAAAATATCATAAGGAGAAATATGGAGAGGATGGAAGCATGGCCGGTAAATATTCTTTTAAATAGGTTCTTAAGTAGTACTTACCAATGTTCATTGTAAGAAGTAACTAGGTTAATGCCTAGTACTTATCTTATATTTACTAACCCGCTAAGTACCTTAAAAAAACAGTAAGCAACTTATATATGTATATCTTAGTTATATTTTGTTAATTTTATCTTGCTTCCCTTCTAATTAATTATAAGGGAAAATACTATTGATTTTCTCATCAGGAAAAGATGCATTTAGTCAGCTAATTAATTTCTGGTCTTCCTGAAAGCGTTTCTATGTTAAGTATTTTCTATTAAGGAAGTTTAAATTTATCGCTCAATCAATATTTAATAAGAGCGAAACTTTTACACTTTAAATTTTTCATTCTTTAGAACGAACTTCCTAATAATGCTTTTATAAAAAGTGGGTCTAAACTGAATTGTCGAGTGCACCTAATTATAGTTCGTTTGTTTGACGTCACTTTATGCTGTTATGCCTAATCAGATGATGCTCCAGAGGGTGAAGTGAGAGTCCTTCATTCCTACAAGTGGTAAAGATTGGGCAGGAACGGCAGACGGACTATTTCGATTTCTTGGTCACCTTTCTTCTATTGAGGAAACCTCTCTTTATATAGTGAAACATTCTTGCTGATTCTCCCATCGTTATATCCGCTTTCGTGAATTTATCGAATTTTCCCTTCAACCTCAATATCAGCACTGCTCATCGCCCTATCCTTCGACGTCTCAAACTCCGTAAAATTGTGGTGACCTGTCCTTACAATATTTCTTATCTTGCTGTATAGACTCTCTACAGCTACAGACCGTGCCAACACCTACTTGCCTTTCAGACAAAGCTCTGACTATATTCTCCTTTCTGACTCTGTCAAGGTCCTTTTTAGGTCTACTTAGCAGACAGAAAGCAATTTTCCTTTCTCGATGGACTCCTCTGTGACCTGCCTCAAAGTGCAAATCGAGTCGTGTGTACTCCTCAAGTTTCTAAACCCATGTTGTTCCTCTTCGATCCAGCAGTCAACAACTTCTTATTTTTATTTCTCCTTCTTATTCAAATTCTTATTCTCCGTTCTAAGATTCTTGAGTAGATCTTGCCTGTTTCCTGAGCACAGAAATGCCACGAAAGTTATTGCACTCTCTGTGCATTTTTTCGTTCTTGTAAATAAGCACAACCAAAGAGATCTCCTTGTCCTTTTATAATTTTCTTATACTATATTTCTTTACCTTTGTTGCCCATATAACGCAGTATTTCTGGAGCTATCTCGTCCTGCTCTTCTGAATTTCCTTGCATCATTTTGAAAATTGAATCTTGTAGTTCTTCTTCTCTTACAAAAAAGTCTTCTTCTGATGCCTCAGTATTTTGTAACTAATTTGAACTAACGTCGGTCTCCTTATACAGTAATCCCTTCATCTTTCTATTTCCTGCTGATATTTTTATCTTTATTCTTGACCCCTTTGAGCGATTTCAGCCTTTCTTTGCTGATTCTTTTTATAACTTTACAGAAGATCTTTTGATTAAACTCAGCATTAGTCTCCATTTTATGTACGAAATCCTCCTATACATTTCGTTTTATCTATAGAACTTTTTGTTTGGCCTCCTTCCTTTGTTACGTATATTCCTGGTAGGCTATAAGTGTCTTCTAGCTAAGCTAGCCCTTCTATGCTTCCTTCGTTTCTTGGATCTTCTTCTGACATCATCGTTCCACCAAGGACTTTTTTTTTTTAAATTTATTTATTGAAATTTACAACTGTATTTACAAAATCATCTAGTAAATAATCTAACAATAAGAAAATAACATGTCATGAAATAGCATGATGAGAAGCTACCCATTGGTAGCACTCAACTAGTACACTTAGCATAGAAGATCCCTAGGCCATCTTCTTTTCAGAAGCCTTGGAGGATTGTCTGGAATAGAGGAGGAAGCAAGGCTGGAAACAAGAGGATTCGGGTTGGCCGGGAGTTTATTATGAAAGGACTGGTATCTTGAACGGGCTAAATCGGCGATATATGGAATATTGAGGTCTTTATGGATGAGTTTATTTGTGACGAAGTAAGGAGCGTTAAGGATTTTTCGAAGTATTTTGGATTGCAAGGATTGGATTCGAGAGGAATTTGATGGTTTAGTAGAGCCCCAAAGCTCGATTCCGTAAGTCCATATCGGTCTTATTACTGTCATATAAATTAGCCTTTTGTAAAAGATTGGGAGTTTTGAACGTTTGTCAAGTAAGTGTTGATGTAGTTGGAAGCGACGAGCTGTTTCTTGTCGTTTCAGTCTTTTGCGGGGATTCCAAGTAAGGCGTTTGTCCAGGTGAAGTCCCAGGTAACGGATCTGGTCGACTGGGATAAGTGGATTGTTATTGAAGGATACTGTTGGGCAGGAGGTCATAGGTTTACGACGAAGGGTAAAAGTGATTTGATGGGATTTTTCGGGGTTGATTTTAATTCTCCATGTTAGTCACCATTCTTCAAGGGTTGTGATGTAAGATTGGAGAGTTTGGGATGGAAGGTCTGGGTCATTATTAACTGCTAGCACAGCTGTGTCATCGGCGTAGGTGGTGATAACAGTGTTGGGATGGGTTGGAATGTCAGCTGTATAAGCTGTGTAGAGGATGGGACCGAGGATACTGCCTTGAGGAACACCAGCAGACTGAGAAAAGATGGATGAAAAGGTATTATTGTGATTTACTTTGAATAGTCTGTCTGAGAGGTAGGAACGGATAATGAGAAAGTAGGTAGGAGGAAGGAATTTACGGATTTTGTACAGCAAACCCGGGTGCCAAACTAGATCAAATGCTTGTTCTACATCGAGAAAGACTCCAGTACAGTACATTCCGCGCTCCAATGCAGACGAGACAACGTCAACACGAGGAACTTTAGGAACGAACTTTGAATGTAAATAATGCAAAACTGGACTATGATCTGATGAAAGGTCATTTAGGGATTTTATTGCAGCTTGGGAGGGGGAAATCTGGGAGGAAATGAAGATATCAAGGATATCGGGACGCTTTTTGAGGGATGTGGGTGAGAGGACAGAATAACTATTGCTAGATGTGACTTGAGTAAGGATGTTACCTCGTGAGTTGGATGTTCTACAACCCCATCGTTGTTGTTTAGCATTGTAGTCTCCTCCAGCAAGGAAGCGCGGTCCAAGGGATTTAAAGAAGGAATCAAGAAAATTATAGGTGAGGGGATTACCAGGAGGACAGTATACAGCTGAGAAAGTTAGAAGGAAAGGACGAGTTGGAATGGTTATTGAGGTTGATTGAATGGCGTCAGTTGGAGTGGAAGGAATAAAAGAATGGGGTATGGATTTATGGATAAGGATGCAGGAACCGGCGTGGAAAGTGTTGTCTGGGTGGTCTGATCTATAAGTGATATAGTCCCGTATGTAAAAATGTGACCGTTGTGTGAAGTGAGTTTCAGTTAAGAGGGCAATGTCAATTTGGTTATTATGTAAAAATAGGTCAAGTTCGTCTCGGTGGTTATGTAGCCCGTTAGCATTCCAAAGAACGACAGATAGGGGCTTTGTGTTCATCGAGGGAAATTAAACGGAATTTCAGAAAGGAGTCTGGTTAGGAGAGTGATGAGGGGATTGATGGTATCTTGGAGCTCTAGTAGGAAGATAGAGGATGGAGGGATAGAGGGATGTCGGTGGGATTTTGGTGTAGATATAATGGTTCCGGTGTGGAATTTGTATTGCTGGCTGAGGGCTGGGACCGTCGTTCTGTAGGAGGAGGTTGGTTTGCTCTTAAAGGTACATCTGATTGGGGATTAGTTTGGATATTAGGACGTGATGATGCAGGATGAGGATTTTCTGGTGGTAGTTTAACCAGTAAAGGTAAGTGATAGGGAGGGATTGGCTTACGTTGAGACTTAGGATTGGAGGTCGTGGGCTTGGATTGGGAAGTTCTATGTTGATGTGACTGTTGAGTTGATGATTTGGTGATGTGCCTGATTTCCTGTTGATTGCGTTTGATTTCCAGAAGTCGTGCTGA
This sequence comes from Aelia acuminata, assembly GCA_911387785.2. NCBI lineage: Eukaryota > Metazoa > Arthropoda > Insecta > Hemiptera > Pentatomidae > Aelia > Aelia acuminata. Next base: position 126,161,495 of record OU426979.1, on the reverse strand, counting down.
GGCTGGTCCGTAGCTGCAGGAATAGGTGGAGGAGGTGGTACTTATTGACTGAGGCGAGAATTTTTCTGTAGTTCCGGAAATGTTTCAAGATTCTCAATTTCTGGAACCATTTCGAAGTTTTGCAGACCTTGATTCCTCAGTATATTGTTAAGGGCTCTCTGCTTATAAAGCTTTTTATATACAATGCAGCCTCTGTAGTTTGCCGGGTGTTCTTCACCACCAAGAGCGCATTTGGGTGGCCGGTCTAGCGGCCTTTGGCAAGTCTCTGATGCATGAGGGCCGGCACATTTAACGCACCTGTCTTGGTGATGGCAATAAGCTTTAGTGTGTCCTAAGTTTTGACATTTATTGCACTGAACTATTAAAGTTTTCTGCCTTGGTTGCTCGAATCTAACAGTTAAATATACCAGCCTGTTAACTTGGAATATTTCAGAATTATTTCGGGCTGGCTCTAGTTCACTCTTGTTTTTTGACTCTAGGTTCACAAAAAACAATGGTAGTGGATATTTGTCTATAGGATGCAGAACGGAGAAAATATGCCTCACATTGTGCCCTATTTCCTCTAATCCACTTTTGATGATAGAGGTGGGAGTAGATGAGTGGAGACCTTTCAATACCACTCTGTATGCCTTTTCTTCTCGTAACTGATAACAGTGAAAATCGTAATTATTGGCAGAAAGATGGCTTATTTATTTTTATATTGTTTACTCTGGCAAAACACCTAAAATTTGGTTGTCCAATCAATCCAGCTATTTCTTCACCGAAGGACAGGAAGTAACATCCTCTATTCGATTGGGATTAAATTTTCTCAACTTTAAATTATTGTTGATAAAGGAGGAATTACAAATCTTCACTGACATTTTTTAAATTTTACATTTTAGATCTCGGGATAAAAATGATAAAAAGGTTTGGCAAAATAAAAAAAAACTGTATTTAAATAATAATAACAAAACGAATAATGAAAATAAAGAAACTTCTGTTAAATAAATCAACTGAAAATATAATATTAAAGTCTTAATTATGCAGTTCTTTAGCAAATCACAAAGTATCCCACAACACCTAATCAAAACACACTCTTTTTGTGAGGGAGTTTTTACGACTGGTTATCCGCAGTGTAGCCAGCTTACTAATTTTCACTAATTTTTGGCAATACTGACTCCCCAAGTTTCTATTAGGTTACACCTATGACAGTAGGTGCTGTTACAACATTTATAGAGTATTATTTCAAATAATAGCCTAATTTAAATTATTAAAATGTATTTACTTTACTAAAAGTTATCAGGGTGGGCCACACCAAAGCGTTTCAGCTCTTAGCTAGTAATTTAATTTAAATACAAATAAAAAAGGAAAAGGAAGAAAAAGTACCTACACATTTGAGAATTTATTGTAACCTTTTCTTGATTTATTTATTCTTTAATGAAAATTAACAATAAATACAAATTTGTATTACTATTTGTCAGTGGAAAATAATAATATAGGAACAAATAACTGCACTCACATAACGCAATACAAAATTATAATAATGATAACCTGTATTACAATAGCATGCTTATAAACAAAAACATTATGAAATCGACATATGACGCCATGTTAATAAATCGAAACACGACCTACTGTATTTGCAATAATTCGCTATATAAGAATTATTTTGATCACTAATCAAGTTAAAAACTATCCCGTCCGGTAAGTTGGCCAAAACTATATACATTGAGCCAAATTTCATTAAAATCGGTTGAGTAGTTTCTGAGAAATAGAGAGACAAACATCGGGACACGAGATTTATATATATATATATATATATATATATATATATATATATATATATATATATATATAAGGATTGTAATATGTGATGGGCCTTTTCTTCTTCTTTAGCCTACAGGACTTAAGAGAGAATTGTGTCATGGCAAATTAGTGTACATATTATGTTTTAACAATAACAAGATACCAATTAGTGCATCATATATTTCATTTCTTTAATTTCATATTTTTATTTAATTCACTCTTTACTTAAACTCAACAGTGTCGCGACCATGTTCTGACCGGCCCCTAATCTGACATTGATTTCGATTTACACATAGCTGTTGGTTGAACGGCACCAGTCAGTATTTTTATCCACTTCATACTACTTGGATATTAAGTATGATGATATGAAATTTTCAGGAAATGGTTTGCTAAATATCACTCGTCTTCTGGATGAGGAGGAGAATAACGGTTGAAAAACGGGGTAGAGTTGATAGCCTGGTATAAAGGGGGAAAACTGTAGATGGAGAATCAACTATTCTTTACTAAAAATTGATCGACTACAGAAGAAAGTTTTGTATATGTTGAAGAATTTCCGCTAATTAAATTGATATTTCGATAAGCAAACTGGACATGAACATGAAAAAACAAGACATACCATGGATAAAATACATTTAATGTGTCCATTTATTTTGGGTAAACAGGATACTAGCGCATCAGTCCGATGATTTTTTTTTTCATTAATTTTAGATAAAAAAGAAAATGAGGGTTGGATCAGGGCTTTAAAACAATAAAAAAGCGGTTAGGACTAGCCTTATTTCTCTTAATGCGCCGGGGCGCATTTTTTTTAGATTTTCTTTTTTGTAATTCCATTCAGTCTTAATAGAAGTTTATCAATCATCATCTGTAAACATAATGTCAGTACTGAAAGTTTCATCCGTCATTGCCTATACATTGCTTGTATCATCGGATCATTGTAAACCTATCAATTGATCGGGAGAGCGGGTATTGGCAACGTTTTCCATGAAAGGGATTCCCTGGTCTGGTAAGTCACTGTTTAAAGGGAAGGTAGTGCAAGGAAGTATAAATAGCTTCCGGCTTACTCCGTTTCGCGGCGGTACACGTCTTGAAGGGTAGGCGGGGAATATGATTAGTAAGAGTGACAAAGTGGGTAGGAGATATTCGGTTCGATTAGGTCCTCTTGTCGGTCACTTTTAGGCTGCTTCTAGTCTGTATTCTTTTCTTTTCGGTTGTTTTATTTTCATCCATGATGGGTCCAAATTTAATCATTTCAATAAGATATCTTTTTATTTTTTCATTTATAAAATGTTAAATCTGGACAACTAATAAGGTGAGCACTAAACTCGATCAATCGTTTTATTGGTTCTGGAGCAAGTAGTAGGTGTGCTGGGTGTTCAAGTCTGGGTAGTTGGGCCCTTTTTTGGTGACCCCTTTTTCCTTCAGATCCGTTTATAATTTACCTTTTGGCAAATTTTTTAATGAAGTTTAAATGCTGTAGACAATTTATTGTGAACTCCTATTGCTTTTATGGAAAGGAAAAAGATTCCATCTTCAACTATTTCTCAAATTCATAAGTGACATTTAAGTACTTCAATAATTAATTGTATTGCATTTATATTAATTATATTAACGAGCAGCCAACTCATCAAAGAAAAAAAAACGGTTTCAACAATCTTTTTCAAGACAAGTTTACATGAACTTTTGATAAAAATCTTTATAAATATTTTCGGCCGATGAAAATTCACTAAAATGCCTTACAATCGTTCCCGTGATATTTTCCTCATTTTGAAAAATTTAGGTATTTCATTGCCGGACAAGTTGTAAGAACATATTTCGTCAAACGAATTAATATTCTAAATACAGCTATTTACTTAGAAACCTACATTTATTTATAAAAAATGTGATTTTTTTATTACAGATTAGTATTATATAAAATTCATCTATAAAAACTAAAGAAAAAATATTTATATTGAATAATTTTATAACACGTTTTGCCACACAAAAAATTTGTTTCCTTGGTTTCTCTAATGGATTTGTTAACCCATCATCATTTACAAAAAACAAAACTGAACATAAACAAGCAAATAAATCACAGAAGTGTTATTTCAGTTTTGGAAAAGTGCTAAGCCTGCCCAACAAACCCGGATTATAACTCGATTTAGCATTTCCACCTCGCTGTTCTACTCTGTGGGCTGATATATAGCATTTCTGAAAGGGTATTTACCCCTTCGTCCGCGGATAAATACATCTGTGGTTCTTCGCTTTCTCACAATATCATTTTGCCCAACATACATGCTCCATCGCTATCATACATTTATTTATTTTTACTTTCTTAACTACCTATACAATTTCATAAATTAAATGGACTTACCGGATTTAAGTAAAATTGTCGGCCCTTAAATTCTGCATCTTCTACCGAAAATAAAGGCTCGATTAATTGCAAGAATTCATAAGAAAAACTTATTTCTTTTCCCAGCAATCTACTTGCACAGGTGGCGTTGTAGGAACCCCAAAGTTCCGTTCCAAGGCTAGAATTACAAAAGATGGTAAGATCAACAAGCTTGTTGCAAACACGTGTGTAGTATATTAAATTTATGTAAATTTACTTTGATACTACTAGAATTACAGGGAGAGTAAGTAAAAATAAATTAAGGACAATCACTTAGTTTGAAAAGCTGTGGACTAAAACATATAAAATAGTGTGCCATATTGAAAGTATTTATTCATTACATGGAACAAAAATAAATACAATATACTCGTATACACACATTTAAGCATAAAAATATAAAATATATTAAAACATATATGTAGGTAATGGTACATACAAATGTATGGTTAAATTCGGACTTCTGGGCTCAGATATAATTTCAGAACTGGATGAACTCATCCTTTCATGGGTTAATGTTTTTGAACTTCAGAAGAACCATAAGAATCGAGATTGAGCGAGTAAGTTTGCTCTTGTAGCAAGCAGAAAGTAACTGTTATAATTCCTGCGGTTGGTGAACATGGTGTTCCTAATGTCTTTGAAGTTATTCAAATATTTTCTTTCAAGTTTATGACTTTTTTGAATAATTCCTTTTGATTTTTATTCTATTAAATGTGACTCAAAAGTTTAGTCAGTTGAAAAATAATTAAAAATCTAAAATATTTTTAAAATTTTGTTATCCTTCAAAAGTAAGGATCCATAGATAGCAATGCTGCAGTTATAAAACTGTTAAAATTAAATTTAAAAATCTATGGGTTAGGCTAATTTTATTCGGAATTCTAGAAGCCAATTGAATTTAATTACTTACTACTAATACTATTGGTTTATAAAGCTTTCTTGATTAAGAAAAAGGTAACTTGACGTAAAAAAAGAAAGGTGTACTAGGTCAATAAAAAAAAACAAAGTTATTTTAAGTCGGAAGCCCTTTTATTTATGATAATAAGAATTACAAAAAAAAAAAAGTATTATACAGGATGAAGTAAGAAAGGTATGATCTCTGCAGACTCATTATATGCTTACAAGAATAGGATCAGGGGCCGCTGTGATGCTAACAAGGCGCGGAGGGATACAATACCCTGATAAATGATCGGCCCTTAACTTATCCTCTGGGGGATGTGCCCCCCCTCCTCCGTTCAGTATCATACGGTTCACTGGACCGTCCCTAAGGTTTACTGGTCCCTAGTTATCCCCTTCCTGCCTCTTTTTTTTCTCTTTCTATCATCTTTCTCTTTGATAGCGAACGTCAAAGGGAGAAAGAATCAAAGATATGGGCATATCAAAGAGGTCTGTCTGGATGCCTGGGTTGGGCTGACCCCTCCCTCTCTTCTTTTTTGAACTATGGGGAACAGTCTGATTTGACCTTTAAAAAATATACAAACTTGATATTGCTACATACAGATGTAATATAGATATCTGGTTCATTGTAAAAAGATTGTTTATTTTGTGTAACACTGCCTCTATGCCTAAACTGTCTGTTTTAGAAATTTCATAAAATTCAGGGAGATAAATAAATCTGGCCGATGTATGGACCTACTAATCTGACGCCTAAAAGTTGATAATATTCACCATTAAAAATGTTTAACCAGGTCAATTCTCACTCCCTACACTTGTCAAACGGGCTAGGTTTCGAACATCCCGAATTTTCATTTTAAACTTACTAAAAGGGTTTATTATTGAAGAATTAGTTTTGCCTACAGGGTACTCTTGTTTTTGATAATATCTAGATAAAACATGAAAAGAAAATTTTGTAGCCTTACATCTAATAGGTTTTATGTTTGTAACACAGTTTTATCTCACACTCTACAAATTTTCTTACAAAGCCAGGAAAAGGTGTATCTCACTCTTTGAAAAAATTGAGGGAACATAGCTGCCAGATTAAGTTAGTTTTGTTTCCATCAGACAACAAATTTTCCTTAGAGAAAAATATTTTTGGTGGAAGCTCTTAGAGTATTTTTATACTTTCTCATTCCCTACAATACTTTTGTTAAACAAGTAAAGTCTCTAATCCATTAATGATAATCAGTTCATGACAACATAAAGGGGAACATAACGTGAGATATTTTTAAGGTGAGAAAATCTGTAGACTCTCCAACGCAAAGCTTGAAAAGTTCAGAACCGCACTCCCTACAACCTCACTCCCTACAACTTTATTCCATATAAATGATGGGAAAAAATCAATTTATAGGGAGTAATATGAATTTGTCGAACTATAGTTGTAAGGGATAGTGTGTACATACAATACATTTTACTTAGGATTTTTTGAAGGGCAATGTAAGGCAGGTCCACATCAATTTGGCGATGATTCTTCCTATTTGTTTATATTGCGCATAATTGTTGATAGTTAAAAATTAGTGTATTTTTTTTCTCTTCAAATTATTGGTTTTCCTTTTTCTAATAGATCTTTTGCAATATGTTTTAGGCTTAAATATTATTAAAAACCGATATTTTCAAAAATATCCATTAAAGTGTGTGGATGCTCTTAGGACTTGCTAAGGGACCCACATGTTGGGGAAAAAGACGGTGGAAAAAATTTAGATCAAAATAACCCATAATTTATTAATGGACCATATAATCATACATCAACCGTCGTATAAAAGCACAAAGTGTTTGGAAAATAATTTGGGAATGTATTAACTTTTTTTACGAAGATTTGCTTACTTTGAACATCATTTTGGGAATAAAACTTGTAATAACTTGATACAACAAAATGGGAAAAAACATCCATCACCATAAACGAATTGCCTGGAACGTTTTCAGTCAATTATTAGTACTTTTGGATTGTTCTAGGCCTTTCATCAGCACACCATTCAATGCTGGTGTTCAGTAGTAGACCACATATAAGAAGCGATCGATTTGTGGCTTAGTCTATCTAACCTTGTACAGTGAAGAATACAGTTACTGCTGAGTCACTGTTCCATCACTGGTAGTTACTGTTTTGTAACTTTATTACTAATTTAAGTTCTAATTGTTTATTTGATTTTTCGAGTTAAAATTTCCGGCAATAAAACTATTTGTACCCATACCAATATTACAATATAGAATAACGAACGTGTGTAACCCACATACAAAGATAAAGTGTGTAGATTCTAATAACTTGGATCAAATATTGGAAAGTGGCTAAAATTTAAAAAAAAAAATGTTAGAATTTAATTGAAAAAAGAGAATAAAATGTAATTATATAAGGCCAAAGAAACAATAGAAAGTCAAATATAAATTTATGCCTAGGTAACAAGCATTAGGCCAATACGTATACGAACTTATTACATTAACATTAAAATTTAACAATGAAATCACAGGTTTATGGTCAGTAGAGTAAAAAATATAATCTAAACTGTATGATTTAAGTTGTTGATGTCATAAAATAAATTCTGTTTTGAAAATTTTTTAATAGTCTTTTGAGAAACTGCATAAATCAATAGTTTAAATTTTATTTTCCATTTTAACATGGAATGATGGTGTGTATTCACCTGTACCATGAAAGCATTAAAATTTCCTATTACTCGGAGTTTGAAACAGTTCAAAACATTTTTTAAAAATTTAGAGCCAAATCGATCACAAAAAAACATTAATAGCTTAGCATTATTGAAATGTTGTCTTTAAAAGTGCTTTTCTTATTAACTACCACTGACTAAAATAAGTAAAACTATACTCTGAAACATTTTGTATCTGTTAGAATTTTGTACCTGAAGTAATATTAATCCAGAGGTTTCTACGAATTTTTATTTTATTATTTAAATAAATTCTCCATTACTTAATTTTTCATTTTTAATTTTACAATTAAAAATGTAATTTTTAATACAATTTTACAATTTTAATTTTACAATTCCCACAATAGCATCAGTTGCCGTCCAAAACCACCTATTGACCTCGAAAATGGGTTTCAAAAGTGGAAAATAAAAATAAATGCCACTAAGTCGGTCCATATAGGTTTTTCACTGACCTGTCCTCCAACAAAAATTGAAAATACATCGGTAACCTCTAAAAACAATGTACGTTATCTACGACTATACTTAAACAAAAGACTCACTTGGAACATACATACAAAACTTAAAAGACAAGAACTGACCAGACGATATAAACAACTGTCACACCTCCTACACTAAATATATTTTAGATATATATATATATTAGAAGTGTATTGTGTATGTTGTGCATGTTGTATTTCTGTGCTTTATTTTTTCATCATGCCAAGAAATTGTGTAGATCATGCAGATAATTTCTGCTATATTTTTGGTGAGCTGACCTTCAAGTCTCAGAGGCGAAATTTGACCCCACTTGTAAAGAAGTGTTATAAGCTTTACTTTGGCTGTCAAGTTGGTGATTTTCATAAGAGCTGGGAAATACATGCTGTGTTTCGTGTGTTAGACTGCTGACTGGGTGGAAAAATGGTACACATCATATGCCATTTGCAATTCCCATGATTTGGAGGGAACCGAAGGATCATTTAACTGACTGTTATTTTTGTTTGACAAATATTAAAGGAATCACATCTAAAACAAAATATACAGTTAAGTATTCGAATTTGCAATCTGCAATGAGACCTGTCTTACACAGTGAAGAGTTCCCCGTACCAGTATATGCAGATACAACCTTAAGTGATAACTCTGGTTCTGACCTGACTGAAACTCCAAATGATTCAGATGAAAATAAAAATGATCTTACATATGAAGCCAGTAGCTGTTCATCAGAACCATACTTTCCCAATCAGCAAGACCTTAGTGACCTGATTCGCGATTTAAATCTGTCTAAACAGCAAGCGGAAGTTTTAGCTTCCAGACTCAAAGGGTGGAATCTACTCCAAAAAGATGTAAGAATTAGTAGATATCGTAGCCGCCATAGTGTTTTTAAAGTATACTTCTCTGAAGAAAATGGTATTGTGTTTTGTAATTATATTTGTTCAGTTATGGAAACTCTTGGGCTTCAACACCGGCCAGATGAGTGGCGATTGTTCATAGACTCCTCTAAAGTAAGTTTGAAGGCTGTGCTGCTACATATTGGCAAGAAACTTCCATCAATACCGGTAGCGCATGCCGCTGATATGAAAGAGACATATGGAAATATGAAACTAGTTTTAGAGAAAATACAATATGGAAAATATGAATGGAATATCTGTGGTGATTTAAAGGTCATTGCTTTATTGCTTGGTTTGCAACTTGGGTTCACCAAATTTTGCTGGTTTTTGTGCGAGTGGGACAGCAGAGATAAGAAGTCTCACTACGTTAGAAAGTCTTGGCCAAAACGTGAATCTCTTATTCCTGGCCAGAAAAATGTGGCATGTGTCCCTTTAGTGAAGCCTGAAAAAATATTTTTACCTCCATTGCATATTAAGTTAGGAGTTATGAAAAATTTCGTCAAAGCTATGGATAAACTTTCTGATTGTTTCTTGTACTTGAAATCGAAATTCCCCAAAGTCAGTGATGCTAAATTGAAAGAAGGAGTTTTTATAGGACCACAAATCCAATCATTAATGGCTGATGAACATTTCGAGGGACTGGTAAATCCACTGGAGAAAGCTGCCTGGCAGTCTTTCAAAAGTTTGTGTTGCAATTTTCTTGGAAACCATAAAGCAGAAAACTATCGTGACATAGTGGCTGATCTTCTGCATTCTTATAAAGCTATGGGATGCAACATGTCTTTAAAAATTCACTTCTTGGACTCTCACTTGGACTTCTTCCCCGAAAACCTTGGAGCTGTCAGCGATGAACACGGTGAGCGTTTTAATCAGCAAATTTCTACAATAGAGAAGAGGTACCAAGGCAAGTGGAGTTCCAATATGCTGACTGACTACTGTTGGACTAAAATGAGAGACGTTCCAGATGCAAAATATACCCGAAAATCACTATCTACCACTTTCTAAGTAAGTCAGAATCAGTAGTTATAATTTTGAGTTAGATAGCTAGTTACGGATTTTTTGGAATATTATAAAAAATTCAAATGAATATCACACAAAACTCCTGCCCGATGGGGAAAAACTTTAATTATATTTGAATTCAGCACGAAAAATACTTTTAGAATCTGTTATTTTAATTCTTGTTAAAGAAAAAAAGTTAAATTTTGTCGACCAGTGATATCTTCACTTAACTTACGAAACAAAAGATTAATATACAACACGATACTGCAACCAACAAATTTGCTAGATGCGCTCCAGCGCAGGCGCAAATGACGCAAAATATAAATAAATAAATAAAATTTAACAAAAATTACAATTTACTTATAAATATGGATCCCTTAATGAAAATTCGAGTATTTTTTTCATTAGCTTATCAACTTCTGTATTTTTCTTTTCTTGAGTACTCAGTATGCCCTCATTTATCTTACCTCGCTAATGAATGGTTTTAGACTTTCATTCATTCACCGGCTGAAAAGTCGTAATTGGTATTTTTCTTTTAATTTATCAGAAGGCTTAGATAATGCAGATTATATAATCTTCTATGAAATCTTCTGATTTGAGAGCACTATGAAACAGTCTTATTACTTTATTTTTCAACCTAGCGCTAAAATAGATATAATTGATATGTTGCCTTATTACTTATCTTTATTATTTACATAAATTGTTTTGTTTTTTAATGTATTTATTAAAGTTTGGGTATTAAAGGGGTCAGTCTGTTTTTGCGGGGAAGGCCAGTTCCAGAATGGAAAATTAATTAGAATACCTGAAGTGCTGTGGTCTACATTCTATACATACTTTGCATTACACCGATAATGAACAAGCCTATTTTCAAAAAACCTGGCACATCTCCTAATTAATAGTAAAACCTATCTGTTGGGCTTGATTGTGCTCAAATCACCTCATACCACAAACATTGACCAAGAAATGGAACATAAAAAAAATTTTAAACATGTGTGGTAATCATAATGATTACTTGCCATAAGGCTTTATATATTTATAAGGCCTAATATTTAGCTATATTATTTTTTATCATATTCGTACCGATGATATAAATATTTACAGTACCAGTCAAAAGTTTAGACTCACTTGTATTCAACTCACAATCTTCAAGTTTAAAAAAGTAATTGTAACTCAAGAGATAACATTTCAAAAATTATATGATTTTTTCGAATACAATCTATATAAATAAAGATGAAATTCTGTTTGTTTTTTTGTTTTTTCTTTATAGAAATCCATACCGTTTGTCCTAAATTCTCCTAATTTCGCTTAGTGGTTCTTTCATACCAGATGCGAACACCTGTCCATATTATAATTGCATAACTTCAGCCAATCTCTGGGTATATTCTTTATTTCTATAAAATTCGTTAAGATCTCGCTTTACATTTGATTTTTACGAAATCAACCGTTGGAGTAGAAAAAAATTTCATTTCTGTCCTAACAAACTTTTCTTGACCCACGGCTTTCCTCATTGTTTTCCAAGTTCCTTGGGTGAAACCGGGATATACAGCTAGCTATAAATAAATTAAAAATAAAATTATAGTTGTTATGTAGTTCAATAAATAAAATGTTGTTATTTATTTATCTTACAAAATCTAAGGGTGAGTCTAAACTTTTGACTGGTACAGTATAAGTAGGTGATATGAACCCAAGATATTTGAGCAATACATTTTTTTTTTTAATTTTTACTTACACTTATTTATGCGAGTTAGTACCAAAGGGGTTTAATAATGAAGTGTTCTACTTCGTCGATATCAATTATTGACTCTAGCTAATTTTTTGTTTGAATGCTTAAACGGGAAAATATTTTTTCATCTCTTTATTTTTCGTTGCAAATATATCATTCTTTAATCAAATAACTAAATAAGGTGCAGATCAGACATACACAGACACGCGGAATATGTGCTTTCTTGATGATACATTTCTATAGTGAATTAAGCTAGGTTTCCTCGGGGACTGATGGATTGAAAATCCTCATGAATAATTTATTTTTAATTATTATTTCCAAATTATAACTAGTCTTCTAATTTCCTGGGATTAATTTTTTCTATTTGTTTAAGTAGATCTAAACCACTGGGTATGAGCAATTACCAGAAAAACTTATTTTTTCTTGATTTCATTTATTTAAAAGTAGTAATTTGCCATTATTATTTATTCAGCAATATTATACACTATTCCTTCGTTTACATTTTTAAAAAAGAAAAGATTTCACCATTTTATGGTATTGTCAAAACGTGTTGAACAACTCAGCTGAAAGAGTCATACATTCAACAATCATCAGAGAGAAACACTTTATTGAAAATAGTGGTGCTGCCCAACTATATTGGGTTGCTTATACACAGCATACTGGTTTATCTTATAAAGATTATTTGTTAAATCTAAATACTAATAAAACTAATATAAATATACAAAGAAACATCATTTTTTTTTTCTTTCTTTTCCTTTTTTTTTTTTTTTTTTATACATTTATAACATTTTCTCTATATAGGCTTAACTGGCCTCTGAAAATTACGTAATGTGTGTATGTAATAATTAAAAATTTTAAAAAAATTGGGTAAAATATTAATAATATGGAATAACAACAGCAGCATAACAATAACAATATCAAACACCAGCTCAAAGTTGTATATAAAATGGTATAAAAAGATTTAAAAAGACAAAAAAAGCAACAACAAAAAGAACAATATATAAATAAAGGACGTTTAGCGGTAAATATATACTAATAAATAAATAATATACATACATACATGGATGGCCCTTCAACGATTTGTAATTTAAATTCTAAGAATGGATGTAGTGGTGAATGATTCCCAGGGAGTCGAGAACAATATACTCTGCAATCTTCGCTACGTCCTTGATGTCGACACCAAGATCCTCCATGAAGCTCCTCGTTGAACTTGGTATAGTTCCGCGGGCTCCGAACCAAAGGCCTCTCACGTTGAAGTCTCTCTCGCCGAAGCCTTCACGAAACTTCTCTTTAGGGAAAGGGATACATTTTTCGTAAATTTCCTTTTTTTTCCCTTTCAATTTTGCTCACCTGGTTGAGGTCATTTGATTCGTATCTAACAGTGGGATCCAGAATGATTGCTGACTTTCCGGTCTTAGAAAACGCCACTATATCAGCATATCTCGTGGATCCCTCTGTATCCACACAGTAAACCTCTTCATAGCATACAAAATCCCTTTCTTTAAGGAGCCTCATCAATTCGTGCTTGACTCTGTGGTGACGGCGCACAGTGGTTGAAAATCAACTATTTTCGGAAAAAACCTTATCAAACCTGATCTGTAAGCCGTAAAATAATAAAGTTAATATTATCATAGCAAAGATTAAATTTCCTATAAAATGCATAGGTTGGAGTCCCGCTTAACCGGATATTCGGATTTACCGGCGGTGTTAGGAAAATAGAAAAACGAATCATAGATCAATTTTCGACTCGATATCGGCATAATTTAAGCACTTTTGCCGTTTCATGCTATCATTATTCTTGATCGTACTTACAGTACCATTTTATTTTATGAAAATACCAAACTTAGGTAAAGAAAAAAAAAATCAGCAATCAATTATTTTTTTCGTTATACTTTTATTTTTAACTATTAAATGTATTATCATATTAAAATATTAGATTGGGGTTATCCGGCTTTGATATAATTTTGATAGGAGATGGTGGGACAGACTGTTCAATATAGGTTTAATAACTACAACTGAATCAGTGAAAACCCAGTTCCCTAATTCATACTAAATAACAGCTGAACTTTTTTAATACCATTTTTTTTAATTAATTGATTACACAAAATATGTAGACCTGATTTTTGGAACGAACTTTTTACTATATGACACACTCACCGAAATAGACAAATTGACAGCTCAACTACCTCTATCTGATGATCCCCCTCCGGTGTTTCACCCCAAAAAAAAAAAAAAAAAAAAAAAAAAAAAAGGCTGTTTTGTTTCTAACACACATTAATAAATCTATCTTACGCACAACTTATTATCCTCTTCTTTGGAAGCTCTCCACACACAAAACTATTCTAAATCCACAACTAATCCTTCATCTTACCGTCCTATCGCAGTCTACCTATAAAGGGGAAAGTATTTGAAAAACTTTTCTTGAATCGAATAAAGCCTTTACTTGAAAGTAGTGAGGTGATACCGAGTCATAGGTTTAATACTGTGCAAGCCATTCTTCATTTTTAAAGTAAATTTGTTTTAATTTCCATGAGCTTCCTGCCAATTACTGTTAAAACGAGGCAAGAAAGTTTCAAAATCGATTGAATTCCACCAAGTTATCTGAGGTCATGTTAAAAAACTTATTATTAATAATTTTCAAACACATACTAAAATCACGGTAAGTGAAAAAGTTTTTTTTATCATCGATCTAATAACGATTCAGAATGACCTAATAAATGATGCTACATAGCTAGGAAGTAAGGCATGACGTTTTACTTAACATTTAGTAATAACCTAATTCGAAGCAGAAGCTCTATAACAAATAAACTGCAAGAAATAGCATAGGTAATTCAATAAAAAAAAAATCACACATTTACAGACGCAGGTGGACGCAGCTAAAATATGTTTTAATATTTCCTTGGAGGTGTCTTCTTCTTAAAAAAATGGGTTTTAAAACTGCGCTCGGCTGCGCTTGAAAAATATGGATTACCGAAAAAAAAAATTACATATTTTTATTGCATTTATTCAGGATTTTATTTCGGGGTTAAAACATAGACAAAATAGAATGATTTTTATGGTCGTGTAATATGTGAGATCGCTTTTCATGATTATGAAGGAGAATCACACCAAGAAACAAAAATGCGAGTAGCAAAAATAATTATAATATTATAAATTTTTCGATGAAAAACAAGCTTTTTCAATGATCGATTTTCAAAGGGTCATAACAAGTGTAAAAATCGGAATATCTCCGAATAAATTGGTGGAATGTGTTAGGTAACTATTCTATTTATTAATAATGAAAAGAAAAAGAATATTCCGATACCTTCAAAAAATAGGTTTTTTCCGCCTTTCAACCACTGTGCGGCGTGCTATCAGGAGCGAGTTGTAGGGGCATTTCCCCAGCACATGTGCTGGTGTTTCAGACTCTCTGTCGCATTTGCGACAGAGGGACCCAACTTCTCTGACCTGTCCGCTGACACCTGGGATTCCTCGCAGGGGTGCATAGTTAATGTTAAGTTTCAAGGCATAAGACCATTCAGATCCCGAAAGTACTTGCTTTTCATACATGAGTCTATTAGCTTTCGGGGTCTCTTTAAAATGGCGTACTCCAATGCCTTGCCACCTGCAGTTGGCCCATTCCTAAACGAGTTTTCTCGTAGCGACTTTCGTAGAGCTTTCACACTCCAGTGTCCCTGCTCAACTCCCAATCTCTCCGCACACTTAGCTATTTCAGCGGAGTAATCAAAAATAGATTGGAACATTTTGCAATCTAGGAAAGACGTCATCAATTGGGACAGTCTTCCCCAATGTTACTCCCTCTGCGTCAGGCCATTCTACTTCATATTCCTTCTCGACGCCTGCCGCATCCGCCACAGACATCACAGAGGCAACTACCGCTTCTTGAACAGGATCTCAGTTATTATTTATTATTTAGACGTTGTAATAATTTCATTTAAATTAATGAAATAATGAGAAAATAAGTTTTCCTGGATTATATCTACCAAACCAAATAGAATAATCTGTTTTTACTTCTTTTTCATTTTAATCTCGCCACAAAGTAATTGTGCAATGTAAAATTCAAAACAAAGTGACAATTGAATGCGGCATGTGTTTATTAAGGCCTACGCATCATGTTATGTTTTCTTACAAATGGGTTTTATAATAAGCTTAACAAAGCCCTACCTGCTCATTTCAGCTATCTCAAAATCATGAATCAGGATTTTATCGGCAAAAATAAATCCCCACGAATACCACTGAAGTGGCATCAAAGGCTTTTTCGAATTCGGCCATAATCCTTAGGCCGGCTATTTCAGTGTTAACAGAGCGATGCTGAGGGGCGCTTGCTATAGGATTAGCCAAAGCTTCCTAATTGAAAATGCCTGTACACACACAACTTTCCACTATCCTCTTCGGTCCGCTACCTAATTATCACTTCGTCCAGGTATCATCTGAATCAGGAGACATTTTTCTCTTCCTTATTGGCATAGAAAGAAAAATTTTAGATTCTGTTTGTATGATAAAATAAGAACTGAATTATCTGCAGCTACTTGCTAGCCGTATATTACTGTTAAGCAAGGAATCTAATTATTGTAATATAAAGAATATTATAGGAATATAATAGGAAGAATTGGTCATAAATTCACAAAAATGGCCATAAAATTAAACTATTTAATTCAATTATCACATTCGGGAGTTGTGCCGTGGAAAATTCAAAGTTGTGGTATTTGGAAGGTGACTTTCATGTAATAAGATTGCAGTCACCAATTAATTGATGCGCATTGCTTTAGACTGAGTTTTAAGTAAAAGATATGTCACCAAACTTATTAAAGCTGAATACGAAGTGGCTTAGAGTACGTGTCTATCACCCGGAGCGAATAAGAAACTGTTATTATTGTCTGTTGTCTAACTGTTGTTATTGAAACTGTTATTATAACATTATTATCCCCCTCTAAAGAAAACTTTGGGTTTTTAACACATACATAAAATAATGATGAAAACCAAACTCCAAAAAAATAAAATAAAAAAGTGAGCTATAAGTTAAAATCACACAAAATAATTTCTGAGCTTTCTACATCTTGGAAATGAAAATATTTAAAATATGACTTTAAAATATATACTTTACTTTATTAAATAAATTATATAGAATTAAAAATAAAGTTATTTCATAAAGTCATTAAGTAAAGTGAAGTTGAAAACACTTATTATCAGAATTCTTATTTTGCTGCTGTTATCTGAAATTAAGAATTCTAAATATTGAATTTTAATTTAATTTTTCTTATAGGTTATATTTTTTAGTTTGTTTAAACATTTTTTGCATATTTTTGGAAGATGAATATTTGATACTCATACTATAAGTTTTCAGGTTAAATGCTTCGTTTATGGTATTCTCTTTTCATAATTTTATAAAAAGTAAAAAAACTTCATGATAGACTATTTCGCTATTTGAGCATTAAACATTTGAACCATTACAACCATTTTCAACAATTTTTCAGGACTGATCAAAAAAGGATCAATTGGAACCGCTTTTGATAAGAAATGCAATCTTTTAGTATTGATTTTCATAGGGTCTAGACTTTTTTTAAACAAACGCGTCTAACACATTTTTTTTAACATTAAAAACTTGGAAAAAATTTAAAAAAAAAATTGTTTGGAAAAAATGGTTGTAAACGGTTTTGAAACCAAAAGCCTCATGTACGTCATCCCAGAACAAGAATTACCTCTTCTTTTTCCTTTCTGAAAGTAAATTGAATCTTATTGCAGGGTTATTGTAGTAGAATTAGTATTCTATTGTTAAACTCTTAACATTTTAATTAGTATAATATTATAATAGAGAAATCATGTTTACCTTCTGAATATTTTTTTTTTAAAATTATAAATGTTCTTGAACCACCCGCCCAGAAAACAAAACAGAATGATGTAAATATATTATTTATGTCTAAAAAAGATACTTAATCGCTACTGCTTCAATTACAATGATATATCTAACAAGCTTTCAAATAGTTCTTATTATGAGGGGAGTATATTGTGTCTCAATTTCTTAAATAGGTCAGAAGGCCAACTATAACTTTATTTAGGGCGCTGTTTATTCAAGAATCCAATTTAAAGGAAGATAAGGAGTTCTTTCGACCAACTAGTAAAAAGTAATAGAACCTTTCAAGATCAACTTGTTTGTTGATCATTCGGTTCTATTCAACTTCCAACTTTAGGAATAGGATGTTCTGAGTGGGCTAAACTTCGTAGCGAATCGCACCTTGGGAATTGATATATAACTATATATATATATAGATATAGATATAGATATATTGTAATACATTCAGAGAGGCCCTATGTGTATTTTTTAAAATAAAACTGTAAATAGTCCTTGTATAGATTTGATTCTAACAAAGAAGTTTATTTTTTTAATAATTCACAGTTCTTTTATGTGATAATATAGTAATTATCTTGTCGAGTTTGAATATTAATTCAGTTAGGTAAACCTTTTTATTGAAATAATGTTATTATTTGTTTATTTTAGAATCAGATTACTTTTATTTATTTAAATGTCAAATTAAGATAAGGTAATGTCATTTAATAATATTTAATAGTAAAGGAAAGTAACTAATACTTGTTTCATTTAAATGTTAGATATAATATTTTTATCAATAACATAACCTACTTGTTCTTTAGTTTTTATTACTTAGTTGTTTATTCACTGCAAATAGTTAATTATTTTTTTTATTTTGTTTAATTTCACTTAGAATGCAGTGCAGTACAGTATGTCAGTAAAAGAATGACATTATGATTGAAAAACAGATGTGAAAGAAAATGTAATCTATTGTAATCAGAAAGGAGCCAATGCCTCCATAAGTGTGTAGGTATATGACAAACACATGCGCCATCTGTGGCCGATCCGACAACTACATTTTCAAAACATCACGAACTTATTTGATTTAAAAACTAATTTAAAAGAGAAAGTCTGTTGTATTCTATCCTCTTTTTGAAAATAATGGCTTGTAAAAACATAAAAACAATAAAATAAAGCCTAAAGATACCAGGTCCTATCTACTCAACTATAACAGTGCAGGGCTGTGATTGGTCAATTGTTTTTCCCCTGAGGTGTAAATAGGGAAGTTTTGCCTAACATTAATTATTCTTCATCTGGTCCTTGACTTTGTCGGTCTTTGACACTCCTCTCCCTGCCCGACAGCTCCTGGTGTCTCTGGGATGTTTAAACCTATCTGTCGTATTTAATTTATTTTCCTTTCTCACCCTAATTTTACCCTACCTATAGAATCCTGGGGGTTGTCCTCCCAGGGCCTGTAACATTGGTTGGCCCTCTATTCAGGTTGCCTTGCTTAGATAAGAGCCCTAGAACTGTCAAGGCCCACGTTTCTCCCGTGGAATTAGCTTTGATCAGTTTTACCTTTCGAGGTAAGAAGGTAGCGTCGCTCTGGCAAGGATATTCATTTTATTCCTTACATCTTACACCTGTTATAATTTTATTTAGGGTTCCCTGCTTAGATAAGCACCGTAGAGCTGCCAAGGCCCACGTTCTCCCGTGGAATTAGCTTTGATCAGATTTACCTTTCGGGGTAAGAGGGTAGCGTCGCTCTGGCAAGGATATTCCTTCATTCCTTACACCTTAAGCTGAACATTGGTTGACCCTCTGTTCCGGGTCCTTTCTAGCGCCCTAAAATCACCGAGGTCCATGCTTATCCCTTGGGTTTTACCTTGGTGATTCACTCATAGAAGTGAATGGGCTGCGTGGCTCTGGCAAGATTATCTTTATTATAGACACTGTGGTGGAGACATCCGTAGAGAGAGTAGGAGCTTATTAAATCTTAAAGATCCTGTATAAATAGCCCCGCAGGTGTGTGTGTGAGTGAATAGAGTTCTTGCGGTTCAGTCTACAATAAACAACTATATTATGGCGACGTTTAGAGTAGTGATGAAAAAACAAAATATAACGAAATACCAAAACTATCGATCGTTTCTTTTACCATCGAAAACCTTGTTTTATAGAGGAAAAGTGATAGCCTTTGCCTCTAAGAAACCATGTGCTGTATAATTCATTTATATGAAAAATAATCATATCTTACCATGCAATTAATAGATAAATAATCAAATAATAATATCTTCCATGCAATTGTGTTTATTTTTCTAACAACGAATACATATATACTCTTAAAAAAAATATAAACTCAAATTAACTGACCATAGTCATCCATACACCGTGATGGTTGCATTTCAAAAAAAGGCCGATCTAAGGAATTCTCAATTAAATAATTAAAAATTGTGAAAGAAAACCCATTGGGAGGCTAAAGACACATGATTTTTTTTATGCTAAAAACGTAAATTCAACTGAAAAATTGAATGGTTTACTTGAAAATGCCCTGAAACTGGGTGTCGCAGTTTTTTTTAACAAAATATTTTCAACCTATGTAAATAACAATCTGAGAACATTCTTTGTGAAGTATTCATGTTTCAAGGTAAGCTATGTCTAAACAAATATCACAAAAACCTTCTTTTTTTATTGAGATTATTCCGAAGAAGAGATCGATTTCTGAATGTTTTCATGTCTGGTATCGTACAAATCTAATTCGTCGACAATCCTAGGCTCCTGTTTACTGGAAAAGTTATTAGCAATTTCCTCTAAACCCAGTTTGCTTGGCTGTTTTCGGATGCGTCCAAGCAGATACTATAAAACCTACCTTAAGCTATGATGGAACCCCCCCTCTAATTATAGAAAGGTTTATCTTTTTCTCCAATAAAAAATAAAAAGTGCAAATCAAAACGTGCATTATATCTCCTATCGTTGATAATGTAAAATTGAACTATTCTACCCCTCCTCCCCTTGATGTTCAACAAAACCTACCTATAGTCTCGATAGTTTTAAATTCGATTCGATCAAAAATGTCGATTGTGGAAGCTATCGATAGTTTTACATAATTAGTTACAAATCTATATTGTTCCCTATGCCCTACAATGAACAAGCAGGTTGGGATGCAGTTATACGAGTTGCATAGGTAATAATTTTCAAATGAAGTATTACAATACTTTTAATTTTATTTATGACAATGCAAATGGTAATACCACATATTACATTTTATGCCTCTATTTTGTTGTTAAGAAAACTTTAACAAACATGGGAATAAATAATTTCCTTTAAATGTGTGTGTTCTGAAACGTCCTCCGAACACGTTGACAACTCTATCCCATTCGCAGAACGCCTTAACTTGTTAACAACGCGGTGTCAGTAGAGGCGTACTGCGCATGCGAAAGAGTTACGTGTTTTAAATTTACGACTTTATAACCTAAATATTAATCTTTCTGAGGTTCTCAGTTTTCCAACGATATAGTACACATATGTATTACTGTTTTATGTATTTTAGAAGTATGTATTTCTGAAATTTCAATCTTGAAGAAGATTATTTAAATTTTCCTCTTTTATATTTATATATTTTTTTTTCATATTTCATATTTGGCTCTTTCTTATTACAAGGCATAATGAGAGTCAGTTAATTTCTCATTATAAACAAAACCAATGGACTTTACTTGAAGAAAATTTTCCTTCCCCATCAGACCATTCTATAACAACTGGCCGGATATTGAAGAATATTTTATTCTTATTAAACATGACGAGTTTAATTAAAATCTTAAGAACCGCTTTTTAGAAAAAAAACTTAAGAATGTGATAGAATATAAGAAATAAAGTGGCCCACTCGTTTTCTTAATTCCGATTAAATCTTTGATGTCACATCGCAGACATATACATACATCAAATACCAGGTTCGTAGGATTTATCATTTTTGAGTTATTCTGTTCACACACACACATCATTCCGCGGGACTTGATTATTTGGACTCAGGGGACCCCAAAATTAGTATTCCGTTGAAAACCAATATTGGAAATACTTCACGATTGCAATGATTTATGGTTCATATTCCAGGTAAGTCAAAGTAAGAATAACTAACTAAGGAAACCATTATATTATTTATAGTTATATTAGATATATAATGTTTCTGTCATTTTTAAACTCAAAATCCCCATTTAATACCCTTTCTTAATTCTATATTGATTCACTCACACAAATAAAATACTCAATTGAGTATTTTATTTCAAAGTTAGTTGTCTGAATTTCGCTTTGAAGTAGTTGTAAAACGGTTGCTCCCTTTGTGGAGTACAATTCTTCCTTTATAGCCTGCCGTAGAGGACTGAGCACTGAGCACAAGTTTAACTTACGTCCACTTCACCTACAAGCCAAGGTCTTAAGGCTCTCAGTGGGCTTAGTCCAAAAGCTTTTAGCGTTCCTCAGCCGACTTGCACAAATAGCAGTGGTCCCTGCTTGTTAATATTTTAATGGATTTGTGTTATAAATCATCGTTTTCCTTTTATTTACAATACAGTTATCTTCTTATATGTTGTTTCCTTATTTTGTTTTGAGCGTAATTAACTGAATCGAAGTTAACGATTGGATCGAAATAGACGGTTTCAATCAGAGTTGGGTTTATTTGTATTTATAAATACAAATAAAAATGTATTCTTATGTCGATTTTTGTATCAATATGAATACAAATTTATTAATAATACATTATTTGTAAACAGGAATCAAACATATTAATAAAATTATAGCCACGATTTTTCCTGTAAATAAAAATAAAAACGAAAAAAAAATGAGAATATTCAGTAGAATCCAGGTAATTCATAAACCGGTAATTCGTACATCCCAATAATTCGTACGGATTCGCTGGCCTTGATGATCCACACTTAATTCGTTTAAAAACAATTTAATATAGTCCCCTGGAAAATTCATATTTATTTTCGTCTTCATTCTAATACGTTTTGAAAATCCTTCGCTTCAGTGGAAATCCTTTATTTCTCCATTCCAGATATCATCAGGATAGGGATCTTTAACGAGTACCAGTACGAGTACGTGCTCGCGACCCTCGTTTTACATCACATCCGAAGGCCACCTTCAGTAGCAGAAATATTAAATGGAGAGAAAATTCTAGCTCCATCTGTGGACGGTGATGGGCAAGAGGAAACTTAGGCCTTCCGTTTTCCAAAAATGGCAAACCAATACATAATTAATTCGTTATTTTTTAGAGAAATCGGATCAGATCAACTTCCCAGCTCTAAAACGGTAGACAAAGCTGATTTCAAGATATGTATACGTTTCTATGTAAATGTACAAGTTTCGTTTCGGATTTCTCAACATTGGTATACATAAACGCTAACGTGTTAGCCTTTTTTTTTCGAATGCATATCGGTTAATAAATGAGGTCAATTAGCAGGTTAATGTGGATGCTGATTTTGAAAATAATATCGATTTATTATAACTTATACGATATAAACCATATTGGGCTGGCTATGAGGTTATTGAAGGCGCTGATTTTGAAAATGATATAGATTAAATGATTACCCGTTTAGGTATCGATTTATATAACATAAACATTTATATGCAACTGTATTGTGGTCGATTATTATGTTATTGGGATGCTGATTATAATAATATCGATTTTACTTAAACGGCACCCATAATGTGTTTTGTGCAAGGTACGGTTGTCCCGTATTCAGTAATGCCTTTTTAAATTTGCGATTATTTCGGCAGAAGTGCGTAGTAATTATTTAATCTAAATAGCAAATGGATATTTTCACCTTATAATTTAATATTATTATTATTAATAAACGGAATGGTCCTCCAGGCTGGGGGTTAGGTGCAGGGTCGACTCCCCTCACGTGTCAAACAAACACCTGTCATAGAAACCGAAAGAGCCTCGGACTGATCACAGGCAACGACAGCGGCGAGGACTTAACTATATAGCAACATGGAACGTAAGACGCCTTCTAAAACCTGGTGCGGTGAAGGAATTAAAGGATGAACTGCGTCGCAACAGAGTTGACATAGCAGCCCTGCAGGAAATAAGATGAAGAGATGAAGAGATGGAGCTGAAGGAGTACAACATAGTCAATAGTGTAACAGAAGGAATATCTTGGGCACAGGATTTACAATTAAAAACTCTCTCCGACACTCTCTCATAGGATTCTCAGCGATTAATGAAAGAATATGTATCATAAGATTGAAAGGGGCTTTTTACAACCTATCCATAGTGAGTGTACACGCCCCAACGGAAGAGAAGGATGAAGAGGAAAAGGACATCTGGAGAGCTAGAGGGAGTGTATGATAGCTTCCCCAAATAGGACTCTAAAATAATCCTAGGTGACTTTAATGCCAAGGTAGGGAAAGAGGAAGCTTATATACCAACTATCGGAGCGCACATTAGACACGATGAGTGTAGTGAAAATGGTTTACGAATGTTTGTTTTCGCGATATCTAGAAACATGAGAATAAATAGCAGTTACTTTGCACACAGGGAAATATATAAAGATAGATGTATATCGCCTGATGGACAAAACAGGAATCAAATCAACCATATACTCGTTGACACAAGACATGCTAGTAGTGTACGCAGCTTCAGAGGAGCGGATTGTGACTCAGACCATTTCTTGGTAAGGTTACAGTAAAAAAAAAAAAATAGAAACGAGGAGAAATAGTACATCCCAGAAAATTACACTGCAAAATTTAGAGAAACTAAAAATTCCGGAAGTCGCCTAGCGTTTTGAAGAAAGTGTGATGAAAAAATTCCAGGAACAAAGTGGGAAAAATAAAGCAAACACTACGAAAGGTTGCAGAAAATGCGATAGGACTAAAGCTCATTACAATAAAGAATGCCTGGTATGATTATGAAAGCGAAAATGCAATGCGGGAAAGAAATGAAGCATTGCTACGGCATTGCTATGCCCCCATATATAAAAAAACTGATAGGCTTGCATGAAAAAAATATAAAGCATTGCTGCCTAAAAAGTATTAGCTGTGGCAATCCACAATAAAGTACTCGTGTGGATGGAAAGATTGGTAGGAGAGTACCTACGTGGTTTCTGAATTGGGAGGTCTACAACGGACCATATATCTTCCCTGAGGATAAAGCTAGAAAAAGCATATGAATTTGACATAGAACTGCATCACTTATTTGTGGACTTCAAAGAGGCCTATGATCGAGTCGATAGAGGAGAACTAATAAGGAATCTTCAAGGCTTGGGTATGCCAATGAAACTTTTCTGACTTACTGGAATGACCATAACAAGTACAAAATGTCTCCAAAATCACAGATCGCGAAAGGCAGATCACCGTGAGGGGCAAAAGATTGAAGTATGTGGACAAAGCTTCGAAGAGGTCGACAAATTTTAATACTTAGGATCTGTGATTAAAGATAAAAACAACAGAAAAGAAGAGATAAAGGCGAGAATGGCTTCAGGTAGTAGGTGTTTGTATGCACTCCAAAGATTGCTCCGTTCCCGAAATCTCTCACGGAAGGCCAATATAAATATATACTGCACACACGTTAGGCCAACTGTGACTTACGGCAGCAAGGCGTGGGTTTTGACCAAAGAAAACGTACAAATCATAAGGATTTGGGAAATAAAGGCTCTCTGAATGGTATTTGGACCGGTATGTGAGTCAGGGCAGTGGCGACCAAGGAAAAATAAGGAGTTGACGGATCTTTTTGGTGAACCCGATATTTGTGTTCATCAAGGCGGCAAGAATAAGATTGCTTAGCCATGTAGAGAGAATGCCGGAAAACCGGATACCAAGAAAGCTATTATATGAGAGACAAGGAGGAAAGTGGTTAAGAGGAAGACCCCGTCCGAGGTGGCTGGAGGACGTGGAGGCAGACTTGCGACAAACGGGAATGAGGAGATGGAGAGCGGAGGCGGCAGACAGAGGAAGTTGAATGTGGATTCTTTCGGAGGCCAAAGTCCTTCATGGGCTGTAGCGCCACCAGATAGATAGACATTATTAATATTAAATAAATTGATAATATTTTCCTTAATTGCACTTTTACTTTGATTGCTTTATTATAAGTATACCTATATAAATTTAACTAAACATATAAAAAAGGTATTTATTTAGAAGTGAAGTCTTAATACCAAAAAATATTATATTTATGTCATTCATATTAATTTAATGTTATAATGTTGTGGCTCTCTTTTAAGTTTCAGCTTTACATTGTTGTTTCATGTTCACGTCAATTGTAAAAATGAATGTAATGATGCCTTACGAATGTAATGATTTCCGTAAAATTTTGTTAGGGTACTTTGTGGAATTTTTTAACTGGGGCTCTTATATACCACATCATCATCTGTTATCCTTTAGCTCTTATAATATTAATTCCATGTTTTTATTATGCTGCGTTACAGCTCTTACTGCAGATGCACTGCTTCAATGATTCTCCATTACTAAATTACTTAGCATCTTTTAATTTTTAAAACTGCCATGTTCTCATTTTCACTTTCTTTTTCAGGTACCGTTTGTTTCCGAGTAATTAAAATGAGTTTATTTTATCATGCAACAACCACAGAGGTACGTGAGTAACAGATTTTTATAGTATCCTCATAAAAATTTGCGATTGAATAATAATATAAAACTTATTTCCGAATGTATTTATCAAACTTTTTGTAGCTATTTCTGTAGGGGCGTTACGATACCAATTAATTATTGATCTTCTTTTGACACGATACTCTTCATAAGTATCAACACTCGATGTAATTGAAAAAGAAGAATCGATACTAGTCGATTTCGATACTGTTATTTGAAAAATGAGAATATTTATACCAAAAAGATGGAATTAGCTTACAAGACGTGAAAAGATGCTCATTTGGGTCTTCTTAAAGATGCGATAACAACAAAAACCCTTACATTCGACCCCGACGACTTTTAAGGCGGTGGCCGAGAGATATGCTAACTTAGTATAAAGTTAGCAATTCATCCAGTAGGAGTTCAACCGATTTGCTTATTGCTAATTTGCAGATTGCAAATCACACAAAAATGACACATTTTTGGATTTTAAAATAAATAAATAAAAATATTCCATGATTTGACTATATTGAATAAAATTAGACTAACATTTTCAGGTAAAATGATAAGTTTTGTTTTCACTTTACGTTGTTAAACTTATATTACTCAACCCCATTACAGCTGGTTAAGTGTCTAAATTATTCACTTACCAAAAGCAGTTTAGCAATCGTTGTCTGGTATATGATGACATCTTAAGTAGGGAAGTTGTATTTTTTAGTGGCAGCTGTATTTCATCTGAATTAAATTGAGTACATTGATTTTTATGAAAACAAAATACATAGTTTATAACATAAGGTACGATAGCTATTATTTTTATCATCTATTAAATGTAAATAGGAAAAAGTTCGTAATAATATGAAATCTTTATAAAATAAGCTCTAATTTACTATAGTTACTATTATCAAGTTAGGTTACTGTAATGAGAGAGCAAGGAAAAGAAAAAAGAAAGCTCTCATTTAATGATCAAATCGCAAAAAGTCCAATTTTCATCTTTTTTTTTTTTTCACTGAATCTAATGTATAAAAATCTATATAAATAAAGATGAAATTCTGTTTGTTTGTTCTTTATAGAAATCCATACCGTTTGTCCTAAATTCTCCAAATTTCGCTCAGTGGTTCTTTGATACCAGATGCGAACACCCGTCCATATTAAAATTGCATAGCTTCAGCCAATCTCTGGGTATATTCTTTATCGTTATAAAATTCGTCATGATCTCCCTTTACTATGTTTTTTTTTTTTACGAAATCGACCGTTTGATTCGAAAAAACAGCCTTAAAATTCATTTTATAGATTTTGAAGAGGCCAACAAGGTCCGGTAAGACCGTCCCCTGGCAGGCGGAAGTTCAGGGATTTTTAAACCATATGTTTTTTTTTTTAACATTACAATACGTTTATTCACATGTATGTTAAATTCATTTTTTAAAAATGCCTCCTAAGAAGCGAGCTTCAATAGGAGTAGTGAGCTCAAAAGCTAATAAACAACGTCAAATACGAGCAGCTGAAACTCTCTATGAACATCAAAATAGGATTGAACAACAGAGGCTTAGACAGGCAGAATCGCGGGAAACCGAGCCTGCCCAGGAATACGAGGCCCGCTTTGCGCCACAGAGGCTTAAACAAGCCGATTTGCGAGAAGCTGAAACTGCAGGGCAATATTTCTGTTTGTTTGTTTGTTCTTTATAGAAATCCATACCGTTGATCCTAAATTCTCCAAATTTCGCTCAGTGGTTCTTTCATACCAGGTGCATATTAAAATTGCATAACTTCAGCCGATCTTCAGCTGATATTCTTTATCCTAATAAAAATCGTAATAATCTCGCTTTACAATGGTTTTTTTACGAAATCGACCGTTTCATTAGTAAAATTAAATTTCCCGGGTGAAACCGGGACATACAGCTAGTTGTATATAAAATCAAGACACATTATGTTAAAAATTTATTCTATTCTATAAGATAGAATATAAGATATTCTAGAGTAAGCATATTGTAGATTTTTTTTAAAAAATCCCCGCCCCCTAAATAAATACCTATAAAAAAAAAACCTATAAAAACTTGAAATTTAGCGGGTTGATTGGATTAACCCACTCCTCGATTTTTAGAGAGGAAAATTATCAAGATACTTCAGCGAAAATTAACAAAAAATAGCCAAAAAATTCTTAGTTGAGAAAAAATATATGTATATATAGTCACATAACTTTATATCTACTATTAAATTTGTTCACATTTCATATGCGATATGCGTTATTATTATTATCATTATCCATTATGCCAACATTTCCAATTAAAACCAAATTCATGATTTTTTTTTTGAGAATTTGAGTAAATAGCCCACCCCAGGTGGAAAAAAATGTTAAAGTTTAAAAAAATAAAAACAATTTTAATTGTTCGATTGCATTAGTCTTGAAACTGATGTTATATTTTTTTTTTCGAACTGTATGAAAAAAAATAATACAAAACTATGAAAATTTAAGTTTTCTCTATTTAATTATATTTTTCGAACTTTTTTTTATTTCTGCGTTTAGAACTCATGATTCTCTTAGTGAAAGTAAGTTACAAGCCGAACGTTATCGTCTCTTATATTTGCGAAAAGCTAAAATTTCGGGACTGGTCCACATAGGCTTAGGGAAATATAAGCTGTAAAAATTTTTGTTATTTCCTCCAAACGCCAAATTATGAAGTTCGGAGAAACGTATTGCTTCATCATAAGTTTGCATTGCAATGACGATCAGTTCAGGTTATAGAGTCTATTTACTGTACCATGTTGGAGGAATGTTCATCCGATACGATGTTGGTCAGCAAGGAATGTTAGTTATGAACCTGTCTTATATACATGGTGTGTAGGTGAATTACTTGTACCTTGACTTATACGATGGATTTTTGGAAAAACTAGTTATGTTTAACCCGGCGCTGGTCGCGCCCCTCCGTGGGACACCGTTGGTCGCGCGTGAGCAAATTGCTCACACCTCAATTTTTGGCTATTCTATTATTTTTCAGCAGCATTCTTTGTCATATTTTTGTTTCTTTTAATTTAGAATATGTTCATCATTAAATTATTAATCTGTTTAAGGTGCTTTCAGAAGTTTAATGCATTTATTATAATTTATTCATAGGAGGTGAATGAATAGAAGAGAGTAAACAAGAATAAAATGCTTTATTAACACGATTTTTAGTTTAAAAAAGAAGTAGTATTGTAAGAAAAGTGCTGTAGCATACATTAACCAAAATTATAAAAAGAAAAATAGGAAATTTTCAGTTGAAAAAAAAAAATTATAAAAATATAAAAAATCGCATAAAGTTGGTACCGTGGAATAGGAAGAATATAATGTAAACAATAACGAATAACAATCTGAAAACGGAATACCCCATTTTACTCAAAAATATAAAAACTAATCTAAGCTTTTACTAAAAAATCGAATAGAAGAGACGAAAATACGACGAAAATAAGTCATTTTTTTCTTCCGGACGATCCTCCAAAAGCCGTAATATCTTCGCAGCACGTCTAGTTCCACTTATTTTCCGAACTAAACTAACAAACAGAACAGTTACAATATTTTATCAAAGAAATACAAACGTGTCCTGACAAGATTTGGGCTCATTACAGCGGAGATGGGCAAGTCCGTGCAGGTCTCGGAGCGGCCCGCACGATGGCTCAGTTCTGTGTCACGGATGGTCGCGCTGTGAGCAATTTGCTCACGCTCCCGTTTTTTCGAACAAAACGTTTTATTGGGGCTTAGCGCGGCAATTTTTTTTTCAAAAACAACGTCCTAAAGTGAGTTAATGTATAAATGACAAATAGAAAAAACATCAGAATTAAAGAAAAAGAAATAAGCGAAATACAGAAGATTTTCGGCAAGTGTGAGCAAAATGCTTACAACGCGACCAACGCTGGGTTAACAAATGAAACAATTTTAAACGTTCTTCATTATTAAAAATATACTACACTGATTTAAAGTTCGCCTAAGAGTGAAAAACCATGAGTATATTTAAAATTTATGTATTGATTAGATTCCATCCTCGAGCTGTTTACAATCCAATGTCATCGGATCATTTATTGAATCTATCTAGATAATATTTATTGAATTTGGTTCTTTTTAACTTTTTAGAACTTGAGATACATCCGTGTCTTGTTTTTAAAAAAAAAATCTGAAATATTGGGGAAATGTTTTTTATTTAAAATTTTTTTTATTATTATCTTTTTTTTAAATGCTCAACATTTACTGTTTAATATTTAAAAATTATATTTGTGTTTGCTGCGTAAAGAGGATCAAGTCCAAAAGTTCTATAAATTTCAGTTATAGAAAAAGAGAATAAATTTTTGTTTTCGTTTCAAATAACACCCTTTTAATAGCAGACACAGGTATATTCATGTTTCGTGATTCCTATCTTTTAAAAAGGGTTTTATTACTTACAAATTTAATATACTTATTTTAATGCTTTACCTACAAAATACTTGATATCATTGCAATGCTTTGATTTTTTTTTTTTTTCATTTTATCACTAAAAGTACAAAAAAGATAAATATTGTAAAAACGCTCTTAACATCTTGATATCAACTAAAGTTCGTTTCAAACCAATCAATCCCAGTTTCAATTTATTTTCTGATCTTGATGGAATTTTCACAAGTTGATTAAATCATAACAATTAGCAGAGGTTTAATTAACTTAAACGAGAATCAGCCACAGAGGGTATTTCCAATCAAAAAAGAAATAGTATTAAGTAACTACTTCATTGCATGGAAAAGTTACATTCAATTTCAATGATTGATTTGTTTTTTAATAATATTTGTTTTGATTTATTTTTTAAACCAATACCGATGTCTTTTAGGGATATTAGGCACTTCAATACTCTTAAATGATAATCAAAAGGCTAAAAGTAATCAACTTATTGATTGCAAAAATGTTGAAATAATATCTGGATTGGGATCTCATTTCACGAGATTATTATTATTAATACAATGCAGTTTGTCAGTTTTTGTGATTTGCAATCTGCTAATTAGCAATAGGCAAATCGGTTAAATTTCTTCTGGATGCATTGCTAACTTTACACAAGAAAATAAATTTTGCCATATCACTTGAATAAATAAAGATCGTTTTTTCTTAACACTGAATTCATTACATCTACTCAATTTGTTGATTGCATGATCAATTGATTCATTTGTTAAATTTATTCAATTTACAAGTTACATAAAAGCATTTTAATATCATTTAAATTATGTCAGTACATTACATCAACTCTCACCAAAGACAGATAATTTGATTGTCCAAACAGTTAACCATTATTCCTATACTGAACGCTGTCGATGCAGCATTCAAGATTTGGCCATTGCAAAGATTTTTCAGTTCGGAAATTTTAATAATTTTATAAGTTTATTTGTTGTTAATAATTAAATAAGTAAATAATAATTGCAGTAATATGATGAAAAATTAAATCAGGCCAATTTTCACCAAAAAAACAACTTTTTTTTTTTTTTTTTTTTTTTTTTTTTTTTTTTTTTGGCCCCAAGATTTGTTAGCAAATCCTATTTCGCCACAACAACTTATATTTAGCTAGACAACGTTTCTGCTCTTAGAGCCATTTTCAAGTCATGCATCAATACTTGATTATTCATTGAGTGATTTGAAAAAACTATTGTTAGAGTATAAAAAAGTTAACTGGTTTCTGGGGGCGTAATTCTAATGTCATATAAAAAAAGTTTGTCAGATCTTCTAACAACTTTTGCTTAGCACGTGGTCACATTTTATGGAAAGTTGCTAAGTTGATGGGACCTTTCAACCAGCGATGAGGTACTGTTACATTCAAGGTTCTGTTTAATTGTTAACGTAATTTAACGTAACGTGAATTAAAAAATTTCAACCCGTATTAATGTATATATATATATATATATATATATATATATATATATATATATATATATAATCATTCCCAGTTTCAATTTATTTCCTGATCTTGATGGAATTATAACAAGTTTATTAAATCATAACAATTAGCAGAGGTTTAATTGACTTTAACGAGAATCAACCACAGAGGGTATTTCCAAATAAAAAGAAGTAGTAGATAGATAG
The DNA here is from genome assembly GCA_911387785.2 of Aelia acuminata. Taxonomy (NCBI): domain Eukaryota; kingdom Metazoa; phylum Arthropoda; class Insecta; order Hemiptera; family Pentatomidae; genus Aelia; species Aelia acuminata. The sequence goes on along the minus strand of OU426979.1, from coordinate 126,129,234 downwards.
AAGATAGAAAAAGAAAAAGAAATAGTATTAACTACTTTACTTCATGTAGAACTTATATTCGTTTTCAATGATTGCTGGTTTTTTTTTATTTTGATTTTTTTTTAAACCAATACCGATGTCTTTCAGGGATATTAGGCACTTTAATACTCTTAACTTGAATGATATGTTTATATATACATATATAAATAATATTGTTTTAGAACACATACATAGATACACATTATTGTTTTAGAAAAGGGATATAAATCGTCTATTTAGGACTTTATTTTAATCCAAGAGTTTTAGGAAAAAATCTCACAAGGTTTTCCAGAGGAATAGAACATGTAGGAAAGTTATCAGTGGCGGATCCAGAAATTTTCTGAGGGGGGGGCGCACTTTTTTTTTTACATTTCAGGAGTAATGAAGGCCCAAATTTAAAATACATATTAGTACATAATGACGTTGTAAATTACTGTAAATGTTTAAATACAATTCATTTTCAATTAATGTTTTTTTTTTGTTTTTTTTTTGTTTTTTTTTGGTTTTTTTATTGGTCCTCCCCTTCCTCGCCTGTTAGGCTATACGGGGTTTCCCGGGCCAGGGGAGAGGGTGGGGATAGATGCCGAGTATTATTAAATTTCCCCTGTCTCCGGGTTCTGAACTTGCTATCTTTCGGTTCTCAATCATACTTTGCCATGAGCCATCCCGCCACCCTAATTAATGGACTTGAAAAATGAATAAATATAGCTTATTTTATATAAAAATAATAATACTTTATGAGTGTCCTCACCTCTTGGGGGGGGAGGGCGCTCCCTGCGCCCCTCCCCTGGATCCGCTACTGAAAGTTATTTCCAGTGTTAAATACAGATGAAATACGTTATGAAACATTCATTTGCACGATTAACTTAATAATTAGGATTAAATTTTGAGTACCATATTATCATAAATCATTTCTGTCACAGAATATAATATTCTGCAGAGTATAAACATAAACTTGGGTGTCACGCTGAATTAGTATTCACTGTATTTATTTATTAATTAATTTTTATAAAATAATGTGTATCTATATATATGTATAGAATTAATAAGAGGTCCTTGATTTTTTAAAATAAATTTATTTGAATCGATTTTGAGCTGGGAATAAAAAAAAAATCAAACTTTAGAAGAAAATAACAATGTTAGGTTTCATTTAACCAGTTATATTCACATTAATTTGAGTTAATTTCTGCTAATGTATTTATATATTCATATCAGATGGAAAAGATTTTTTTTCCGTTCCTAGAATCGTTTAATAAAAGCTTTTGGACTTTGTGAAAAAAGAAAATTGTAGAAAAAAAACTTTACCAATGATTATTTGAGCTTGAGCAAATGCTTCGAAACTTTTCTACTTCTTAGCATTCGCTTTTCAAATCAAAGTTTCAATTTTTCCACCGGTTAGGTTTGAAATTTAAAAAACTTTCGATCCATTATAACTTATAATTATTCCCTTCTGGGTTATGAATATAATCCCTTACCTACAAGCTAACCACACAGCTGAATACTTGCCAATCGGGACCAAAAATTTTTAATGATTCCGTCAAATCACCAGCGCCAGAAAAATAATGTTTGAAACAAATATTTTATATAACTTTCAAAGTATTTTTTCAGTCTTTGCTCTGAATGGATGTCTCGGCTATCATATTTATGTCGATATCTTTTAATGTGTAAGATGAAAATTTGCTTTGTGCCTAATTTTTTTTAATATCACCCTTAAAGTACTATCTTATAAAACAGGCTAAAAGATTATTTAATAAGATAAAAATAAATATTAAATAATTAAACGAAAAAATATAAAGATAAGAAATAAAAGGCATATAACCTCAATTTTCGTGATGTGGTTTATGTGGATCATTATTTACTGCCTTCGTTGGATTCGGACAAATATCTAATAAGTTATAGGTAAATGGTTTAATAAAAGGTTGGGAAAAAAATCATCCGGAAAAGTCGTGTCAATAACTTTGTACGTTTTAATTTTTATAAAAAATTGTATTTGTGGAGCTTTTGAATATTCCAGAAACTAATCTGATTAGCATTAACTTAAAGAAAGTATTACTGGCCTATTTTACCTGAAGCGTCTTTTGGCTTTTGTGATTTCTAATACATATATCTGAATCGCCCTTATGTAATTGGTATTATTTGTTTACATAATAAACAAATCGATTTATTTATAGGTATTTTTAATTTTTATTTAATTTTTTATGTTTTATTTTTTAATCTTATTAAACATTTTTTTGTTCAAGTAGCGAAATTGCTATAGATCTCATGTTTTGTTATTCTTTGGGGACCAGTCAGAACCATAATAAAAACTGCTTTCTTTCTTTTTTTCTTTTCAATAACTCAAACATTCATTTAGAGGAATTAAAGGAAACCTTCGTTATATTTGAGAAAACTTTTTCGACCTAGAAACCTCGAGAAAGTTTGGTCGAAATTGGTTACCACCTGCTGTGCGCACCACTTATTAGTGAAATGAAAATTATTTCACATACAGTATATTTGATGCTGAAAATAAGATTTTTCTTTTGAATCATGTAAAAACTTCATTAATTTTTTTAATTGAATTTCGGCGAAATCTTTGAAGAATTCCAGCCTGCTTGAGATTGGTATTATGAACATAGTTTGGATAACTAATATATTTATAAAATAACTTCATTCATATTGACACTCACCATTTAATAATGTATCAGCTAAGAAACGAATTTCTATTTTAAAAAATGACTATATCACTTATTCTCAAAACAAATTAATGCAGCCTTTCATCATGTTGATGTAAGATAATTTTACCTCTAGGCTCGACAAAGTACGATAAAATCTACCTCTTTTAGGAAGGTTTGTTGGATATAAAATGAGCCACTTGTGAACTTTTTAAGCACTCGGAACTACTTGGCTGAACTAGTGAATTAAATGGATGTTTCATTTCCCAGTTTTTAATGGCCTAAGAGCGCTGAATTGTGTGTCTTACTTTTTTTTTAAGAAGTTCCCTGGATGAAATATTCCTCTGTTGGCTTTTACGACGTTGATGTTTGAATTATAGAGAACCAGCCTTCCGCTTGAGTATCTGAGGAAAAATGGAGGTACAAATTACAAATTAATTACGAATAAAATTTTTAATACAATTTGGTTTCTATGGAAATATTATTCGTGAAAAATATAACACCCTGGATATCATTATTCTTATATTTTTATATTTATCTTGAGCTATTTATCAATTTATCTCATGGTCACTACTGCGTCTTCTTTTGCTTAGAAACCTACCCAATCTGACTTTAGGACAAGATATATTAGGGAAAGATATCGTTCGAATTAACATAAATAAAAATTGAAAGCAGGACAGAGTTGATATCACACAAAAAAAAAAAAACACCATCTACTAATAAAGTCTCTTTTAACCATTGTTGATTTGCTCTGTACGTATATCAGATAAGCTCTTTTGATCGGCCTATCGTCGGCTTAGGGACTTTTATGCTTATCATTCAACAACTTTTCAATACATTAATAAAAAATAAAAATAAAAAAAAGCTAAAACCTATTAGCAAGAAAATAGCAGTGAATTAAAATACAACAAAGATTGAAAGTGCAACCGAATTGTAACTGTTATTTTATTAAAATTAATAATATTAATTAATTATAATTGTGACCTTTATTTTATTCAAATAAGACTCCAATTATATTATTCCATTGTTATATTGTTTGTTATTATTATCCAATTATATTGTTTAAATTATTCCATTGCTTCTTGAGAAAATTATTAACATACAAAATGGAGGTGTTAACTAACTATAAAATAATAATGACTATATTGTTCTATAATTAAACGCACTAATTTAAAATAATTAAAATAAGAATTACGAAAATATTTTGTCGAAAAAGAATCTGTATCAAGCCAAAAAATAAGATTATTAGTGAACGCAATCACCCTCATACCTTCCTTTTAAGTCCTTTTCAACTTCTGCCATCTATTTCTCCCAATAGGTATTAAAAAAAAAAAAAAAATACATATTTTGCTTCTACCTCCTTTCCCAAAAGAGCGTCTCGAGCTCTTAGATGTAAATACTGTTTCAAGGATGGTGTCTGTTTTATGAATCTTATCCCACGCTTTTGCCTTGAGTTTTGGCCTCATCCTAAGCCTAGGATGGCCTCCTGCACGCACTAAAATCTTATCGCCAGGGAGATTGTGAAGGGATTTCCAGATATCTACAAGGCCAATCCAGATCTTTTCAAGGCCTTTGCGGCTGTCCGATTTGAACCGAACTTTCCAGTCATCATTTAAATTACATTTCAGAGTTTTTTTTTATATGAAAAAACCGCCTCATTGTTCCCCACTCTCCCCTATGCATAAAAGAGTAATATACATGCTTATAATAAGATTAACTGCAGACAATAGCAATGCAACAAATAACATTTTATCATGGCATGGATGACATGAAATCTGATAAATAACATTAAGTTACGTTCAAAATACATGAAATAAATCAATAAGTAACTGTTTGGCTTAATATAAAATCAAGCATTTACCTAGGACGTGTGGGGATTTCGGTCATAATGATTTTCTTTATTTTTACAGCCTAAGTTTTTATGTTTGTTTTTTTTATACTGTGCGCCCTTTTTTGGATACAACCCTTCTGGGATTTTCAAAGGTCAAATTTTCGATTTTTCACCATTGACATTATTTGATTTATAACATCAACATTACTTGGTCTGTTATAAACCTTATTGAATATGGGCTGGTGTGGTTTAAAGTGGACTGTATAAAGGTAAAATATAAGTTTGAATTGAAATAAAATAAGGAAAATAAATATATTCTTCTAAAGAAAATAATCTCTTGGGGTGGGCCTGAAGGTTTTTACATTATTGTTAGTGGTCAGTTTAAATTTGGAAAATATAGTGACATAAAGATTTAAATAAAGATGAGATGATTGGCGGGTTGAAATTTGGCTGAATCTCATTTTGAGTTGGTTTGAAGGGATGAATTTGATGATGAATTTCTCTTTTCTCTTGATGATATTTGGCTATGAATAAATTATTTTACTCACTGTTTTTCTGCCGGCAAGCTCATACTCCCTACTCTCCCTCTTCCCGGGTTCACTGACTGGGTCTACTCCATGATTTGGAAAGTATGGTGAATCTTAAGAAAAAAAGTTTTGCCCGCATGCGGTCCTTGGCTAGCTTCAAAGTTCCTCTCCTGCACATTCAAGTCGGCGTAGTTCCATTGAAGGCCGTAGGTGGCAGCAGCGACGTACTTAGCCAGATTAGGAACGAATTGAGAGTACGCAGCGTGAAATAGGTCATACTGTTTTAAAAATTGCATTTAGGTAAAGAAGACGCAAATATGCGTGGGTACATAGAATACGCTTCAGTTTACCTGAACAGACGTTTTTTATATTTTTTTTTTATATCATTTAGACGTTTTAGGGTCGGCTAACTAAGGAATGCCAATCATTTTTAAAAACTCATTATTTCTATCAAAGAAAAGCACCACACACTTCTTTTTGTTGTATAAAACCGAAATGACACATCATATAGTATTGAATCTACTTTTCATTTTAAATTATATTGAAATGCGAATAGAGTGACTTATTTAAGGTAAAATCAATTTAGTCGTTTAGCCAATATCGATTGTTAAATACCAGTAAATTTTACCTTTTACCACTCTCAACGTCTACAATTAAATTATTCTCGAATGGAAAAGGTTTAAAATAAAAGTTACAGAGCGTCTGTTTGTACATAATTATTGTTTAATTAAAAAATTAACTTACCACTGTTTAAAAATACTAAATAAAATAATCGTAGATGTATTCGTAGCGCTGGCTTCCAAATAAGACTTTTTTGTAATGTAAAGTCAAATTTCCTTTCTGAATCCAGAAATCGCACACTACTATTAGGCTTCTCATTCTTGTTAAAGGTCTGGTCACATATAACCGCACCACAGCACGGCCGGACGTGTATCTGATCTGATTCATTTACGAAGGATAGATAGGAACAGGTAACACATGCCCGACACGGGGTCAACCGACCCGTTACTATCTATCCTTCGTATGTGAATCAGATCCTATACACGGCCGTGCTGCGGTGCGGTTATGTGTGACCAGACCTTAATGAGGTCCTATTGACCAGGGAATGTTACAGCCCCGATATCTGGTAGGCATATGTGGGATGGTAGTTGGGTTGGGTATCCCTCATCTGTCTAATTACTATAACTTGGTCATCTTAATTTCGAGTTTGGTCTCAAATTGTTGATTTTAAAAATTCCGAAGATAATCGGATAAAATAAAAGAGTTATAATGAACTCCTCTTGGATTTTAACGAAGAGTTCGAATTCGACACCTTTGAGCATATGCTCAATCATTATCAGCTTTTCCCTCTATATTCCGTATAATTATTTCAAATGGGCAGTCTTCAGTAAGTTACAAAAATTAGTGAAACTTTAATTGAGTTATATTTATTTATTTATTTCTAACAAAATGGGATCTTCAATCACTCGGGTCATGTTAGCCTCTATAGAACATTTGCAAATTGACTATGAAGAGAAATATTAAAGAGTAAATAAAGTACATAAAATAACACAATGGTAGTATCAAAATTATAGATGACAGAAAACAATAAAGAAGGTAGTATCCTATATAAGAATTAGGTGTTGCGTAGGAAATAATTAAGGAAATATCAGGAAAAAAAAAAATGAGTTCTAATTTTTGCACTTTGCAGGCTTTGGGAACCCGCAAAGGCCTAATACAAGGGAAATATAATATTTTTCTTTTTCCCTGATTTCACTCTGTGAGAAAAGATTTATTTTTATTTTTTAAAATTGAATCGCTAAGTGATAATAGTAACATTTATGCTTTCTTGACAGTGATTTGTTTATAGTTGTTCATGTCATTTTAACATGAGGCCCCCAAGTCATACTTATGTCGAATATTAGCAATGTGTAACGTAGTGTATCTAGCAGAGGATCTCGGTTTTCCAACATAAACTGGTGGATATGAGATAAATAGGAAGTTATTATTTTCTCTATCTTTACGTTAAAATCTTCGATTGATCTATGCACCTTATGTGAACTCATAAAATGGTTCACAAAGCCATTGTAAAAAAATTCAAACTAAAATAGTTATGGATCATCAGAAAATTGATCAACAGCTGCTTGTGGTCTGTTTGTATTTCAACGTTTTGAAAAATATTGATAACTAAATAATTTTCTCCAAAACTCCAGTTAATTTCACCACCTTCTGGAACCATTTCCTTCCTTCACCTTTGTAACGTTGCCATGTTGTCTGCGTTCATAACTGATGGCTAAAGGATGCTGTAAACTGATGTTTCAAAGGTTTGGGTAGCAGTCGACTCATGTTTACTGTCAGAAAGCTATCGGTTCTCTGTCAAGCATTTAGCATTCTGTTCGTTGTTCCAGCTTTTACCTTGTTACAATTACTGACGTGCATCAGATATTCGGCAAACCTCTGAACAATCAGAAGTCGAATTGAAACCATCTTGAGGGAATAAAAGATATCATTTCTAACATTATATAATTGGTTTGGGTTACTAATGTTTATCGTAAATTCATATATTAAATTTTTACAATTATATTTACTCATGCGATCTTCTAAAACATTTTTGAATGTTAGAATAGAAATAATTAAAACATAAGAAATTAAACATGTATAATATTCCATTTATGTCAAACTCAAAGAATCAGTTATCTTTGGAAACTAAATCAATAAATTCCACATATCCCCTTAAGTGAAGAATACTTTAGATAAGAAAAGAACTTGCACAAACAAAAGGTGAGTAATAGATGCGCTGGCATGCAATAAGATCATGTAATAAATAATTTTTAAAGTAATTTTGACTATAAACATTAACATTTAAAAAAAAAAAACAATCACATACCAACGTACTTAGATTAGAAATTATAAACAGTGGTCTATCCTTCATGGTGTACAGCGTATGAGTTGTCGGATTTAACATTTTTCTTTTGTTTCCTGTATTTGTTTCTCGATTTTTTTTTCCATATTTCATATTTATTCATTTCTGATTTTCAGGTATGATTTAAATTTTCCATATATATTAAATCAAAGTTACTTGGTTTGCGGAACAATTTTTTTCCCTCACCATTTATGATGCCCCTTAAAACATCTATATGATGATAAAACATACCTGAAACCTGATTGTCAATAAAATTCACTACTTTAATCGAAATCGTTAGAGCCACTTTTAAGAAAACCAAAAAAATAAAATAAAAATTAGACAAACTTAATGAAATAAAGTTCCCCCACTGTTTGATCAATCTGGATGAAATTTTCTATTTCTATCACATCATTGCTATATATCTCATAGATAGGTGAGTGAAAAAAGTATAAAATCGCTAAGATAAAACAACTTTGTGGAATGATGTCAACGACAATTACTCAAAGACGAGAGAGTGGAAAAAAAACAAAAAAAAAACAAAAAAACAGAGAGATATTACTGAAATGGAGCTTTCAAATACACAAAGAAATTAATAAGCTAACTGATTGAGCAGAGCTTTCGCATTATTTTGATTGGTTGCCTACATTTCTTTAAAGTTCGTAAAAAAAAAAAAAGAGTTTATTAAATGAAGAGGTTCTAAAATGATTAACTTTTGGAGCTTTCGTTTGTTTAAATCGTTCGATTGAGTTGAGATAATCCAAAAATATTTTTTTAGGCACAATTCGCACAGTAATATTGCAAGATTTCTTGGCCGAAGGAAAAGTAGCGGAATATTAGAATCGAAAACGGAAGAATCAATAGGCAAATTCAGAAGGCTCCGGTTCACTACACACAAGAACTTCGTCCATATTTACATGCTTATATTTGTATATCACTATACTATAAGTTATAGTATTTCTGTTGCAAAACTTGAAAGTTCTCAGTACTTCACATCGCTTGCATATAAATCAAGTACCCAGTTTGATCAAAATCGTTAGAGTCGTTTTTGAGAAATTAAAAAAATAAGACAAAATTTATTAGAGAAAGTTCCCCACCCGTTTGACCAATTACGATGAAATGTTTGCTCAACAAATCGCGTGCATATACATACACCTAATACTTAATTTCAGGTTCGCACGATTTATAGTTTTTGAGGTAGTCTGTTCACACACACATACAGACTATTACGTGGGACTTGGTTATTTGGACTCAGGGGGCGGCAAAACATGTATTTCCGTTGAAAACCGATAGTGAAAATTTTTCACGATCGCAATACTTTCCCTTAATATATATTTCATATATATATATATATATATATTGTAAGGAAAAGTAATTATATAGTAGTACCCCCCGTATGCCAAACATAGCCAGGTAGGGGTACCGAACAACAAAAAAAATATAGCTAAGTGAAAGTAAAAAGAAAAAAATTCAATGCAATATTACAGATTGTGAATAAATTATTTGTTATTTTTTTATATATATATATTTATTTGTGAATGAATATATTGTTATCTATATAACAATGTCATTCTTTCTTCTTCTAAAAATATATATTGTCAACACCTCTGACAACTTTAGCGGTGAATTATATGATTGAACTCCTAAACATGACAATCGTAAGGTTTATGGGTTTGATGATTTTTTAAGAAAGGTATATTAACTGAAATCTGTTGTTTCCTATATTGATACCCATTTAACGACATCAAGCATTGATGAAGACTCACCGCATTTAGCTAGAGAAGGGGGTATTCCTTGAGGGTAACGAATGTCCCGAGATTGGCGACCTGACAGCGAGCTAAGTGAGTTGAGAGCAAGTTGGAGCGATACAAGGCGACGAAGCGATATAAGTGAGAAGTGGTAAGTTGCGGGCAGCTCTAATTCCATTTGGACGGGGGACGATCCAGTTAGGGCTGCTAATGGGTTAACTGCCATCGACTCTTGTCAAAAGTATAGCACCCAATTTCACTCATTTATGCTTTTCTTTTTCACATATATTGTCCATACTGACTTAACCTTTCCTTTTTTCAGAGTAATGCTATTAGATATATTTTTTTTAAATTTCTATACAAATCTTTTTTGAGTTTCTCCTTTATCCAAATTTATTCATTTCGAATCTTTGACCGTAGCATATGAGAGTATATGAGCCTGGAACTTAAAAATATTTGTTGTTTGTTTGTTCGTTTAACGTCCATTTATGCTACTAAGGCTAATCGGACGATGCTACAGTGGGAGTCCTAAATTATGCCTATCCCGGTATAATTAGGATAGGGATCTTTAACGAGTACCTGATATCGTACAGGCTCGGGACCTCCATTTTTCGCCCTACCCGAAGGACGGCATAGCTAAGCATTTTTTACTCCCTTTAAAAAATCCAAGGGCCACAATGGGATGCGACCTTTAGTATTGTAGGTTGCCATGCTAATGACTACACCCCAGATTTGTAAAAATTACATTAAATGCTACTATTGTATGTTTACTCAATGTAATGTTTAATCAATGCTGGTTGCGTTGGGAATTAACTCCGGCTAAAAACTCCGTTCATTCTGTGTCGATGTTATTTGTATGATAAATGAGTTTAACTTTTACGAACACAAGAATTTCTTTTTGTTATACAAGAAAGCTTTCAGTGTAATATGTTATTATTTCGTTTTCTGAAAAACTTAAAAATAGTGAAACATACACTAAAAATTGATTTTTAACATTTATGAACAGTTTTATAATTTGTAAAATGGGGTTTGGTCTTGCCATCAAGCAGGGTCTTCCATATCCTAAACAAACTTATGTTATTTATCCTCTCTAATATATTCATTTTCCTAGTGAGGTATTTTATATTTCAAGCGTGTTGTTACCTATTGCACTTGTCTCCGTACTAATTAGAATACTGGCCGAATTTATAAGTCTAAATTCAACCTCTGTTATATCTAACGTGTTAGATTTTAAGAGTACAAAACAAAAAATCAAGGTTTCTGGATTATACATTGTTTCAAAAGCCTTACTTGATATCTTTCTAGTAATAAGAAAATGATAAGCCAATACTAATTGAAAAACTAATTTTTCCAATAAGTATGAATCAGAAACCATAGCGGTTCTAATTATATAAGTGATAAAAATATGCATGTATAATAATGAAATATCTGTCTGAAAATCTGGAAAAATTGAATGACAATCGTGTTAGTAACAGACAAAACAGATGATAAGTTTATTGTTAGGAAATAGGTAAGGCTGAATCCTTTAACTTGGAGACCTGAAGTGTTTGAATTTTCGACTCACACTCATAAAACCTAATGCGTTTCGTATAATGAAAGTGTAATGCGATACTGTTAATATAACAGGAGTTGGTCCACCGTCAGTTGGACATGGGCCACCCCTAAGTGTCCAAATAATTTAGTAATTTTATATAAAAATTACGGTGGTTGTTCTACTATTTTCTCAGATTACATAAATATAGTTACATAATAAATTTTTAACTAGTGTTTTTTAACTCTGAGGAATACGGATTTAAGTCCTATTTTGAAATATAAATTTATTCTTTCAATTTCTTCTCTTCCTTCACAGAATGAAATCAAAATAGTCATATATAATTATCGATTCATTATTTCAATTAAAACTGATAAGGTAAAAAGTTTCATTCGTTGATAATTTTGAAGTTTAGTAGCTGCTCTATATATTGAAGGAATCCTTTATAAGACTTGGGGCTCAAGTGGAAGTTGGTATATCCGCTTACTAGGAAGGATAACGCAAAATTGTATCTTGCTTGCGGAGTGTAAAATTTACATTGGATCAATAGCTTAGTTTAATCCAATGTCTAGTTTAAAATGAACCTTCAACTAAACAATATCATCCCTTCATTGAGGCTCATATTAAGAAAAAGTAAAATTAATATTTCAAAATGTGTTATATTTATGTGATAAAATTTATAATATCTAAAATCTTGAATTTTATAAATAAATACAATGCCTCGATAATAACACTTGTATTTTTGATTTGAAATTATACCTTTATTAATTACCATAAGATGGTAAGATTGAGAGATTTTACTTTTATTTTTTCTTTTGCAAAGTTTCATGATTATGATTCAATATTTCACACACTACATCATTTTAAACAATCCTTTTTGCCCATATAATTGTTTTCTTATTTCATTATCTTATATTCCAACATTTGCCTAGGAACTTGCTATGGTGTTAAATTATGCTACTGACCGACAGCTATTTCTCTTTAAATATGCTAAAAACGGAATATATTAAGTCATTTCTACGAATGCATAATGTATAGGAAATCATTATTAATGAATCCTGAAAAAAAAATCCTTACGATTAAGATTTCATCTATAAAAGGTTGAGAGTATTTTCACAGGAAGATAACATTAAGATCAACTAACGACAAGACCCTTAGACACGTGATTTGGTATCCCTGGCACGATCCAAGTTCAAAGTGACACATTTTAAATGAATTAACAGGAATATATTTAATAATAATAAAAATATTAATAAAATAGATGGCTTAAATCGCAGAAGTGCTAAGTGATATTCTGGTCGAAAATCGGTTAAGCTCACCATGGGTGTCAGAGTAATGTATTCTATATATCTGTTCTAATGATTTAAGTGACATTTAAATGTCGTCTAGATTGTAGACTCATCATAATTGGTTAATGTGTTATTTATTTTTGTGTATTTTTCGTACAAGTTATATTTTTACATCATTCTTTTGCATGATGGTATATTATATACCTGATAGTAGCTAAACAGTAACGAACGTCTCGCCAGAGTTAAGTACACTTAACCTGTGTGTATAGTTGGTAAATATTGCATGTACCTATTATTGTATTAATAGGTTTTTAGGTTATTAAATGTTTTTTAAACATTTGGTTTTTAACATCGTCCACCTTAACTGAAACCTTGTAAGCCACATTTTATCAATAATTGTGTTTTTTTTTGTTTTTTTACGAAATAAAGAAAAAATAATCTCTTTTGCCAGTAGCGGTATAGTAGAACCACGTATCTCTCTTCTTCCTCTATATATTTTATTTTTTTAATTTTGACAGGCTAGCGTCCCCATTACATTGGTAGTGATATTTTTTCATTATTATCTTTAATAATTTTAAAAAAAATGTCAATTATGAGGTGTTACTTTCATGTGACACGTATATTTCAAATTAAAATTAGTTAGTCACTACACTAGTGCGAAAAGTGGTTAGTTTTGGGACGAGATGTAGTTTGATTATAAACAGCAGCGCTAAGACGCTTTCGGTAGGTTTTATGAAAAACACCTTTCATTTTTCTTAAATATAAATATTTAAAGACATTAAAAAAATATTTCATCTTGATCGCAAGTAATGAGTAATCTCTTTCTCTTAACACTTATATAAAACCAATAATTAATGTCGTAGGTAGGTAAACATAATTTAACACGATGAAGGTATACATAATTACGTATACATAAGTCGGCACAATGAACTGACCAATTAGCTCTGTGTATCAAGGTGCCGACCAATTACCCTGATAAGAGGTTATAATCAAGTCAGTAGGTGAAATAGTGTAGTAGCAGGGTGACAGCGAAACGCTTCACACTCTGCGCTAGTCTTATAAAGCTCCAACAACCTGAATGTAACATGCCGTGCCCGGCAGACGTTGTTTTAACGTAGCAAGTTCAATATATATATATGTTGCGGTAATTGATACAGAGGTGTAATAACTGCTCCACTTAGCACGTTGGAAGAATATCGTATCAATCGATTATTGGGCTAAGATGAGTTGGCAGGATGGGTCAAAGTTTTCCATAAGGTTATAGTCTTTGAAGTGTCTTGGCGAGTGAACACCCTGAAAAATTAACCATGGTCCTTTTCCTGAATCGTTCACTCGAAAGATATTGCACGAAGTAGTTAGTTATGGCCATAACAATTTAAAGTACAGTAGTTAGAATACTAATTATGCATGTTTAAATTTTGCCCAACACGATCACGCCGGCGTGTACCACCGGTGGGTCACACTTGACTGCCTCATCGGGCGGCGTGTACCATCAGTGGTTCACGCTAGAATGCCGTCTCTGCCAAATAATTAGATCTTTAACACTTTGACTGCCGAAAGAGAATTCCTGAGAGTCACGTTCTCGTTTCTACACAATTTTCATATTTAATTCTCTGACAAGGGAACAGTAACTCTATTTCAGGTGACATGGCAGCCAAAGTGTTAAGAAAGTAGAAATAATTAAATACAGCTGAAAATTAAAATAATGAAAATTTAACGTAAATTCATTTATTTTTATATTTATTTGTATTTATTTATATTAATATTCATATACATATAAACTTATAAACATTTATTTTTTAATAACAATTATAATTAATATCGTATTATAAACGTAACTGGTAGGATAGTATTTTTTATTTTTTATTTTATAATTGTTGGATTGCCAATACTGCATAATGCCCTGGAATAGCTCCCGCCCGATAGAGCGAAAAGCATTAAACAGTCCCGGCATGAACGTGTTAATGCTAATATTTTGTTCATTTAGTTTTAACTTGTGACCGACCGAAGTTTCGGTTTCGGTTTGGCCAAAAATTGGCCGAATCTTCGGCCAGGCCGAAGCTAGCTCCTGTGTCTGATATCACCAAGAAGAAAGTAGGACTACACGATTTCAGCTTGTAAGCTCGATCTCTTTCATGACATTTAACACCCTTGAATTTAATAGTGGGAAGTATCTGTTATTTTAGTTGGTTACACTGTATTGTATTTCGGTAGAACATAAATTTGTCTCATTCTTTTGGTGTTTTTCCTTGATCGGAAACGGTGTGGAGACAAAAATTTGAGAGTGACAAACAGAAATGTCCTCGAAAATCAAATCAAGTCTTAACATGTAATGAAAGCATGCTTTTCATAGAGAATTCCTTACGTTAAATGTAAAGAATAGTATTTATTCTTTACCTTGAGTGTTAAGAATCTTTTTTTGCTTTTAATCATATCCTCATTAATAATGAAATTTGTTTTCTAAAAAAATAAGATAAACATAAATAATAATATATATTCTAAATACTTAAACTTAAATTAGTCGACATGTCCACAGATTCAATTAAAAATTGAAAAAAATATTTTAGTCAGTAACCTTGTTACTGACTAAAATGGTGTTGTTATGTTCCATCGAATGGTGGTAGTAGGTTTTGGTCTTTGTTCTTGTATGGAATGGGAACCAGTTTCAAAACCAATTTTTCAACCTTGGCAGCCCTCTTTCCCGCAGCGGTTCACTAGTAACATCCCAAAAATTTGTCTCAATTTTTACCATGAAGAAGCACGTTTTCGACCAAAAACTATTCTATAAATTTTCAAACTAGATTAAATCCACTAACATTTGAGACCAATACTGACTCAGTAGTTTAAATAGCTTCTGACATGCAGCTTTAAGTATTCAATAGGCCGTCATTTTGTATTCTATCGGCTTTATTGTGGAAAGATTTACTATATTATTTATTATTTATACATAATAATATGAATTTTTAATAATATCAGCCTGTTATTTCAACTTTTAGGGCTGTGCTAGTTAAGGTGATTTGGTCTAACATCCCACGGGGACCAGCCGTACTGGAAGGAGGAACTTAACTAATACACCTGTTTTACCACTCTTGTATACCAGCTCACTTATTAAATGAATAATTTGGTTACATTACTGTTATTTTATAAGCTTTCATTGATATTATTGCTAAACTAGACATATTACACACTTATATGTATTATATATAGACACGTAAATAAGTTTCGGTTTCGGTTTCGGTCCCGGCCCGAAACTAAGTCTATGGCCAAATTCGGTTTCAGTTTCGGCTAAAATTTTGGTTTTGGTTGGTCACTACTTTTAACCTTAGAATATTAATTTATTTTATTTTATTAGTTTAGTAGAGCATTTTAATTTTAGAAGATTTATTTTCTATGTTCTTTTCGCATGCGGGGTTACATTTTATTTCAAAAAGTATCAATTAGTTATTATTTTTATCTTTTAATTAAAAGCAATAGTAGTGACTAGTTATTAATCAGTCTTGTTTGTTTTTTTATAACAACAACAACAACTTCTCTTTTCATCGCTTATACGGAAAAGACGTAACTAAGACCTTCTGAACTCAAATTATATAATACGAAAATTTTCAATTAAATAGCAGTTAACCTTTATGTTGGTTAATTTTTACATAGCTTAGATGATATTTTTAATGTAGCATATAAATGTACATTAATTAAGCTTTTTTCATTAGTTACTTAATATTTCATGGCAAAATTTAAAAAAAAAAAATTAATTTACATTTTTTCCATGTCCTGCGAGTTACAAATTTGTTTCCGTTCCAATGAACTTTTAACTGTTGTGTGAGAGTGAGAATTGCCTTGAAATTACACGTAACGCAGCTCATTCAGCAGTCACTGTAGTTGACTATAAGAAATTCATGTTGAACTTGATTCAGCAGCAATGGAAACCTCCTTTGGTCCCCTTATCAGTAATGTATGGTCTCTATTGATTGTCGTCCGGTTAAGGGCGAAGAGTGATAATTCTAGAGGACGTACGATTCTTCGAGGGTAGTAGGAGATATTCCGAGTTTATACCGGATCAAAACGATTTCCCTTCAGAATGGAAAACAAATTAAAATATTTGCTTTGCAATAAAAACAAAATGAAACAGAAATCGTGATTTATTTATCCACCCCTATCTGTAAATTGCTTTCCAATGTTGGTTGATTGTTTTGGCAGAGTCTCTAATAACCGAATAAGTAATACGTGTTTTTTATATTGATTTCAGAATTAGGCATTTAAATTGTTTTCGTTTAGAGAATTAAACAAAGCCACCCATTAGTAGAACTTATTCTAATAAGCGTTTAGGATTTTTTTTATTTTTTATTATCTATAAAAATGCTCAAAACTGACGACTTAACATTTAATGATGGTTTAATTTTAAAAGTAACTTAGCTAGTAAAATTTAATAAATATAGTTTTTAAGATATAATAAGCAACATAAAAGGAGATTTGTTAGGTAGGATTAGTTGGGTAGTAGGATGATAAACAATAAAAAAATTTTTAGTTGAACATTCGTTGAAAAAAAAAAAATCAGAATTTACGTTTGATGACTATTCGGACCTAGGCCCCTTTAATTATTCAACATGAAATCTACTACTCCCTCGAAACCACAATAAAACCTGACTCGTGGCAATATTTTTTAATAGGCTAATATTGCGATGGTTCTTTCTAACTACGTTAAATTTAGCTGGCATTTGACGTTTGGTAGCCCATATAACGTGTGAGAATTTCAGTATTTTGTTCTGGGTAGTGCTAATACATACTCTGAAATGGAAAGGCGTTTTGATAGCTGTCTTTCAAACGTGTGTTCGATTTTGAAGGTTGGCATTAGTTAGGTTTGGAAAATACTTTTTTATCAAACGTGTTCATGATGACTTCAAAGTTATTGCTCTGCAAGCTCTACAAACCTTGTCCTAACATGACAGCTAACGGTATTTATTGCTTAACAGAACTCGAAAATTAAATTCACTACATATTTACATTATAAAAAGTTAATAAGTATATAGAATAAAAGAGAAAATTTATTGTGCGATGGCGGCTCTTTTGACAAAGAAGACATTTTTTTTTTACTAGAATTTCTGCCCATTTATCATCCCAGAAGGATTTTTAAGAAAATAAGTCGTCCATGTTCCACCTACAACAACGAAAATGCAGACAAAATATTACTAAGTAAATGAATAAAATAAAATTAGATAATATTTAATCATATAATCTATTATATAGAAGTATTTTCAACTAAAAATTAGTAATTGTACCTATTGAAAAAGGTAAGGAGGAGAGAAAAGGTATCATTAACAAAAAAAAAAAAAAAAAAAAAAAAAAAGGATGGGATTTAAATTAGATTATATAATAACAATATACTTCACATAACGAATCATGAATCGCAGAAGATAAATAATAAATTAGTTAAGGAAAGTAATGTTAAGCAAAAGAAAAATTTTAGAAAACGATACTAGAACTATGGATAATATAATACGTCATATTATGTATAGTGTTATATCTGCAATGAAAAAGATGACTTCAAAGTAATACCTAATGTTAAAAAAATATTATGGAAATCATTTACAGGTCCCAAATGTTCGTGTTTTATAATCTTGGCACGTTTTAGTACGTTTCGTAATTCATTAATCTAAAATATGTAAATCATTAAACCTTTCGACAACATTGATTATGGTACTAACTGGCTCTCATGGTGATTTATATTAATGTGGAGTTAAACAATCATTTTATTAACTTTAAAAAAAATAATTAAACTTGTGATGTCATCCGGAATCTAATACCATATATTTTTCTGGATCCTGGCTATTCTGGGGGCGGGATAGCCAAATGGGATGACGTGTTAGCATATAAGCGTTGCCTCCGACAATATATGAATGGTAACCCGATGATCCCTTGTTCAAAACTCAGAGACAAAAAAAAATCAGCAGATTTCAAGGTGTTTTAACGAGACATATAACGTCGAGTCTGGGGAAGGATGGTATGCAGCAGTTCCTCTTCCCTGGCCATCCAACTCATTTTTAATCTCCTCCTAATATTTATGGTCATGTCGTCTGTAGTCATTTCTTAAGGAGATTAATATGTCCGTTTAAGTTAGTTTGGAAACGTTTTAAAGAGTCTTTATGTGTTGGTCGACTGTTGATGTGTGGCCACTATGTAAGGTTTGATTTAATCTGATTTAAGGTTCAAAAGGACTCTTTTGAAAAGAGTCATCATATATTTTATTGAAAGGTCTTAAGTTTTTGCAAATGCGTTTTGTTTAGAAATACGGAATATTTGTGATCAATACATCCATATATGTTTAAGTATGTGTATGTATTTATTTTTGTCTAATTTTTAATTTTGGAAAAATGCGGGCAAAGTAATTGCAGTCGTTTATCCAGAGTTTTTTTTCATTTTAACGTGCGGGACCCTGGTCATCCTTCTATAAGAATAGCCTGAGGTGCTGTAGATACTGTGTCTGTTTGAGGAATTTGGATGATCTGATATTAATTGGAGGGAACGTATTTTTTCGGACAGTTGTGTGTTTTGATTTCTCACAATTTAAATATAATTTCTATAATTTGCACTAGTCATAATGTTAAAGTCAAGATTACGATTCTTCTAACAGGGCCAAAAAAATTTGGTCTATTTTCTAATTATTGTAGCAAATTTTTGAAAAAAAAAAATAATAAGCTCTTGTTTTAATAATATTATTTCAAATGATATTACAGAAACAGGCAATATAATGAGACTTATTTTTTACTATGAATTATTAATTTTAAGTAAAAACAAAGTCTGTGAAGAGCAGATTATGGGGACAAGACCATAGGACATTAGTGTTAATGTAGAATTGAATACGCCGAGTTGGGCCATAGTTTTGTCTGTCGGGCGCATCTGTCGGCTGAGTTATTGCCCCGGAGTGTGAGGGTGATCCAGGTGCACTCGTCCCCCAAAAAGGGTTGTGCTTCGTTCATCATTGCGGTCTACATGACTTAACTATTTATCTTTAGTAGTTTATTAGTTTTACATACTGAATCGGTGAAGGGTTTCAAAGGTTGAAAAATCTATTTTAATATCTCCAACATTAAAACGTTCATGGAGAAAATCTGGCGGTAAAACGAGATTTCGGTAAAATATAATTTACTTATATTGCCATTATTTTATGAGCAGTTCTTGTTTCCTGTTTGTATTTTAAACAAAGAACATAGGTTACAGGGAAATTTAGGCAATGGTAATTGAGTGGACTATATTTGAGTGGTTTTACATGTTATTGTGATGAAGACCAAAATATATTATAAAAATGTTAGTTATATTCATTTTGACTGCTGGTTTTGTTTTATATATGGTTCCCGAGCTATTATTGTACCTGACGATGCAACTTTTTGGGCATACCAGCTTCCTCTTCCTCTTTATCTTCTCTTCTGGGCCCGCATGGTTCCTCATCTTCTTTACTGCATGCTCTTGGATAATAAGGCAATAATAAACTCAATGATTGGATCACTGGCTAGGCCTAGTGGATTTAGAAACAGAATGTCTTTGAAATGGCTTCTTCAATTGCTTGAATATTACATGCAGAAATTCAAGGAAGGTTCCATCAACAGTTTCCTCAACAACCGAGATTGTTAAATGCTCCCATTTTAGAGATTTGACGGTGGAATGAATAGATTTTTTACTAGTAAAAGTCAGATACAACCTCAATAACCATGGGCGTCACCACCACCAAATAATTTTGAGGGACGAATCAATATTCTCATAGATAGGTAAAAATTTTAGAGGCTAAAATTTGAAATAATAACGCCTGAAAACAATTGTCGGGACATTTCATTTCTCCTTCAATGATGTATTTTAAAGGTATTTATAAAACTTTCCAGTTTAGGCCACAGTTAGAATATAAGTAGTTGTCCCCATCCAAAATATTGGGGGGAACGCGTCCCCCTTGCCCCCCCCCCCGGCGGTGACGTCCATGTCAATAACTAAAAGTTACTGTTAAATGATATTTGTTCGGTTAGCAGTGAAATATATATGTCATAAATATTTATGTGATCTGGATCGTTTATTATAAATGAAATAATTTCTTTTTGTTACAAGTTAATTCAATCTCTTAACTGTAGAATTATATTTTTAGGATGGAACTAAATTTAAAAAGTTTAAAATCATATGTGCCATGTAAAAATGATTAGTGCATGTGGAAATCGCACTAGAAACCACTAAGGGATGAAATAGGTTTATCCTATTGGATAGGAAGCAAATAATAATATAATGACCCTCTCCCTCACGGGATTACTAATGGGGAATTATCTTCTATGGCGAGCTTAACGCAACCATCGATCTTCGTTGGTCAAACATTACGGTTCATGTGAGCACTATTCATGAGCATTGAGCAGACGATGCAGAATATGATTAGTGATTAGAAATTATTCGGGGTCATGACCAGGAAACCGTAAAACCGTAAAACAGAGTAGGGATTTGTTCCAATTGCTAATGGACGAAATGGTTTTCGTTAATGCCGTTGAGTTTATTCTGAATCTCGTCTCTCTTTTGAGTAATTTAGATTTGCCAATTTTTTATGGTATTTTCCTTTGAATGAATATCTATACTATCTTTATATTGGTTTCAAATTAGTGATGTAAAACTATCGATTGTCTCCACTATCGATAGTTTCGATAGTATCGGACATAAAATTATCGATACTATCAATAGTCTGAGTTAATGACAGGGTGGCTGAGGGTAGAATAGTATAATTTTTCATTTAGAACGATAAGAGCTATAATGCACGTTTCCATTTGCAATTTTTTTTTATACTTTTTTTTATTGTGGAATAAGATGAACATTTCTGTGAATAGAGGATGGGTTCCATTATACCTTAAATAATTTTTAGCAGTTTCTAACTTAGTCGTAATTGCAAAGAATAAAAACATAATAAATGGTCAAAGAAACTGTATTTAGAGAAAAGCTATACCAACCCTCTTCAAGTAACCAGGATTGCCAGTTGCCGAAGTAGTTGATTTGGCATGACAACATTCGGAACGCACTCCTGGAATTTTACGGAGTGTTTGAGGAAAAAAGGACCTTGTCGCGACATCTGTCTAGACATACTTCAAAAAAATGTTCTTGATTTATAGAGGTCGAAAATATTTTGTTAGAAAAACTGCAATTTTATTTAACCATTAACCAAGTAATTTTTAAGTCAAAGGGCTGGCAGGCAATCAGTTTTTTTTTTATAAGAATTTTTTGTTAAAAACATATATAAATTTACACTTTTACATTTTATTTATTTTTCATTTCCATGATTTATATAGCTCATGGCTGCTTAGAGGCAGAGGCTATCACAAAATCCTTTTAAAACAACGATTTCGATAGTACTATCGATAGTTTTACATTTCAAAGTGAATTATACAACACAAATTTTTTACAGAGTTATTAAATTTCACAGAAGCATACGAAATTTTATTTTGGATTGACATTAACACATGATATACACAAGCTCACCGCTTTCTTGTGTTTTAGAGACCTTTTTTATTTTAACATAAGATGATTTTCTTTTCACCATATCATTCTAATTTACCATAAATTATTTATTTCGAAACTCTGGCGCTTGTGGTATTACTCGAATTTCGAGAAACAATCACATGCTAATTAACAAGTTTCTGATCACTTTAAAACTTTAGCATTGCAAACTAATTTTGTGTTTAAAATAGATCTTACCATGTCTATAGCAGGGGTACTCACTTATTATTTGTTTATGAACTTTTAAAAATTATTTTCTGCTCTATTGGTATAATTAAGTATTTTTTTAAAATGAAGAACAAAAACAGGAATAATAATTTGTTGTCGGTTTGCTACCTCCCCCAGCTTGGCATAATCACGCCACCCCTAACATTCGTATGACAAATATGCCCGAGTAATTCATGCCTGTGCAGGGGAGGGTGCGGCCAAACCAGGGGTTCTTCATTACCCAGGCTATACCTCCCCTTTGGATTATACAACCATTCAATTATTCAAAAGTGTCAGAGAGGGGTTCCAGCATGGTAACTTCATTTTTTTAAACTCACGTATTTTAGGAGTTAAATAAATCTTCATTTAATAGCCCAGCGCATTTATTCAATGCTTATGGTCTTTATTTGTTTAAAATTTTTATTAATGGATAAAAGAAATAGCTTTTTCTTACGTTAGTTCATTATTTTGTGACGAAAGAAACCGTTACAGATGTTTATTTTTGCTTCATTGTACTAAATTCTAGAAGGGCCTTGAACGATTACAGTTATTTGTACATGATCACACATTTGGATCGTTCCATTCTGGGTGATTCCATAGCAGATCAAGTAGGCGATTGATTAGTATTTTGATAGACCTATCATCGACAGCGTTGAATTCAGTTACTTTTGAGTCACTGTTAGTTACTGTTTTGTTACGTTTTTGCTAATTGGAGTTCTAATTTTTTGCTAAACATTCTCAATTTTAATTTTAAAGAAATAAAATTATTTTAACCCATATCAGTTTTATAATCAGTTCTAAAATCCTACATTTAAATTAATAGCGAATGAATATAAACAAGCATATTTATGCCCTTTTATGTATTATTCCCGAAAAATAGTTCATAATATTATAATTAATCAGATGTCAACAGTGAAGTGTGGAAAAATGAGCTGAAATTCAGAATGCAAGGTTGGTTTTCCGGCAGAAAGGTTGTTTCCGTTTTTACCATGGCTTTGATTTTTTTTTCGCTCGTCAACAGTTTCTCCTAATGTAGTTTCGAAATGGCAACCAAAAAAACCTAAATTTTTAGCATTTTCTACAGACTTCAGCACCCAAAGGACTATTAGGATTAATATGGAAATTCGTTTATGTTTTCCGCCTCAAAGCCTTCTTAGTTTACGTTTATGTTCTATTTACCTAAAAATTTGGTCGAAAAGGTATCAAAATTAACATAAAAAATATTCGCGAATATGATAAAAATAATAATGGCATTTACGTAAGAAACGATTCCAGAGTCACTGATACGTTTTCCAGAATGAGTAATAATAAGACCGTTAGGAAACCGTTTTAAATGATGGCCCGTTTTTCCTTTGCAAATTCGGCCATTTCATTTAATTTATGCCTATAAGCTGTATTTATTTCAATATTTTATTTTCTTGTCTAGCTTTTCGATACAAAAGGATATGTTAACGAATTTAATGTATATATCGCTGATGACACATGCGTGTTATCTGTGAATAATGACCCAACTGCTGCATCCCAGGCTTTCACGTCACAACCCTTGAAGAATAGTGTTAAAAGTGGAGAATAAAGGTAAATTCCACCAATTTACCTTAACCCTATGTCGTAAATCCACAACATCCTGTCCTACAGCTTCCTTCCACAGTATTCAACTTATCCCCGTCGAACGGATCTGATACCTAGGACTCTACATAGATAAACGTCACAGTGGAATCCTCACACAAGACTGAAAAGGCAAGAAACCGCCCGCAGATTGCGACTTCTACAACATTTACCAGCTCCAAACTTCCAATGCTCTATAAAGGAATAATCTACATGACAATAATAAGACCTATATATCTGGACTTATGAAGTCAAATCAACCATCGAATTCCTCTCGCATCCAATCCCTACAATCCTTCGTAAAATCCTTAATGCTCCTTATTTCGTCCCAAATAAAATTATCCATGAAGGCTTTAATGTTCCTTATGTCACCGATTCGGCCCGATTCAGATACCAGACCACTCACTGTAAACTCTCTACTCATCCTTACCCTCTTGTCTCCGACCTTGCTTCCTCCCCTATCCCAGACAATCCTCAAAGGCGGCTGAAAAAAAGATGGCCTAGAGATCTAATAAATTAAAACAATATTGGAGTGTTACGGATGGGTAGTTTCTTCACACGCCTTTTTATGTTATTAATATACTTATATCACAATTACTTATTTTATTGATATTATACAGTTGTAAACTTCAATAAATAGATTTTACAAAAATATCCGCATATTAACATATAACTATCCGTTCTTCCTCCTCCATGAATGAGAAGTTGGTGTGGCAACAAGATCATCTAAATCAGATATAAATATATCATTTCAAAAATTATGTAATGTTTCAAAGTAGATTTGGCGACTAGGGATTCTATTGATTTTCGTCTTGAAATATTTTCATCTTCTTTAGGCTTATCCTATTTTTCAATAAAACCGGGGGAAAAATATGGGGTGCCTACTTAACAGATCCATGACGCCTTAATGGGAATTGATCCATAAACTTGTTTGTTTGAGGAATAATTTTATTCTGTATATAATATTTTAAACCGGCTAGACTGTAAAGCCTTTTTAAAATGTTATTATAAAACGAGAAATTTGAAAAAAATATAGGATAGAAAAAATCATTCAAGGCAAGAAGGACATAAGATGATTAAGGAACCTGTCAAGCAAAAATATAAAAGTAGTTATAAACCCTTTTATAATAAAATCTGTCTTTTCCAAGAACCAAAAAAAAAAATCTATTTAAGGATGGGTGGGAAATAATACAGAATTCAACAGACCCTAAGGTTTACAAAATATTTTACAATAGTAAAACTATATTAAAATAAAAATTAAATAATAAAAAGTGCTAATGTTAAAGCAAAGGTTATATTCAAAATATTTATACAAAACAACAAGTGAACGGAGATTAGGCAGACACAATTGCCAACGGCACGGCTGACTGCCTTTTAAATGTCAGATTGAGTTCCCAGTGGAATATTGGAGAGAGGATATGTTTATTATTATGAAACTTGGCTGCCAAAATTTATTGTTATAATACACAGCATACTTATCAATAATTAATTACACATATTAAACCAAAATAACCCTTCACGAGCAAAAACATGCCTGGCTTACAATATTATATTTTGAGGAAACCGAATATATTAATTTTAATCAATGCGTCATATGCAGCAGATGTTCAAATAAGACTGAAATCGTTGCTAATTGTTAAATGAAATCTGAATGTATTATCAATAAATTTAGTCGGTTTAAAAATGGAATTAAAGCCAACCATGTAATAATGGAAATTCGTAAGCTTTGTAATAAGTTTTATGATTTTAATTATTAAACACTTCGTGAAAAATAGTTGTTTTTAAATAGGATTACATTAAAAAAAAGAAAGAAAAACGCATAGGAAAGAATATTACAATATTCTGCTAATATCCATAATGAGTCTTAGTAATTTAGAATAATCGAAAGAAATTTAAATCTGATATATTAAACGATATTGAGTATTAACAGTTCTGATTTCAAATATTATAAATCTATTCAAACAATCTATGAATAAAGGTTTAGGGCGGATTCACACTATCGCTCCGCTCCCGCTCCACTCCCGGTCCGCTCAAATATTCTAAAGAGAAATAGACAGAGAATTCCACTATCGGCACCGCTTCGGTCTCGCTCCACTCCCGGTCCGCTCTCACTCTACCCCATTCACACTAGCGCTCCGCTCCAGGTCCGGTCTCACTGGCAAAATATTCTACAGAGGAAAAGAGAGAGGTTAATCACAATATTGGCACAGGTCCGGCCTCGCTCCGCTCCTGCTCCACTCCCGCTCCACTCTCGCTCCACTTCCGCTCCACTCTCCTAAAGTCTTTTCATATTCACATTATATAATTTTACACCGTTCACGATTGAAGCCATTAATAATCGAAGCCGTTTATATTTGGATTTTAATTAATAATTAACTTTCAGTTATTAAAGTATTTATTTATTCATCAATTTTACGGCCAAAAAAGTTCAAATTAAAAAAAAAATATATATATAATTATAAATTAATTTAATTAATGGTGAAGAAATAATATAATTTTTTTTCCGAATGTATTAGAATACGCTTGAAATGAAAAAAAAAAAATCACCAACAATACGCGCGGTTTTTCGACGTGAAAAATTCATGTTATGTTTGAGATATATTTTGCTATGAATTAATGTACTCGTAAAAAATGGTCACCGATTTATTTATTGACTACATACTCATTGCTATTATAAAATAACGTTTAATTTGAAACGAATAAAAATGCAGTATATTATGAAAAATGTCAGATCATTAACAAAAAAATATATTAAAGCAAAAAATAATTAAAATATTAATCAGGAAAAGAAGAGAACACAATCGGTAAATTTGTAGCATTTGCCGATTTCAACTTGAAATTTTCAAGCGTATTCGATTACATTCCGAAAAAAATTTAAATTATTTCTTCACCATTAATTAAATTAATTTATAATTATTATTATTAATTATCATTGTGTTGCAATATATTCTTCTTATTATATTTTTTGATAATATTATCTTCTTCATCAAGAAAAGTACACTTACCAGCTATTTCTACAAACGAAAAATTGATTTTTTTTTTAAAAGTGAAAAATAAATTAATACTTAAATAACTGAAAGTTAATCATTAATTAAAATCCGAATACAGACAACTTCGATTATTAATGGCTTTAATAGCTTAAACCTTTCAAAATTGAACGGTGTAAAATTATATAGTGTGAATATGGTAAGACATTAGGAGAGCGGACCGGGAGTGGAGCGGGAGCGGAGCGCTAGTGTGAATGGGGTAGAGCGAGAGTGGAGCGGATAGTGTGAATAGGCCCTTATACTACTTGGAAGTTGCCTTTGTCTGCACGTATTTAGCAAGCTGGGGGATATTCTACTGATAAAGCTCCTATCTCGTTTTCGATCTTAAATAATACTATTTTTAAAGATAGAAACCTAAAACTTTTATTTTAGCTATTATTCATGTCGACGCGGTTTGTAAATGATACTGATGATTGTTGTTCAATAGTTCTACAACCACTGTGTATGCTTACCCACAATATTGGTTTATCTAGAAATACATAAAACGTCAGTATAGTAGGTATATCATAAATGTATCAATAATATTCTTTATTGATATAAATTAAACTTGTTTGGATATAAATAATATTATGAATTGGTTTTCTTCGGTACTTAATAAGAACGTACTTAATGAACGGACGTTGATAAGTAATTGGAAGTATTTATGATGGTGTTAAAATCCAAAATATTAAATTTAAGTCAATACAAAAATGGGCATACATTTTTTATGGATTCCATTTTTACATTATATAAAAATTTACCGTAGTTAAATAATTGATTAAAATGGGAATATTGATGTGAAAATGAAACCCTTAATAAATATGGTCACTATAGTTGTTTTTACTATCTTAAAATCATTAATTCTGTTTCCTTTGAAATCAACCAATAAATGAACATATAAGCAATTGAGATATACAATTGAGAAATACATAAATTAAATTGAACCTATTTATTTATATGTATTGTAACAACAAATGTGAGTTTAAATAATTTTATTGACGTAAAATCATAAAATGTTGTTTTAGGCTTCCATGGTCTGAATCCATTATATGCATTTCCCCTTCAGGGCTTGACCATGTAACAGGTTTTTCCACTGCCACAGCATGATGGGTGAAAGCTTTGCAGTGGAAAAACCTGTTACATGGTCATACCCTGAAGAAGATATGCATATAAGTAAAATCAGAATGAAAAATATCAAGCAAACAATGATTACTCAAGTCAATAACTGTGCAATACAGTAACTAGAAGTGAAATAATAATCCCTCAAAAGTAACTGTATCCTTCGCTTTCCAGGCTGACTAAGTCGATCGGATACTTCTATATGACCTGTTACGGCTCAGAAAGGCCTAGAACGATCCAAAAACATGTGATCACGTACTAATGACTGTATGAACGGTTCTAGAACTTGGTAAAACATAAAATAAATAAATGTTTGCTTTGGTTTCTTCCGTCACAATATACTAAATATTATTAATAACTTTTTGGTTTAGCACTATCTGCAGCCGGCATTTTCAGTTGAATCGGTCATTTTGAAAAGAGATTGTATCAATTTTTCAAAATTTTTAGGAGGGTCAAATCCTGTTTACAGTGTTTTTTTTTTTGTTTTTTTTTTAGAAGAAGGGGTTCCTTAAAATAAAAATCTCTCTTTGAGATCGTCCCTTTTCGAAATGAGAGATGTCATTATAAAATCCTATATTTCACAATGTTGTCTCTCTTTATGAAAGTAGTATTGCAGTATAGTTTGCAGCTTTTTCGTCGAAATGCAGTGGTTTTCGAGGTCAATATAGAAACGGCTAGGAAGCTGACAAAATAATGAACTACCAAGGATAACTAAGCTACTCTTCTGTAGGAGAAAAGCAATCTAGAGGAGAAGAGAGATTTAATAAAGTTGGCACAGGGGGGTGGACTATAATAGCCGTATATAGAGGCGACACCGAAGCCGGTATTAAGAGCATTCAAAGTCCTCGCTAAGGTAATAAAGGCCATTGGAAACACTGAGCTGACCATCGCTTGTGTACTCCTCAGATTCCAAAGTTCTAATGGCAAATTTACCTCTGGAAGGAAATAATATCGAAACACTTCTATGAAGTAGGTGCTGCATTGCATATATATGAATATTGAATATATGAAGGAAATAGGTGTTTAACTGTGGGCTTGATATAATGCAATGATAGAGTTTAATGGGTTGAGAGCTTATGATTAACTATGTGAATATTTATTTTACAGCCAACTATCCTAAACGAGATCCTATAAATTAAACAATAGAACAAGGGTGGCGAATCTTTCAATGTGCGCATGTCAAACATTTGAAGCACGGAAAGTCATAAGGGTATAAGTGCCAAAAAAATAAATAATTTTTTTTTTGCCTGATTGTCATGTGTTTCAAAACCAATTTTCAGAAATGGATATAATTAATTTTTAGTTGTTAGAAAGTAGTTCATTGAACGTTTAGCATGTGTGTAAGCGCCGAACGTAGTTCACCTGGTGGGTATAAGCAATATCATTTCTGGAAAATTTTCTCTAGGGCATTTATACCCTTTTGCATTGCCATGCTTCATTTACTAAAAGTGTTTGTCGAGCTGCTGCCATGCAGTTGTTGAAGGGTGAGAAAAAACTATTTTTTGAAGGTAACGGATTTCTTTTTCTTTTCCCTATTAATAAAAATAATAGTTACCAGACACATTCCATCAATTTATTCTGAGATATTCCGATTTTTATACTTGTTATTAGCCTTTGAAAATCGATCATTAAAAAGTTTATTTTTCAACTAACAATTTAAAACACTATAGTTATTTTTGGAACTCACATTTTCGTTTCTTGGTGCGATTGTACTTCATCATGAACATCGATCCCACATATTACACAACTATAAAACTTATGTAATTTTTTCTATGCTTCAATCTAGTAACAAAATCCCAAATAATTGAAAAAAAATAAGACAATTTTTTTTGTAATCCACATTTTTAAGCGCAGCCAACCACAGGTTTAAAATATTTTTTTTTTTTTTTTTTTTTAAGAACATACCTCCAAAGAAATATAAAAATATATTCTAGTTGCGGCTATATAAAAAATAGCCTATTAATCTATCATAGATTTTTCGGTTAACACGTCAATGTAAAATTTTTAGAAATGGTGTCCACAGCGATCTATCGGTGGGGTGGCCCGTTCGACTCTTCGCTGTGTCTAAATTTGATATTGTCAAGACCAACATTTATTTCACTTTTTACTTTCACTTACCTATATATGAAATATATAGTAAGGAAAGCATTGCGATCGTGAAAAATATCGACTTCCGGTTTTCAACGGAAATACACGTTTTGGGGTCCCCTGAGTCCAAATAACCAAGTCCCGCGAAATGGTCTGTGTGTCTGTGTGTGTGTGTGTGTGTGTGTGTGTGTGTGTGTGTGTCTGTGAACAGACTAGCTCAAAAACTATAGCCGTACAAAACTGAAATTGGGTATTTGGTGTATGTATATACACGCGATGTGACAGCAAACATTTCATCATAATTGGTCAAACGGAGGGTGTACTTTATATAAAGAATTTTGTCTAATTTTTACGTTTTCCACGATTTTTTCAAAAACAGCTCTAACGATTTTGATTAAACTCGGTACTTGGTGTATGTATATGCCAGCGATGCGACATTAAAAATTTCATCAAAATTGATTAATTGGAGGGGGTACTTTAATTAAAGAATTTTGTCTATTTTTTACGAGTTTTATTTTTCATTTACTCAAAAATGGCTTTAATGATTTTGATCAAACTTGGTTTTTGATGTATGTATATGACCGCGATACGACAGCCGAAATTTCATCAAAATTTATTAAACGGACGGGGCACTTTACTTAATAAATGTTGTTTCACTACAACGTGTTTTTTTTTTTTTTTATTTACTCAAAAACGGGTTTAACGATTTTTATCAAACTTGGTATTTGATCTATGTATAATACCGCGATGTGACAGCCGAAATTTCATCAAAATTGGTTAAACAGAGGGGGGACTTTACTTAATAAATGTTGTTTCTGCTACGTTTCTGGACTCCCGCTTTTCTAAGGCGGGTGGGGGTTACCAGAAACGGCATATATCTAATTGATATTGTAATTAATGTAGTTAATACGCCTTAATGTAAATTGGATACTTTTCCAACGGTGACGTGTTTACCAATTCTATTTTATTTTAATAAACCTGTGGCATAGGGTAAATGATAATAAATAAACAAATCTAAATTAAATTATATCTTTGATTTTATTGAGCAATAGCGTAAATCATTTATACCCCCTTTTATATATCATATAAAGATGTTTTATTGTCACAAATTAGTTAATGGATGCTGACTGGCAATTTAACATTATTTAATAAATACTGACCACACAATATTACAACTAGTACTGTATATGTTGTATTAACCTTATCTGGTGGGCACTCTCTGGTGTTGTCTCTGGCCTGTCTGCTGGATCAGTCCCTGTCATCTCTGACGCTCTCTGACTCAGCACAGCATCCCATCTCGGTCTCTCTCGGAAATCTGGTCCTCTGCCCTTCTCGTTCCACTCTCGCCCTCTTGGCACACTCCCCCGACCTCTGTCCACCTCCGACTCACTCTCCACCCGAACTCCTTCTCTACCCGACTGAACTCCTCGAGCCTCCTTCTTCACCGTATAAGTCCTCTTTCCCCCACTCTCTTCAGACTTCTTCTGATTGGCTGGCTGGTTGGTTCCAGACTTCGTCTGATTGGCTGGCTGCCTAAAATTTCCCTTCCTTTCCATATTCAACGTGTTTCCCAGCGGCCTCTTTGCCGGGGCAAAACCAGGGTTTATGGCCACAAATTTCTCTAACAATCTTCTTAGGTATTTCCCTGGATGTTTGTCGGCAGCATTGCCGGTCCTAAGCTTTGCTTATTTTGAATCTCCAACAGAAGGTTTATGGCCCCAATAACTTACAAGGTGGTATTTCCAAGACCTAGCCGCCTTCAGGTAAAACTGACCACCGGGTTGACCATATACAGTACTTTACATATTTCGATATTAAATTATTAATTCAATTTACTTTTCTTATCATGGCAGCATCCACAATACATAGCATTCTCCTAGTGTCAAGGGAAAGAAAAATTAATAAACGTATGTTTATTGATTTTTCTTTTAACATACTCTCTAAAATATTGTTAATATAATCAGCCGTAAAGTAAAATCCTATCTACAAAATTAACCGTTCAACATCGAATAAAACAAAATGATATAAAATGAACATACAACATACAAAACATTACTTAAAATACAACATATAAAATAGTTACAAAAATGAATAGAACAAAACCCTTTAGTAGAACAAGATACGATAATAAATTTACAATTGCTACAATTTACGTAACAAAAACTAAAATAAAACAGTTCTCAATATAAGTTTTCTGTGTACTATTTAAAAACATTTTAACTTCAACGTTCAAAACTAAATTATAATAAAAGTACAGAATGGTTATAGAATATATCAAAATTTATGATCTTATAATTTATTAACTTCGTATTTACGATATTTATAAATTAGTAACTTTTTAACTTTTAGTCTTTGAACTTATCTATATCAGTATTAAAATTCACATATTAAGTATTCACATGATAAAATCTTATTTTTCCAAACAATTGCTAGATAACTTACATAGTGATCAGAGTTCTTCTGTCTTTATTTCACATCCTGAAACACTTCTTAATTCACAAATAACACAAACAAGTAGCATAATGTTTATACAGTAACATGTTATTGTGTGGCAAGCATTTTCAAAAATAAAAAAGATTCTACTATTTGGGATTCTTTCCCACTCTAGTTTTAAAAATCATTTTTGTTAGGAATCTTTTTATTTTAAATAAATGTTTAATTTCAATTATTTTCAGGGTTAATTATTATAACGTCTAATTCGGTATTTTTATTTCCTTTCTTGATAGCACGCTGACAAAAACAACGGTGAACCTCCTACTTTCACAAAAATCGGTTGCCCTAGTACCATCTTGGGTTTTTTTTTTTTTTATGTCACAATCCAGGATTAAGTATTTACACATTCTATTAAATGAATCTCAGTTCTCAGATAATTACTATATTACAACATTACAATTTTTATCATGACTCTGGCAAACGAACAGTGTATTCAAATCACAATATTTATTTATCAGTTATTAATTAATAAGTTTTGCTTGGTCATATTAATTACAAGTTTTAAAATTTTAATGGATTCTATAAGTGTTTTCGCTTACTTAAAATATTTCTATCTCTGATACCGAATCTAGTTCCTATTTATGGCAACATAAGATTTTTAATTTTCCTATCCGGATGTTCGGATCAATTACACCATGAGCCCCATCAATTATCTAATAATAAATGTTTTTACAAATGGATCAATAAAAATGTTGCCTCAGTATTCTGGGCGTACTTGAAGATTTCAGTATCTTCTCAAAAATAATCTTAGGGATACCTGGAGGGGCTACGGCTGCTCCACATTAAGGGTTTTTCCCTACTAGACACAAAACAATCACCCGACTTCAGGGGTGATGGAGGACCTCTGTCTACTCCAAAGTAAAAAAGTACAATAATCCAATTAGGATATACAAAAATACAAAACTGATCCACGTTAATTAAATATTATTATTAGGGGTTGCTCATAGCGACTAGACGATTAAGGCAATTTAAGATTAATAATTATTACCGGTTTTTCGATAATAAAAAGTTTCAAACAAACATTTTAATTTTCTCATTGATATGTACTTTGTCGTATATTGCATTTTGCATTAATTAATCAATTCTCGAATGGTAAAATAAATTTAAATTTTTATTATTTTATTTTGAATCTAGTGAATTTAGTCTGAGATCCACTTAATTGAACTGTATGAAGTTAAGAACCTAAACCTACAAATACCTAAGCTTAAAATAGCATCATCTATTTACAAAAAATATTTACAATTATATGTACAAAAATTATTTACATTGATCCAGAACGGGTTTACCTGACGACGGTTCGCCAGGACCCTTTAGCTCGTCAACGGAAGGGACGCTAGATGGAAACCCTTTTTATCCCCTGGACTGGGATAAAGACTACCGTGTCTTATTATAACACCGTACGCGCTTCTTTTTAACATGGTTAAAGACCAAGTAATTCATACAATAGTCATATAGTAAAATGATCAATGTGATAGGCCTAATAGGCGAATCCCTAAAATGAATGTACGTTCTGGCTCGATAATTGTCATTTTCTTTATTTCCTGGGAGTTGCTTTATAATTATACCAAGCGGGATTACGTGATCTGTTCCTGGAAGTGACTTATAAGAATTAACTAATTTTACAAATTCTGTGAGGTCTAAATAGTATCCTTCATTAGCAATCGCCTTAGGTCGGTCCTTCTCTTCATCTTCAACCTTTTCTTGGGACCTATCAAGTACTTCACGTACTTGGCAAGACTCAAGAGTTTCTACCTGAGATTGAGGGATTGGTAAATTCTCTTGAATGGTTTCTTTTTGAAGATTCTTCGTTTCCTCTTCCACAAAAGTAACCTTATCTTGCCCGTCGGAATTAATCTCAATGTCACCACTTTCTGATTGAACATTAGGAACCGTTCCTTCCATCGGAGATTGGTTACTTATAATTTCTACATTTTCGAGAGCAGTAATCTCGTTCGGTCCAGTTTCCATACAATTGGTCGCATGGGGTTCATTAATATAATTGTTCACTGTTTTATGGGCATTATCTTCTGCACTCTTATTCATATCTTCACTTCCAGGTAGGGGTGGTTTCTGTGCTTCCTCATCAGGTTTAGTGAACCGTTTTGCAGATGCTTCCAACTTCAGATTTGTTGTGTGAAAAGCTTCATTTATTTCCTGGAGGTTTTTATTATGCTCTTCTATTATTCCCTTTAGCTCTTTATGTCTATCTTCTTGATTTTTCTGCATCTCATTTATTAGCTGCCATAGTAACATTACTTCTGGGCTGAGGCAATTTTCTTCTATTTTCTCCCTGGTCTGTGGCTGAGTTGCTTCTGGATGTGGGATCGCTATTCCTTCAGCCAACCCCGTATTCGGCTGTGGTAGTTCCTCGTTTTCTACCCTCAAAGCCATATCAAAATGTCGTGCGCGTATATTATCCCTTTAATATCTATTGAAACCTCCGCGGTAGGGTTAAACGCAAGCACTGATTAAATATAACACAAAAAACAAGCCACTTATTATAAGACCGTACAACAAGAAGTATAAGGACACACATCATTACTTTAACACTAAGGCAAGAGAACACGTGAAAACGAAGCAAAGATTTAAAGCGAAATTCTGAAGAATTTTTAGTTAAATTAAAGAAATCATCAAACCTTATAATATTCACCCTTATGCCACTTTGAATAATTTAACAAGAAACGTCATCTAATGATATAAACAAATTGGTAAGTACGTCCCCACAAGGGATGCCATTTTAATTGCTACGTTTCTGGACTCCCGCTTTTCTAAGGCGGGTGGGGGTTAC
The DNA here is from genome assembly GCA_911387785.2 of Aelia acuminata. Classification (NCBI taxonomy): domain Eukaryota; kingdom Metazoa; phylum Arthropoda; class Insecta; order Hemiptera; family Pentatomidae; genus Aelia; species Aelia acuminata. Next base: position 126,093,928 of record OU426979.1, on the reverse strand, counting down.
CAGAAACGGCATATATCTAATTGATATTGTAATTAATGTAGTTAATACGCCTTAATGTAAATTGGATACTTTTCCAACGGTGACGTGTTTACCAATTCTATTTTATTTTAATAAACCTGTGGCATAGGGTAAATGATAATAAATAAACAAATCTAAATTAAATTATATCTTTGATTTTATTGAGCAATAGCGTAAATCATTTATACCCCCTTTTATATATCATATAAAGATGTTTTATTGTCACAAATTAGTTAATGGATGCTGACTGGCAATTTAACATTATTTAATAAATACTGACCACACAATATTACAACTAGTACTGTATATGTTGTATTAACCTTATCTGGTGGGCACTCTCTGGTGTTGTCTCTGGCCTGTCTGCTGGATCAGTCCCTGTCATCTCTGACGCTCTCTGACTCAGCACAGCATCCCATCTCGGTCTCTCTCGGAAATCTGGTCCTCTGCCCTTCTCGTTCCACTCTCGCCCTCTTGGCACACTCCCCCGACCTCTGTCCACCTCCGACTCACTCTCCACCCGAACTCCTTCTCTACCCGACTGAACTCCTCGAGCCTCCTTCTTCACCGTATAAGTCCTCTTTCCCCCACTCTCTTCAGACTTCTTCTGATTGGCTGGCTGGTTGGTTCCAGACTTCGTCTGATTGGCTGGCTGCCTAAAATTTCCCTTCCTTTCCATATTCAACGTGTTTCCCAGCGGCCTCTTTGCCGGGGCAAAACCAGGGTTTATGGCCACAAATTTCTCTAACAATCTTCTTAGGTATTTCCCTGGATGTTTGTCGGCAGCATTGCCGGTCCTAAGCTTTGCTTATTTTGAATCTCCAACAGAAGGTTTATGGCCCCAATAACTTACAAGGTGGTATTTCCAAGACCTAGCCGCCTTCAGGTAAAACTGACCACCGGGTTGACCATATACAGTACTTTACATATTTCGATATTAAATTATTAATTCAATTTACTTTTCTTATCATGGCAGCATCCACAATACATAGCATTTCACAACAACGTGTTTTTTTTTTTTTTATTTACTCAAAAACGGCTTTAACGATTTTGATTAAACTTGGTATTTGATGTATGTATATGACCGCGATGGGACAACCGAAATTTCATCAAAATTGGTTAAACGGAGGGGGCACTCTACTCAATAAATGTTGTTTCACTGCAACGTGTTTTTTTTTTTGTTTACTCAAGTGGTAAGTGAAAGTTGTGTGATGCGCGCACCGCACCAGATTTTTTTTTCAGACGAAAGCGGACCAGTCATATAATTTTATATGCTAAGAGGTTGGTTTTTCATTAGTTATTTCGAAGGTAATGAATCAATGGCAGATTTATAAGATCAGAACTACAAAAAAATTACTATGGGGTCAAATAAACTGAAGGCAAGAGGTCATATTGACGCTGAATAGGATATACGTTTCACCCATCAATGCCTGCAGACTGAAACACTTAGACCAATCTCTGTACCTTGGGCATATTGCAGAGTGCCCATTACTGCCTATCTGTGGGCAATCGATAGGTATCAATAACCTACACCAATTAACAGCCGTATTAAATCGCAATAGACAAGCCGTCCATGTATAATTATTTATTATTAACAGTTTAATATATCTAAATACATGTATCCAGTATAGGTATGATTTTATTTTTATAATTCATTAAATTTTTCTCTTTTTTATTATTTATGTTTTTTAATTTTGTTAAATTAAATTCTGATAACTAAGCACATAGCGCTAAATACCTTTAACACTTTGTACTCGTGGCTTCGAGGAATAAATTAAAACCGTAAGATGTCTGCTTTACCGAAAAGTGTTCTAAATCAGCTTTATGAAAACTGTTTTTAGGAAATTCCAGCGTTTTCAATCAGATTTTTCTCATGTTTAAGATTTTGACCTATTTTATGGTATATAAGAATTCAATAACCGTCTGTTTGTACAACATAAAAACTAGAAAGTGGATAAATAGATTTGAATGTATCACAAAAAGTTGTTGTTTAGCCAAGTATTGTCGGTAGCAACTTTTTATGTTATTATCTCAAATAGATTTTTTTTTATAAATATTAGAAAAATTCATTTTTTTCTTATTCATTATTAGAAAAAATCATCATCACATCATTTGTGCAGTTTTCTTAATTTGCTACAAATTCAAAAACTAATCACGGAAAGAGGAAAGTTAATACGGCCAGAGAGTTATAGTATTTTTTATTTTTTTAATATTATTACGTTTGTTACGTCAAAATCCAAAAAGTAGTGGATGAATTGATTAATTATTTCTATAGCTCTATGCATTTTAGAAGAGGAGTGACATTATCTTTACCATTTTGTAATTCTGCAAAACGTAATATTTTTTTACGAACATGATGATGAACGAGACGGAAATCCTAACAACAAACGGAGCCTTGTTAAATTATAAAAGGTAAACCACATGTATGGGCAATATAGCCAGTTTATATTAACATTTCTACGTTACTCAAAGCAAGCAGCAATAAGCAAATATTTATAAGGCTTTAGTGAGTTGAGTTTAATTACCATTCCTATGTTTAATGAACATTTTATTACCCTCTCCATTTTCGGGTATATATGTTTCAGTTGAATTATTTCATTTATATTAGAATTTAATTTTCTTCATATCAACGGTCGGCAAGAATAGTGGCACAAGTTGAAATTGTAAACATTAAAGTTTAATAAAAGAATGATTCACATTTTCATTTTAAAAATATTTCTTTATAGGTAACAAAGTGTTTAAGGGATAATCATCACTGTTGATATAATCACGACTCTTTTCTTAAAAGTTAATATAAGTATTTCATTGATATTGGTACATAAATCGAAAAAATACAAATGCAATGTATAAGATTTCGATCGACTTGTGTCACTATACTTGCCGATATGTTGCTTACTTATTTTTTTTTTATAGAAAATAATTTTTATTCTGGGACTAATCCCCTTAAGAGAACAGAACATGGTCAGATCCAGATCCATTTGTCTGGTTATTTAAATAAAGATAAATAAATAAAAGTATTGAAATACAAAACAAAAAAACCAGTACAAAAAATAGGATCAGCTTTTGAGCTCGAAAACTATAATAAATCAAATAAATAGGTATTTTATGTTGGTTTCAATATTTTACATATTTACAGCAGAATGAAGATTAAGGAGGTGGTGAAATAGTTGGGTTTTAAAGGAAGTGAGGGATGATGATTTACGGATGGAGACAGGTAAGGAATTCCAGAAGGGGGCGGCACGGATGATAAAGCATTTTTTAAAGGAGGCAGTTCGGTAGAAAGGGATATACAGGTCAGAGGTTTGTGGGGTGGCGGGATGGCCGAGTGGGCAAACGCGTTAAAAAATACGCATTGCCAGTGGCAACGTATGATTGAGAACCGAAAGATAGCAAGTTCAAAACCCGGAGCCAGGGGAAAATTTAATAATACTCGGCATCAATCCCCAACCCTCTCCCCTGGCCCGGGAAACCCCGTATAGCCTACAAGGCTAGGAAGGGGAGGGCCAATAAAAAAAAAAAAAAAAAAAGGTCAGAGGTTTGGGATCTGGTGTTAAGAGAATGTATAGAGGAGCAGGGTTTGAACAAATCGAGGATATAAGGAGGCTTCTTTGTTTATAAAGGTTATAATATAATATAATATAAAGGAGGATTATAATATAAAGGATAAAGGAGGATAAGGAGTTTTATAATATAAACAGGGAGGTTATAATATAAAGGAGGCTTCTTTGTTTATAGAGGTTCGGCAATACACCAAGGAGGTATTGCCGTCGAAAAACTGGGTAGAATCGCTTTAATTCAGCACATCAACCGGAGACGTGGAAGCGCCTGGGGACCCCGAAGATGAATCTAATGAAGCAATTTATTAGTCTCTTCAATCCTATCTCATAATCAGTCATAATCAAAATGGGGAAAAATGAGAGAGGAAACTAGGAGTTGACGGGTTTTTGAGGACATGTCACGTGATCTTAGGAACTGTTTGAGGATAGATATGGATTTTCTGGTGAATTCAGAAATATGGTTACTCCAGGACAATTGCTGGTCAAAGATCATTCCGAGGTTTCTGACATAGGAGTGGAAATGAATGGTTAAGGCGCAGTAATGGGTAGGAAGGAAGGGAATTAAGAAGATGTTTGGAGCCAATTAGGATTGCCTTGGTTTTTTGTCCGTTCAGTCTTAGCTCATTTTTTTTTTTCTGCCCAGGTGTTGACGCTGTCTATATTTTCTTGAATTTTTCGAATTGACTCCAGCATTTTGGAAGGATAGAAAAGTAGGTAAATTTGGAGGTCGTCGGCGTATAAGTGGTGTTGTGAATGGTTGATGGACTCCCGGAGATCGTAAATATAAACGGAAATTTGGTGAGAGTGAGGATCCCTGAGGACACCTCGTGTTAGTAAAAGAGATGAGGAAGGGGGTTTATCGGCAATGTTAACTGTCTGTGAACGTAGGCACAGGAAGGAGAGGAACCATTATTAATCATAATTTCACTAAATATTTATATCTTACATATAAAAATTCCAGGGCCGTATTTATTCGAAAAATAGCGTTTTTATATATATGTATCCAATAAAGAATGTTATAAGGAATAGAATTTTATTTTTCGGTTTTTCCTGTTATTTTAGTGAAAATAATAAAAATAGTATTCTTATTTCACTAAAAATTGAAAAAAAAAATTACAGAAATGGAGCAAATTGACAGAGTTATGGTCTATTCTATTTTTTTATCACATTGTTTCTCCCCGTTTATCTTATATAAAAAATAAATGCAAGGGCACATAGCTTTGTTTTCTCAAAGCCCGAAAAGAAGCAAATGGATTAAATCTCAATCTTTTACAGCAATCCGAAAGGACATAATAGTATCCATATCTAGTTTTTTTGTAGTATAATTACAGCCTAACTCATGTTTTTCTACTCTTATAATATCCCCAACGTGGAAAACAGACTGTGTACCTAATACAGGAGTGTAATCATTTATACGTATGAAATCTGAAAAAAATACTACCTATAGCTTCTTGAACTCAGGTCTTAATCATTCTTATCATTAAATAGTCATAAAAATCATCATTGGGTTTACAAAGAATCGATTAGAAAAAAACAGAATGTACATCATATAACATCTGGTCCGAAAACAAATAAGTTAGATTTTGAATTCAATTATGTGGGCTTCGGTGTAGAATCGAGGTTTATTGATTGAGGACGAATAAATATTGTTTTCCAATAGGTCCGCGAGGTCCAAATCCTCCGCTGTCCCCGAGCGATAGTGATGTCACTTCTGATTTAGTGTTCATATCGTGTCATCCAGCTACCGCCGGTCCTTTCCCATCAATACTAGTAACGTCAGAATGAATATATTTAAATTAAACATATATATAAATATATATATATATATATATATATATATATATATATATATATATATATATATATATACTTCCTAGCCTAAAATTTAGGCTATTTTAAATCTAATAAGAGTATAATTCGTTTGCTAATATTCGATCTGTATAAAATACTCCAACCTTACTAAAATATACCTTATTTTCTATAAAAGATGTACCTAAATAGGGTATTAATTTACACACATATATATGTAAATTAAAGATGTTATAATTTCAATCTATTGTAGGCATAGGATTATTATTTTTTTCTTCGTTGTCATTTACTATTATGGCATAAAGGAGGAAGAAGGGGAAGGGTTATTTTTGGAAAATAACCCAATCGGGTCCAACCAATGTGGGAAGATCGAGTTTGTTCCGAGGCCTCGCAAAATTAGGACGGATTCGAACCGTACTGACAACACAGTGAGATAATTTAAATGTGACCATATATATGATAAATAATAAAAATAATCATTGAGTTACGACAACAAATCATTAATGTTAGCAATACATTAAAATTTAAGTCAATTTTGATTTCTTAGTTAGGTTTATTATAATTTTCAGGTTTCACACACACATTTATAATATGAACTTAAAATATTATTTAGTTACATGAGCTAGAAGAAAAATGTACATTATTATTATCCGAAATCACTTTATTATTATCAAAACTCATTATTATGTCTTTGAAAATGAATGATTTTATACACTTTAGCTTTTTTCATTTCTCAATTTTCTAAGACATAACAAATAGAGATTCTACATAATGTTTAAATATTGAAATGTTTTTTCATTATTTTATTTTATGACCACATCTATTAAAGGTTTTTTTTTTTTTTTTGTAAAAACCTAAACATTTGATGGGATTTTTAATATTTTTATTTAAATAACGATAAAGATTATTAAAATATTTTCAAACAATTAACAATAAAATTTAAGAAAAATATTAAACACTAAACTTAAGCATTTTCGTACTTTCGGGCATATTGATGAATAATTTGCACACGACTGTGGCTTAAATTTTTAAAGCTTTTAAATTAAACTGTCCACATCAGTTTTATCGTCGTATGTTAATGCTCATCTTTACAAATTGGTTTTTATTTTGTAGTCAGGATGCTACTTTTTTATTTTTTATTTTTATTTTATCCCTTAAAAGTATCAATTTAAATAAACCCTTTAAAAATTACTGAATAAATATAAAATTTAAATTAAGCATTCACTATTTATTTTTTATACTAAATAAGTGGACAAACGGTAATTGATATTTTTGGACCCTAGTTTTTGGATATGGATACGTTTTAGTTTTTTGGTGATTGGCAAGACTTCTAATAACTTTTTTTTTCTTAGAATCTACAAAACGAAGTAAAAAAAGTAAACTAATTAAAAAAAGAAAGTAAACGAAGAATTTGGTAAAGAATGATATGGTCATTAAAATAGAAAACAAATTTATTGTAATTTTAGCAGTAATAAAATTACTTCAAATAATTACATGAGTGGTATAGATTGATATAAACAATTGAAACTTTTTATAAATTTTAGTAAGCATGTCTGTTTTGGAAAACAAAACCATAGCGATTTTTTTACTTTATTAAATTTTAAACGTCGGATTTAAATAGCTTATTGAACTTTTTTCACGATGCATATAATTTTCACGTTTGTAAGTAATTGGAAGTATTTATCATGTTATTTAATTTGATAATCGATACATTTAATCTATTGAAAAATTAAGCATGGTCCCTTATTGAATCATCAGATAATTCTTTTCAGTGACAGTTAAGCTATCAATAGCTTGCATTGGGTCAATTTTTGTAAAATCGTTAGTAAATTAATACTGAAAAAACAAAATGGTTAAAGTTGTTTTAGTGGATTTACAGGATTAATCCTTATCGAATTTTTTAAAGGTAATATTTGTAATAAGTTATATACTCCTGCAATCGCTTATGTTCCGATTCTGCCTCTAGACTTCGGCCTCTCTATTCAGCCCTTTAGACAATAAAAAATCCCTTTTCGATGAAAAAACTGATTACTGATATTTTAATACATTTTAAATCGTTGGAAATGACAACAAAAAAAACAATTTTAGTGGTTACGGGGTCACTATGGCATCAGGGGCAATGAGCTCGCTGATACTATAGCTAAAAAAGGAATTAAAGAAGGAGTGTCAGTTACAAATACACTCGTCACAGATGTAATTTGCTCTTAGTAAAACAAAAGGCACGGGATAAATGATTCGGGCAAGGCGAATGATTCCGACTGAGAGAAAACATATTAAGAGCAGTAGAGGCTAGCGTAGTTCCAAATCGAAAAGGACTCCAGCTAAAAAGAAGAGAGGAAGTATTTCTCAGCCGACTTCGGATAAGGCACACCAGGATCACACAAGAGTACCTCATGGCAAGGAAGTCTCCGCGGGGTGCGTCTGACGGTGTCGCATATCTTTAGAGTGTTATGCTGACGAAGTTAACGGAGGGAAGTGGGACTTTTAACGGACTTACGAGAGATACTAAGCAACAATATGAAGATGACCGAAAAATCGTTCTTGTCCCAAAAAAAAAAAAATCTGGTGCGTGCGCGTAACACACAACTTTCACTTACCAACTTATTTAGATTAGAAATTGACGTGTTTTGTTAATTGGCACTTCACAAAGTTACAAATTTTTCCATATTCATTTCTTATTTTTGCCGTTTATGAGTAAATGAAAAACACACGTAAAAATGATACAAAATTTATTAAGTAAAGTACCCCCTCTATTTGATTAATGTTGATGAAATTTTTACTGTCACATCGCGGGCACATACATACACCAAATATCAAGTTTGATCATAATCGTTAAACCCGTTTTTGAGTAAATAAAAAAAAACACTTAAAAGTGGGACACAATTTATTAAGTAAAGTACCACCTCAGGTTGATCAATTTTGATGAAATTTTTGCAGTCGAATTTCGGGCATATTAATGCATCAAATCCTTAGTTTAATCAAAATCGTTAGAGCCGTTTTTGAGAAAATCGATAAAAACGTAAAAAGTTATTAAATAAAGTACCCCCTCCGTTTGACCAATTTCGATGAAATTTTTGCTGTCACATCGCGGGCATATACATACACTAAATATCCAATTTCAGATTCGCACGACTTATAGTTTTTGAGCTAGTCTGTTCACACACACACACACACACACACACACACACACACACACTATTACCTCTTTGGGGGTAATAGGACGTCACTGGAAAGTTTCAATGATTAAAACAAGTGCCCGCCCTTGAAATTACCTTTATTTTGCAAAAAATATTATCCAATTATCTGGCATGCCAAAAACTACAATAAATTAAATAAATACTGAATGCTGAGAATACACTACTCATGCAAAAAATATATACATAATTAATAATGCGTGCACTACTCAACTTGTTTAAATAAATAAATAAATCTATGAATAAATAATAAAACTATAAACGATCAACAATAAATAAACTCTAAAGAAACTGTAACAATCTAAAAATACTTGCTTTAACCTAATAACTTAAAACTAATAATAAATAACTTAAAACTAGGTACTACCATTATCACAGTCTATCATCATCATAATTAACATCTATTGCATGGCCATACTTTCTTAATTACTAGAATATCACAGTTCTTTTCATTAGAGTTTCAAATGCACATGCAACTGAGCCGTTGCCTAAAAACCTTCTCTCCTGGTTACACCAAAGAGGTACTGTAAGGCGCAGTTATTATAATTAGTTAGTACGGACTGCTACACACACACACACACACACAGACCATTTCGCGGGACTTGGTTATTTGGACTCAGGGGACCCCAAAACGTGTATTTCCGTTGAAAACCGGAAGTCGAAATTTTTCACGATCGCAATACTTCCACTTACTATATATTTCATATATAGGTAAGTGAAAGTAAAAATAACCTTAACGCCAGAATTTAATTGTATTTTTATATTATTTTTTCCGTTTTTCACAATAATTAATTTATAGTATTAGCTTTTATTGAAATATTTTTTTTGTTTTTATTTTCCTAATAATGAAATTAACTTAATTATTTCCAACGTAACACCTTAAATTATTAAATTCTTACATTGGCTACTAACTTCTTTTAATTGTACTTTGTCATTCATAATTTTTATATTTTGTCCCAAGCGGTTAGAGAGCCCGTATTAGTTACAATAAATAAATCGCTTAAAGAAGTTTTTGTATAATTTTCAAAAATAAGCCAAATTATCAAAGAAGTTAAACTTCTTTCTCTTCTTCTTTGAAATTTGAACTTGATAACTTTAGAGAATCAGATCATAAAAAAATAAAAATAAATAAAATCATATTATTGCCTGGATGATGGACCTTAAATAAATTTTGTTTAAGATTAGAACCATAAAAATGAAGGAAATAAATATTTTAAGAAGAAAAATAAATCACCAAATGATCCGGATGAACAGATTGTGCAAACCAGATAGGTTCCTTCCTACTCCCTGATTAAACGGCAGTGCCAAGCGAACCAAACATTAAGAATTCTTTATACAAAGGTACGGCTGCGAGCTTTTAAATAACTGAATTCTAGAATGGGGTTGTAGCTCCCAGATTACAAGCTGTACCTTTCATGTCACGTTCGCGCACCTCCTGCATCTTCCATGATATCCAATCGTTTCTCCCGATTATCCAGCTTCTCCATTTTTATTCTCGGCCTGTCTCAACGCATTCTCATTCTGAAAGAGTACCCAATAATTCTAAAAAAATCTTGAATATAAATATGAACGAAGTCGAAAGTCGTGGAAAATGGAAAGGCAATTAACTTTTTTCGGCAACTTCATTCTAGCATTGATTCAAAACTTAATTGAGCTTGCAAATGATCTCTTAACATCAGATACTTAAATGATTTAATACATAAATGGACTGTATAGATAAACTAAAATATTGGTAAATATTAATATTTAAATACAAATTATGTAACAAAAAATAACTACAGAAAAAAAATATATAATTATGGAAATGTATGAAGTCTGTTGTATATCGGTTGAGAAGAAAATCTTTGTGACTTAATCTGTGATGAAGGCACATAATTATGCGTAATTACTTGTTCCTGCTGGCCAGCTCTGCTTCCCCTACTTCGCTTTGGAGTTGTTTCTACTCTATCTCCATATTTGAGGAATAGCTTTTGTGTCTCTGAGACATACTTATTCTCCTGATTGCACTCTTAGTTGAACTGCTAGGCTTCTAAGACTAATTGGAGAACGCTCCGAGTGGTGGCGGAGGGAAATAATGGGGGAAAATGGAACAACTACCTTCATTGACCTTCATTTATATTTATTTGTAGTATTGTTATATTGACTCCCTCATCCGTATATATAGTTTATTGTTTTAATAATTTTTAATACCTGGCAGATTCAAATCTGTTCTCTTCCTGTTTCCAGTTTTTGTTATATTTCCATATCTTAAGGAATTTAAAAAAAATTCCACTTAGGCACTAAAGTTATATATATATATATATATATATATATATATATATATATATATATATTTTTTTTTTTTTTTCATTCCTAAATGCTATTCACATCTTCCATTATAAGTACAGTTAATTCCTAAAAAGTTCAATATCTGTCTAGATTCGATTTAATTAGCCTTGTTCGCCTGATGCATTTTTCTCATTCTGTGCACTTTAAGTCTGCTTCTCGCTTAACAGGGATAGGAAGTTAGCAGTTCAGTTTATTGATGACATAGATTTTTATCCTTTTACTAACTTTTTCTTTCCCTTTTTTGTCCAATAGATCATTTACTATTGAAAAAAAAATAAAAAAGAAAGATATTCTTAGAAAGATTAACTATTCACCTGCGTCATCAAATATATTTATCTAGACTATAAAAAAAAATACTAGTAAGTTTGGTATGACATTTTTTTTTTATCCAAAGATTATTATTAAACCTCAAACTTTTATTTGTATAAAAGGAGAGCCGGAAATTAATTATCGTATTTAACCGGAAATTAATTACCGTATTTAAACGGAAATTAATTACGAAACTTAATGCATTTAGTTTATTCTGAATATGAAACTTCTAGAATAAGATACGAAAGAGGGTATCAGCCAACCTTTAGGGTACGGGAGCGAGGGGGGATTTGAATAGCCGTTTTATATCTAAGATCAAAGAGGGCTGTATAACCTTTGGCAAAGAATCTCTTTGAGCATAAGATTGAAAAAGAATGACTTCAGCAGATCCTGTGCATCTGACATCCTGTTGCGCTCGCTCGTCTAAGCAGCTATGGTTTTGTATTTATTATAGTTCATAGGCAATAGTTTCATTTAACAATATTAAAGCCTTTCGTGAAAATCCTTGCCTAAATATTTTGATTACATCTCAAAAATCCTTAATTAATCAATTTGTAATGTGTATGATGTAGAAGAGTAAATACAAAAAAAAAAAAAAAAAAATCAAAATCAAATACTAGAGACTGATTTAGCAGGAACTTGTTAATTAATTTGTTTTTTTCAAATACTCTTAAAATATAATTTTATTGTTTCCATTGATTAGATAACTCCTATAATATTAATCTAATGTTAACTGGAACGAATCTGAACATAAAATAAAATGGATGCGAGCTATAATTGACGTGGCGCTGTTGTGTATCAGTAGTTGTAAATCAGGGGATGGCAGTCGCAGCCGCGGTATGGGCAGTAGATATCGTCTATATGCAAATATTGTTGCGAGCTCTTGTTTGCCTGAGCAGATGGAACAAATAAAGGCAACAATCCTTCCTCATGGCTTTTAGTTTATCGATTTATCTGTTTCTGGTTGAGTAAGAAGAAATTATATAGGATGTGGCAAACTCTAAGTCAACTTTCTTTAAAACAATGTAGTACAGCAGAACCTTGAGGTTAGGTTGTTTATTATGGACATTTAATGTTCAATCAAAGGATTTTAGTGTTCTCTTTTTTTCTTATTTCTTAATTGTTCCATTCCGTCTAATTATATTTTGTCAAGTAACTATTTTTTTTTTTTTTTTTTTTTAAGGTATGGAATTATTAATGCTACGTTCGTGGTACTATCACCCAGAATTATTTTTATTTTTATTTCTTATCACATCTATGAAACCATTCATGTTAACTAACGCACATTTCATGCGGTGGACATTCTTTGCTGTGATTTGATCTATGAGGGGGAATAAACCGTTCCTCAGTCATGTGTGGTCATTACTTAGTAAACCCTCGATATAGCGAACTGATAGGGGGTTTGATATTCAAAGTTCGCTATAACGAGGTTCGTTATAACCGAGGTTTCTTTTTTTTAATATTATATCATATTACATATCTAGAAGGAAATTCATTCATTAGAACTAGTTAAATTAAAAAGCATGTATGTAATTTATTTTTAGATAAACTACATATTAATTAAACAATGAGATTCATTAATTTACCTGCCAAGTTCATTTGAGAGTTCTTTAGCCTTAGCTTTAATAAGAGGGTCTGAAATTTATATTTGAGATCTCATTTGTTTAAAGGAAATTAACATTTTTTTTCCAAATATTCATGAGCCGCAGAGCGCAGTCGTTTATTTGATGCTAAAGTTAATCCTTGGGCTGCGGTTAAGTCTATTTTATCTTTGTTTTTTATAATGGTTGACAATGTTGATTTTGGAATTCCATATTTTTCCGCGATGGTTTACTTACTTAGAATTCCAGGTTCAATATCCTGGAGAATTTTCAATTTTTCCTCGATTAATGAGGATTTACGTTTTTGACACACGTTTACCAACGAACTCATTGTGTATTTTAAAAAAACAGTATAAACGACTGCAGAACACTGATTCGAGTAATACAGAGGTCGAAACAGAACTGAGCTAGTTTTGAGATAAAAATAGGTAATTTTGGGGGGATAGTATTTTGGTTCGCTATATCGAGGTGTTCGTTATATCCGAGTTCTTAATAATGAGGGTTTACTGTATGGTGATGACAGTATTTATTTCTCTTCTACAAATCCTTACGGATTTTTTCCCAGAAGATGAATTATTTTTTGCTTATTTTTGCCTTTATTAGATTGCCACAGCTAGTCCCAGCCATCTTAGATTGTACTTTTAGATAGCTACATATATCTGTTGTTATGTAGATATTTTTTTTACTGCTACTCCCTATGGCGCTGGTTCCTCTGCCGCTTCGTTTCTCTTTATTCCCTTATGTAATGGTATCCATTTTATAACTGATTTTTTGTTTACATTTCTTAACATTGTTGAGCTATCAGACTTCTTTGATGATGAATTACTTTAGTAGATGTTATCATAACTTCTGAACACGAGATGCAAAATTATCTTTGTTTTTGAAATTAATTCATTTAAAGAAGGTTTCAGAGCTGACTATGCCTATTTTAGAATAGGCATAGACAGCTCAATTTCAGGTAACGTGATAGTTACAGGAATGATTTATACGAGATTGGGTAATTATACAGTTTTTAAATAGATAAATTTAAAAAGAAAAATCTGGTGCGATGCGCACAACACATAACTTTCACTTAACAACCTACTTGTACTAGAAATCAACGTTGCTTGTTATTCTCTGTAAGGTATAAAGTATTATAATCATCGAAAAACTTGACATTTTTCAGTAATTTGCGATTCCTTAGTATTTTTTTTTTTAGGCGAAAAATAATTATAATAATAATGTCATCAGTATTCAAGTCTTTTTTTTTTTTTTTTTTTGTAAATATATCATGAATGGGAACCGATAAAAAAACTCTTATAAGTCAATAAGCCACTAATATTATTTCATCATTAGATAGAAAATTTCACCCTCTTTTCAGTGAAATATTATATTTTAATGGGCTTGGAGAGAGATTTTAGCCATACAAAAATTTTCATATAACACTGAGTTGAATTAATTTTATTAGATTTACATTGTAATAAAACATTTTTAGCTCAAAAGTTCACAAACATTATTATATCATTTGAAAGGAAATTAGATGCCCTTTTCAATAATGTACCTTTGTATGAGTATATCTAAGAGAGATTTCAGCTGTATTAATTTGTATGCGCCAATTTGAAATTAAATTTTACTATGTTAGATTTAAATCGGGATAAAACTCTTATAAGTCAATAAGCCACTCATATTATTTCATCATTAGATAGAGAATTTCTTCCTCTTTCTATTGATATATAGTGTGTAAGGCTGGTTGGAGAGAGATTTTTGCTTATGGCATTTTTCTATGACCGTTTTACAACTTGGAAAAAATTTAAATTTTTATGTTTAAGAATTTTTTTTTCATGAAGGAAAATTATCTCTCTGATATATATGGTACCATCTGATTCTGTATGAAAGGCAGAATTAATGAATAAATTTTGAAAGCTCTAGTTCAATTAGTAACCATTCTACAGAGGAAGGTCGTAACATGAACAAGTTGGTTTTGAGCTCAAGTCGTCGTCGGAACATCAAATATCTCAAAAGTTCAAATGACCATAATTCTGAAACTACTTGATGGAATTGGGTAAAATTTGGCATTTTTTCTGATTGATGTATGTACTCAATACCTACAAATTTTTATCAATATCTGAGGGGGAGAGGTAAAATTTTGAATTTCGGCTGGATGATTTGACGTGGAATGGCCCTTATGCTATAGAAAAAAACAGCTTTAACACGTTAGCTGCGAAACAAATAAACTGGGATTTTCGTTAACTGCGATGAGGGGTCAAATGACCCCTTGCTACCACACCGCTAAACTGCGTCAAGGGGCTGATTGACCCCTTGTCCCTTAGACATTAAAATTAACTCTCTGTAAACATTGATGAATGTTTTAAAGTGAAATCCATTTTTTTTACAAATACCTGACATACAAGAATTCGTAACAGAAGCAGGGTTGAATTCTGTTGCCTCTGAATATATTTTTTATTACTTATTTTTTCCACTACATCTGTGTTATACTAACAGTAATTTTTTTCTTTCCTTTTACGTTTAATCATAAAATGTTTGCTATATGGTTTTAATTTTCTTAATTTTCAGCTTATATAATTCATGAAAGGAAGAATTCAGATATAAAAAATAAAACCAAAAGTATGTTTTTATTATAAATAAATGAACATAGGTGTACCTTTTATATATTTAAAAAAATAAACTTAAATATTACTAATTAAATTATTTAAATAGAAATAACGTGTGAAAACTACATTTTATAATGTTTATCATTGAAGCATTGCTAACAAAGAGACGGTTTGTCGGCACAGTCGTCACAGTGGTCCGGACCTTCTTCGAAATTATTTACTGAATCGAGACGAGACAAATAAACCAGAGCTCAGGTGTCAACAATACTAAGTAGAATCAGTCAAAGAACAAGAAAAGAAGGGGAATCTGTGATTCACCCTTAGATAATGTGATTCACAATAAATTACTGCCGCTTTCACAGCTTTCAAACATTAGAAAAATATATTTTAGAATAGAAAAAATATTTTTTATTTACATATTCATTAATATTTTATATAATATGCCAAAACAATAGTAAGATGAAGATTAATGAGCATTAAAAGAGCAAGTTCATGAGCATACTAATTATATAACGAAAAAAAATGTTAGGGGTCATTTGACCCCTTGCCGCATTAAGGAAAACATTTAAACTATAATGCGACAAGGGGTCAAGTGACCCCTAACATTTTTTTTCGATATATAATTAGTATTAATTAGTGCATTATAAAAAAAAAATAAAAAATCTGAAAAATATTAAAACAGCATGCGTGACAAGCTTCGCAGTTAACGACAAATACACGTTTAATGGCTCGCAGTAATGAAAGTCACCGCAAGGGGTCAAATGACCCCTCGTCGCAGTTAACGTGTTAAATATTTTGAGCTTACGCTGATGATACAGCAATCATCACGAAACATCAGGACGCAACACAGTCTTCTTTGATATTACAACATCACTTACACCAGTTACACGATTTGGTGTAACTTTTCCAGTTCAACTAAATTTCCAAAACTAAACTAAATTTCCATGGTTTCAACTATGGAAAATTAGACTCAATAATGACAAATCAAAACACATTACATTCACGCTTAGAAAACATACCTGCCCCCCAGTTGATATTGACAACCATATTTTATAGACGGACACAGTACACTATCTGGGACTCACTTTCGACAGAAGGATGACATGGGGCTCACATGTTCAACTGAAAAAAAGGACTCTTAACAAAAGACTCAAGCTTCTCTACCCACTACTTTCTAAATCATCAAAACTGAAACTGAAACAAAAACTAAATAAGTACTCTTACTTACTCAAGCCCATATGGACATATTTCTCACAGATATTCGGCATTGCTAAAAAGACTCACTTACAAAAACTTCAAACATTTCAATCCAAATTGTTACGACTTAACACAAAATCACCCAGGTACGTGAATAACAAAACTTTACATATACCATAGACCTCCATGTAATAACAGTCGACCAGCACATAACGACTCTTTACGAACGATTTTTTATTAACTTGACAGGACATCCTAACAGTTTAATCAGTAATATGGCTGACTTATGCATGGGTACGAGAAGACTAAAAAGGCGCTGGATGAGAGATTTGCTCTCTTAGACAACTGAGGTAATCGACTCAAGCCAAGAAGGGCTGATGGGTGCTTTCCCTCCTCATGCCTGACATGTCATTATAACCTATTACCACCATCTCATTTGCTGATTGTCAGCACCTTGCTGAGAGGTGCGAATTGATAGTTAAAGTAAAAAAAAATATATATATATTTTGAGCAAATTTAGAAATATTTTGAGCAGCTGTTCGACAAATTCACTAACTAAAGAACTAATAAAATAGTTATAAAATCTATTTATGCCAAATGTTAATGCATATATATCTTACTTATTTACCTATTTTAATAACTAAATATTATTCTTTCTGAGATTCTCAGCTTTCCAACGATGTATTATACATGTGGATTACTCTACTCTGACGGCAATTGAAATTTTCATCTTTTTTTTTTTTTTATTTCTTCTGTTTATTTTTTTTATATTTCATATTTAGCCATTTCTTATTAAAGGGGCTGTAATGAGACAGTTAATTTCTCCATATAAACGAAATCAAACGTACTTAATATGTAAAAAGTCGTTGAGCAAATGCCGGAAAACGTAAAGATGTGATAAAATTTATGATATAAAGTCCCAACTCCATTTAGCCAATTTTGATGAAAGTTTATCAAATACCCAGTTTTTGAGTAAAAAAAAAAAACACGTGAAAATGATACAAAATTTATTAAATATAGTGCCCCCTCCAATTGATCAATTTTGTTGAAATTTTGACTGTCACATCAAACGCACATACATACATCAAATATCAAGTTTAATCAAAATCGTTACAGCCGTTTTTGAAAAAATCGGAGAAAAAAAAATTAAAAATTAGACAAAATTCTTTAAATAAAGTACCCCCTCCATTTGGTCAATTTTGATTAAATATTTGCCGTCACATCGCTGGCATCTACATACATCAAATACCTAATTTCAGGTTTGTACGGTTCATCGTTTTTGGGCTAGTCTGTTAACACACACACTGACCAATTCGTGGGGATTGGTCA
This sequence comes from Aelia acuminata, assembly GCA_911387785.2. Taxonomy (NCBI): domain Eukaryota; kingdom Metazoa; phylum Arthropoda; class Insecta; order Hemiptera; family Pentatomidae; genus Aelia; species Aelia acuminata. Next base: position 126,075,998 of record OU426979.1, on the reverse strand, counting down.
TTTAGACTCGGAGAAACCGTTTCCGTTGAAAACAGGGACACAAAGTTTTTGGCGATTGCAATACTTTTCCTTACCATATATTTCTTATATAGACAAGTGAAAGTAAACATGTAAGTAGGTATATACATCGATAGTATTGGTAGAAGAATGTAATATAACTGATTAATAGAAACAATAGAAATTTTTCGGGGTTTCGGGCAAAAAACTACAAAAAGTATTAAACTTTAAATAGTATTATTTAATTTTGGTGATTGCTATTTTTGTTTCTTTCCTATTTCGAGATTAACATTTTATTTATTATTATTACATTTTTATTTTATTTACATTTGCATATAGTTATTGAGTGAATGTGTCCTTACAGCTCTAATTAATGCCCTTGATTGTGGCAGAATGAATTAACGCTTTCAATAAATAAAAAGTTATAGGCTGCAATAAAATAGTCAAATACTATTGGCAGCTTTTTGACCGCCACCCTGGACTATTCCCTCAGATGTTCAATATTTGGTCAACCATCATTTATCCTTAAGAATTTTTTGTTAGTCGTTGTTGAAGTAGAGCCTAAGTCGTATATAATCTGATATACGACTTTTTTATTTTACTCTATAAATGACTTTTATGGTTTGAATCAGATTCCTGACCGCTATAAAACGTTGATTACTACCAAGTGTATTTATTTTTATTTCGTACTCGAGGGAACAGATTCGGTTGAAAATGTCTCCTTCAGGAATATTTCATAACCTTCTTTATAACTTTTTAAATAAAAGTTATCTAATAGTAGCCAGATATATCATTATTTAAATTGAATCAAACTATAATTTATCGGTATACACCATAGATTTATTTTTGTGGAATGAGCATATATGTATGATGAAGGATTTTAACAAATTTATATAGAACTTTGTAACCTTTCAGTATAATGTTATTGTGTGAGAAACGAGTCAGAAAACACATTTCTGAGTACGTTTATAGTAACAAATTTATTATTTATTTTATTATTTAATTTTTTATATAATTTATTTTCTATATGTGACTATAAGAGATTAGTAGGGGGGACTATCTTAAACGGTCTGGACTCGTTGGATTTACATATCTAAATATTTATAACTTTCTTCCCCTTATCTGCGACAGGCAAATATTAAATATTTTCCAAGATAAGTTTTTATTCCCTTCCATCCCCTTAATAAGGATTGCTAAACTCTGGTGCACAAACTTCATTTTTTTCTCTTTTAGGTTTTTAGACAATTTTTCCCAACAAAAGTTAGTAGGTCTTTAAATTATATTTTATAAAAATATGTATGAATATTGTACATTATATTAAATTATAAAATCCCTTCTTCTTTTTTCTTAATCATAATCCTTAGAACTTTCATATTTCATAGTCCCGTCATTATTATTATATATAAAGGCACATCTTGCCTAAATAGGAAAAAACAACTTAAATAGACACGTGTAAACAAGTTTTCCTTATGGGTTATTTACGTTAAAATACGCCATTTTTTTTGTGGGGGGGGGTGAGGAAAATTGATTCAACGGCGTTAATTATTAGTAATGTAAAATTACTTTCTAACAAACAGAGGCAAGACTCAATGAAAAAATGTTTAAAATAAGGAAAAATACAAATATCTAACATACAAACTCAACCTTTTGTTGATAATATATATATATATATATATATATATATATATACATATATATATTACTTTTACATATTTCAATAATTGTAAAAATTGTATTTGTTATGGTTTAATAAATAAATAAAAAATAACGAACGGTATTTTCTAACATGTTTGCCCACTTGGACATCTCGCCACCCGTTTTTGCACCAATATCAATTCGGTTACTCAGATCCAGACTGCTGACACCTTTAGATTTGACCAACTTAACTCAGGGAATGCTATCTTGAATCCACTGATTTATCAAAACGATGAGCCCGTTCGTACCATACCAGGACAGGTTCGTGACTGACTGAAACCAAACACTTTCAACTGCCACAAAACACTCTTAAGATGAACCCTGTGCAGTAAAAGAAATCTTCACCGCCTGCGGCTCAACACTATCAAGAAGGGGCTAAGAAGAAAAAAAAAGGCTGTTCGATTTTAGACAGAGCGGTCCTTAACCCCAAATCTATAAAAATGGACTTACTCTAATGTGCCGAATTATCATTGTAACTTGTAAATATTGTTAAAATCTTTTGAATAATTTTTCGAAAGAAAAAATTATTTAAATTTTTAAAGCATCTCAATAGTGGTTTTGGGATCTACTCCCCGCAAAACGTTTAACTTCATATATACCTATTATTAGGCGAATACAAAGAAAATGTTTAATGGGAAGCTCACGTCATCAGATATCAGTTGCTTAAAACAACGGCAATGGTTATTATTGCTAGAATTCGCGGGGATCTAATATGTTTTGTTTGAATATTTTAGCAGATGAAAAATTAATATTTCAGATCATAAGGTCTCAAGTGTTCCTAAAAAACCTTTGTAAACTTATAGTGAAAAGGAGAGTTTCGAATCAGTGCCCATATGCTTAAGAAAAATTGTTTAGATTTAAACATACTACTCAAATTTTTACATATGAAGTTACAGACTAATGGTTGATCATGGGCTTGTGTACTACGTCGTGAACATTTTTATTCCAGCTGATAACAGATGGATATGAATAATATTCATAAAAAAGCTCGAAACACTTTCCACGCCCACTTTATGACATATACCCATTGAGACCAAGGAGATAAACACACAAACAACTTGCCCGGAACTTTTGTGGGGTAAGGGCGAGAGAGGATTTAGTGGGTAATTCATAGGTCAGCTAGGAAGTAGGGTCAAGCGTTAAGGCTTGGGATCCGGGAGGAGGAACATTGAAAAAGATGTAGGCGAGCTGTGGGGGTCTCCGGGTGGGCATTAAGGGAGCGCCCGGGGGTAAACAGGCCATAGAGCAGGGGGTGCCCTTAATAGCGAGTGCCCCATTTCTTCATCGGCCCGCGGGCTCTGAATCCAGATGTCCTCATCATCGCAGGAAATGGCGAATAAGGAAGATTAAAGAATAATCGTTAGTTTATATAATTCAATTTAAAAAAAAGTATTTTCAATATTATTCAAATAGGAAAATGGGAATAGTGGTGAAATATCTCACTGACTTTTTAGTCATTGATGATGTGCCTCTATTAATGTTTTGTCAATCGTAATGGATTTTTCTTCCTGATCTGAATATTTTACGGACGACCTCCCCAAAACGTTTTCAATGTCAGTCACAAATGCAGAAGAGCAGGTTTTTCCGTTGTTACCTAGCTGAAGTTCAATATAATTAAAAAAGTCATTATCAACAGTTGCTTATTAATGAAATCGAAAATTATGTTTCTAATGAGCAATAAGATTGAGAAAATGTCGTGGATATATTAATTACATGTATAAAGAATGCTTTTCTTTTTTTTTCCCAACATGAAAACAATATTAAGAAACGGATATTTAATTAACCTTGGTTGGATTGGGTATGTTTCAAGGCAAAGAAAAAGTCCTTTAATTTACTTAAATTGTATAGGTCAACGTCATATCACCTGATGAGGAGTGCTTTTCCTTATGCTAACACTAATTACAAAAATATAATGACTATAAACAATTAAAATTTTGTCAAACCACGATTGAAAAATTTAAATCAGCAAAATTCAGTAAAGATTTTTGTGATGTCAATGTTTTAAAACCTATGTATATATCAGATGGTCTTTGTCCTCAGAAAATGTATCGTTCATATATTTATCAGTACACGATAGAATACCTGAACTAGATAATCGTTTTACAATTACGGAATTGCGCAATGTTTTGGGCCGAGCGAAAAGTAACTAAGCACCAGGGATCGATCGTATAGGTTATGAATTCTATAAAAACGCACCTATTGAATTTTTGGAACAACTTTTGTTTCTTAAGGATAATTATTTAACGGGTACTACTTTCAAAGAGTCCTTCATATTTTCACTGCACAAAAAGAGAGATGTAACCAACTACTGAGGCTTGTCTTTTATGAACTGCATAGTCAAATTATTGCAGTCTACTTCTAGGGAGGTTAACTTTATTCGTTAACGCTAGGGCAATACTAAAAAAGGAGTGTCAGGCTGGCTTCAGAAAGGGGTAATTCACTGCTTATTTCTTCTCTTTAATAAAATGGCAATTCGTCTAAATAGGAAAGGAGATAAGCTATATTTTTTTTTTTTTTTTATCTAAAAGCTGCGTTTGATGCGGAAGATCATGAGTTTTAGTGGTGTTAAGAAATATGTATGAGAGGCTCATTTTCTTCTGTTTGGATAACTTTAGGCATTGTGTTAGACAACTCATTCAGTGTTAAAATGGGGTAGTACAGGGTTGTGTTTCGAGTCCTCTCTTGTTCGGGTTGTTTATTCATGATTTAGAGGAGGAGCTTCAATATGGGGTATGGATTGGCGATTAATTAGTTAAAATTATGATTATCAATTATTAATTAATTAAAATGACTTTACGCGGATGATATTGTTATAGTGCTGAAAGTCCACGTGATTAGCAGAGAAACATTTCAGTGCTTAAGAGTTATTGTGGTAACTGGAAGCTAGTGATTAATCGAAAATAATCATATTCAAAAATGAGGGCAAAATCAACAGATAAGAACGATGGAAATATTTGGAATAATATTAAATGAATATAAAGAAATAAGTTATAAAGGAAATATTAACTAATAATATTTTGGTATAACTGTTATACAAATATTTAGGTATAACTTTAACCCTAGGCATCTCTGAAACCTCACTTTACGGATAAGGTTTCCTCGGTTAAAACCGCATCAAATGTGGTGTGGCTTAGAGCCATATTGCATCGCATGGTACCTTTAACCGCTAAATTTTAAATATTTAACGCTGTTTTCGCTCAATGTTGATTTATGCAGCAGAGATTTGGTGATTGAAAGAATTTGTATGGGTTGAAAAGGTACTAAAGCTCTTTATAAAGAAATTGAATGAAATATATAAATATATATAAAGATTTTGCTACTATTGTCGCTCTTCAATTCAATCATGATTATTTATTTTATTTTATATTTATATTATTAAATTTATATGATATTATATTTATAAAATTATAATTAATTATTTTATTTATCTGGTGGATTTCGACGTACTTAATTTATTATCTGCATGAAAATGAGTTGCCTAAAGGTAAGTATTTGTCTAACAAAATTATTTAAATGGAAATCGAATGAATTAGTTGCCTGGTTAGTTTTAGTTCATAGTAAAACGTGACAATTAGTTTTAAATTTTCAGGACAAATTAGTTTTAAAACTCCATTATCTCCTTGTCCTACTGTTTGCTAGGTGTTTCCTACTGTTAACACCCGTCACATCCTATCTAAATTGGATACAAATAGTTATTTTTTTTTTTAAATAGTCAATTTCTATTCGGACATTATGTTTATTTGTTCTTATAATTTTGTTTATATATTTTCGTAAAAAACCTTTCAGTCAACCATAAGCCTGTCATTAAGGGTCCCTCCAATGACTTTTGATTCCTTTCACAATAAAAAACAAGGGGAAAAATACAAGCTACAAGCATTAATTAAAAATCTGAACTGTTTTTATCTCAGAGAGCCGGTAGGAAATAGAAACAGTATTGTACTTGTTTAAATCCATTGTTTGGGAACGTTTTGAGCTTCAGAAATGCCTATTGAAAAAAACTAAGAAGCCAATAGTTAAACACAGTATAAAGCGTACTTATTTATTCTTTTTAGTATTTTGTTTATGTTTATTAATATTTTTCATTTTTAATCAACATTTAATAAGTAATTTACTCGTTTTTATTTGTTTTGTTTTTTCTGATCACTTCTCTTTATCAGTTAATTTCGTAAAAGATTTTTTTTATTCAAATATTGAGCTTGCAGCTCATTAAATCTTTTTTTTCAATTATACACCAATTTTCCTTCTGCATATTAAATTTCATTTTTCATTAATTCATTTTCCCTGTGTCGCTGATAAAGTTTTTGTAGTGAGAGTAAAAACATTGGAATGAAATACTTTAATAATAGTTGTTAAAAATAATATTTTTTGTAAATTGGATTAGTTCTATCACAAGTAATAGAGTAATAAATTAAAGGAAAAACTATATTGATTGTGTGGATTATTTTTATATTCTTACTTACTTTCTGTTTCTCTGAGGAAAGGATGGTATCTGTGTTTTAACTTAACAGACGAAACACTTCACACTAGTTATATCTCATCCAAAGTTAGGAGTGGTAAAGTTTAGATTTTTAGTTTGGATGCATAGGCCGGGAAGTTTCGGACGCTGTTCAGAATTCTAAGCAGACCTCTCGGCCTTTAAATTATAGTTGTGGGATTTGGGGACTGAATGCTCTCAGCTAAAACCGGAGGTGAAACTAGTTTTTCATCTCCTCTTACCAGAATCTACGGGTTTCATTTAAAGTATTACTTATCATTAGTCTTTCATATTTTTATGATTAACACTTGTGAAAATGACCATCAATGCTTTTATTCCTTTTTTAGAATGCTGGAGAGCTTAATAATTATCTCCAACTTAAGTGTTAGTGCTGTAATCGAATCAAGCCAAACAAAACAAAGAAAATATCGGTAATAAGAAAATTATTACATTGCTAGTAAGAAGGACAGTAGCGTATCATTCGTGACTTCAATAGATAACAAAAATTACACTGGAACAATATTGCCACAATATGTTTTTTTCTTTTATGATTTAAATTCTTCAAATCAAAATATCAGATTTTTAAATCCAATATTTAAATCCGAAGAGCATTCAAGACCGTCTTTCATAGAATAGACAGGTAGCTTAGATGATTCTCCTGTAAAACTCCAGTTCGTTAGAATGTGGCACTCTTCATATACACGAGCGTTATATCATTATTTCCTTGAAGGGTTGTCTTATTTTTGTCCGTTTGTATATTTCTCTGTTGCGACGTCGATTATTTTTTTTTTTTTTTTTTTTTGTACTTTCTATCATTAGAATTCTTACTAACTCTAACTTTAAGAAGACGAAGTTTATAAGCTACTGGAGGCTTCATTTTTCCATAATCCTAAGGAGTCTAATAAGTCATCGATATGACAAACCATTCATGCACCATATTTTATATCCGTACTCGCTCTTAACAAGGCATCAGCGATTCTTTCCTTGCTCTTTCTGGAGCCGAATTACTCTGGATGACTAGCTCTTTTGCGCTAGTTGCTAACAATAGGGAGGGTCGCCAGAACATAGATCATCGCAGATTGGAATGATTTTTACTATATAAGATATGGGATCTTCTTTCCTTACCACTTTCATTATAGATCCCTCTTAAATCCGCGGTCTTTCTAAATTTTGTCGATGAATCGCTTTTCAGGCCATCATAGTAAATTCCATTTAGGGTACGAGCATTTGGATAGTTGTGTATCTAATACCTCAGACAATTCACTATTTAAATTAATGCACATTAAGTCCTTTTCTTTACCATAAGGCAGAATTAGATCAAGAAAGACGAAAGAAGTATCTTATACGGAAGAATAGATTTCTTTATCGCTCTTAGTAGGAAAAAGTGAAGAAACAGAACCCAATAATGATTAATAAATTTTAACTGCAACAAAGATTTAAAAATAAGAAATTCCTAAAACTTAAGCTTTGTAAATGGCGAAATGATCTTCTGTGGGGCAGTTGTTTTGTATAAAATTTCTAAAACCTCAAAGTATGTGTAACCTGTACAAGGTTAACTTCGTCACATGGTACTCTATAATTAACTATTTTCACTCAATAAGTAGGTATTAAAAGAATTTATATACATATAATAAAGAATATTAACCAAAGGATTACAAAAGAATAATATTAAATTATAGTTAAACGAAAAGATAAACAGCATAATTACATATTAATGCAATTATAAATTTTATCTCCAAATCTGTGGAACAGATTATAAAACATTGTTTAATAAACGTATTGTACTTACAATAGCATTTTACTTTAGGGTGCACCCTACCTATGTCTTGCGACATGTGCATCCAGGTACCTAACCCAGCTTGACTGTGTGTAGGTTACAGAACACGATTATTTTTAAATCATATGTTGGGATGCTGCTACATATGTATATTTTTGGCTAGATTCAATATTAACGGTTATTGCAGACGCTGCTTTACTTCCAAGGAGTGGTTCATGTCGTTAGCTATCCCATTCCGTAGGCCAGCAAATTAAAGGAGAGGCACTAGGTCTAATTCTCCATTAATATTGATACCTGATCTTTAGTTAGCCCCTCCTGCAACAACATTAATTACCAACGGAATTTCGAATTCATGTTAATAAATGCAGGTTTAATAGGTCTTATATGAAGTTATTACATTAAAGAAACGAAATTCTTTGATTTCTTCATTTTTCTCCTTTTTTCTAGGGGGTGGGGTTGAAACCTATGTAGTAAGGAAACAGAAAATAAGAATAAAACATATTATCTTGAACTATAGCACCTAACCTCTCCCCAAGTATGGATGGTCAAATACGTCTAAATTGACTAGTTGTGATTAGTCTCTTGCTTATACCGAACATCTGTACAAAAACCATTATGGTATGTAGAAGATACGACTTCACATTGTCACATTGTGGCTTGAACCAACTGAGGTTGGTCTTAATAGTATTGGATTATAGGATTGATAACTGTTAATCTTGGTTTGCATGTCTTAAATATCATCCAAAACAAAAAATAAAAAAATTTTCCTGTCAGGAGCAGCTTAAAAATGTTTCAGCAAAATTGTATGTGTAGTTTCAAATTCTGCATCTCGTGTTGAGCTGATCCAATTTTTACGTTCTTGAGCTCGTTGCATAGAAGAAAGCTTCCTTTTTCTAACTGTATAAATAACTATTGTATTATCTCGGGAAGCTCTTGTAAAAAATGGTCCTCAAAATAAAAACTAAATTCAAAATTTTCTTTATATTATGTTGATTCCTGAACACGTAAAAATATCTCGATTAGGTAAAAATGTGTAACTATAGAGCCTTTATTTACCCTATAAATTTGATGAGAATCGGTAGAATTTTCTCGGAAATATGGTCGGATTTTTGGATGTTTACGAAATTGTAAGGGCTTAGCGTATATTAGCATTAGCGAAACTTTTAATGCAATTTTTAATTTTTTTTTTTTTTTAATCTTCCCAAAATTTACTTATAGGTTTTTTTTTATTGTCCTCAAAACGAATCTGAAAACTGTTATGAAACAAAAACAGTTTTGCACAAAATGATTTTTTAATGTCAGTATTTTGCCAGAATATTCCATCAACATAACTCTAAATAGTAATTATTTCCATCCTTTTCACATGTTTTTATCACTAGTAAATTCATTTTACGGAGCCTATTTTGTTTTTCTTGGTCGGCTAGGAGAAAATGGGTTCATCCCGATTGTTTCACGTTTGCCTTACAAAAAATGATTTTGAACTTCAAACGAACTAAAATTTAAAACTACTTTTCTCAATGATCTATATGCAATGTGTTTTTTCTATGCCCTCGCCATCAACAAGTAGTACTTTTTTCTTATGGATATACTTCCAATGTGAAGGTGGTATAATGAAACAAATGCGAACTAAAATAGAAAAACGTACTTTGTACTCGTCCGCATATACTCTTTGTTTACTTACTGGTGAGGGTAGGTGGGGGATTTTAAAACTGATACGATGTGAATCATTCCTAATTGTTATTGAAAACTCTTACAAACCTCTCTCTCAAAGTGATCGACTAACTTTTTATTTTCATTCATTCTTGGATTTTTTTTTAAATTATTAGTATTGTTTTTGGTTATACTCGGCTCATTTGTTTCATAGCAGTTTTCAGATTTATTTTGAGGACAATAAAAAAAACCTATAAGTAAATTTTGGGAAGATTAAAAAAAAAAAAAATTAAAAATTGCATTAAAAGTTTCGCTAATGCTAATATACGCTAAGCCCTTACAATTTCGTAAACATCCAAAAATCCGACCATATTTCCGAGAAAATTCTACCGATTTTCATCAAATTTATAGGGTAAATAAAGGCTCTTGGATGATATTTAAGACATCAGGGTTTCTTGAGTTGCTGAACTCAATTCTGCTATTCTTTTTTATGTGAAAAAAATTATAAAGCTAGTTTACTTGAAAACTTGAAGCTTTTTTTAAATTAAATTGAAGAAATATGAATAATTTTTTAAAGATTGTATTTTTCCTTTAATCTACTCTCTAAAATAAATGAATTAGTGAAAGAATCATGACGATATCATTTTCCAAACTCAAGATAAAAAATAAAGGATTTTCAAGGTATTTTATTTTATTTCTCAGCACCTAAGGCCCATTGGACGGAACGCTCGGACACGTGTCGACTATTTTTCGATGTAAAATCACCAGAAAAAAAATGGGCCCGATCGACGACCCCATAGCTGTGCCCTCCCCTTGTTAGTGTTAGGGGAAGTGGCGGTGTATTGTATTAACCGCAAACCTTCTTACCTTGTAAGAGCTGATTCTTGTTTCATTCTGTTATATGTAGCAAAATTAAAAGTTACAATTATAATTAAACTAAATGGACAGCGGAAATCATTAAGAAAAATAAATTAATTTTACAAAATTTTTATTGTTGCACACTCGAAACATATTTATAATTGAAAAAAAAAATAATTTGAATTATTATTAAAATTATTAAAAAAATTAAATAAATCCTTTCTTACTGTCAACACAATTCATAAAAAATAAAATAAATTGAAAGAAAAAAACCTTCTAATTCTAACTTTTAAATTATACAATAAAAAAAAAATATCTTTTAATTCTAATTATTGCAATAAAAAAAAATTCTACCAAAATATTATGCAATAAAAAAATCTTAAATTAATATAAATAACCTTAATTTCAGTTATTGTCAATTAATTATCAATTAAGTTTTCAATCATTATAGTTAAACCTAATAAATTTATTGTAAATTATTATTTCAAATAAACAATTATATTTTGGTGTAATGGCGGATGGAGCTTTAAAACATAATTAAAATTAAACAATAGTGTTGTACGAACGTATGATGAGGTCTGGGTGCCTTGGTCGTCAATGTTCAAATTTTGAAGTCCTTAACGGTTGACCGGGCTCAGGAATTTTGTAACCAAGTTGGTGAATGACCGTTGATAGATACTTCATGTGAGCTTAATGTAGTGTGATCACTAAATTAATTTGTTATTTGACGATAGCACACAGATAAAAGAAAAAAAATGGCACAGTCTCTGTTCACATCTAGACGTGTACTGATTGTTTATAATAGTCCAGCCTAGCGGTAGTATAAACAAAGCTCCTGAATCCTAGGATCTTTTAATGTAAACAGAGCTATATTCTGGTTACAATCCTAGTCGATCAATTTAAAACATCGTAAAATAAATACAACTTCGAATTTGTTATACATTTTTTTTTTTTCGTGTTCATTAAATAATAATATTTAAAAAAAAAAATAATTTAAATGTTAGATTGTAATAAAAATGATTTTGAACAAAATTCATTCTTGCTCCAACACTTAGCTTTGTAAAGTGCCCATAAAACAGAGGACATATCCTAGGGAGTAAGGGAACGTCATCGCAGACAAATTTAAATTAAGTTTTTGTAAATAAAGTATACGAATTGCAACATGTTTTTTTTCCCCGATCAATACATATTTTGAGCTACACGCACTTTTTCTTCTTTGACAATGCTCTTTCTAGTCTTACCTTTAAACAGTTCTCGCTTTTTTTAAAATTGTAAAACGAAATATAAAAAAGGTTATTCGATCATTTGATATCCTTTATTATTATTTTTTTTTTTTAATATTTTCACCTGATAAAATAAAATGAAAATGTGTGGTAATCAGATAGCTAAAACACGTAGAAAAATATGGCATGATAGGCATAGGGAAGAGTTTTCCTGTTGTGATTTGCACTTAGGCTGGGATATCTCTACTAACTCCCTTTCATTCTTTTACCATGTATTATGGGACATTTGGACTTATAATGCTTACGGGATTCTACCACAGTGACTGATTGTCTTCTGAGATGTCTTCGGATAACATGTGCAATGGCCTTAGAAAACAAGAAATAATGTTTACAACACATTATTATTTCCCATTATACCGAGAGCACTAAAATGATAAAAACATTTCAAAACAGCGTTAAAATGTATGCATTTGTGAAATATTTACTTCACCAGTTATTGAACTTATATATCTCATAGAAAATCATGAACTCCTAAAATGGATCTAAAGCAAATGGGTGGTTAGTGTGAGTACCAAGGAAAATTACATTCTGTACCAGGGCGAAAGCTCTCCAAAACCACTTTCTAAGCCTGTCCCTGCATAAGATGCTTAACAATAGGGGATAGGGGATGTCTCGTAAGAGTATTGCCCCTTTCTAAGCTCGCATTTTAATCGTGACCGACTTCATATCCATTCTTTTATGTTCATATAAAAGTGATAACACCGAAATGCTAGGTCATTAGTTAGATATAAGAAAATTCAGGGATTTTTGAAAACAAGTTGAATATTAAAAAAAAAATTGCTTATGTGGAAAAACGTTTAGGTAACATATTCTAATATTTCCTCTTCCATTCTGAAAAATTCAATATAAACTTCAGAAACGAATTTATAAGTGAAATGTCAGCCGGCTATACATGTTTTCCTTACTGATTTTGTATATGTTATTTTATATATTTCCTTAATATACATGCTGTAAAATGTAATGTGCAATCTACGTTTAGAGATAAACGTGTTGCCGGTTAGATAAATAAAATAAAACCATAATCAGCACACACAAAGTACGATGTATTTTTGGTTAAAATTAAATGGGCCCGATTCGAAGTTACTAAACAAAACCTATTAACGATTCTTCTAGAAGTAATATAACACTGCAGACAAAAAAAAAAAATAATAAAAATGTTACACTCTGCCAAATGACAGTCGAACCTTCCTGAACTTTTCTAAAAAGTTCAGTAAAATGCGAATATTGATTTAGTCGCAGTTGATCACACCTCTAGGAAGTACTGTATTCAATGTACAACAGTCGACACAGCTCAAGAAATTCATCAACATTTACTATATCATACTAGTAATTTTTTTTTTTTAATTCATCTCTTTATTTTCATCTTGTTTTACTGGTACTTTTATTAGGGGTTTAATTTTTCAAAACAGAGTCAACTTTCTTTTTTGTGGGACGATATTTTCGATAGATCGTTTGAGCTTTTGCGTTTCCCGTAGCGAGTTAATACGAAAAATGGAAAACATTAATCACGATATATTTGTATTTTTGTAACAGCTTTTAATATGTTACGAACCGTGAATAATTTTGCCGAAACATTGCACGAGATATACTGAAATGGTTAGGTACTGACATATGCGAGTACATAGGACAGTAGCTGTTTAGCGAGTCAAGCTTCTGTCTTACAAGTTTAGATGTGCAATAGCCGTTTTCTGGTCAGGTCAGATACTCACACCGTATAACCAGCGCCTTTGCACATGAACAAGTTTTTCCTTTTTAACTACTTTTATCTAAAATCTGTTTTTTTTAACACCACTATGGCTTCTAAGCCCCTGTTTTTGGCTATCAAGTTGTGATCAGTTGGAGGATTTTTCACGAGTACCTGACATTGCTTAGGCTCGGGAACTCTATTTTTAGGGCTGCCTGATGGGGACCTTAAGTATTGTGAGATATTTTTACGGCATAGTTAACATAATAATTCATATATTTTTACTGAACTTGGTACAATTTATGTCTATCTACCTTTGCGATAATATGCTCTATGCGATTTATTAAACCTTAGTTCACCTATATTGGCTTCCTTCAATAGGAAGCCAAGGTAATAAATCGGTGGCAAGAACATCTCAAGAGAGGCCTATAAGTAAAATGAAAAAAAGGACGGAGCCATTGGAGACAGAGCTGATTGGAAGACGGTGAAGATGTCAGGGAGACGTAGGGCCGCCATAACTCTGCTCCTCTGGCCGGACTCCACTGACCAACTCACCTCTGCCCTTCTTTTCCATTTGCAACTAGAATGGGAGATATTTTCGTACCCCTTTTTCCATTCTCTTATACTATCTTCTTTTTTTTCTGTTCCTACTCGTCGGTTCTTTCTTAATACCTCTTACATTTATTTTTCAAACTGAAAAAAAACCGTCTATCCAGTAGACCATATGTGGGCAACGACCGGCTCGTGAGATATTTTGAAAAACCTTATTATAAATATATTACACTACTTACTCACACTCACTCTGAATGAGAAAGATTAGGATTAATATGGGCATCATAACTTTGGTGAGCATGCTTCATAACAACACAGCTTCATTTGAACAACAATAATTATGTATGTTCACCCCACATTGTAGGGTGAATGATTTCTAAAAATTACCTCGAAGAAGACCATTTTCCGCAGCTCAGAAAATTCACAAGAAAATTGATTTGTGTGTTTGGCGGTACTTATAAATGCGAACTATTTTTTTTAATGGTGAATTTTAATAAATCAAAATATCATACAAGGCTGACGGATGATAGTCTGGACAATTCTTTAAGTCATTATATCTGTGGAATTAATCCTTACACCGATGGGTTAGTTTTCCAAATTTAAGCTCAAGTCGCTATTAAACTTTTGTAGTATATTATAATTCGAAATTTGACAGTTTAATTATAATCTTGTACCTTTTTTTCATTTCATTTTTTTATTTTAATAATCTATTACAATGACGTCGTATTATTTCATGTCCTGTCATGTCCATAACTATCGTTAAAAATTATAACACTACTTTAAAACGCTTCTTAAAAATGCACTACTTTTGAAAGCGGCCCTTCAACGTATTTGCACAGTAAAGTTTGGCCCACAAAATGTTAAAGGTTGCTGTTACCCGCAGTAGACCCATTGGCTTCCTGAAACCAAAAAATCAACATAGAATCTCTAGGGAAGAAAGTTGCCGCAGTCCTAATTACACAGGAAATTTGCTGAATAAGTGTAAACTAATAAAGCCATTGATTTCAGTACCTTCCTTCTAGGAACCGTGGGAAATTTACAGATATCAACAAGCTCTGTAACGTCAATTTCATAATATAATATAGATATAGATATATATAAATAATGTAAAGTTATCTGAAGGATTCTAACCCCTTAGATGTGTACCTTTCTGCCACTGTTTTTTTTTTTTTTTTTTTTTTTTTTTTTTTTTTTTTTTTTTTTTTTATGTAATATATATTGTTTCAATGAAAGAACGTAAATAGGACTAAGATAGATTGGAACAGTAGTTTTATGAGTTCTTTTAAAAGTAAAGGGTTTTACAATGTAAATTGTACAAGCGTATGGAAACACAGAAAATTATAAAATTTGAACTATCCGTTTAATTTTCTAAGAACAATGGATAATAGATAGGAAATTTATTGTTTTTAAGACTTTACTTCTTGTAGCAAGAAGTTCTCCAGACTTAAATTGTTTACATAAAAAAAAATTAAATATCTACGTATGTGTCTAAAGAAATATCTTATACATATAAAAAAATACCTTATAAATATTGTTTCATATCTGAGTGAGATAAAAGAATAATATAGCATAACGCTTCCATAGTAAAATCAAAGTAATAATACATTTATGAGCATGAAAACAAATGAGTATCAAAATTGAATAAATCTTCTTCGAAAAGTTGCCGATCAGAAGGAAAAACTTACGGTAGAAACTCGTCCGATTAGCCTAAGTAGCATAAAAATGGACGTTAAACAAACTTACGGTAGAAATACTGCTTGTAGAACTATTTTTATTTTCTTGTTACATGCAGAATCTCCTAAAATGAAATTCAAAGAGCCTTCTCTTCTTCCTTCCGACGTCATCTTCTTTTCAGACCCCTAAGAGGATTTTTAGGAAGAGAGGTTGGAATCAAGTGGTTTCGGGTCCAACGGGAGGAATGCCAAATTTAAAAACCAAGAACTCACGAAACAGTAAAAGTAACTTTAATATCCCCTTAACTACAGATCTTTCCTCCACTTAAGAAAAAAGTGAATAATCTACTCTGCTATTCGAAGAGCTATTAGAACACACGAAGGAGAACTTCGAAGTTCTGCAAACCAATCCCTCACAAACGAAGTTAAAATTTCAACAATCCAAATTTTGAAATGAAAAAAAAAAAAGCTCCTTAGTTTCTTTCAAATAACACCTTACACAACGACATGAACATACTGACTGTAAAATCATAGACAAACAATCACAAAATTACTCTTCAACAGCTCATTTCCACTTCTATACAATCTATCAAATAATACAAACATGATAATCTTATAACCCAAATCAACATCTCATTGAGGTTTTGATCCGGTGTCTATCAAGATATCATTTTTAAACACATATATAGGTAAAACTTGTTTAAACAAACACCATTCATTTGATTATGTACTAAAATTCTAAGTATACGTAAGATTAAGAAAAAATGCTAATTTCTTCACTATGGTTAGAAAAATAATATCACAAAAGTTGCTTCAGAGTTAAAGTTATCGAAAATATTCACATATAATGTTGATCCAATGAGGCTAAAAATAGAGCAAAATGATCCTGTGTGTAGTTCTATATAGTCCCTTGTAGCTACATCGTCTGATGTATTATGTAAATCTTGCAAGGCGGGTCAGAAGGAAGATGAGCTGATATATGAAAGGGTTTGGCTACAACATACACCGCTTCTTCAGATCTTAGGATATTTTAGGAGCAGCTTTATTACGTAGTTCTTTGTGCCGAGGAATTCTCACGGTTTAGAAGGAAGTAGGAATTTATTTGTAGATAATGTATCTGGCATGTACTTAATTTATAATGAAGCGCTTGATTATTTTAAATTAGTTCTTTGACGTGAACATTCTTTTGCTTTGCTTTGTTTAAGGATAAAACATATTTTTTTTTTTTTTTATAACCGTATTTTTTCTGGAGGTTAATTTTTTGTGGCTTACTATCGCTAGATCGAAAAGATTATGAAATCGATCTAAATTTGTTTCAAAGCTTTCACTGACTATAAATTAGTCTCTTGTATGGGGTCAGGGAGTTTCCCAACATAGGTTTTTGATCCTTTAATGAGAGCTAGCAATAGTCGCGAAATAGGTGGAACGAATAAACATTATGGCGGAATAACATAAATAAATGAACGGCTCTAGGAAACATATACCTGGCTGACACTGTGACTTAAATAGCAGGCTCCCCGTGTTTTAGGAAGAACGAACAGATACGTATGGCAAAAGAACAGCTGACATCGGAAGTAGAAATCCCTGTAGGAAGGTAAGTTGTGCTGACAAATCCCCGAAACACCCTTTCCGCCGCCCCTCACCCGTCACAAAGTCTGCCTTATTCGCCAACTTACATCCCTTATATCCCTTCTGGTCTTACTATTTTTACGAACCATTTCGCTCAAACGGAACAGTTAATAATGAAGTAGAAGAAAATAAAATAAAAGTGGTAGATATCATCGTTGAAAGAGGTTAGTAGTTTTTTTCTCATAAAAACAAAACAAAAAAAGTATTATAATCTCAGAATCATTCAATTACTTTAAAATGTTCCAACCCAATTTTAATCAGCATCCGATAATTTTAATCGGTTTTTAAAGAGGATTAACAGAAATTTGTATTTGTATGAGATTATACCCTCTGCTTCATGGTATACGTTTTCACGATGTACTACCAAAAATAAAGAAATATTTCCCCCGTAGTTAATGAATAATTCAAAGTAATTAAAATTTCTTTTTCAGTTTTAAAAATCATTTATTGATTCAATTAACTAATATAAAATTTAAAGTTTTTTGTTGAAAAACTATTGATTTTTGTTGAAAACTATTTTCCTGTATTCCTCTCACCGTTACTGTAGAAACTATATAAAATTACTTATCAATGTCAATAATGAGTAAATTTTCATCATTCATATGCCTCCCTACAATTTGATTGTAAATATGTCGTTGACAAACAAGGATCTTTTATTGTAGTGAAAAAAAAAAAAAAAATTGCCAGTCAAAGTAAGAAAAAAAAATATAATATTACTTAAGCCCAAGGTGTTGAATTTTGTTCAATGTAAAAATGGCCTTGGTGTTGTTTACCTCTGTGCTACAGATATAAAAACATAAAAAATAAAAAAAGTGAATTCTGGAGATGAAGGCAAAGGATGCGCCTGCACCCGACTGCAGACATGAGATGGAAACATACCGGTCGTGTTGGTTTAGTCTAGCAACTAGCGCCGGCTTTTCTTATGAGCTGTATTTATTTGGATTTTTTTTTCCTTGTTGAAGGACATTCAACCATTAAGGTCATTATTGTCCAACTCCTAAGGTGTACAGTTGAAATTTTAGATTATTAAGTGATCGTTGAAAATTAGAAAAGGATCTGGGTTTTATTGGAAATTATTCGTGATATAGAAATAATACTGGTTCCTAGATGTCATGACGTAAGAGAAATAATACTGGTTCTGTTTTCGGTTTAAATTACAATTAAAAAAAAAAATATTAATATAGTCTTTATTTTTAATGGTAGGTACAGCATGTGTGAATCCGAGAAGTGATTTAAAAAAAAAAAAAATTAGTACTTATAAGGTATTTTTTTACATACATTAGTATGTACATACAAGTAGAAGCTCATCAGATTTATTTCCCTCCACTGCTCATCCTAAATTCGAAAAAAAACTTCTTTTAAAAGAGGATTTGCCTGAGCCTCAAGAAAACAGAAGATGTTGAAATGTTTTAGCGAACACGTTTTCGCATCTGAGTCAGAGTCAGACAAAGATGACGAGGAAATTCTTTGCGCAGATGAATAACCTCTAAATCTCTTTCAATCTCTCCATATAAATCTTCTTTCACCCACTCTCTTCAGACTTCCTCTGATTGGCTGGCATATCCTAAAATATCCTTTCAATGCGAAACCGTGGTTAATGGCACCAAATTTCTCCAACGGGGATAACAATCTTTCTAGGTATTTCCCTTAGTGAGTGTCGGCAGCATTCCCAGCCTTCATCTTCACTTAATTTTAATTTCTAACAGCACGTTTAGAAATTAAATAATAACTTCCAACGCGGTATTCCCAGGACCTTCGCCTTCAAATAAAACTGACCACCGGGTTTGAGCATATACAGTACTCTACATAATATCATTTTAAATTATTAATACAATTTACTTGCTTGGTGGTATCCCCGATACATAGCAATTGATTTGGAATATAGGCTTTGCCATTTCATTCATATATGTTTACTTTAAAATTTGCTGATTTTCAACATCAAGTTGACTGGTTCAAATAAATATTTTAAGTAAACAAAAACGTAAGATATTTAATGCGCTTAATTGACTTACTTACGAAATAAATAGTTTATTTCTACAAACCCCTGTTAATGTGATATTTATTCGATAATAATTATAATATTCTCCCCTTTTAAGACCGACAAGTTCTGAAAAGCAACTTCAAGCTAGGTTCTAAGACCAAATAAGAGGAAGGCGCACTACTGGGAATCTTATTATATTTCCGTTTTTCGGAATTTCCCTTCCTTCTCAGTTCTCAGAGAATAAATCAACTTCTTACATACATCCGCTCCTCTACCCGACCACCAGCCGGCTATGTTTTATATCTCCGGCGTATGTAAAGCATCTCAACCCTCGGGTATTACAAAATTCTTAACTTGTAGGAAAAAGCTTCTAGGGCTAGTCCCACTTTTTTTTTCTTCTTTTTTATGGTAGCCATATCCTTTTATTTTAATAAATCTGTAGCTCCAAATAAATAATATTTCGTTTATTAAGCACATTTAAATTTTACAGCCTTATTAGTTGGCGATAATCCGTATTTATATATTACTTCAATTTCCACAAAGGTAAAAGAAAAACATAATACGACGTAAAGTTTTACGCTCAAAAATTCAAAACATCCTGGAAAAGAGTTTTTTAAAGTATCAATTTAGTCTTTCTGGTAATGTATCTACTGCTAAAGATCTTGAGAAGCCGAAGTAGCATCTCTTAGGCCCGGTGCACATGAGCTGCAAGGCACGCTTGACGCTAAGAAGTTTTTCCAGGAAGGCTTCATAAAATCCTTCATAAAAAAGGGTCAGTGCACATGAGGAGATCGGACGACGCGTCACTTCAAAATTAGCATTCCGGTACCCAGCTTTTTGTTCGTTTTGCCTTTATTTTATTTTATTTGTCTTCATTTTAGCCCTGTCGAAGATCCTCATGTTTGGATCGAAACGTAGGCTGTCCAAATACAGAATATTTGAAAGGAAATCCTTACCAATCATCCTACAGAAAACAGTTGACCATTACACACGTCTAAATTAATTAAATAAATAAAATGAGTTATAAAATATTAAAGATTAAATCTCAAATTACATATCTTATTAATTCCTCATTGATATTGATACAAAATTATCAATCTAATCAATAATAATTTCAAAGGTTAATCTTAAATGTTTAACTAATTACATTTAAAGTTAAATAAGTAATACAAATGAAATTAATAATTATATTACTTAAAACTAACCTATATAAAAGAGAAAGATAGGAAAGAACGCAGCGGCTCATGTGCACTGCCCCAATATAAACAACGTACTTGTGTAACGCAAAAGCGTCGAATAGCCGCCCGATACGAGGAGAAACAAGCGTTAGCTCTTGAGCCTATCGAATCCGGAACATCCGGTCGTCACTTACCGCCCATGTGCACTGCCCCTATATACCCAACGTATGTCTGCCTATCAGCGTGGCATTACGCCTAGCGGCCAGCGGGTCTTGCAGCTCATGTGCACCGGGCCTTAGCAATAGCGAGGCGTTTCTTAATCTCAGCAGCCATATCGTTTCCTGAGGTCACAAGTGTTCAAGTGTGTCTGGACCCACTACTAAAGCCCCCTTGAACATGTAATTGGTCTTCGACTGATTTATTTTAACCCTCCGGCGGGCGCGCCTACTTGAGTTACCCCAGCGGGCGCGCTGCAGTGTTTGGACCGCATCTTTGTTTTTTATATATTTTATTAGAAAATAAGCAATGACTTACTTTTTTTTTTGTTTACTCGTTGCTTTAGGTTTATAACATTTCTAATAAATGAAGATTATAAGATGTATAAAGAAAAGGATTGCAAAAAATGAAATAAATTTAAATAACTTTGGCGATAAAAAAACACACACACAAAAAAAAACTTTTTATTGGTTGTATAATGTATAGAGATTATAAAAATAAATTGATTATTATAATAAATGTTGCTCATTTGAACATAGGAATAATGGTGGAGGATGGTTGACCGTTGTTATAATGAAGAGGAAATGGTTGGGGGTGCGGTCAAAATAAATAGCACTAATATGTGAGAATCACATATTTTATTGTAGCCGACGTTTCGTTCATCGTTCGTTCATAAGTGCTCGCTTGTAATAATAAACATTGGCATAGTTGTAATGGTTAATGTTTCACGAATACTAATTCAGTAAAACAAGAATAAAAGTAATCTCATGTGTAAAAATATTTCAAACAATATTAAACAACGTAAAAACCAAAATACTTGCATTTTAATTTGTGAAGAAAACGCAGAAAACGATAAAATAATTCAGCAGAGATTGTCTGAATATGTAAAACGAAAGGGCGCGGTGTTTGGACCGCATATACAGACCTACTGCAAATAAGGCAATTTAACTATTGAGGAAAACCGGAAGACGGCGGGCACGACCGTCTAATCCTGTCAGAACATGTCGGTCTACAAATACCTGGAACCCTCAGCTCATTGATTCAATTTGTATTCCTAATATTTTGAAAAATGTTCAGATTGCGGTCCAAATGCCGCAGCGCGCCCGCCGGAGGGTTAATTTCTCTGGCCTAGACATAGCATCAATGTCCAAATCGGTGGCATACCCAAGTAACTGCACTGTTCGCGTGAATATTGTTCCTTGGGTTTGGAGTGCTGCATCTTCATCATCATCTGGCTACCGGAATAAAAAAGAAATGAACAATAACAGAATTTAAAAAATATATGTTGAGGGATAGTTATAAGGTTAGTTCACTTTTATTTAGTAAATAATATTTTTATTTTCTATACCATGACATCATAAAGGGTCCTAAATAAAAAACAGAATATTGGAGAGTATAAGTTGTTTTTGCACACATTTTATAACTCAATAATAAAATCAACACGATAACACAGGTGTAAGGGTGTGAGATAAACCCTCTGCGGCATGCCGGCCGAGTTTATTCGGCCAATCGCCAGGAGCCAGCGGGTAGAAATATCCAATCTGATAAAGGTAATTTCCCGGATTTAATTGTATTTTTCCCCTACACAGCAGGCCCGAGGTCTACACCCCTCCCTTTAATTTACTGCTACATCTTAATTAAAGGATTATGTCGGAGCTTGCTTGCTACCCTGTAGGCTGTATATATTCCCTCCCGGCTAATTTCTTCCCTCACCTTACGCTATTAATATGAAAACAATATTTCACAATGTTGGTTTTTCTAAAAATGTTTTCCCTCCTCTAAGATAAATTGCTAAATAACGTTATTTAATTTGCTTTCAGTATGTTTTTATTCTGTTAAATTTAATTTGTTAGTATGTTAAAGTTAAATTCATATTGAATAAAATATGAATTGTTCAAGTTTTTAACAACATACATTTTTAAAAATATTTAAAATATATGCGTATCTTAATTAAAATTTACTTGTTTTTCAATCATTAGAATTATCGCTAAAAAAATATAAATATGCTATGAGCAAAAAAGGGGACTAGCGCCATATCCTGGAGACCACGGTGAAGGAGATTCAGCCTGCGTGGCAAAAGAGGACATCCAGGAGGAATATCTTTAAGGAGGGGGCACTATGGCGGAAGAAACCAAAAACAGACATTAATATCTATTATGCGTATGTAATAAGAACTTTCGAGAACGAATTCTGGAATGTTCGAGAGTGATCGTTGGCCAACGATCTATAGGTAACGAGCAAGGCATTTATAAGCAAGTGATGAGATAAGCAAGTCTTACCTGGATGACAAAGAATAGGGGAGAGCGTGGTTGGTTGGCAACAGTTTCCACTTTTTTTATTGTTGAGTCGTTCCTGTTAATATAATCCCAATGGGGCTGATACTCCAAGTATTAGAGTACTTCCAGTATTTTTTTCACAACATAATATTTAATACTAAGACCATAGAAAATTGAAGAATTCGTCAATTCAGAGTACGCCAATTAACCCCCTATGTGGGACAGGTTGGCCTAGAAGTTGGGGTTGTTTAGCCATCTCATTCAAGTACTGCCTGACACATATTATTGTTATTAAAAGCTGCACTATAATGGTATAATAATTTTGAATCGGTTTTTAACAGCATTTAAGGAAAAATAGAATGACAATGGAAGAAGATAGAAGTTTAGACTGTCGTCACTTTTTGCATAAGAAAAATTGCTCTCATCTTCCTCGCTGGAACTAAAGACAATTGGTAGTTTCGCCTTTGATTATGTTTACCTTGCTTTTGTGAAATGCTACTGCGCCAAAAAAAAAGTTGAAGAGAGCCAACTAACTCCACAGGAGAGATCATATGAAAGATGACTGCCAGGACAGGGTAGAACAATCAAACAAGAAACTGGTTAGTCGAAAGGTTAGGTTTTTCAAAGCAGTTTGGGGTTATGTGAACAACATCGGAGTCAAATGTTTTTCCATGCCTTTAAACCAACTTTACTGAAAATATAAAAATTTACTTACATGTTGTAAAATCAATCAATGAAGCACACTATTATCTACACTGTCAGCATCGGATTGAAAACTCAGGACAAGACTCCCGAGCTCGAGCGGGTCACATGGTGGGGTCTTCACAACAGGTGTGACGGAATCTATAAGCCAATGGCTAACCTACCCCCTATGCCAACCAACCCCGCTCTCCCCTACAGTTGATACGAGTCACTGTGGAATTTGACTGATTTGTTTGTTTGACATTTTTATTTAGTAATTTAGGCTAATAAAATCATTAAAACCCGTATCTTATACATAAAATAAAACCAATATCGGATATATAATTAAGGTTTTATTTAATTTTACATCATTTAAATTAAGTTTATTCGTGTTACAAGGTTCTAAGTCGTATTATTCATTCTTCAATCTTTCCTTTAAAAACTTATATATATATATATATATATATATATTTAAAAACTACTAGTATCTTCATTCTTTGTATTTGTATATTTTTTTAATATTGTTACATGAAATAAAACACAAAACATATGGTTCAGAATAGTTCTAGACTTATTGCTGCACAGGCGGAATAAACTCTTCTAGTACATGCTTGTGACTACCTACATTATTCGAGTCCCATCAACTCTGGCTTATAACCTTCCAGAAAGTTCTTCTTCAGACTAAATATAAGTAAATATATTTTTGTTAAAAAAAAAATTATTTCAGCCCACAAATCGTTACTACATATTAGACCCTTATTATTTGATTCCCACTTGTTTCTGATTATATTTGTTCTCTAATTGTCATTAAAAAAACATTACTCGAAATAGCGGCTAAATTAATTTTTCAGGGCCCTGTTTACCCCCTTTCCACCTGAAAACGAAAAGGTCCCTTCTTATGATGGACTCTGACACCTCAATTAACGTATAAGCGGACCGCAATATCATTTATATCGCCTTAGTTTTAATAAATCGATTAAGACAAAAAAAAGCTTACAGATTAGTCCAGAAAGGATTACACCCCACCACACCGAAAATCGTGATAAAAATGGTCTGGAGGAAATCGGTCACAATGTCACTGATATATCAAGCGTGCTGCACCTAAGCGAAAAATGTCCTCTACTTTATTTTTTTGTAGATTTTCATTCCGCAGTGCACTAAGTGTCAAAACTTGAGGCTCACAAAGGCCAGTTGCTACCATCAGGACAAGTGTGACAAGTGTGCCGGTCCTCACCCCTCTGAACTTGCCATAATCCTTGCGAATCGCTCCCACATTCTGCTCTTTGTGGCGATGATCACCAAGCGAGCTACAAAGGATGCCGTCTAAAAAAGGTTCAATAAGCAGAGATCTCAAAGGTGAAAATGAAACTCCAAGAATTGGATGTTGAAAACTTTTCTGCAATTTCCAAAAACACCATTACCATCCACCTCGACAGCCACAGATCAACCAATTCAAGACTCGAGAATATTAGACGCCTCAAATCACACAGCCCACACTCAAAACCTCCCGACCCAAAGGTCCGACCTCCTATCATTAGAATCAACCTTCACCTCAGAAAATTGTAACCCATCACCTTTCATTACGTTTAAACTTTCACTAGAGCAATCAAAACTAGTTTCGTCGCCTAATACCCAAATAGATTCCACATCACAAGTACAATCTAATACTCACTCAGTTCCTCGTCCACAGATACAGGTCTGAACCACATCAAACACTCCTAGTCACATAACTTATCCTCAACCAATTATCGACTCAATCCGCAATCAAATTCCAACCGACATTAGTTCCATCCTAGCATCCTTCCTAAAAGATCTTCAAGATGCTACCAAACCTCTTATCACCTTTCTCACTAAGATCCTTCCTAAAATTCCTCTTAATCATCAACGATGAGTACGTAACCACCGGCAAATCATTCAACGTAAATGTAATATGTTATAAAATAGAACTTTTTTTATTTGTTTAAAATAAAAAAAATTAGATACATTATTACCTATACATTATACAAAATTAGATACATTACCTCACCTGCACTTTTCATCTGTTAACTTTTATCATTTAATATTCCAATATATGGACTTAATAAATAGACTATATATCTAGAAAATTTTGCTCTTATTTCAGGAGCTCAGAAAGCGGTTGCCACCAGCTTACCGGTTATCGAAGGCAGCCCGCTCCCAGAGCCGCACTTCATCACCAAGCCTGGCAACTTCAGTGTCGTCCGTGGTGACACTGTGAGGCTCCCCTGTCATGCGATCAATACAGGCAAGATAATTTATTATTAAAATATTATTATTAACGTTTTTGTAGTACATCTTTCATTAATTCAAAAAGAGAATCTGGAAGTAGATTCAGCAGAGTTAGCTTGTTGCCTCTGTCGGAAAAACAAAAAGAACTAATTTATGTTTAGAATGATTATTTTGGGCTGATTCAAAACATATATCATACATAGATACATACTTGATTTTTTTTGATTTTTTAATCTTTCTAATACATAAACATTTAATAGAATATGTGGTATTCAGAGGATGTTTGATATCAGAATGATTATACTTAAACTTATTCTGTTAAAGATTAAAGTCAGCAATGTTTTCTACTCATTATATAGACAATTGAAATAAATGTATTTTCCTTACTTGACTGAGATCAACACATACTGATATACAATTTGATCTCCATTAACCTTTCAATTTTATTAATTAAGAATTTTTTAATAATACTGCTTCATCATTAAAAGTTGACTGTGTTTCTTGTTATGTTAATTGGCAGTTAGATAAAATTTGATAAGAAAAAAATGTTCAAATTTAGGGAATATTTAGGTTTTGTAAAAAAAGTATAAGGATTGAAATAAAACTGTATTATTCTGAGAATCAAAGAAAAATCAGACCGTTCTGAAAACAAAATATGGCCAAGATAAAAGAAGTGAACAAAAGATTTTCAAGAGAGAGGAAATATCAATTCTCATAAAAAATTAGTATCAAAGGAAGTGTATTGGAAACTTATAGCTGAATACAACTGAAAATAATAGAAACGAATGTAGGATAGAAAATAGTGGAAGGGCTTATGATGAATCATATTTTTATTTATTTTTTTAATATTTGGTTAACAAAACTAATCACCGTGTGATTTACAGATATGTCGCTATTATCGGATTGAGCAGCCTAGACACGGTTAGGAACATGGATTTAAAAAAAAAAAAAAGCGATATCTTGAAAATAAGTATCCCTTTATGAGGAACGGACACCAGGAATTCAATTTTCTACACAGGTATCAAACCTGCCCTTTGTGATCCGACCTATAAGAGCCACAGAGAGAGGGAAAATTAAATTTTTCAACTTGCACCGGGTCTTATCAAACTGTATGCCGGTCCCCTGGAGTATTCCATATGAATCCGGGTGCCTTTATTGTATTTTTTTGTCTGTTCTCCTTTGTGTAGGAGAGCGGAAGAGCACAAACTTAATTAGCTCATTTGAAGTTTTATTCAATGTTCCAATATAGGATTTCAATTGTATCACACAAAATGCAGGAGATTGAATTTTGTCTGAAAGATATGCTTCAAAAACGCGGTCACAAGCTACTCGCTAATTAGATTTTAGCTATACCGTTGAAAGGTCACGGAGTTACTTTAGCTCAGAAAGCGTTGGAGTGTTCATTTCCTTTCAGGTTTGAATATTAATTAAGTTAGTTAAGAATTGCTATATTGTCGGTGAAACGCGAAAGTGAACTAAGCGCCAATTTTGAGAAAACTGATGTTGAAGTTGAATTTAGTGAAATAGGGTTGTGTTTTTGTGTCTTTACTGCTGTCACTTTTCAAGTACAATATATTTCATTTTGTCTTGTCATATATATATATATATATATACAGTGAGACGCAGTTAGCTTTGAGACAGTTAGTTCATAAACCAATTGCAAAGACCCATTTAGTGTAGGATTTGTTGAAGTGTAGAATATTAGTCAAATAAGCTTTTCCAGGAAAGAAACCAACATTATCTACTTTTGCGAGTATTTTCGTCTCATTTTGTTTTCGAGGCGTTAACTTTATAAAAATTGAAAAACAAAAAATAATTATATCGCGTGATACTAATCTTGTCACCTCTTTTCATAATGACTACTTCAAAGAAGTAATAACTTTTTTATATTAATTATCATGATAATATTTTTTTATAAAATGTTATTATCTTTTATTATTAATAATTTCATTAAAATATTTAGTTTTAATATGGTGTCTCACTCTTCCATGAGCAATGTCTCATTCTTCCCTTCAGTGGGGTACACTGAGACAAAAACCTTCTTGTGGTTTTATGAAAATAAATATTTTTGTGTGTAACTTTTTCAGATTTCACATCTACTGAACAATGGTCCATTGTAGGAAGATGTACTATATCAATTTAAGAACTCCAGCTATTGGTTTTCTATTATTTTTGCAAAAGAACCCGTCTCATTGTTCCCCACTGTCCCCTTTTATAACGCATACTCAATGCAGGACTACCATGACTCGACAATTCAATGTTTGTTGTATTTTTTATCTTGAAACCACTGCAACTGGACTTCAAAATGGGAAACCAACATATTTTAAAGTGTAACCTTATTTGATTTTTCATTTTTATATAATTCACATGTTAAAGTAAAACATTAGAAAATGTCTTTTTCGAAAAGTAATACTAGTAGTGATTGTCACTTTTAAACTGAAATATTTGCTCTTATAAACTTAAATAACTGCCTCATGGTGGATTTATGAGATTAAATGAAACACTGGAAATGTCGTTTTCTGTGATATAGGTTATCTGGAGTCAAATGTATGGTCTTTGAAACTGCGATATTACTTAGGCTAGAAACGGAGGCCTTACTACATTAAAAAATTTTTTATAGATGGTATGCGACTAATTAAAGTACCTGAAACTTGACAAATATATCACTTTCTTTTTAGTTCTAATGTAAAACTGTCGCTATCAAAGAAAAATATCTATTTTATAATATGTGGTGATAAAAAGAGCTTCTTAAATTGTCACTTAATTCTATAGTAGTTTAGAATGGCAAATATTTCCCGCTTTAAAGTATCCATCAAATAAAGTTTTTAGTTCTTTGAAATTCTCTTTATTAATATTGTCCCCTGAGGTATAAATATTTATTTTTAAATTTGTTTTATTTACTTTTGATAAAAATGAAATAAAACAAACAATCCCACAAAAATATAAAAAAAAAACCCACAAAGACTTTATTTACACTCCATTAATCCCGACAGGAGGTTTCCGACGAGCTGTTATTGTAAGCTTTTTACTAAAAAAGTACTCGTACCTTGGTTTTTAATTAAGTGTTAAGCGTAGTCTCAATCTATTGTATTGTTTTCATCCCAATGATTTTATTTAAAATTAACGTCCGCAGTTTATTGTTTAAACCAATGTTTTTTTTTTCTTTACGATATATTTATAAAAGAAAATCGGTGTAAAAAACAACCAAGCAAAAAACAGACTTTTGATGAAATTTGGTCCCTTAAAAAAAAAATTAAGCTCTAATGAATTGGAAAGTACTGAGAAATTTTCAATACAGATACATTATAACTTATGGAGATATATAAATGTGGAAAAGTGTGGCGTTTACATATTATCGAAACCCGTCGATTTCTGATCTATGTAAGTTCGTAGGTGAAAATTGTGTGTTGCGTGCATCGCACCAGATTTTTCTTTTTTAAGAAGAATAGTTGATAAAAAGTACTTAAAATTTATCGCGTCCTCAGAAGGTGCTTCTACAAAATATTTGCGTATTGCAATGAATTGCTGTGCAATATTTTAAGTATACTTAACATATTGATATTGTTCTACGATTCCTTCTTACGAATGATGATGATTACATGATTACAGTTTATTACAATCTTTTAGTTAGTTATATATAGTTGGGTCTATATATTCATTGTGTATAGTTCTACGATTACTCGGTCTACATAATCATAAGATTTAGTTCTGCTATTTATTCCTTTCCTGGCATAATTGCAATTTAATATACTCTTTTTTCAGTTTAGTCTAATGTGCTATGATTCATATTTTTCAATTTTTAGATCAAATTTAAGGGGGCAAAATGCCATTATTAATACCCAAATTAGGATCATATTAAAATAGAGGTATATTATTATCTAGCGGTGCTATGCATGAGATTATCCTGGTAGAGGTATGTAGGGCAGACCACCGAAAGGCTCCCTGGGGTGAATTGCTCCCAGAGGCGAATACCCCTTGGCGGGTCTAGATCTCCGCCCGCCTACCCCTCTCAAGACTACTCCATCCCTTGGTTGTGAGCAATTCCTTTTCAGGCATCTGTTGATACCTTCACTTAACTGGAAATTTCAGAACATTCATTGCCCCCCATATTCATTTAGATTATTTTTATTAATTCAAAAATATACCCATGGTTTCGAAAAAAATATATATTCTAAAACATTAATGTTTAATTAATTAATATATATAATATTTATTTATATGTCCAAAGTACTCATAGATTACTGTAATATAAATCGGGCATGACTGACGGGTTTTTTCCCCAATCCCTATTTACGCGGTTTTGTATATATATAACTGACTCTTAGACAAGTATTATTTCAGCAACTACTTGATGGCACCGTTATTTCATTTTCCTGGAAAGAAAAATGACCGACGGGTTTTCCCCTGTACCCTTCATATATATATACTTCATAAAGTTAAAGTAACATTTTTTTCAGTACTTTTACTATATGTGAAATCAACACAAAAATATATCATTTTGAACCTCACCATCTCATATTTTCTTGAAATTTGGTACATGTGTTTTACTTGTATCTACTTGAAAAATTTTGGAATATTACTGAAATACGTCCACCCGCTTTTGAATTATGGGCCTGCAAAACCCTCAAAATTAGGTCCAGAAACAGAAAAACTCATCATTAAAAATAGCTGTCGATGTTTTTCAAAGTTGACTAAGACTATGAGCTTGGTGTCGTTTGACAGCGAATTCCATGCCATTTCATATGATACACAACAAGTATATGATGGTACTGAAAAAATTTCTCAAAATCAAATTTAAAATTTTTATTTAAATTTTCTCAAAAAGGGAATTTTTAAAAATTATATATTTTTTTAAAGTATAGGCAGTATTATACATCATGAAATCTTACAAAAAATATAAAAGTGGGATGAAAATTGCTTTATTTCTAAAAAAATTCCATAAATCTAGCATTTTATGATTAAAAATAGCTGTTGATGTTTTTCAAATTTGACTAGGACTATGGGATTGGTTTATCATTTAACACGAAATTCCATGCCATTTCATACGATATACAGCTATGTATAGATTGGAACTTAATCATTATTTTTTCTGTATCTGGAACTAATTTAGAGGGTTTTGCAGGTCCATAATTCAAAAACGGGTTTATATATCTCAGTAATATTTAACAATTGTTCAAGTAGATACAAGTAGCACACATGTACCAAATTTCAAATAAATCTGAGATGGGGAGGCTCAAGCCTGTGTTGAATTGACATGTAATAGACCGAAATCTTTTGGGGACTTAATTAACATGAATAAACTTCCCCAGTTTTTCAAAGTTCGGTATACACACTTATTTATACCAACCCTTTTGGGGGTAAGGGCTCTTTCCTCCTTTAAACCTCCCCCGTGTAAACCGGATGTAAGCTGTTTTTTTAATAAAGAATGAATTATAAAAGGAGCTATCATTTCTCTCATCCTCTTGGGTTAGCTTACGCCATTTTGCTAATTATATTGCCTCATTTATTAGCAACCATCTCAAGCTCGATACTTTAATATTAGTACTTGTGTTAAGGAGGATCATAAAAAAAAGAAAAGGAACGAAAAAAAAGAGAGAAGCTATGAATTATGAATTAGTAAATTAGGTAATGTCCCTAAGTTTTCTGTTCCTCGGAGGCAGAATGAGGAAAAGTTCGGGAAATAAGGAACAAGAGTTTGTTAATTAAAAAATTGCCAACAATGCTTCTGCGGCGTTGTTGATTATATTATCCAGAGACTTAATGTCAGATAAGGTTCTTGTGTTGACGCTGGCAACAATACCTTCCATTGTTGTATTCATCATTAATTGGATGAAGCAACCAGAGGATATTTTCATTGAATATATCTTGACAATTTTAGATCCTTCTATTGAGATACTGAAAAGTGCTAAAACGATGTCAATTTCGAGTAAATAATTCAGACGGTAATAATCAATGTTCCATTGTTCATATTATATTTTTTTATATTATCCATCTTATTAGTTTTTTTTTTACATCTTCGATTTGCCCATCACTATACCTATAGTGTAAGTTCTGTGTCCCTATTCTGGGTCAAATTTTAGATGTTTTTAATTCAGTTCGTTCGAAATACAGTAAAATTTTAGAAACTCAGTCGAATCCTTGATGATAAAGGATTAGAATTGAAAAAAAAAAATGATATTTATGCTGTCAGGTTTTCTTTCATTCCCCCGACAATTTTTAAAATTGGATTTGCACCACTCTTGTTTGACTTCCCGCAGGAAGGGGTCTTTCCACTAGCAATCCAAACTGTTGACCTAACCTCAGCACGAATTCAAGCCTTGTAGAAGCAAATAGTTTCTCAAATCCGAAAGGTTATGTTTGATTAATGGTTTTCATTCCCCTGTCTTCCGTAGTTTTTATCAGGTAAAGTTTTTCTTTTCTAATTTATACAAAGATAAATAATTTTCTGCCCCTGCTTTTGTTTTGGCTACTGGAATAAAAACATCCTTTTATCCTTTATAAGTGTAATCAGACAAACCTTAAAATTCATCCCCATGGCGTTCATTCCTCTGTGTAACTTACAATCAAATATGACAGGGATGAAGATAGCGACGTGGGATTGAAGTTTTCGTTTCTCGCTCAAATTCTTATGACTTTTAAAAATAATGTCAACATCCAAATGAACTAGTGAAAAACAAATGGTATAAATTTATCACGTTTCCAGATAAATATAAAACAAATGTCTGCATAATTAAGCAGTAACGGATCCAATTATTTTCTGAGGGGGGCGCACTTCTTTTTTTTTAATTTCACAAGAAATGAAGGACATAATTTAAAATATGTATTAGTATTAAGTGACGTTGTAAATTACTAGTAAATGTTTAAATACAATCCATTTTCAATCTGAGGACTTAAAAATGACTAAATTTAGCACATTTTATATGGAAATAGTAAACTATTATATATATCCTCACGTCTTGGGGGGGGGGGGGGGGGGGGTAAGGTAGCACAGGCGTAATTCAGTAAAAGCGATTTCACACTTTTACACGTTTTTTTTTCGCAAATAAAAATTTTAGATTTTTTCGAAGAAATTTTTACTTCATTTCAAACAGCCCGCATTGTTTGATCCGATGATTTTCCCGGAATAGGAATACCATACTAATTTTCACGAGCTGGTTTCTCAACTAAGTATTCGGTCGTTCTGTGTGAATGCATTTTAGCCACCTCACTTGCACTGACGTGTCATTGTTTATCTAAAGGGATATAAAAAAATCAAGAAATTTCAAATTGATCGCGTGATAGGTGGAACTGCAACTGTATCAAAATTTCAGAAGCGTAGATTAAATGCACAAATGATGGTAAATAGGAGCAGTCTAATATTATTTTATAAGAATTATTACATGAATTATTGTTATGAACTTAGCTTCGATGCCATAAACTGTAGGCAGCAAAATCTCTCGGGCCAGAGAACGTCCATACTTTAAATTTACTAGAGCTTTGATAAAGCTCTTTAAGACTTTTTCTAAATATAGACCTTGGCATAAATAGTTCTGTTCTTTATCTCGTCAATGATTATACTTTTTCCTTTTGGTTTCTTACAAAGATCTTATTAGCCTTATGCAATAAATAATGGTAATTTTGCTGAAATAGGATACATTATTTAATGCAACAATTCCATTTCAAGTGATCCATGAAAAAAAAATATTTTCCGTTGATGTGTATAATATTCATACCTATGTACAATATTTACTTGAGAAAAGGAATCTCAGAGCTTGTGGGTAGCAAAGCGAGACTCAAGGAGATCCCAGTGCTCCCCGCCCTTCCTTATTAGTAGTATATTGATGAACCTGCTTCAAAATAGCATTAAATTCAACTACAAATTCCAACTTTTTTTTAAAGTTTTCAGAAGGCCACTTTACTCACTTTATCTTGTTTACTACCTACAAGATAAAAAAGTAGAAAATTAAAGCAACGTGCGTTTTTTTAACTAATAATTTATTGAATAAAAAATGTAATAGTTTAATAAATATATTAAGTATATATTAGTAGTTACAATTTTAGTCTGGTATTTTTTGAAAAAAATCTGTTTAAGCATTGAAAAATCTTTTTGGCATCTTTAATTTAAAATATTCATTGTTTTCAAGAATTTTATTTTTTCTTTTATTTACAGTATGACTCCTTTCAGTCATTTCCAGTTGGCTATTTAGGATTTTCCTATTGAGGAAATCACCCCTGTTCCTCTCCGATAAGAGCTGGATTCTATGCTTCCCCGGTGGCCTTTACCAACATTCAACAGGTCTTTAAAGTGCTATTCACACTTTGGGGAAGGATGCCTCGTTTCTATAAGCAAATTGGAACTTCCCGAACAGATCTTGAACATGCTTCCTCCTAATCATTGTCGTAAATTATTTTCGATTGTACCATTCAAAAGCAACTAGATGTTTCTCTTTTATACACCCCCTTATTAATTTACAATAGCTCTAAGCTTTATTGTTAGCATAATAAAATCTGATGGGATGTGCGCAATACCTATTTCACTTACCAACATACTTGGACTAGTGATAAAACCTATCGACGTGTTTTGATTATTGTGTAAATGCAATTTAAAAAATTCACGGAAAATAGCTCAATGCACATTTATTTACGTGTTATTGTCCATAATGTATAAAGAACTATAATTATTGCAAAACGTGAAAATCCGTAATTTTCGATTCGTTATTATTTATTTCTATTTTTAAGGGGAAAGAATCTCAATTTCATTAGGATAAACAGATATTCGAGTTTTTTTTTTTTTTAGTTTTTTTGTAAATAAGTATATTTTGAATGTGAATCGTAGTTACGATTAGTAGAATATAGAACTTAGTTTTCGGAAATATATAGGTACATTTTGCCACTTTTAAAACTGAATATTGTTAGTTTAATATTATATTATAAGAAACTTAACTTTACATGGATATATTACACATAAATATTACTGCTCTTATTTACGGAAATTGAAATTTTCATCTTGTGGAAACATTTTTCCTTATTTCTCCTGTATACATCAATCAAATTCTTTCATATTTCATATTTGGCCATTTATTATTACAGCACGTAATGAGAGACAGCTAATTTCTCCATATAACTAAAATCAAAGGTACTTTATATGAATAAAATTTTCTTACTCTATTTAAGCCCGATCAGAATTTAATAAATGATGATGAAACCTACCTGATATTAAAGATTACTTGATTTTCTTTAGACATGACGAGTTTAATCAAAATCGTTTGAGCCGTTTTTGAGGAAATCGAGTAAAACTTAAAAATTAAGCAAAATTTATGAAATCAAGTACCATTTGATCGTTATTTATGAAATTTTTGCTTTCAAATCCCGATTCTGGATCCCGATTCCCCATAATGGTTCTTACGATTTATATCCTTTGAGTTAGTCTGTTCACACACACACACATACACACCATTTTGTGGGACTTGGTTGTTTGGACTCAGGGGTCCCCAAAACTGGTAGGTATATCTGTTGAAAACCGTAAGTCGAAATTTTTCACGATCGCTATACTTTCCGTAGCTACATATGTTATATATAGCTATGTGAAAGTAAACAAGTTTATAACGTAATTAAGATCAATATACGAAAAGCTAAGACTGCACTTTTTGCACCAAAAGTGAGAAAACAATTTTTTTTTATTACTAGGAAACATTAAATTAGCGGTGTTCAACAGAAGAGGACTAATCCAGTTCAATGATTTGTTAGTAAAACTAAATTAAAAGTTGGCAGCTTGTGGGCTAAATTAAATTAAATTATGTGGGCTAAATTAAATGTTGGGCACTTTAAATGGAAAATATCGTTCTTTTATTGTCATAATCCCTATTTTTTCCAACCCACAATTATCTTTTTTTCTTATTTTTGTTATTAATTCCCTTATGTTAACTGTCGTCCGAATTTTCTACCTACAGTGTGATATGCTATTGATAGGTACGTAATAAAACAAAATATCGTTCGCTGTTTTTTATAAGTCCATACTATATCAATATAGTATTTATAATAAGTTACAAAAAGATTTTCATTTATCAAAAAAAAATCAGATGGATAAGTATAGTCGAAAAGAAAGATGTCGGTAAAACTACTACATACTACTTCTACATACTACCGGTTTTGGTAAAAATTTAAAGAATATTTTATTGAAATAAGTTATTAGGTTAATATTGAACTCTGGTCAGCCAAACCTCATTGAACTGCATATTAGTTAGTTAGGACATGAATTTGCGTGTGTTTTTTTTTTTTGTTTTACAGCCGAATCCTAACCAAATTAGGAAATGTAATGATTCAATTTTTGGCCCACAGAGAAATATATATTATTAGACGGGTGAAAGCCTGGCTAGAGCCATTTTCTCAAACGCAGAAGAAATTTTCCCCGCGGAGTTTTCGTATTAAAACTTTAATGAAACTTACTTCATTCTGAATATCGGTCAGTTTGTTGTTGTGGTATCCATTGTACGGACACTACGCAGACGACTTCTCATTCTTTTTATTTTATGTTATATTTATATATTATGTTTCTGTACAATGGAGGTAAACCATATATAAACCGCGTCCATTTTTTCTTGAATTAAAGTTAACACTTTACTTAGTTAACGGATTTAAATATTTAATTATTATTGTTTTTCTTTACTTGGAGAGATTGCTTAATGAACGTTTTTCAAATTTTTATTGACGTTGATAAGTCATTGAAAGTGTTTATAATGAAATTCAAAGTTAGAGTGATAATTAAAGGGTAAAATTTTAAACTGCTTGAAATAATTAAATCGAAAATATTGTAACAAAACAAAATGATATGATTTTGTCTGTTACATTGAAAACAGGTGTAGATATTTTTTTGGAAGAGTTTTATTGTACTATTGTATGTATGTACCATTAGTAAATGTTGTCGATTTTACAATAATGTTCCTCGCCGCTCTGTAATGTTCGATTTCGGACTAAATATATAAAGCAATGGACTAGGGGCTTAGTCTTAGAACCTTGAAACACGTGGTTATATGTGTGTCACTGTATTCTCACTAGTTGTTATTAATTTGAGTTTTATTGTTTGTTAGGTGTGTGTAAATTATAATTTTCTTCCAGTAAAATTATTTAAACCCATGGAGTAATAGGTATTGAGAATATGTATGAGCTGCCATGTTTGTCTGAAGTAGTGAACTATATTATTTCTATACACGAATTATATTTTTAACCCATACTATTGGTACAATATTTATAAAAACGCTGATACCTTCAATATATTTGTTGAATAATGAAATTAACAATTATTTTAATGCAAATGAAGATAAAACAATTTTTACATTTACTTTTCATTTAATAAAACTTTCCAAATACTCAGTAACGGGTCAATCCATATAAAGTGGTCCAGTCTTGTTGCTTCAACATTTTTATTTTTTTTAATATTTTTATCATGGAAAGAAAAATGCATCAGACGTACAAAAGTGAAATTAGGTTATTTTTTGAATTTTTATTTTTCTAATGGCGGCCATATTATTTTCGAAAAACCGCGTATTTTTAGCTAATTCAGTGCTCTGCTTCAAATCAAACATCCCCTCTTTTACTCATCCTAGAACATTCAAATAAAGACCAATCACTTTAGAAAGGTCTGACCTTTGATAATGATTATTAGAGCTATGAACTTAAAACTAAGTATTACGGTCCATGTACCTACCCCTTTAAAGTTTCAAACGGAAATAAAAAAAAAACGGGTTTTCAAAAATTATTTTTTACAAGAAGGCAAATGACCAAGTGTTTGTTATTTTTTATTTGATAGACAAAGATAGGCACTGTAAATTCACAAAGTTTCAAGCTGTGGACTTGCACGGTTTTTTATGAAAGATTTGTGAAATCTTGAAATTTCTAAAATTTAAAAACTTTAAGCTTGATATCTCTGTTGGGCATAAAAATAAAAATTTGAAATTTAGCCCAGATTTAGTCCCTGGTTGGAGGATTGAACAGTCGAAATTTCATTTTGTGGACTAAATTGCAAGGATATAAAAGTACTAAAATAATTATCCAAAGCGCTGAAACAATATTATTTTCTTTCCGTTTTTCAACTTTATTATATTGAAATTAATCTCCCTCAACAGGGGCGAACTACTACGTTAGGCAAGCATTGTTTGATAAGATTTCACAGCTTCTTAATGCTAACAAGACATAAAATAAAGGTAAATTTATGTTGGCTTTTTTCGGTTGGCGCATTAGGCCTAATGACACCTTTGGCCTCGTAGAGTGGTCTTCTTATAGATATCAATGTTGCCTGCGGGAGCACAGACAGCCTGGAGGGGGTAGCCCAAACCTCACTATGCTGCAAGCCATGGTCACCATGGTGAAGCGGCGAACAGCCTATAGCTCCATAACTCATACCATTGGGCCCAATTTGGCAGTGTCCTTCCCACCGATGATCCAAGGATTATGGTAGCTTAGAGTCAGCAGGCCCCGAGGACCTATATTTCTTTCCCTGAAGCATGCCGTCCTTGTACCAAACCTCTGGGCGGTAACTGATATCCTGGAAAACCACACCATGATTCTCGTTGGGATACACGGGGAAGGTAAATCACTCCTACGCCCGGTCGATGTGAGTCGCCTCCAGTAGACTGACGGGCCTCACATACCCGGGGGTCACCACCGTAGGCTTGGACTGCGTGGCGTTCATTGGCGGGTGGTCACCCAAATGGATCGGTCACCCATCCAAGTACTAAAAACGCTCGACGTTGCTTAACTTTGATTACCTATTGCAAGCGCCTTTGTCCACTCGGCCATCGCGGCCCAGGTAAATTTATGTATAGTGGCTTTAATAATCTTTACTAGATTAATTTCAATATAATAAAGGGGGGAAACGGAAAGAAATTAATATGCGCTGTTTTAGCGCTTTGGATATTACACTTATTTTAGTACTTTTCAATGTTTTATATCCATGCTATTAGTTGAGTCCACAAAATGAAATTTTGACAGTTCAATCCCCCACCCAGGGACTAAATCTGGACTAACTTTCAAATTTTTATTTTCATTCCCAACAGAAATATCAAGCTTTAAACTTTTTAAATTTTGGAAATTTCCCTATTTCAAAAATTTGTATAAAAAAAACCTTATAAGTCCACAGCTTGAAACTTTGTGAATTTATAGTGCCTACCTATGCCTACCAAACAAAAAATAACAAACACTTAGTCATTTTTTTTTTTTTAAATTACCGCTTCAAACTTTGTAGAGGTACATGGAGCGTAATACTTAGTTTTATATTCATAGTTGTAATGATCTTTATTAAAGGCCAGACCTTTCTAAAGAGATTGGTATTTATTTGAATATTCTAGGATGAGTAAAAGAGGAGATATTTGATTTGAAGCAGAGATTCACTGATTCACTTTTGTACTTCTGATGCATTTTTCTTTCTATGGTAAAAATATTAAAAAAAAAAAAAATTTTTTTGATGCAACTAGACTAGACCACTTTATACTGGACGGACTGATGACAACATATTACGCTCTAAAGTCATATAATATCTGATAGATATTGGGCCGGGATAGCCGAGCGTATAGGAGCGCGACCCGCAGTTGCACGCTCGAGCCGAACGGCGGTGGTTCGAAACCGCCCTGGAACTTCCAGGCTGGAAGGGTTAACTTTTATTTCGAGGAGGCCCCTTGGAATAAATCTCGACCGTCCCACCATGGTTAGAATTGGTTGGTTACACCTATAGAGTAACCCTGTATGCCACACATGACCAAACCAAAAAAAAAAAAAAAAATATCTGAGAGATGAAAAACAACTTGATTTATATATATATTTTTTTCTGTCATTAAAACTGATCATTTCTTAAAAATAGATTTTTATGATGTAATGGATATTTAAATTGTCATAAATATTGTAATATACATGAGGAAATGTTTTCTAGACAATATAGCATTTTTTATCTCAGAGATACAACCCAACCATTTTTGTCAGTATATGTTATTATGTATATAATATTTTAATAAAGAAGACTTAGTCAAAGTAGATAAATAATTGTATCAAGTTTAACTCTTATTGTATGAGGGGGCAAGCAATGTAATGTTAATCTTATATTTCTATTGAAAATATTTTTATATAGGCTACTTTCCATACACAACCTACAAGCTTAATTTTGAATGATAATCACAAAACCGTATCGTTCTTTCCTGCATTATATTCACAAAAATAACAAAAAAAAAAAAAAAAAAAAAAAAAATACCACCTAGAATATGGTATATTTCAATATTTTGTAGGGAGGTTGTAATATATTTTTAAATAATTGTTGCTATAACGTTGGACTTACTAAAGCTTATTTTGTATATTGTCTTTGGATTATTATATTCTAAATACTAAAATTAAGAATGTTTCTGATTTAATTATATAAAACTCGTCCTATAAATATCACTAAAGTTACAAAGTATATTAATTTTTAAGGTTGAAAGGCTTTAATTATATACAGAAATATCATGTCATATAATTTTCAATACCTCGCTTTCTTGGAAACTCGTATTTTCTACTTAAGTAAAGAAGCTCTAATTAGACTCTTATATTAAGCATTTCATCTCTTAAGGCCAAACCTAAATTAATTCTGAAAAATACTCCATATACAAGCTTTAAATTAATGTTGAAGCTTCATTTGCTGCTTATATTTATTTATTTTTTTAGATGTTATTGCATCAGTTTTCCTTTTATTTATTGTATTAATTAGTCTAGTGCTGATTTATTATGCAACACTAGTTACCTAAGGCATTTTTGTAGATCATAAAATAAGATGTAAAACAAATAAATGTAAATGTATTTGCATATATAGGTATATTCAGGATAATAAATAGCAGATAATAAATGTCCTAACAAACGGTTCCTATAGAAGCATAGATTTAAAAAATCTGGTGCGTGCGCGCAACACACAACTTTCACTTACCAACTTACTTAGATTAGAAATTGGCGTGTTTTTTTAAATATCATTTCCCAAAGTCACACATTTTTCTACATTCATATCTTATTTTTATTAATCATTAAAGCCGTTTTTGAGTAAATAAAAAACCCCGTGAAAATGACACAAAATTTATTAAGTAAAGTCCCCCCTTCGGTTGATCAATTTTGATGAAATGTTGGCTATCACATATTTGGCATATACATACATCAAATACCCAGTTTAGTCACAATCGAGAAAGCCGTTTTTGAGTAAATAAAAAAAGCACGTAAAAATGAAACAAAATTTCATTTTACAGTAAAGTGCCCCCTGCGGTTGATCAATTTTGATGAAATTTTTACAGACATATCTCGGGCATATAAATAGATCAAATACTAAGTTTAATCAAAATCGTTAGAGCCGTTTTTGAGAAAATCAAAAAAACACGTGAAAATGTTACAAAATTTATTAAGTAAAGTCCCCCCTCCGGTTAATCAATTTTGATGAAATTTTTACAGTCATATCTCGGGCATATAAATACATCAAATACCCAGTTTGATCAAAATCGTTAAAGCCGATTTAGAGTAAATAAAAAAAACACGTGAAAATGTTACAAAATTTATTAAGTAAAGTCCCCCCTCCGGTTAATCAATTTTGATTAAATTTTTACAGTCATATCTCGGGCATATAAATACATCAAATACCCAGTTTGATCAAAATCGTTAAAGCCGATTTAGAGTAAATAAAAAAAACACGTGAAAATGTTACAAAATTTATTAAGTAAAGTCCCCCCTCCGGTTAATCAATTTTGATGAAATTTTTACAGTCATATCTCGGGCATATAAATAGATGAAATACTCAGTTTAATCAAAATCGTTAGAGCCGTTTTTGAGAAAATCGAAAAAAACCTAAAAAGTTATTAAGTAAAGTACCCCCTCCCTTTAAGTAATTTTGATGAAATTTATGCTGTCACATCGCGGGCATATACCTACTCTAAATACCCAATTTCAGGATCGCACGGTTTATAGTTTTTGAGTTAGTCTGTTCACACACACACACACACACACACACACACACACACACACACAGACACACACACACACACACACACACACACAGACCATTTCGCGGGACTTGGTCATTTCGACTCAGGGGACCCCAAAACGTGTATTTCCGTTAAAAACCGGAAGTCGATTTTTTTTCACGATCGCAATACTTCCACTTACTATATATTTCATATATAGGTAAGTGAAAGTAAAAATCACCAAATGTTTATAAACACTGGCTCCATAGTCTGTAAAAGGAATTATATTAAGTGCATAATAATACCGAGTGTTATTAACTTTATATCTGTGTGTGTGTGTATGTGAGTGTGTGTGTGTGATTTCAACATCGATGTTATTGAGCCGATGTTTTCTTTCAAATCTTTTTTTGGAGCTTTTCGCTCTTTATTACCTTACTATTACCTATTACCGCTCTTTATTACCTAACTAGATTATTAGCGATTGAGAAATGCAATAAATACTTGCCAAAAGTCCGCCTAGCCAATGCCCCTGATTCAGTAATTTCCATCGCTTTTCCTCCAGCCCGCATCTGGGGCAGTAGGATTGCCCTTCTAATCGTCTGTTAATTGAATCAAATCGACCAGGGCCCTCTGGGACGTACGAATTCAAAGAGAGAGGTCCACGAAGCCTGGGAATTAGTAATGGCTCCTGTCTCCCATCCCTCACAACTTTAATTAAAGTAAATAAAACAAGCTTAAACCCCTCCAAAGCCGGTGTGGCTTTGCAAATTAAAGGTTTCTTTTCTTTCTATTATTAGAGAAGCCATAATCATGCTTTTCTGTGGTTTAAGGTTTTTTTTTCTCTCTCTCTCTCTCTCTCTCTCTCTCTCTCTCTCTCTCTCTCTCTCTCTCTCTCTCTCTCTCACACTCTCTCTCACTCTCTCTCACTCTCTCTCCATCCTGTTCTTTGGTCTAAATAATTATAAATATAAAAGCTAAAAAAAATATTGAACCTCAATTTTTAAAAAATGTAATAAATTTATTCTATTAAATTATTAAATCTGATGATGATTCCCATTGCATTATGAATTACTTGTTACCCGAAATCCTTCGCTGAAACGCGCGAACAAAGGGGTTAATCGAAAAAATATATATGGCCTAAAAGGTTTTCCTTGAAAACATAAAAAGATTAACACAATTTAGAAACCTCTACGACCATTTTGATTTTTCCGCAAAAACCACGGTTTTGCGCTTATAACTCGCAATTGAAGGGGAAATTATTTGTATATTTTTCCGGTGCAGCGGCTAAGGAAAGCTTTAAAATGATGCCTCATTCATGAAATTTGATGAAGTATTAAGGAAGTTACGGTGTACCGACGCAAAAAAGGCTTTGAGAAATAATATATATGATATTTAGTCACACATAAACCCGAAAACCCGCCAATCCCTAGCGAAAACATTTAAAACCTGTACCTAATACCTCTCCAAGTAAGTCTGTGTACTGTTTTCACAATAACAAAGGGAAGTGTTACTTGTTAGGAAGTATGGCTTAGGGCATGAATCTAAATGTAATATTTAGAAATGTACGACCCCCTCATAGGGTTACTATGGAAAGGGAAAAAATAAATAAAACTATATCCTACAAAATTAAAGCAAAAAGTTTTCTTTATCACTTAATTTGATTTTATTCGCACCAGGGACAATCAGCAAATAAGATCAGAAAATATAACTTGGGCTTTTTCGAATTGAGGCGAGTCAATCCTTCTTTCTATGTATCCTAAACAACCCTGCACCTTGACCTTAATATCCCGTTCGTTCGAGAAGTAATCTCAAAAAACTTCTTCAAATTTCATAGTAATCTTAACCATCGTCCTAATTCTACAGTTTAATTCCCCATCTTGTTCCATGCACCCTTATAACCGTTCTTCCTTTTGTAAATATTAGTGACCGACCGAAGTTTCAGTTTCGGTTTCGGCCAAAAATCAGCCGAAGCTTCGGCCAAGTCGAAAATAGCTTTTGGGTCTAATATTTTCAAGGAGGAATTAGGACTACATGATTTAAGCTTGTAAGCTCGATCTCTTTCATGGCCTTTAACGCCCTTAAATTAATAGTGTGAAGTATTTGTTATTTTACTTAATTACACTTGTATTACGATACAACATAGATATTCCTCATACTATTGGTATCTTTAATTGATATTTATATAACTGTTTTAAGGCTGACTGTTGGGAAATCGGTACAAGGGACATGGTTTGTGGGCTATGTAAGCTACATGTTAAAATATTGCTTTTATTTCGTAGCAAACATTTTGAAAAGAGCTGAAGCTATTATTCCAGGTTAGGTACAAGGTAGGTGAAACTGTTCCTAGTAAAATCACGGGTTTGTATCATGTCGTAAACTAACACTACCCGAGAGACCTTCTCTTCTCATTTAAGGCAGATATGTTCAGGTCAGGAATGAGGTGCTTCTGTGAAATATCTTCCCACAAAAAATAAAAAATAAATAAATATATATATATATATATTTCACCCTTCTGCGTGACTAACCAGTCATGAAATTTATGCAAGTATTGTTTTAAAGTAAGTGAAGCCTGTATATTAATCTGATAAGCACAGCAATTAAAAGACACTTAATCCTATATACATGGACTTATTTATCACACGGTAAAGCTAAAAAGGCCCACTTAAGTAGAATTTGAAAGTTCTGATCAAAACTACTACTAATCGTAACACACCAATGAATAACCAAACCCAACATACTGACCTCCACCAGCCAACTGTTGACCAACACAAGGCGACCTTCTACCAACGTTTTCATACTAATTTACACTGAAAGACGAATAATGGGCAAGGCTTCGGGACAATTTTGGGGTCTTGTTTGTTTTAAGACTAGATATATGTAATTAACCTGTGATTTTCCAATAATATTTTTACCTAATGTTTATATCGAGTAATATCTACAAATAACAATTTATATATATATATATATACCAACCCGTGATTTTACTAGGAACAGTTGCACCTACCTTGTACCTAACTTGAAAAAAT
This sequence comes from Aelia acuminata, assembly GCA_911387785.2. Classification (NCBI taxonomy): domain Eukaryota; kingdom Metazoa; phylum Arthropoda; class Insecta; order Hemiptera; family Pentatomidae; genus Aelia; species Aelia acuminata. The sequence continues at coordinate 126,031,189 of OU426979.1, read as the reverse complement.
AGCTTCAGCTCTAGCAGTTAATTTATAGAATAGGGCTTGAAATGAATATATATTTGATGTCCATTTGAACATTTTTTTACGTAAATTCCCAAAAGGAACACGAATTGTTTCCAACTATCGAATTCCGTCATTAACCTAGAAAAAATATTTGCCACGAAGAAAGACTTAAGATCCCAACAAGGAATAACAGTATATTCTGATTTATATATATATATATATATATATATATATATATATATATAAATTGTTATTTGTAGATATTACTCGATATAAACATTAGGTAAAAATATTATTGGAAAATCACAGGTTAATTACATATATCTAGTCTTAAAACAAACAAGACCCCAAAATTGTCCCGAAGCCTTGCCCATTATTCGTCTTTCAGTGTAAATTAGTATGAAAACGTTGGTAAAAGGTCGCCTTGTGTTGGTCAACAGTTGGCTGGTGGAGGTCAGTATGTTGGGTTTGGTTAGTCATTGGTGTGTTACGATTAGTAGTAGTTTTGATCGGAACTTTCAAATTCTACTTAAGTGGGCCTTTTTAGCTGTACCGTGTGATAAATATGTCCATGTATATAGGATTAAGTGTCTTTTAATTGCTGTGCTTATCAGATTAATATACAGGCTTCACTTACTTTAAAACAATACTTGCATAAATTTCATGACTGGTTAGTCACGCAGAAGGGTGCGTTGGTTATGATCCGTAATCGTTTTGCTTGGAATCTTTGAATTCGAATTATCTCCAAAACTTCTAATAAATATTTAAAACAAAATTGAAGCAATTGTAAAATAAAACAACTTTTCCATCTTCCTTAACGGCAAAAGGTGCTGGCTTACTATTTTGCTGGATACTACTGTACTATCCAAAAATGTTTATGAGATTTTTACTTGATGGTGACAATGATTTCATGTCGAATAAGCGTTTCCTTTGTGGGGATATTTGAAAAGAATAATCTTCGGCCAGCTCTCGATTGTAAACAGAAAAGATAAAATAAAGGGAAGTAGAATGGAGCAATTACGAGGAAGAGAAATATAAAATCAGACAAAAAAAATATTGGACGGCGGCGGACTCAGAATGCCTCTTAATGTGGGCAAGTCACAAAGAAAGCTTCTCTCTTTCAATCACTTTAATTGTGGAGGGCTGTAAGACAGCCAACACATCCCGCTCCGCTCCAATCAGAGCCGGTATTGAACAGATGGCCCATTGTACTCTCTTTCCCTCCTGGATCGGTCTATAGCTCACGGATAAAACGTATTATATTGTCTCTATTCTATACCGTAATCCTGAAATTCAGTCTTCTTATCGTCTTTTAATTATATGCAACAAATAGTTATATACTATCATGTTGTATAGATTTTATTCGTTAAAAAAAAATGTATATTAATTCGAATCATCAACACCCGTTTTATAATAATTTTTAATGGGAAAAATAACCAAAAATTTAGTGTGAAAACACTTTGAGGGTTGAACAAGTCAAAGATAAAGTTTAAATTCGTAGTAAAACGCTGCATTTTAACATTATTAACCCATTTCGTCCCAATGGTAGAATTAATATGAATTTTTATTTCTATGTTATATACATATGTCCCAAATATACTATTCATAAATTTATAAATTATCACCCTTCGGGGGCATGGATTTTCGGAAGCGCACCTTTGGGACATCAAGAGGTCAAAAATGAAAAGATTCACCATTTTTTTTTTTTTTTGTTATCTCACCCCTTTAGTCAAAATTAAACATAAAATACATTGAAAAAGTTGTTAAACAATTTTGTTGTTAATATGAAAGTATTTTTTTTCTAATGATATTCTTGATGTAAGGTCTAAATTATACCTAACCGATATGGACTTACTGAGTAGAACTCTGGTGTTCTTCCAAGAAATATAACGTTAAAAGTATTCAGTCTCACAGCCGAAAGTATTTCGAAAATTAGTAGAACGCCATTTTATGTCAACAACAATATTATACATACGGGATTAACCATTATAACAGTTTGTGTAACAGCAAATGATAATTAACTTTCACTAAAGACTGGTCTTTAATGATAAACCACTGACAGAAAATTAAAAAAGCTTAAACAACTCGTACAGCCAACCCCGGCGACTAAGAAGGCGTTGTCCAAGAGACCAACAAAGTTAATTATTACTCCTTTATTGGAACGCTGTCGAAGCAGCCCACAAACTTTGCTTATTCGAAATTTTAAATTGTGTTTTATTAATTTTTAGATGATAAAACAAATTATACAAACTATAAAAATTATATTCTTGAAACACCAATTATTTAGTGTGATTTTATTTAAATTTCAAAATTCGGAAGTATAAACTGTAAAGTTGTCAGTCATAAATACATACTTTGATAGAAATTAAGTTATCAATTTAGTAGTAATTTTCAATATCCAATATTCAATATCCATGATGTAATTACTACTGTAGTCAATAGTAATAAAAAGGGATAGGATTTTTATGTAATAAAAGTTTCAAAATATGTACCTAAATAAATATAGACGTATATTTGCAAACATATGAAATAATGATATGAAAATATAGACGAAAAAAAAAGAAATTAAAATATGGACTAAAAATTAAAATACTTAAATAGTTCAATATTCACATAAAAAATAAATGTACATTTAAAATACTTATAAAATATCAAATGTAGTTAAATATTTTTTTTTGAAATGTAAGAACACATATTAAACTTTCTCACCTTCACTATCAAAAACGTTACAAATAAGGTGCATTCTAGGATTTTCTTAGGAAAAAATACGATTCCTTTGAAGTAAAGCTTTTTATTTGCTGAACGCTCTTTCCACGTGTACTGACACGTCAGTAGACCTATTTTCTACGTGTGTATTTTATGTTATATACGTATAACAAGTAAATAAGAAACAATAATTTTAAAGTAAATTACCTAAAATTTGTAAAATATAGACAATAATATTTTTTTATCGAAATATATCTAAAAATATTTCAAAACCACAAAATATGGAAAATAAAAATGCTGTAAAACCAAAAATCGTTTATCCATTGAAATTTTGGACCACAAACAATTCATGACACCTTCATTGTCGCATTTAAATGTTTCTTCTCCAAACTCAGCCACGTGCTTAGCGGCTAAGTTTTTTCTGTTTTCTTTCCTTTTTTTTCATTTCACACACTAGCTATGAACTCATCACTAAATTTATAAAGCCCCTAAGGCAATATAAGCATTGTCAAGGATGAGGCATCTATATAATAAAAGAAGGGGATCAAAATTTCTGAGAACTGGCGATATTACTTTGTGCCTTTTGATTTCCCAAGAAATTTTTTAATCACTACGTTCATTCTCTGCTTTACACTTTATTTATTCTAGGTATCGATTGAATATACGTATAACAAGTAAATAAGTAACAACAATTTTAAAGTAAATTACCTAAAAGTTGTAAAATATAGACAATAATACTTTTTTATCGAAAAATATTTAAAAACCACAAAATATGAAAAATAAAAATGGTTTAAAATGGTTTATATCGTGGTAAAAACCATTTAGAATGCATATACGTGCATTTTTAAGCTTTACAAGAAAATATGTAAATACATGAAACTCCCATCCCTAGTAATAAGTAATAAGCAGGGGTCGAAAATATGAGTTAACTTTTATTTTTATTTTTTTTATTTTGTGTTTTCGCCTCTACCCTAAAGGGTCATTGGCGTCTAACGGTGGTTTATATCCATCTATGGAATCCCGAGTTTTGAGGAACTTAAATAGAGTGGTGACTCTCTCTTCACTGTCTCTCATAATTACTTTTAGGCCCGCTTTCTCCGATATAGTTTAAACTTAGATTAACTTAAACCGGATTATCTTTAATCCGAGGTTTAAACTCTGATTAACTTTCTACAGCCTTAGTTTAGTTTAAGCTCGGTTTAAACCTAATCATGTGAAGGTTATTATGTTTTTTAAAAGGTTGGTACATATTTGTTTACATTTCCTTGTTGAAACTTCTAAGGAAAGAGAAGGTAATGTAAGGGTTATGGAAAGATTATTTATACATATTATTTTGTTTTTACCAAAAAAGTAAATAAGGTGAGATTGTTCTATAAAAATGGAGCAAAAAGAAGTAAAAAGAGGATTCCTATAATTAGCGAATTTCGTGGGTATGGACTATCTATGGCAGCCAAAACGCTTCGTGAGTCCGTTATAACAGCCCAGTTCTTTTCCCTGGATTTCTCTATCAAGTAGAGAGCATTTAGGATGGCTGTCGCTTCCCCAGTGAAAATTGTACTTTCCCCTGATAAATTAAATAGGAGCTGAATGTGTGTACTACTCACAGCGCAGCCAAATGTATCGCCCACTCTTGACACATCTGTATAAAGTATCTCGCAATGGTTATATTTTTCCATTAATCTTAAAAACGATAACCGAACTTCTATTGGGTATGTTTTGGCAACCTCAGCCATCGATCTATGGACTTTTGGTCTAACTCCACTCCTTGGTATTTTTAGATTGGCTAAGGGTCTAATATTACTATTGGCTCATGCCAATTTTTGTTAATACCTCGTATATGTCCTTTAGATAGATATTCTCAGTTTCTTTGAGACCACGATTATCCAATCCTTCGGCAAATAAGTGTTCGGTTAGAGGATGGTGTGGACAAGCTGTCAATTTAGCAGCATATGTAAGAGCTAAGAAGTCTCTTCTTAAATATAATGAAGGTTCCACAGATTCTGCTTCAGATGCTACCGACTGGAGAGGTTCTGAAGGCTCCAGTGCAAATTCTAAGGGCTGCATTGTTTATAGAGTCTAAGCTCCGTAGTAAGGTTTTGTTGACAGTTTTGTTGGGCTCCGTAATCGATTTTACTTCTTACTAATGCTTGGTACATAGTAATTAGAGACCGCCTGTCTGCACCCCAGCTAGAATGAGAGCCGCATTTGAGAATCCCAAGCCTTTTCGTGCATTCATCTCTCAGCTCCCTGATATGGTGGACCCAGCTAAGTTTCTTTTATTTTTAAAAAGGTTAAGTTAAACTTATATATATTTTTTTTACCCTGGTTGAAGTTTTTATTGAACTTTTTCATTACAAAAACTTTTTGATAAAGTTATCTTAAAACTTTTATCCAAATAACATTTTGCATAAAAGTTCATTTAAAAAAGTTATTCTGAAACTTATTCATAAAAAAGATTTTAGTTAAAGAAAATAATTTCGGAAATGCAAAAATTTATTATAATAGATTAAAATTCTTAATATTTTGTAAATATGTGTATTATTTTTAAACTACAAAATTATCTTTAACAATACCATGGAATCAGTACAGTTAATTATCACAGATATATAATGTATATTATCGTTACTAAATATAAAAATATTTAGATTTTTATTCAACAATCATCATTTTAAACAAATTTAGAAACATTTTAATTTACACCAATTATCATCAAGAAGAAATTTGAAAGTAGCTTCCATTTTACACAGCTACCTAATAACTTTTCTATGCTTATTTTTACTGATACGGGTTTTAATTTGTTCTAGCTACACTTCAAGTCACTATTATTGTCATATGACTCGTCAAAAACATTTTTACGAAACCTAAATTAATGGCTTTTCAAATTCGTTAAAAAATTATCTTTAATTGTTTTTTTACAACAGTTGTTAAGACGTATTTGAAAAAACTCCGAATCACTCGGTCTTTTTTGCACACCTTCGTAATTTGTGAAACCCTTACTCACAGTCACCTAATAACTAAAACTAAAATGAAACGGTCCGGTGAGATGAGATAATGAATGAACATTAGACTTGTTTTGATTAGAGAAGAATGAAATAATAGGATAGGAGTAAATGTACCTTTAACTAATCCTATCATAGGATTATTCATTAATATAAACAACAGAATACGTATACTTACACTTTTCCTATGATACAAACTTTTATGATCTCAACCAAGGGCGAAAAAATTATTTTTAAACTAACACTCTAATTTTAATTGCTCAAAAGGTTTAGGTGAACCTTAAACTTTTTGAAGAAAAACTTTTATCATAAAGTTATTTTAAAGCTATTTTTATTGAGCAAACTTTTTCGTAATACGTTTTTCAAATATTTTTAAAATGAAACTTATTTAAAAAGGTTAATGACCTTTAAAATGAGATCTCTCAATCTGCGCCTTTTATTGGCATATCAGGCCAATCATCATATATATAACACATAGATACATATTAGTTCATGCAAGTACAAATACGTATTTAATTCTTGTCTGAAAACCTCCACTAAAATTAACTATAAACTATCTTTAAAGTTTTTGAAGATAATTCAGAACCTCATGCATTTATTAAAAACAGACCTTAAAACTAAACCCATCATGATGTAATGAAAAAAATATAAATATTAATGATGCGTGAACTCTGGGACAAAAGGGGCTATTATTAACAATGATTCCTCTTTTCAATAGCCCCTGTCATATATTTTATGAGTCTATTGTTTCCGTTAAGGTTTTCATGAAAACAAGGAGAAATCACACGCAGCATCGATGCAATTCGGCAGGTAAAATTGTTTTTATTTTGGTAGCAAGCCTGAACATTTTTGGTGAAAATTTCTAGGATTTATAACTGATTATTTTTTGGTAAGCCGAAAATTTGTGAACGCTACTCCCACAAGGGTTGAGTAGTTTAAAAAGTCCGTAAAACAGCTAAAACTTGTTTTTAATCTAATTCAGTCTCTTATTTATTTTATTTGCTAAACAAAATTTTAAGAATAAAGTTTTGGGTTAATAAAAATTACAAATTTTCACTCGACTACAAGATCTCTGAAGTTCCTTTAGCAAGGAATTTAATTTAATCATGATTGAAATAATCATGTATGAAAGCATTTTTTTTATTCGAAATTTTAAGGCACTGAGCGGGGTTAAGCGCTCACAATACATTTGAATTATAATAATAATTATTAATTTAAAAAAAAAATCCAATTACCTAAACAGAAAAAAAAACAGAAAAAAAAAGAAACTTATGAGAAAGAAGCCTCATCAATATTTTAATTTAAATTTTTTTAAATTAGTTAAGCGAGTTAATTTCAGCTAAATTCATAGTTAGTTGAAACTACTAAAATAGTTACATATAACTTTTTTATAATTTATTTATTAATTAGTTCTGACTGTACGAAGCCGCGAGAAACAGCAGCAAAGTGTGCCAATTGTGGAGGGTCACATCCAGCTAGCTACAGAGGATGCCCAACTTTAAAAAAAATTAAAGTAGCCATAAATCAAAGAAGACATCCACATAATCAACGGAAAGTGGAAGTTAATTCTCCTCCGGATATAAAGAAGTTTCCACCTCTTTTACAAAACAAGAAACCTAATTCTGCTCCCACGAAAGAAGAATCGAAACATCACAATCAGCCTCAAAAACCAGTCCTAAAAGAATACCAGCTCCTAAAAGAGATTCTTCAAAAACGAGTAAGGACTGTATGCAGACAGTACCACCCACTGTAACTGATTCACCAACTGATCTCTCTAAGTTAGTTAGTGGGTTGAATAATCTTACTCAGCCCCTGTTTAGTATCCTGCAACAACTGTCACAGGTTATCCAAACATTATGCCCTGGCATGCCAACATGCCCGATAAACCTATAGAAGACTAAAAGGGAGCTGGTTAACTCCCTGCCTAAGTGCAAGTTAACAAATAATTCTCAAATCTAATAATTATTTTTATTAGTCTTTGTTATAAACAATAACATTAACATTAGTGAATGGTCCCAGGTCATTATATCCGCCATAACCATCCCTAAGGTCCAGTTCCCACGTCCGCTGGCATCAAGTTATGTCATCCACATGGTTCACACCACCTTAGGCCCTTCTGCCAGTGGTCCAGCCCAACCCTTTTCTCTAGAACACTTGCCCCAGCTGCATCATGCTCTTTACTTCCTTCATGTAGCATGCCGTGTCATCAGATTTATGGGTCCGAATTTATCTTTATTTATGCTATCATAAATATGGCTCATTTATGGTATCATTTATCTTGATGTCAAAGGGCCGCCCCCCGCCGGCATATCAGAAGACGGACAAAGATTTTACCCCCTCTCCTCACAAAATTTCCTCATCCCCACCTCTGCTCATTAGATATATTAAGGGCCTGTGAACTTAGTAATAGGCTATTCTAGTTAGTAAACTCTAAGTATAATGATCATGTTGTAATTCTGTACTAAATAAAAGTCTTTTTATTAAGCTTCACCGTTGTCAGTTCATTAATTTGCAAATCAGGACAGGAAGAGGTGATGCCGCTGGGTATCACCCTTCCCCAAGCCTATCAAGCCATGTTTTTCTACATGTTTAGTTATCAGATTCGCTGATTGTCTTTTTCTTTTAAGACAGGTGCGAATGTAAAACCAAAGTTAAAAAAAAAATAATAATTTATTTTAAAATAATTATGTAAATCTATAAGAATGAGGTTACTATTTCATTTTTTTATTTTTCCCATAAAATCATCGAATTAATTATAATTGCAATAATTAATACGAAATCTTATCAATACTTCATATTTGATTTAAACTATAAAAATTAATCACACAGACCTACACTGGTCTTGGTGCCGATGGTTTTATAGCTGATTCTGGGTAGGTATAATTGGATCCAAATTCGCCATTAGTTTTCCTCTATCAGCTCTAGTTGTTGAGGTATATACCTAAATGGCGTGACTAACCTCTTACCATAATTACTCGAATGCAAATGCAGGTTTATAGCAGGTGGAAAAAACAAAACAAAGATATTAAAATTCTTTACATAGAAAATTTTAAATCAATTAAAACCAAATAAACACACACATTCCTTATATAATCACTTTAACTAAACCAATTACATTTCAGCGAGACTCTATTTCACACTTCGAAAGCTTCTTTTGCGTGACTTTCTTGAATGCTTCTTCAAAACGTCTCGTTTTAGATTCCAGCAGTTATCTGCCATCAAGTGGGAATCCCATCATCCAGTTGAGCATTGCAAAAGTATACCATAACAAAAAGTAATTAAAATGATTTGCCGTTGGGTAAAATCATCCTAAAACGCGTTGTTACAAGTTATTATCAGATGTTATTATTTTTTAATTCTAACAAACAATTCTAGCTAATAGTTTAATATTATAAGAAAAGCGTGCACAAATAATTCATTTACACATCTATTTTGGATCTTGTTATCTATGCCATAGGTATTTAAATTTAAATCAAACTACTGTTAAGGTATGCTGAAGGTAAAAAAAGTAGAGCTGATAGAAAAATCAGCGCCTCAAATATATTTAAAACCAGCTATAAGATTCTAGGCACCAAAAAATTTTTTTTTTCTATAGAGCTGTGTCATCAGTGAAAAACTTCATAGACAAACTTAAATCCACAATAACCCTAGTTTGGGCCGATACTTGCCGATATGGTAGGGCCGGGTGATACCTTTATAAAAGCTTAGCTTTCAAAACTAATTTCAGATTGAAATTTTATTTTGTTGTGAATTTATATTTAGATATATATTGCAAACATAAACAAACACTTGCCAAAAATTGTTGAATAAAAATTATTTAACAAAATAACAAAAACTTTTCAGCATCCAGTAATTTTTTTTTTCAGAAAAGAAATTTCTGCCAACTCCTTTACAGTTAATTTATCTTCAGTAAAGAAAAAGAATAAAGTTTTTAAATTTCCTTTATAACGAAAAAAAAAAATAAGGAATAAGTAAAGGGAAAATCGTGAAGAATTTTAATTTCTTACGTTGAATTTCATTTTAAGTTTCTCATTAAAATTGCTCTTCGTTGATATCACATTACGTTTCAAAATATCAATTGACATGAGACTTCAACGAAAATATATCGCGCAATCATTCCTCTTCAAACTAAAGTAATTTAAATTTTTCTATTTAAATCTTTTCCATCTAGTCGCTTATTGTGCAAACTGTGCGACGGTTAAGACTAACTTTAGGCCCTTGATCAGAATCTCATAGATAACACTAGAATGTAAAATAATTTTACTGAAATATAATCTATCTTGACCTAAGCCTGATTCATAAGCTTAAAAAAAATTATGTTGTGGTTCTCCTTGTTTAAATTACTCACTGGTTAACTATTCATCCCTCCTCGGTATTTTATTGTTGTAAATTGACATAAAATTTCCATAAAAGGTCATTCAGGTTGCTGCTGCTATTTTTGAAATGAAGTTATTTAGTATTCGAAGTGTAGATTGTTTTATTCGGAAATAAAAGTTTATCAAAAGCAGATTCTTCCTCGATAAAGTCAACAGATTTTTGAGTGTTTATAAGGCGGGGATTGTTAAATATGCATGGCTTTATGAATATGTATAACCACTTCCTTTTCAGATAATCCGGGGTTTCTTTTTGAGTCGGATTGATCGTATAGCAATATAAAGCGGCGTTGCAAATGATATGAAAATATGATAAAAACTTTTGATCTCTCATCGTTATTCTATCTCAAATCCTTCTCAGCGGGTCCCTAGTGAATAAAATATTGAGATATCGTAAACGACTTCAGAATGGATCGTTCCATTTTATTAATGTTTTTTTTTTTTTTTTTTTTTTTAATAGATGAAAGGCGTTTCATTTTATTTCCACGATCATTTTTCATAAACTCACTAATATATTACTTTACTCTCTACAAAAGTATACATTATTTTGTATTTATCTCTAATTAGTGAAGCGCGTGCCGCTGAAATCAATTTTAACTGGATATTTTCTTAAGCCAATAGAAATTGACAGTTTTAGTTTAAATCAGTGAAAATTATTTCATTGAGTTTATTTTTTTTATTCTCTTCAAACATTGATTCGCACATGTCGACAATCAGAGAATGGCTGCAACGCGTTAAAATGTAAAGAATTTTGGGCTTAAGGAAAGTAAAATGCCCAGCAGTTCCTCTTTCCGGGCTTGACACTAATTCTGCTAACGTGTATGTCAACCATCGCCATGTCGTTAATTTTTTTTTTTTGTTATTATGTCCTTCCAATTTAACAAAATCGCATGGGCAATAGTTCATATGTATTGTTGGATAGATGGTTGTTGTACAGATACATACAGACTTACAACAACCAACTATCCAACAAAGTTGGTTCTTGTAAGTCTGTATGCAGAGTTTGGTTACTCACGTACCTGTGAGCATCCGTAATTAGTCTTAAAATTATGGATCGAAAAGTTTGTAATCACACGTTCGTTGTGTCACTCCTTCACAAGTAGCACAACAGATTAAACACCTACCCAAAATAATCACACCAGGTGATAATTTAAGAAAAATATAGGCGCTCCTGCAAACGCATGAGAAAGCTGGAGTGTTCTTTCCGAAAATATACGTCTTAATTGATTTTATAAATAATTTTTATATTATTAATTATTAATACTGTAAAGGTAAAACAAAAACACAAAACATAGTTCCGGACTGTTGTTAGAACGAACTAACATTTGGAAAAAAACTGTCATAGTACATGTTTGGAACTACGTTGTTCGAGTACCATCTACGCTGGCCTCGAAGGTTCTGGATTGTTCTCCTTATGACTACATATAAGGAGCTTTGGGCTGCAGAGTGTTGTTCTGAAGCTCAAGTCATATGGTTATTTCTGTGTTGCAAAGTGATAATTTTTGTAACCTTTTTGTAAATATTTGTGTTTTCATAACTTGTATGAAAATTGTTATTTCTCTTTGAATAAAAAAGTTTAACCCCCGTAAGTGTTACAATACATTATTTAATTATTAACTAGTTAAACGGTGTCTTATTTTATGATTAAAAATTGTATTCGCACAGTTCCATTTTTTTACACGCTTTATTAATCTATGTTTTATAACTATAGCTATTCCTAGTATCACACTAAGGGAAAACGTTTCCTTGACAAAGAGTCCGGTTTTGCCTAAATCCATTAAACTCATTGCTTTAAATATGTTTATATTTTTATTAAGTTTTTGTTTACCGTGTACTCTTCGGTCATTCCAGTTTTCATAATTTGGATTTTTTTTTTAAATGCATATATTTGGTCCATTTTTCGCCATGTACAAGTTTAAAGCCCATATGTGAAAATTCATTAACCTATTATTGTCCGGCCATTTTCTTCCTTTTTTCCCTTAATATGACGATTCACCTTTTGGATGAAATCTAGTTTAGCAAAGCTTTAGGTTAGTTAGGTAGCTATTCCATACATCTTTTTTCTTTCCATGCATTTATTCCTTATTATTTTGTCCCTTTTGAATAATTTCAGATCTTACGTATGTTCTATTTGTGAGTTCACCAGATTGATAAAGCTGTATATTTTCAAAAATACTCCTATCTTTCCCTTGAAGTCTATTTCTACTAAAGACAATACATATTGATGAATTCCTGATACATATATAAATTTTTTATATATAGTTACTTGAATTTTAGTTTAGTCGGCTCGTCAACGATATGTGAAAATTACTAAACCAAGCGCATCGTAATCAAGCTCTTAAATTGATTGAGCTGTACCGATGGGGGACCGTAAACGTTTAGTAGCTAACGTTGCTGACTGTACCCTGTTGACAGAAGACCACTTTGCTCGTTAACGCCAGGTTAATGACCGGTGAAGATCAAAGCCCCCCGGGGTAATGGGAGTCGACGCTTTCAGATGTGCGAGTCTGTGAGTACACAGTTCTCAGCTTCTCCATGTAAATCTTATTTTCTTTGTTTTTACCTTACTTCAGACTCTGAATGTGAAACGCTGAAAGGACCTAATTATTCCCCATACCCATTTCCTCATATTTGATGTTTTGTATTCTAGAAAGGCAAAATACTTCCAAGTTAAAATAATTATTTTCTTGTCAATAAAACTGTCACTTAATTGTTAAAGCATCATCATAAATACCCAACATATAAAAGAATAAAAAAGTATGAATTTATCTAAATAAGGCTCTGTTATTATTGAAAACTATATTCCAGCCTTGTTTTAAAAATGTAACATTTTATCTGTCATAACCGGCCCCACGCAAGAAATCTAAAACATAACCTTTTGGGAAAAAGAAGAAAACAGTTTTCATTTTCCTTTGATCCTCAAATAAATCTACTGCATGCCCTGTTTCAGCAATAACAATAAACTAATAACATTGTATGAAATGCCTTTGAAGAATATATACTGAAAAATGCTCATGTCATTCATTCCTACGATCAATCTAATATTTTTTAATTAAAATTCTGCAGGCGCCATATTAATTTATTATCTATTCCAATGAAAATTCATAGTGGTTCACTTTTGTTTTTCTAAAATTATTATTATTATTTCAGTACAGTTGCAATGATTTTTATTTAACACGTTTACTGCGACGAGGGGTCATTTGACCCCTTGCGGTGGCTTCCTTTACTGCGAGCCATTAAACGTGTCTTTGTCGTTTACTGCGATGCTTGTCACGCATCCTGTTTTAATATTTTTCAGATTTTTTATTTTTTTTTTTATAATGCACTACTTAATACTACTTATATATCGAAAAAAAATGTAAGGGGTCACTTGACCCCTTGTCGCATTATAGTTTAAATGTTTTCCTTAATGCGGCAAGGGGTCAAATGACCCCTTGGTCTTTTAATGCTCATTACACTTCATCTTACTATTCTTTTAGCATATTATATCAAATATTAATGAATATGTAAATAAAAAATATTTTTTCTATTTCCGTAAATGTTTGAAAGCGGTGAAAGCGACAGTAATTTTCCGTGAATCACATTTATCTAAGGGTGAATCACAGATTCACCTTCCTTTCTTGTTCTTCGACTGATTCTACTTAGTATTTTTGACACCTGAGCTCTCATTTATTTGTCTCGATTCAGTAAATAATTTCGATACGTATTCACGTGGTAAGAAACTTGCCGATTTAGCCCTTTCATAGCGGAATTCAACTTCAAGCAAAGATGAAGGAACTAGTTCAAGTTTTGAAGATAGTTATGATTCATATAAGAAAGAAATGTTCGGGCTGTTATGAAAAGCTAAGAACAGCTATGAGCAGTGCAGAAGCCCAAAAAAAGGTGAAGAAGGTCAGGACATACTGTGACGACAACCGTCTCTTTGCTTGCAGTGCTTCAATGATAAACATTATAAAATGTAGTTTTCACGTGTTATTTTTTTAAATAATTTAATTTGTAACAATTAGGTTTATTTTTTTAAATACACAAAAGCTACACCTATGTTCATTTATTTATAATAAAAACATAGGTTTGGTTTTATTTTTATATCTGAATTCTTCCTTTCATGAATTATATATGCTGACAATTAAGTAAATTAAAACCATATAGTAAACATTTTATGATTGAACGTAAAAGGAAAGAAAAAAATTACTGTTAGTATAACACAGATGTTGTGGAAAAAATAAGTAATAAAAAAATATATTCAGAAGCAACAGAATTCAACCCTGCTTCTGTTACGAATTCTAGTACGTCAGGTATTTGTAAAAAAAATGGATTTCACTTTAAAACATTCATCAATGTTTACAGAGAGTTAATTTTAATGTCTAAGGGACAAGGGGTCAATCAGCCCCTTGACGCAGTTTAGCGGTGTGGTAGCATGGGGTCATTTGACCCCTCGTCGCAGTTAACGAAAATCCCAGTTTATTTGCTTCGCAGCTAACGTGTTAAGGTTCAGATGAGCTTAAGTTTATTAATAAGTTATTATTACAGTTCCTACAAAATTAAAATCTTCAATAGGGTCTTAGAACGAACGGGAGTCCCAGGGAGAATTGATAAATCCCAATTTCGGTACATTAATTAGATAATAGAGGACAGACGTAGCAGGTTTCGAAATCCATGGGTAAGTCGAAGATAAGTTGCGTTTAAAATTTAAAAATGTTGTTAGATAAAGGTCCATTGTTATTTTTATTTACGCCAAGGCTTCAACCTACAACTCCCCTAGTATTTAGTTTTTATATTTTGATATATAGTTCCTGAATATTGTAAAATCCAAAGATTTGAATAATTATAGCTAAAAAAATTATATTGTAACACTAATATGGGTTTATATAATTTTTATTAAACGAAAATAATGCCACATAATCAAAAAGGTCAACATTTTACGATGCAGTAGGTAACACAAAAATAACCATTTGATTCGAGCTTCAGAGAAAGACTAAGTCTCCAGTCCATCGCTCCTTATATTTAGTCTTGATTAGAACAGTCTCTAAGGTTCCAGACAAGCGTAGATTATTCTTGAACACTCACGATCATGTACTGGAACAGTTTGTTCTAACTGTCCAAACAACAAGTCTAGATCTCTTTTCAATCATATGTTTTTGTTTTTTTTATTTCTCTTTGCAATATGAAAGTTGGCCAGTTTATTAAAAACAATGTTCAAAATATAAAAATTAAAGTTAAACACTTTATGATTGAAATGATACATTATTGTAATGCTCGCATTGGTTTAAATAATTTCATTTCCGTAAAATTACAATACGAAAATGTCTACCAAACAATAAGAACCCAAATTAATAGTAAAGTGACAAAACAATATATTGCAGTGACGAACAGTGATTAAAAAGTAGTTAAATTCTACTTTCTACTACTACTTCTACTACTTACTACATTCTATCCGCTGATCAAAATCGACTCTTCTCTCCTGTCGCTTGCTCACTTATGTAAAGTGGCCGATGAACACTCACGAACATTCTCTTTACCGGTCTCCAACGGTTTAGACCTTGTTACGTACGTATAACAGAAAATTATTAACATTATTATTATTATTATTATTATTATTGTTATTAGTGGGTACTCTCTCATTCAGGCCTGACATTTACAACTATGGCTGAATTCGAGTCTAGCTGGTGAAAATATATTCCCTGTTGCTTATTCGTGAACCGATTATGGCTACTTGAACAGGACACAACCAGCCTACCATTACGGTAGATAATGGTACTTTCAGGTTCATTGAGATGTAGGAAAAAATAACGCTGATGGTCGAGTATGTTTAGGGCATAATACTTTTTCGTCATAGAATCTGAAAACCGACATATAATACTGTTAATAATAAAAGAAGTTCCCCTACATCCTAGAGTATCATTCGTTACTTGTAATTGCTAAGAATTTGGAAAAATATCATTAGCTGTGTTACTATTTCAGAAAACAAAGACATATAAATGTAATAAATCAAATAACACCACAAGTGAAAAGCTAGAAAAATGCCGTCACAGAAAATTAATAATAGTGACAGCCTATGAAATTTCAACATCTATTCAATATCCGTACTGAATTGTAGAATAATAAGTATATTTCTAGTTTGAAAATATATCATTAAATTAATGTATTACCAAGTAATACTAGAAAATATGTCATTTATAGTCTTAGTCTCTAACATTCACACATCTCTTAGTTTTCTATGTGTTTTATTTTTGAGGTATTGGATGGAAAATTCAATTGAATTTTAAACGTCAAATTTGAGTGTCAGATGTTTTAATCTATATAAATAAAGTTGAAATTCTGTTTGTTTGTTTGTTTATTTGTTCTTTATAGAAATCCATACCGTTTGTCCTAAATTCTCCAAATTTCGCTCAGTTGTTCTTTGATACCAGGTTCGAACACCTGTCCATATGAAAATTGCATAACTTCAGCCGATCTTCAGCTGATATTCTTTATTATCCAAATTTCGCTCAGTGGTTCTTCCAGACCAGGTGCGAACACCTGTCCATATTAAAATTGCATAACTTCAGCCGATCTCTGGGTATATTCTTTATTGTTACAATAATCGTTTTGATTTCGCTTTACATTGGTTTTTACAAAATCAACCGTTTGAGTCGATAAAAGTATCAGTTTATACATTTTATAGATTTAAAAAATGAAATTCACCGGATGAAACCGGTATATACAGCTAGTTTACAATATGCGTGATTGCCAGTGGCTCTTTCAGTGGCTTGAGGTAACAAATAGGGTAATTAGTAAAAAGGATAGACAAGCTTAAATTGCGAGATTAACTGTCGTTAGGCGATGGTTAATATCTGGAATCGGTATCAGGAGGCTAAGCCGGGGCCTATCAAGTCAAGCACCGTTATATTTCTTTCGGAGGCCACCTTCATCTCATCTAATGGCACGATATCTTATCTTACTCCTACAGTCATTTTTTTGACCTTCTACCAAAATTATTTTTCAATCGTGATTTGTTTTGTTCTTGTAGTTAGTAAGGTATAATAAGTATTTATTATTGAGAATTAAAGTGTTGGTATTGAGAGCTTTTTGGCGGTTGCAATTATTTAGCCATTTTTAAATTACTACGGCTCTTATGAAACAATTTCTTAGTATTCTGTTAGACGATTGCCTCACCTGCTTTATATCTTTTTCTACTTTCTTCTTAGGGGAGGTGGCTTGATAGATCCCTAAGTAAATTAAAATAATGTTTCTCTTATTATTCTTTTTTTGTTAAATAAAATCTGCTATAGCGAGAAAAGAGGAAATTCATGTGGATTAAATGAATAAATATATGCAATAAAAATTTTTCAAAAATAAATCTAGGCTAATATTAAATAAATTTAAATAAATCTAGTGAAGAAAGTCTCATAGTGACTACAAGAATTCAGATATGTCCCTATTTTAATTCCACAAAAAATGATATAACCCAGGGTAATATACATTGTTTTGTTAATCCTCATCATAGTTGTTTTAAGAAATAAAAAATACTCTAAAATGAACAACTGAGGTTTCAAACTTCCTCCTATATTAATATCACAAATAAAAACAAACAATGAAAATGTTATGAATAACAAAATCTTGTTCTTGGAACCGTAATCCGATTCCATTGTTAATCGTATTCGGTATTTATACCGATTGTGTATTATATGATTTTATAGTTACGTATTCAAGCGGCATCGATCCCTCAATTCCAACAAAAGTTATTATTAAATTATTCGAACTTTAGGAAATTGAAGGTGATAGTCAGCCTTTGAGTTATTTCAAGACAATGTTTACAATACTGCATTAATATTTAAAGGGTATGGAACAGTTGCTTGACATAGAACTATTCTCATTTCAAGCTTGTTTTCTAATTCATTTCATTTAAGTGGACTATAACCTAAAAATTACATAGTTTTTTGATCTGTTTTACAATAAAAATTAAACTTTCCTTTAGTACAATACATTTTTTTTCATTATTAGCATTTTAAAAAATATTAGACACCATTACAAATAAAAAAGATATAAATGAGATAAAATTGTAAAAAGATAGTAGAAAGATACAATCACTTCGTTACTTTCACATACCTATATATGAAATATATACCTAGTAAGGTTAAGTATTGCTATCGTGAAAAATTTCTACTTATGGTATTCAACGGAAATACACGTTTTGGGGTGCCCTGAGTCCAAATAACCAATTCCAGCGAAATACTCTGTGTATGTGTGTATGTATGTGTGTGTGTGTGTGTGTGTGTGTGTGTGTGTGTGTGTGTGTGTGTGTGTGTGTGTGTGTGTGTGTGTGTGTGTGTGTGTGTGTGTGTGTGTGTGTGTGCGCGTGTGTTTATGAATGAAGACTAATAACCAAAAACTATAAAGCATACGTACCTGAAATGGATATTTGATTTATGTATATGCTCGCGATGTAAGTACAAACATTTCATTAAAATAGGATAAATGAAGGGGGAACTTCATTTAATAAATGTTGTCTCATTTATCTGTTTTTTTCTATTTTCTCAAGAATGACTCTCGCGGTTTTGATCAAACTCGTCATGTTTTATGAGAATCCAGCATTCTTTAATATTAGGCATGTGTTATCATCATTAAAATTTTCAGAGAGGGCATAAAAGGGGAAGGGGACTTTTCTCCCCCTAAATTTGATTTTGATTATATCGAGAAATTAACTGTCTCTTGTCAAGCCTAAAAATAAAAAAATGCATAAAAAAAAAAAATCTATGAAATATGGAAAAAACGAGTTAATATATAGAGGAGATAAATATTAAGACTCTTGAAACAAGTTGAGCCCGCGAATGAGCAGTACACCGACCATTATACGTAAAGGAGTTTTGTTAATGGGGAAAGAGTTGTTAAATGTTTTGAAACACAATGGAAATTATTTGTTACTATTCTATTCTCGTAAAATACAAAGCCTTTAATTATAAAAATATTAACTAAAGTTTTTATATCTTCCTCATGAATGAACGATTTCTGTTTGAGTTTTGACGGGACTGGAATAGTCTGATGGTGTAAGGATGTTACTGTGTGGTGTATCAGCCAAGTTGCCCATTTTCTTCGTGATCATTTTGTGGCTCACCCCCCCCCCCCCCCTCTGACACCTTAGGGTAAGGGAACCGATTCATCCGAGGGCCTATGACTATCTTCCGATTAGACATAGTTAGCATAAAGTGACGTTAAATAAACAATGAGACTGTTAATCACTATATATAAAGTAAATCACTACTCTAATTTATATAAATTAATTTTTGCCACCCCCATTGAAACCATTTCAAAACGTTTCGGTGATAAAATATTTTTAATGGTGATAAAATGACATGAAAGAATGCTAGGCTCTCATTAAACCTGACGAATTTTATCAGAATCGTAAGAGTGCTATTTGAAAAAATCCTAAAAAGTTTCATAACATTTTTGCATTCACACCACGTGCATACACCTACATCAAATACCTGATGATTTCAGTTTCGAAAGACTAATGTTTTTTTGTTTTCTTTTTTATAATCTGTTCACACACTATTTTGCGAAAGCTGGTCATTTCGCTCAAGGGACACTGAAACGTACATTTCCGTTGAAAACTGTTAGTTGAAATTTTTCACGATCGCAATACTTTCTTCTTCTCTAAATTTCGTACATAGGTAACTGAAAGTAAAAAATCTTTCACTCTACCGTTTCTTAAAATTGTTCGAAATTCAAATTAACAGCTGACCGAGTCGATGTATTCGCAATAACGAAATGTGTCAAGTTCTAGTATCGTTGCTAGGAAGTACTTTTGCAATTTTTTGTATTATTAATAACAGAATGATAGACCTTGAAAAAATTATGTCTATACCTACATTTGTCATAAACAGAAAAAAAACCTCTTGATATTATTTTTCCTCCTAAATTTTGATGGGGTTGTTGATTTTCTTCTGCTGCCATTGAATCCCTCGCGGCTTTTTGAGAGAACTATCTGATCTGTTCTCTACCATACGAACTGTACCAAATCAGATCCATCAGCAGTTCTGACCGGTATTAATACCTAGCTCTCACCAGCCTGGACATAGCCTTATCGATTCGGCCACCTGCCTTCCGCTCCTCCTGACAGAGCTATGAATTATTTAGCCGATTCTCCCTCGGCCAAACAGCGCTAACTTCCAAGACATTTTTATCGTTTTTCTTCCTCTCCTTTGCGGTATGAAAGCACTGATGGCGAGCTGTAAAACTGAGAAGTCGAATCCCAATTCCTCGAAAAGTGCTGATAAATTCCGGCCCCCTCCGATCATTTGGAGGGAGAACTTTGAGCCACTTCCGGACCTATTAGGTTTTGAGTAATGAGTTTGTTTTCTTTTCTTTCTTCCTTCTGACCCATCTTCTGAAGCGGATTTGGAAATCTATTTGTCATTTTGTGGGCTCCGTTTTATTACGTCCTTCCTCTGGAAAATAATCCCAGAGTTTTTTGGTTAAAAAGTTGATCCAGTTTTTCCAAGTTAAAAAAGATACCTTCACAGATGAGTAAATGCTTTCGCTTTCCATTGTTCGTTGCGCAATTGAAATATTGTTCGAGAGAAAATTTTACCATCCCTAAATTTATTTGCTTATAGTTGGTGTTAATAATATACGTGCCCTAGTATGACGCCGAGCTTGAAGGCATAAAAATAAAAGGAATAAAAATAAGTAAGAATTTTTCGAAAAAAGGTTCTGTTTCTATTAAACCTGTATCCAAACATTATTTCAGAAATTGAGAGTTTTATTTCTTTGGTTCATTCATTGACAAAAACATATTGCAGCCTCAGTGCAAGAGTGCAAGATCGAAATTCACTTCTTGAAAAAAATACGAAAACCTATTTCAACTTTCTTTGATCCCAAAAAATTGTATATGTTCTCCAGTTTATGCTATTAAAATCCAACTTCATAAGTCTTGGTATATTTTAAACTAATATATTCAATTAAATATTTTTTAGTAAAATATTGGATATGTCACAGTATTGCATCTCCTGTTCTAAAGGCTATTTAAGATGTACCACTTTCGACTTTCGAAAATTACGATTATAATGAATTTTATTGAATTATAATGAATATGTTGGTTGCTATGCTTATTGATTAACGATCAGATGAGCATAATTTTTTTAATTAGGACACAGGTATTTTAAAATTAAAATGTTCTAAACATAAGTAAAATTTTTATTGTTTTTTTATTTATTGTTTTCGTTCTATTTTATTTTATTCACAGTTATGTTTGTAACAAACATTGTAATACTAATTGTATTCTCCCAAAACGTTTCATCGTAAAAAACCTTACGCTCAACTGATTCTTAATCAACTATGGTCATTTTTAATCACTTTAACAGGTCTTTTTTTTTTTCGATCATAATCAGAATGTCAAAATAGGCCCATCAACAACTACGACATCTACTGGATTTTAATAAACCATTGCTTTGATTAGTTAATGTATGTTGTAAAATGGGAAATTATTCAAAGACGATTAAAAAAAAAAAAAAAATTGCTACAACTGGGCATTAAATAAATTTTTTTGTGGATCTAAGAAAATCAGAACTTTTTTTCATGCTTTTCCTGCCTATCGTAGGCAGAAACACTTCCTCTCTACCCACCTGTGCATTTAAATAACCCAGTATCACTTTGAAGTCGTAGGATTGGCAGGCTCATGGAGTCCGTTTCAGTTCTTCATTAATTTGCTCTTTTTCTGCCTCATCTTTTTCTTCATTTGGGGTTTCCTATCTTCAATTCACGTTTCCTACCATTTGAGCTTGCAAGTCCTATTAATTATGGCTACGAAGTCAAATCCTGCTGAGCTCAGGAGTTTTAATACTACAAATGCTCCAAATTCATGCCTGTCTGGACTTCCACAATTAATGAAATAAAAATCTCTCTTGCTTAGCTTGCCTAGGCCAACTCATCTCACCTCCTTTACAGCTGTGACATCCATTTTATGTTTTAGGAACTGAAAGGTCCCAGCGTTCCAGGTTCCAAATCGATATACCTTAATCCGAGTTATGGATCGTTGCCATCAATCTGTCCAATATCCGAGGCTTTGGTGATACGTATTGATATGGAAATATTTGATTTAATTTTTTTCTCTTTTTTTTTTGTAAAAATTTTTAATACTATAACGTGAATCAAAAGCATACGATTTTGCCTGTTTCATTACAAAGAGTACTGAAAAGAGATTTATTGTTGGTAAAGAACTGTTTTAGTACACGTTATGGATTTTAAGAAAATCTTCTACGCCATTCTAAAGTGTCCGATTTCCTACTAAATATAATAAGCAATGGACTATGGACTTAGTCTTGCTCTGCACATCGAAGCATATGATTACTTTTGTGTTACTCTATTGTTACTAGTCGTTCCTTTTTGTAACGTCGTTAATAATTTGAGTTTTAATCGTTTGTCTGGCTTGGGAATTATGATTTTCCTTTAATGAAAATGGGTTAAATTTATAAAATATTTTGTTAGCGATCTTCGCTTTGATTGCAGGAACCACAACACGCCCGCAACAGAAGTCCACTGCGAGGCTTTAAACAATTTTGTACGTTTCAATTTTTCTGTGAATCGTTAAAAATATTCCTGTAAGATTCATTAAAAAACAACTTTTTTTAAAACAATTTTTTATTGTTATAGTTAGTTTACTAAGTTGTATTCCATTGGATCCATGTAAAACTAGGGTTAATATGTATGCTATGGATAAAGTCGTGCTGTATTGCAGCAATGTTTGCTTCATAGGTTGTTCTAAAATCGTTCATTACTAATGGTGTCTACCAGGTGATATTAGGGACATATTTTTTTGTTAATTTATACTTTTCAGATGGCGCAGAGTAAAACGCGGGATGAATTGGGAACGTTTGTAAAAAGAAAAAAAAATGTTTGATGTACCAAGAATTTATTCCTTTTCCTTTAATTTTAACAAGCTTATGAACGACAATTTATGTAAAAATCAGTGGGATGAGTGTAACACACACACTTTAACTTAACAACTTACTTAGATGAGGTATTGACGTGTTTTGATAAATGTCATTCCTCAATCCTCAAATTTAAACATTTTTCCATATTAATTTACTTTTTGGTTTGTATTTGCTATCTAAATTACACTATTTTTTGACAATGTAATCTAAAGCTTTTGACTGCGTTTGGCACAGAGGTCTAATATACAAACTCACAATTAATAAATTTCCTGAATATCTGATTTATTTAATTACTAATTACCTGACTAACTGCAAATTTTTTGTTCAAATAATTGAAGCCAAATCTGACTTCAAAAACATTGAGGCTGGTGTTCCACAAGGATCCGTCCTTGGTCCGATTCTTTTCAATCTTTACATTAATGAGATCACAGATATCAGGTTCGCACTTTTCGCAGACGACACGTGTTTTTTTATCTCCCCATATAGAATTGATACGATAGCTAACCATCTCACTATAGCCATATCAAAATGTTTCAAATTCTTCAATAAATGGAAAATAAGACCTAATCATAATAAAACTAAAGTCATTCTTTTTACCAAGCGCAGGACTGCAACAGATAACTTCGTAACGATTGATGATAATGCTTTAGATTGGTCTAAAAATATCACATACTTAGGTGTTAATTTGGACTCCAGATTAACCTACACAAATCACATTAATATACAAATAAACAAAGCAATAGGGGTCCTCCAAGAACTATTTCCCTTACTATCCAAATATTCCCGGCTAAATATTATGAATAAAAAGTTATTATATATCTCTATATAAGACCTATTATATGCTATGCCTGCCCCGTATGGTTGAATACTTGTACCGCAAATTATAGAAAATTACGTAATTAAGTGTTGCAAAACAAATGCCTACGGTTAGTTGACATTTACCCGAGATGGACTCCAATTGATCTCATGCACTATTCTTTAAATGTGCCAAGCATTTCCACCTTTATTTATAAGTTAAACATCGACTTTTTCAAATCATGAGAGATTAGCTCATATGAGCTTTTAAGAGACATTGCCAACTATACCAGAGCAGACTTACCTTATAAGAAGTATATACATAAAAGATTGCAACACATTGTTTATTAAATTATAATAAGGTACATACTTATGTGTGTGTGTATGTGTGTGTATATATGTGTGTATATACATGCGCACACGTGCGTAGAAGTGCATATATATACATATATATTTGTCATTTTTTTTGTTTTGCTTTTTTGTTTAGAGGGTTTTGTTTACTTTTTTCCTCTTGTATTATATTATTTTAGACAAATATTCTCAGAGCAAAGGTACTGCAGCGAAGAGTGTACAAAAGCTCACAGCTTGTAAACTCATTTCTTTTATTATGTAAAATACTTTTTATTATATTATAAATAAATATATTCATTATTTAAAAAAAAAAAAAAAGTTTTCCGTCGAAATCATGTTATTCTCTAAACTTCATGTAATTTAACACGTTATATATATTTTTCTAATGCGTTTGTTCGTTAATAATAAAGAAAAGTAATTTAAAAGTGAAACGATGAAGATGTTAAAAACAGTTAAAAAACGGATGAAACACGAAAACCTTATTTTAAGGTAATCAGATAGAGCAACCCCGTGGTTTTCCTGAGTTTTATTTCGTTCCCTTTTACTCCTTCCACTTTCAAAGTGAGTTTTCATAACTTTATAATTCGGGAGCATGACTTGAAAGTTTATCTGTGCAAAATATTCCTGATTAGCTTTAACAACCCGGTCTGTGGTTTTGTAGTTTTTAACTTTTAGATTACTAGAAAATTAGAAAAGTCCTTAATGTTTTAATGTTGAATTCACCGTTAGTAATTATTGGTTAAATAATCTAGTCAAAATTTAACAAATAATAATGATACAGTTATTTCTAAGATTTTTTACATTACATTAAGGATTCAGGTATAGTTTTTGGTTTAAGAATCATTTAGGTAAGTATCTAAGAAAAAGTTGGAATAATGCGTAGACAGCCAAGATAATCTTAATTTTTATGAGTACAAATGTTGAAAAATCAATTTCTCTTTCCTATTATAAGACACAATTACTTATTTCATTATGAAATAGTTGTGTCTATGGTCTCGAGGATTTTTTTTTCAATTTAGCACCTGATAACTATCGGAATAAAAAACTAATGACTGATTGGAAATTACATTAAATTTGTCTTAAAAGTATTTTCCAAGACAAAATAAAAAAAAGGAAGTTCTTTTAAAATAAAAATTTATAATTTGATAAAAGTTGACGGCTAAGTAAGCTTTAAGATTTCCTAGAACTATTAGAGAATAACTAATATTTATAGAACGAGCTGAAAATATATAAGGAATGCCAAAACGAAGGGGAGGAAAAGACGAAGAATATTCCAAAGATTCATATTTTCAGATATAATACTCGGTATTCAAGACTCAGACATTCTAGAATGTTTAAGAGTGGAACGAAACATAAAACAATGTTTATAGATTTATTATTCCTTAGTTACTACAACTTATATTAACCAAATGAATATTACGTGAGAGCATGTAGAAACGTCGAATTCGAGAAGATCAAAATTAAAGTGAGAAAAAAAGCAAAGTAAACTGCCGTATATTGTCTACCTATGATCCAAAAAACCTTTCAAGGATGATGTATTTTCAGCTTGGAGTTTAATTGTAAGTGTATAAAGAGATCTCCTGTGGAAATGCTTCTATTCTTTCCGAAACATATTGAAAAAAAATTATTTTAGCACCATTCATTCATTTGGTTATCGATTTATTTCGTTCAACGAACTGTCAGACGCATGTGCAATTCTAGTTTTACGTTCAAAAACGTTTGTTGTTCATTTGATCATTTGAGGTTATATGATACTTTATTAGGATATGTACTGGAGGGGGGTAAATTAATAACTTTTTATGTCGATAGTTATCTATAAGATCTCCAAGGTCTGTGAGACAAGCGAAAAAAAAAAAAAAAAAAGACAACTATTTTTAATTAATGATTGTTCATTGGTCAAACATAATGTAAAAGGACATTAATTTATAAATACATGTTCTAAAGGGTAAGAAACTTGAAACTTTTTACCAATTTGATTCTATTCCAAATTTAAAGTCATTTCGTTCATACGTCAAACTATACTAATTATTGCTATTATTATTAGAATAATATGAGAATTGCTAATAATAATTTTTCACATCTGCGGCGCGTCCCGTGATAGGCGACATTTTTTTTTTATTGAGAATTAATTCTTGTTTAAAATTGATACTCGGTTTTTAACTATCCATATTTTCATTTTAAATAGGTTTCACTGAAATTTTCTGGAAGCTTAGATAGTTATCTATAAGATCTCCAAGGTCTGTGAGACAACCGAAAAAAAAAAAAAATATCAACTATTTTTAATCAATGATTGTTCATTGGTCAAACCTGATCATACAGACCAAGATTAAATTATTATAGAAAATATGCAAAATGCAGTTCTGAGGAGTTAGGTATACCATTTAGCAATTCTTGTTTCGATACATTTTTTTTTTTTCGCAGTGGCTCGTTAGGGTAAGGGTTCAAACGCATAAACATACAAATATTAGTGATAAAAAATGGGGGAATAGTAAATCACTTTGAATAACGAACAGAAGGGGTGAAGATACATGAATAAAATATGGTAGTAATGGTGCTGTGTAGCGAGAGTTCAAACCGCGCTCTCATTAGCCAGCAGAGTATGACCGTTCGTCACTTTGTCACTTATTATAAGGTAAGGCGCACATCGAACTGTGTCACGCAGGCGACGCAGAGCAGAGCAGAGCAGGCGGCACGAAAAAAAAACTGCGTCGCACGGGTACCCGCGCACATTGGAGAGCAGTTTCTGTGCCTCAGTTTCGGGAAGGCAGAGGCTTTTTTAGTTAAATTATGTTAGATTTCTTGGATTTAAGATCAGAATCTGATTCGTATATAGAGTTGAACACAAAAAAATTTGCATTATCATAAGTCAACGTAAAAAAGATTGTGATAAAATGAGGAAATGGAGAAAAGACCAGCTCATGAAAGAATTCGCAAACAGATTATTCTTAACAATCTATTAAATATTTCCGTCTGAGTCTGGTGAATTACATAATTACTTTGAAGTTACTATTTAGTCTGAGGGATCCAAAGCTTAAAACCATTACTTATCGTGATGTTATAAAATCAGGTAATGGGAGATCTGGTTAAGCTCTAAGTTTGTAGAATTATATTAGGCACAAATCTCTTAAAATCCTTGGATACGATTTTAACAGCATTATATCATTATGGAATAATCTTTTTTTCATTAATTTCTTTTTTTTTTTCCTTGGACATTTATTGTAATTTATTACCGTTATTATTTATTTGATAAATCAATATATTATTCACTACTTTGTATACTATTATTTTTTATAACTATTTATTATGGGTTTTTAATGAAAATATTATTTTTAATCATCCACCATTACTTTAATTATTTGACCAGTTGTAGTTTTATTTTTTGTTCCAGTCTGTTATTCTTGAGGGACCTTGTCCCAGAACAAAATTTATTTTCTCTTCTTTTCTATTCTGTATGAGGATATAATAAAATTAAGAAGATAATATAACAGAGAAGAGTTATATTCACATAAAATTTCTTATTAAAAAAGTTCCAATCAACACATGGTTGATTTTTAAATAGCAGTTTTCTTTTTACTCAAATATATTTAATAAAAGAAGAAATATACTGTTAGAAATCGAGATTGCCATGTGAATTAAAAAATATAATTAAACCAAAAACTCGATTTTTATATAGCTTAAATTTGTTCTATTGAACGTGTTAGGTTAAATGATTTGATTGTGTATTTTGTTAATTGTAAATTATTTAATTGACTTGTTTAATTAAAATATTAGCACTTCAAGTTTGTTTTATTTTGTATCTTAAAAATTTGAGCTTGGTGAACTCAACAAAATTAACGAAGTTTGGTGAAGGATAAATCGATTTGATTTATTGCAATCCCAACATATACATTATTGGTTGTAATCAGCATTTCTATTAACTAAATGTCCATAAAGCCTATGTTTTTTTTCAGTGAAATAATATCAGTCAAATTTTCCTAAGATCATAACTTGTTGAATCGTTTAATGAACTTCTAGTATCTATGAGAAGAAAACTTGTTTTTCTAATTTTTAAACGTGTCACAGTAAGACGAATAAAAACTAAAGAAAACCGAAATAAGTGATTACAAATAAAATAACAATATTAAAAATATTTAAACAAAAGTATCTGCTTTTAGAACTGCAGAAAGGCCCTCATCTAAATTTTAATATTTCTATATATATTTTTTAAAACTAATCTTACAGCTACATTTTCATCCTGAAATTGTTTAGTTTCAAAAATTCAAAACACTCGTATCATGCGCTTTTGGAATAGCGAGAAATTTCAAAATTATATTATGATTTTGGAATCTAAAATAACAGAACATATATATATATCTTTAAATTATTATATTTTTAAAATCTTTTTTTTCCTAGAACTTATCTAGAACACCCTATATATACAGAAGACCTACTTAGTTTCATTAACCTGCTTAAGAGAAAAGTAGAACTTCTCAAACACTAATATTAAATGATAATAATAGGTATTAAAATAATCAAATATTGAAAACTGCGTCGCATCGGCACAGTTTTCTGTGGCAGATCCACGAGTGCCACATCGGCCTGCTCTGCTCTGCTCTGCTCTGCGTCCCAATGTGCGCGGTTCCTATATATTTCAGTTACCACAAAAACTGCTCTGCTCTGCTCTGCTCTGCTCTGCGTCGCGAGTGTCTCAATGTGCGCTCGGCCTAACACTCGGAATTGTGAAATAATTGTGTGACGAAACTACTGTGAAAATCAGTATTAACGATCACTATTTATATTAGTGTCCGACCGAAACAAAAATTTTAGCCGAAACCGAATTTCGGCCATAGACCTGGTTTTGGGCCGAAACCGAAACTTTTTACGTATGCATGTATAATACTTGTAAGTGTGAGCGCATAGAACTCAATCAAACACCTAAACCAACTTCTGATTGTTTGTGAAAGAAAGATTCTAAGAAGAATATATGGCCCATCTAAAGAAAACTAAAAAGGAATACAGAACTTAAGGACCTATTTGGGAAAACAAAAGTAGTTTATCGTATGAAAAATTGAAGAATAAGACGGGTGGGTTATCTGCATCACATAAATCGAAAAAGACTCCCAAAGCAGATTATGAAAGGACGGAAGAATAGGAAGATGAAGTACCTAGACCGCTAAGGCTGGATGCAGAGGTTGATCTTTGATCCTCGGATGTGAGGACGTGGAAAGACTCACGGATAAAGCGAAGTTGTTGATTAAGCCAAGGTTCTCATGGTCCGTTATGCCAAAAGAGTAATTTATTTTTAGAACATTTAATTTAATTCAAGCAATTTTTATATTATTATTATTTTAATATATATTTTTATCACTTAGTCCCACAGTGTCAAGTTCCTCGCATTGTTAAGTTCCTCATATTGTTAAACAGACCGTGCCAAGATAAATTGACTTAGCAGACAAGATAATTTTTAATTTTAATTTTTTTTCTCGTTTTTATTAAGGATTTTTTCATGTTTGAAGTTTCCCTCTACTAAATTCTTCTTTAAGTCTCTACACCTTCCTGTCCTTCGTCTCCTCTTCCCTCAGTCCATGACTGGCCATACTTTCCTTTACTTTATTTATCCACTGTAAACGTGGACTTCCTCTTTCTCTTTTTCCATCTGCCTCCCATTCCAATATCATTCTTGGTATTCGACTTGAAACCATTCTTTTCACATGGCCAAACCATTTTAGTTTTTTTTTTTTTCTATTACTTCCAGTATATTTCCTTTAAATTTAATTTTTTCTCTGATCTGGTTGTTTTCTATATGGTTTATCCTTGAAATCCTGGCCGACCTCCTCCAATAATATTTTTAATTACTATTATTTATATATTGACCGCTTTGAGAATAATATCCAGAGTAGATCTTCTTTCCGACTAACCTATAAATTTTCAATTTTTCTTCGATAACTTGACGCGTAGAAGAAGATGAACAAGAAGGTGTTTCCAATCTTTCCCTCCCATCTGTGCATTGCAATCCTAGAATGGAATAGGGGAGGGGAACCAGACCGTGCCAAGATAAATAAGAGGCCAAGACGTTGACTAAGCAGACAAGATAATACAGAGGCCTCTCAAGCCCTGTAATTGCCAAGCCGGCATGTCCCTGCTCCGAGATAAGCCCAATCTTCCCACGACCTACCTCCTGCCTTACCCAATATTACTCCCTTCTATCTCTTCCACTGATCGTTATACCCTACAAAAATACTTCTTAATTATATTTCTGTTTGGTATTAAAGAACATTTTTTTTACAAAAAATTTCGTTTATGTCTGCCATATAATTTTGTTCTCAGATATGAAAAAATCACATTAGAAGAATAAGACATGTTTACGAGACCGCATTTTGCTGCTACTCATATACATGCTTTCCAGTAGCATTTGACGTATCAAAGTTGTCTAATTTACAAACTTAAACTGAACGACTTGAATTGAGGAAAGTTTGGTTTATTAAGAACATTAATATGGATTTTGCTATCTAAAAATTAATAATAAAAATATTGTTATCGGAATCAACCAATTTTTAATAGTTTCTTTATAATTCAATATTGATAAGTTGGTATGGACCATGCTAGAGACCAACACTACATCTTCTTTGGCATGATTTAGTAGTCATAGGTATCCAAGGTAGGGTATTTCTACTTTTTTTTTCTTTTTGTGTCCTCCCCTGCCTCGCCGTTTAGGCTATTCAGGGTTTCCCTGGCCAGGGTGAGGGTGGGGGATTAATAAGGATTAATGAGTATTATTAAATGTCCCCTGGCTCCAGATTTTGAACTTGCTATGTTCTGGTTCTCAATCATGTTTCTGGTTGTCCGTGACAACGCGACTTTTCCAACGCCTTTGCCAACTCGGCCATCCCGCCACTCGATTATTTCTAATCTATTGCCTTTTAAGACCTAGCGATTTCTATAGAATATTTCTTAGTGAAGTTCGATTAATTCGTTAATAAATCCCTCATTTTCTGTCTATATTGTTTGGGGATGGAGTGAAGAATGTAAGTAATGAAATGAATGCGCGAGGCCTTGAATAAACAAATATATATTTTAAGCTTGATTTTTCTTCTAGAATTAACAGAAAGGAAATCCAATTAATATTTTAGGTATTAATAAATTACTGTTATATAATAATTAAAACAAGTATTTCATATCTCTCTGAAATTCCTTCTCCCCCCCCCCCTGCCCCCTCTTTGATTCCTAAAAAATTCTGTTCCCTAATTAAAATATTTTCAGCTCTTCCTCCTCTTATTTCGAAATACAGTTTCCTCTCAGTTAGGTTGCTGATTCTTATATTTATTCGATCATCAATCTGTATCTTCTCATATATCAATCTTTGTCATAAGCTCTAAATACACCCTTCCTTTTCATTTTCAGGAAGCTACATCCAGGCCTGGAAGCGGGACATCGCGGTCCTCACCGCTGGGAAAGTCAAAGTGTCGCCGGACGCGAGGATACGACTCCTCGGAGATGATTACGATCTTGAGATCAAAAGAGTGAATATCAACGACACCGGAGAGTACGTGTGCCAGGTGGCGGCCTACCAGCCTGTGGAGATCACCCACATCCTCCTCGTCAAAGGTAGGCTCCTTATCTTCAATTGTACTTTATGTTAGGTAAGGCGCACATTGAACTGTGTCACGCAGGTGACACGAAAAAACTGCGTAGCACAGTTGACCGCGTACGTTGGAGAGCAGTTTCTGTGCCGCAGTTTTCCGAAGGCAGGGGCTTGTTTTGTGAAAGTATGTTAGATTTCTTGAATTTAAGTTAAGAACCTGATTCGGATATGAAGTTGGAATAAAAAAAATTCCTATATCAAAAGTCATGGTAAAAAATATTGTGATGAAATGAGTACATGGAGAAAAGACCAGGAAGAATTTGCAAACAGAATTTTCATAAAATAACTATCTCTGTCTGAGTCTGGTGAAGCTCATAATTACATTGAAGTTACTATTTAGTCTGAGAGATCCAATGCTATGAGTAATAACTTTTCGTGTTTAAAATCATGTAATGAGAGGTCTGGCTAAGCTCTAAGTTTGTGGAAGCTTGTTCCTCATATTATGTTAGGCTCAGAATCTTTGCGTGTAAAATGTCTCTTAAAATCCTCGTATTCGATTCTAACAACTTAATATCATTAAGTTATAAGTTTTCAATAATTTCTTCTTTATTTTTCTTAGAAATTTACTTTAATTTATTTATTTTATTAATGAATATATTATTCAATATTTTGTATAATTTTAATTTTTTATAAATATTTACTTTTGTTTTTTATGTAAATCTTACCTTTCATTATCCCTCAAAACTTTAATTATTTGGCCAGTTTTAATTTTTTTTGTTTTTTTGTTCTAGCCAGTTAATTCCTAAGGGATTTCGTCTCAGAATAAAGTTTAATTTTTCTTTTATTCCATTCTGTATGAGGATATAAACAAAATATGTAGAGATAATCAAAGAGAAGTTATATTTACATGCAATTTCTTATTCAAAATTTTCCAATCAAGACTTTTTACCCATAATTAACTATTTCCCACTCTTTTCGATTAATCACGGTTTTTGATTTTTTAAATATCAGTTTTCTTTTTACTAAAATATGTTGGATAGAAGAAGAAATATACATTATTTTTTTTTAATCAACCTTCCCATTAAGTAACTTTCCATAAAGCCTATATTTTTTTCGGTGAAATAAAATCAGTCAAATTTAACGTGTTGAATCGTTTGATGAATATCTAGTATCTATTAGAGGAAAACTTGTTTTTTTATTTTTTTAACGTGTCACGGTAAGACGAATGAAAAATAAAATGAAACCGGAATAAGGTATTACAAATAATATAACAATATAAAAGCTATTTAAGCAAAAGTATCTACTTTTAAACTTCAGAAAGGCCCTCATCTAAATTTTAATATATATATATATATATATATATATATATATATATATAAATATATATATATATTTTAAGTAGGTTCTAGTTTCCCCCACCCTCTTCCCTGGCCCGGAACACCCCGTATAGCCTAACAGGTGAGGAAGGGGGGACCAATAAAAAAAGATTTTTTTTAAAAGTAATTTTACAACCACATTTTTCATCCCGGAATTGTTTAGTTTTTGAAATTCAAAACACTCACATCGTGCACACTTGGAGTAGCGATAAATTTCAAAATTACATTTCGATTCACCAGCTGATCTCTGTAAGTTAGTTAGTGGGTTGAACAGCTTAATTCAGCCCCTGTTTAGGATCCTGCAACAACTGTCACAGGATATCCAAACATTATGCCCTGACATGCGAACATGCCTGATAAACCTATGGAAGGCTAAAAGGGAGCTGGTTAACTCCCTGCCTAAGTGCAAATCACGACAGGAAGAGATGCCGCTGGGTATCACCCTTCCCCAAGCCTATCAAGCCATGTTTTTCTACGTGTTTAGTCATCAGATTCGCTGATTGTCTTTTCCTTTTAAGACAGGTGCGAATGTAAAAATGAAGTTAAAAAAAAAAATATTTCGATTTTGAAATCTAAAATAGATAACAAAATAATTTTTTTTTTAAATTGTTGTATTTTTAAAACTTTTTTCTTTTTTTTCTCTACTTATCTAGAACACCCTATATATACGAAAGACCTAATCACACTTTTAAATCACATAGCTATCTTATAACGCCTCTTTTTATGGTCCTACTACAATCGTTAACTATCACAAGTCCATAAATCTTTCTTAAAATCTTCCTTCCTGAAAAAGATATCTTCTGATCCACTTGTATTTTTCTCATGTAGGCTATTAAATTTAGGGTGATTCAGCTACAGGTCACTACAGGGAGGGGATCCATTTTTTTTTTCACTTTGTTCACAACTTTCAAGGTTACGATTGAAAAAAATATTTACCTCTGCTTCAACACATATTAAAGAAATGTGACAATCAGAAGAGTATTTTCGGAATTTTTATATTAAGTTTAGCTACTCGAAAACCGGACAAACTTGAAAAAATATTTCTGTTTATTGCTACAGTTTCTGCTATTGTTTTTTATGTGAAAAAATTTATAAAGCTAGTTTACTTGAAAACTTGAAGCTTTTTTAAATTAAATTGAAGAAATATGAATAATTCTTTAACGATTGTATTTTTACTTTAATCTACTCTTTAAAATAAATGAATTAGTGAAAGAATCATGTCGATATCATTTTCCAAACTCAAGATAAAAAATAAAGGATTTTCGAGGTATTTTATTTTTTTTCTCAGCACTTAAGGCCCATTGGACGGAACGCTCGGACACATGTCGACTATTTTTCGATATAGAATCACCAGAAAAAAAATGGGCCCGATCGAAGACCCCATAGCTGTGCCCTCCCCTTGTGAGAGGTGCTGGGGAATTTCACTATGGTAATCCCCTAAATTCAAGTAGGCTTTCCCTCTCGGCATCATATTCGCATTGAAATATAGTTTTATTGAGTTTAAGCTTGACCAAAATCTAACTCAAGTTAAAAAATATTTACTTACAAACTTTTCCAGAAAATTGAAAAATATAATTATTTAAAATTGTGGCTTGTACAGAAGTAATACCTAAGTATGTAATATTTATTTATTTTATTTTATTTAAATAGTCCTATTTAATTTTTTTTTTTTTTAATTTCGTTACAGCTCGGTTAATCACATAAGAAAGGATGCTTTACATTTTTTACATATAGATTTTTTTATTCTTTGACTGGTCAGCCCTAGACTTATATTAAAGTTCTAGTTCAATTTAAAGATACATTAAATACTGATTAGAAAAAAAATCTTAAGTCATATTGTAACATTTTTGGGTGTATCTACAAAAACAATTAAAAAGGCAGGCGCTGGATACACTATCTTGTATAGCTGTACTGTCATGCGGGTCTTAACTTTACTGGATACCCCAACCATAGGAACATTGGAGTTAGTCTTAAACACCTGGTCAATATTTTTACTTTCACTTACCTATATATAGGCTAAATATCGGTGATGTAAATTGGATGAGGCCAAAAATAGAGGGGTATGTGCGGGAATAATATTAAAAATCGGTGTAACCGCTCTGACCCACCCCCTTAACCCTGATTTATGACTTGGGTTATCATACCTCGAAAGCATACAAATCGAACGAGAGCGGAGTGTTAGGCAGTATAAAAATTGCCAATTAGATCGAAAGAGTAAAAAGGACTACTTGAATCTTAATAATAAAAAAAAAAAAAAAAAAATCGAGGGTAGCCACGGCTCTAAGGGTAGAAGCTAATTATCGGTGATGGAAATTGGATGAGGCCAAAAATAGGGGGTAGGTGCGGAAATAATATTAAAAATCGGTGTAACCGCTCTTACCCACCCCCTAAACCCTAATTTATGGCTTGAGTTATCATACCTCGAAAGCATACAAATTGAACGAGAGCGGAGTGTTAGGCAGTATAAAAATTGCCAATGAAATCGAAAGAGTAAAAAGGACTACTTGAATCTTAATAATAAAAAAAAAAAAAAAAAAAAGGAGCTTAGCCACGGCTCTAAGGGTCGAAGCTAATTATCGGTGATGGAAATTGGATGAGGCCAAAAATAGGGGGAAGGTGCGGGAATAATATTAAAAATCGGTGTAACCGCTCTTCCCCACCCCCTAAACCCTAATTTATGACTTGGGTTATCATACCTCGAAAGCATACAAATCGAACGAGAGCGGAGTGTTAGGCAGTATAAAAATTGCCAATTAGATCGAAAGAGGATGAAGGACTACTTGAATCTTAATAATAAAAAAAAAAAAAAAAAAAAAATCGAGCGTAGCTACGGCTCTAAGGGTAGAAGCTAATTATCGGTGATGGAAATTGGATGAGGCCAAAAATAGGGGGTAGGTGCAGGACCCACCCACCACCCATCGTCCTCCGCCCCTCGGCTAGACAGCAATTTCGTACCTCGAAAGCATACAAATTGCACGGGAACGGAGTCTTAGGCAGTATAAAAATTTCTAATTAAATCGAAATAGTAAAAAGGAGTAATTAAATCGAAATGATTATAAAATTAAAAAAAAATAAATTTAAATCGAGCGTAGTCCTCGGCTCCAAGGGTAGAGGCTAAATATCGGTGATGAAAATTGGATGAGGCCAAAAATAGGGGGGTAGGTGCGGGAATAATATTAAAAATCGGTGTAACCGCTCTGACCCACCCCCTAAACCCTAATTTATGACTTGAGTAATCATACCTCGAAAGCATACAAATTGAACGAGAGCGGAGTGTTAGGCAGTATAAAAATTGCCAATTAGATCGAAAGAGTAAAAAGGACTACTTGAATCTTAATAATAAAAAAAAAATAAAATAAATCGAGCGTAGACGTGGCTCTAAGGGTAGAAGCTAATTATCGGTGATGGAAATTGGATGAGGCCAAAAATAGGGGGTAGGTGCAGTCCTACGGATTGCATTGCACCGTGCATTAAGGGCACGGGAACGGAGTCTTAGGCAGTATAAAAATTTCTAATTAAATCGAAATAGTAAAAAAGAGTAATTAAATCGAAATATTAATAAAATTAAAAAAAAAAAAAAAAAGTTAAAATCGAGCGTAGTCCTCGGCTCAAAAGGTAGAGGCTAAATATCGGTGATGTAAATTGGATGAGGCCAAAAATAGAGGGGTAGGTGCGGGAATAATATTAAAAATCGGTGTATTAAAATTGCAATGCACGGTGCAGTCCCCTTAATTGGTCCCCTGAGTCCAATTAACCAAGTCCCGCGAAATGGTCTGTGTGTGTGTGTGTGTGTGTGTGTGTGTGTGTGTGTGTGTGTGTGTGTGTGTGTGTGTGTGTGTGTGTGTGTGTGTGTGTGTGTGTGTGTGAACAGACTAGCTCAAAAACTATAAATCGCACAGATCTGAAATTGGGTATTTGGTGTATGTATATGCCCGCGATGTGACAGCGAAAATTTCATCAAAATTGCACAAAGGGAGAGGGTAATTTATTTAAAGAATTTTGTCCAATTTTAGGTTTTTTTCGATTTTCTCAAAAACGGCTCTAACGATTTTGATTAAACTTGGTATTTGGTGTATGTATATGCCCGCGATGCGACAGTAAAAATTTCATCAAAATTTATTAATTGGAGGAGATACTTTACTTAATAAATGTTGTCCCATTTTCACGTGTTTTTTTTTATTTAATAAAAAAACGGCTTTAACGATTTTGATCAAACTTGGTATTTCATGCATGTGACCGTTTATGTGTATGTGACCACGACGGCCCCAATTTTTAGAGACGCTGGTATCTGATGCTTAAATTCCTGATACTCCACGCTCCCCCCCCCCTCACTAATATTTTTAAAGTGAATGGGGTTAACATTTGTTCTCAAATGTGATTTGCTTGCAATGATTTTTTTTTTCATACCTGAAATAGTGCTAAGACGTTTGAAACTGAAATTAAACACTTGGAAAAAAATTATCTATTTTTTATGGATGATGCATCAGAAATTAACAATTACTTTGCGGGGGGTAATGACCTAAAATTCCGAAATTTGGATTAATTAAATATTTATGAAATACTTTATTTCATAAAATATTAACAACAACCAAAAAGTATTATTATAAGGTGCTGGATACATTCAAATGTTCAATTAATTCATTTGTCTTATCCTTTCTGGTATTTTCCGTTAGGGGCGCTTCACTCGCCCTCTTTGCTAACTCATGATTCCTCATAATAGATTGAATTCTTATTGTGTAACCACATGTTTTTGTGTTCCGTCTTCAAGAGTCTATGATAATACTGCCATTGTTTGCAATTGTTTAAATAACCATTTTCTTTTTACTTTCACTTACCTATATATTATATATATAGTAAGTGGAAGTATTGCGGTCGTGAAAAATTTCGACTTCCGGTTTTCAACGGAAATACACGTTTTGGGACCCCCTGAGTCGAAATAACCAAGTCCCACGAAATGGTCTGTGTGTGTTTGTGTGTGTGTGTGTGTGTGTGTGTGTGTGTGTGTGTGTTAACAGACTAGCTCAAAAACTATAAACCGTGGGAACCTGAAATTGGGTATTTAGTGTAGGTATATGCCCGCGATGAGACAGCGAAAATTTCATCAAAATTGCTCAAAGGGAGGGAGTACTTTATTTTATAACTTTTTACGTTTTTTTCGATTTTCTCAAAAACGTCTCTAACGATTTTGATTAAACTGAGTATTTGATCTATTTTTATGCCCGAGATATGACTGTAAAAATTTCATCAAAATTGATTAACCGGAGAGGGGACTTTACTTAATAAATTTTGTATCATTTTCACGTGTACATATTTTTTATTTACTCAAAAACGGCTTTAACGATTTTGAAGAAACTGGGTATTTGATGTATGTATATACAAAATATGTACATTTCATCAAAATTGGTCCAACTGAGGGGGCACTTTATTTCATGACTTTTTTTCGATTATCTCAAAAACGGCTTTAACGATTTTTATCAAATTCGTCATGTTTAATGAAAATTAGGTTTTCTTTAATATCAGGTAAGCTTTATCATTATTAAAATGTTCTGACGGGGCTTAAATGGGATAGGGGCCTTTTTTGTTTGTTTGTTTTTTTGTTTCCCATAAAGTATCATTGTTTTTCTTTATATGGAGAAATTAATTGTCTCTCGTTACGCCTAAAAATAAGAAATGGCTAAATATGAGATATGATAAAAATAAAGAAAACATATATAAGATAACCCAGGAGAAAAAATGAAAAATATTCAGTCAACTCATAAAACTCGTTAAGCCCACGCATACGGAGTACGCCTTTAATGACAGACCATTGTTCATAATTAAAGCCGTTCTGTTCTTTTGAGAAGTGGCAATTAACAAAACGCATTAATTTCTAATCTAAGTAAGTTGGTAAGTGAAAGTTGTGTGTTGCGAGCACGCACCAGATTTTTTTTTTTTAAACTGATCTTATAAGCTCCATTATGATATGAAGTATATTTAATTATGCATAAATAAGAACTTTTGTATAAATATTTATATGACTTTTTTGGTACCTAAATAAAATAGTTAAACATTTAAATTTTGAATTGGAAACTAAAGCGTGAGGAAAACAGCGTCGAGGCTGGGGCCCAGGTTGATTTTTATTTATTTATTTACGTAGATATCGGTTTTTTTATACAAGGTTGGGCAATTTAAAAAAAAAAAAAATCTATTCTGATTTTGTAGAAGAGTTAGCTAAAGTTTCTATTCATTCCATCCTTCGATATCCGTCACCTGTTTTATCCGATAGTAAATTTTTTGAGGAATCATCACTATCGTGTTCTATTAATAGGTCTTGCACAACGATATTAGAGAAAAATCGGAAAATAATGTGATATCGAGTTAAACCAGACTTGCATAGGATTGGCAATATTATTTTAAAAATATGAGATAGGTGTGTCGAATAATACTTATATTTCTTCCTTAACAAAAAGATATAATTTTTATATTATGTACGATAATTAGGTACAGTAAAATATTCAAATGGGATAATACCTACTGTATTGTAATCAACACATGAGAGGGGAAAATAACTTTGATAAATAAATGATTCATTATCTGACAAATAAACAGAGTGCATTAGTGAGAATTGGATTTTCACTCAAAGAGTTTGGAAATGGCACTTGAATCTCACTGAAACATTCTTATCAGACTCCTGATGTTTTCAGACCTAAATTACTTTTCCCTTAAAATTTTTTCTTTCTTTTTCCTCTGTCAAATGTAAATGCTGTTTAAGGATTAGATTACATTTCCTTTAATTAACAACTCCTTTCTTCATCTAAAGGTATCACAGTTAATTACCTTAACTGAGATTATCCTTTGATTTCATTTAGCTCTTCAGCAAACAAATTTTCCGGTTTTCCCTTTCTACTGAAGACGCTTAATACTGCGACTTTTATCCTTCGGTGACATTTATGAAAAATAATTTCCCTTTCAATATATGTAAGCGATAGTAGTAAAGGGAAGTAAACAAAAACCAATGAGGGAAATGTCAATCTTACAGAGATATTATAGACTTCAGATCCTTTTTTTTTTTTTTATTTTGTAGTCCACCCATACTGCGCCTTGTAAAATTTCATCTAATCTTTATTTAACGCCGTGTAGTCAAAATAATTAAGAATAATTATAATTAATACTAGTATTGAGAAAATAATAACTTTTATAAAAAGTTTTATAAAAAGGTGAATATAGAATATTAAATTTGAATATCACAATATTTGAGTAAATTGTAAAGAGAAGTATTTTATATGAAGGGAACGCTGTCAGAACTTCGAAAGCAGGATTAAGCCTTTTTTTTCTACCGAATTAAAACTCTGAATATGAAATTCATTGACTGACTACTTATGTGGCACAGCATTAATTTAATATAAATTAATCAATCTACCAAAAACTAAGTTGATGTTAGTTCTTAGTTTATAGTTAGTTTAACTGTTAACTTTTTAAAAAGTCTTTAAATTATTAAGAAACTATACCTACCTTAAAAAAATTACTCAAAGCCAATCAAATAAGGCATTATTTATTTATCCAATCTCGTTCTTTGGCTAGAGTCATATCAGCTCTAGAAGTTCTCGTTCAGTTTTTCAATAGCTTTTATTACGATAAATTTACTGCACGCATTTATTTTTGAAGATAAGTTGTTTTAAACCCATACTCTTCGCTTCTTTTAAATACGTCGTTTATAAAAAAAAAAAAAAAATGTTGCTTATAAAAGTAGAATCCAAAGTGTTATAAATATGTATTAAGCATCAGATTGAATTTTTCGTTATGCTGCAGATATCTTTAGTTAATAACTGTCTGTTTTCTCTGGTTCAGTTAAAACAAATTATACAATTTTTACTCATCAAACAGTCCCTTTTAATCTATAACGTTTTATATTACATACATTATGCTTGGTTTGAGCTCAAAATTTGAATATATAACAAGGATATACCGCACCTACCCCTTTATTTTTGAATTTTTCAAATTTTTATCAGTAATAGTGTGCATCTACTGCAAGTACCCCTCTATTTTTTTATTTCCAATTTTAGTCGATAATTGTGTGCAAGTAGCCTTCGAGATATGATTTTGAAATTTATTTATTTTTTACTCTTTTCGATTATCTCCCTTTTAAAGAACGAGACATTTGAGGTTTAGCTTCATTTACAATTATTTTATAACACGGAACATGTAATCCTTCCAAGATCACATGAAGACATTGCATAGAATAAACCGCACCTACCCTTCTACGTGTTGTTTTCCTATTTTAATCAGTCTCATTCAGCGCATCTAGAAAACAGAAATAACTAAAAATATCCGGTTATTGAGATATGACGTTGAAAGAAGTGAGCGAATGCCTTACAGAATTAGGTACGGTATACTATATTAGATGTTATTATATGGTATATGGTATAATAATATGGAATAATATTACGTAAAAAATATAAAATTAAAAAAAAAATTGTAAATTATTAAAGCAAACCTCCTTCATATGTAAATGACAAAATTTTACATACCGGTTTACATCTAATTGCTATGGAATACATATGTACCCATTTCTACTACATACATAGAGTACATAGATACATGAAAAACAACAACATACTCCTCTATGCTATTTTCATAGCTGAAATACCCTCTTGATTTAAGGGATAAGTTGAAATCCAGAAAAATGTGCTTCTGGGAACATTTTTTCCTCATCCCTAGGATACTATGTTGTCACATATTACTGATACTCGAATTCGCTAATCAATTTTCTTTTTAATTAAATCCTTAGGGATAGTTTAAAATAAATCCTAAATTGTTAGTTAAATTATGGTTCCGAAATATCTATAATAAATGTATGCAGACCTCAGACCTTGGACAGGTTATTCATTATTATTATTTACCGATATTTCAATTTTATTGAGTTCACTAATTGGTTTTATGCTCTCTCATGGAGTGTTTCCATGAATTCCATTTTCTTTCAAATGGGAAGGCAAAAAAAAAAAAAATATTACTATTAATTACGTTTTGTTTTTTAGTTTTTTGTAGTTGTTATTAGAGGTAGCCCCAGCAATTAAATTCCCGAAGACTATTTTTAGTTTATCTGTGGTGCCTGAATTATACGATGGAGGTTGGTAGCCCACATCTGGTGCTAACGGGCCTGTAGTACTAAAATATACAGCTCCGACTGTAGCAGCCTGCACTGACCGCAGGGTATCCACAGACCTGGCTTTTCTCTTATGGTGAATATATCTCACTTCAGTAGGCAACAGATGATCTTCAAGTGGAATTCCAGACCATATAATGTTCCGATTTCCGGATAGCACTGGTGGAAATTGCATTACTATAACGGGTGATAGATGGAAAGTGTTGCCCCATCTTGACGTCCTATGAATCACAGCAATGGTTACATGAAACATTTGTTTTCTGTAAAAAAAAAAAAATAATAATAAATCCTTACTAACCAAATGAAAGAAAAATTCGTTTATTATTTTCATTTTATAAGTGAAATGAAGTAACACTAAACTAAACACGATGCAAAGGTGGGCCTCACCACAAACCAGCTATCAGGAAATATATTTTCCAAACAAATTCAATCATGCTATTTATTCCCTACAATTAATGATGTAGAATTCAAGATATAAAACGAGCAGACCCGGCCACGCGTTGCTGTGGCTCATTTGCTGTTTTGTGTTGAATTAATTGTATCCTAATATTTTTATACAGTCAAACCAATATTCACAGAAAATTAACAATAGATACGAAAATTTGTATTACTATTTGTCCGTGGAAAATAATAATGTACGAACAAATAAATGCACTCATATAACACAATACCTAATTATAACCTGTATTACAAAAGCATGCTTATAAACAATAAGGTTATGAAATCGACATATGACGCCATGTTAATAAATCGAAACACGACCTACTGTATTTGTCACAATTCGCTTTAAAAGAAAAATTGTGGTCAATGATCAAGGTAAAAACTACCCTATCTTTTAAGTTGGACAAACTATACACATTGAGCCAAATTTCATTAAAATCGGTTGAGTAGTTTCTGAGTTTATTACGCTCATAAAGAATCAAGGCTTTCTATTAGTCAAGAGTTAAACCAACGAAGTTCGATTGAAGGAGACGCTGTTTTTGAAACAATAGTGGCCAGCGACGAGGTCTGGATCCATCACTACGACCCTGAGACCGAAAGGCAGAGTATGGAGTGGAAACACACTAGCTCTCCAGTTCGCAAAAAATTCTAGGTTCAACCTTCCGCCGGTAAAGTGATGCTGACCATCTTTTGGGACTCACAGGGTCCAGTTTATTATGATTTCCTTAAAGATCAGCGAACTATCAATAGCCAATACTACTGTGAGATGCTAGAACACAAAGTTAGGCCAGCTATCGGGAGCAAACGCCGTGGACTCTTGTCAAAAGGAGTCATTCTTCAGCACGATAACGCCCGCCCTCATACAGCCCAGCTGACCCGTCATAAGCTTCAAGAATTGGGTTGGGAGGTCTTACCTCATCGTGCCTACAGTCCCGACCTCGCCCCATCTGGTTTTTAACTGTTTGGACCCCTCAAAGACGCCCTACGTGACAAAGATTTGCTAACAATGAGGAAGTTAAGGAAGCGGTGCAAAAATGGCTTCGGGGTAAATCGAAAGAATACTTCGCCAAGGAAGCTGGAAGAAAGATGGGACAAGTGTGGGAGTGGGGGGTGGACTGTGGGGAGTGATGTGTTGAAAAATAACCTTAATGTTGAAAGATTGAAATAAAGCGTTTTTGAGCGATAGCCTTTTGTCTCTTTACTAATTGAATGACCCTCTTATATAAGGATATTGGAAACCTGTAAAACAACAACCTATGTTGGAGTTTTGGGCTTAGTACATTTTAGAACTGTACATCTTGACACTATTTCAATATTTTGAAATCAATCTTTAGGTTCTCCCCTATTCTTTAATTATAAAACAAAAGTAACTCCTTCTTGGAGTCTGAGTGAGCGCTAAAAGGTGTACCGGAACCTAAAAGCAATCCCTCCAATCCAATAAAACGTGAAAACCTGCTGCAGCCGGTATCATTGGAGAAATGTAAATTAATGACGTAGCTATCTCACAAGCATAATGCACTTCAATTTTATTATTCGAAAAGTAAAAATGATTATTATCTATAAAGGTGATTATCGAACCATAATATAATTGAGTCCATGTCAGATTCTTGAGCAGCAATTCGTCACACCTTTCAAGATTTTATCCAAACGGTGGAATGGACTATTAAATGTGTCATATGTTCTTTTGTTTTTTTTTTATCTACTTAAAAGTAATACTGTAATTGGCAGTCCGAAATCACGTTTTTTGAGTTTAACCTACTACATACTGGTATCCTTTTACAAATTAAATCTATCTTATGGTCTTAAGAGTTGATTTATCCTGGAGTAAA
The DNA here is from genome assembly GCA_911387785.2 of Aelia acuminata. Classification (NCBI taxonomy): domain Eukaryota; kingdom Metazoa; phylum Arthropoda; class Insecta; order Hemiptera; family Pentatomidae; genus Aelia; species Aelia acuminata. The sequence goes on along the minus strand of OU426979.1, from coordinate 125,986,708 downwards.
CTGACAAATTCAAAGAATTCTAAATATCTACTGAAAATTGACAGAAAGAAACAACTCCAAATAAAAATATATTGTGTCATTTTATCTGGGAGTCAGTCTCGAAAAATATTGTAATACCGTGTCAAAAAAGAATCGTAAGCGAGCACGTGGCGGAAATTTTCCGCATCGCTATTTTTACATATTTATCCTTATTATCCTAATTATTTGTCTAAAATGTAAATATGAACCGAAGTATAAATTGTGTCATAACTTTGGCAATATTCACGTAGAGTGTGTGATATTCTGGTGCACAAATTTATGAATTCCCAACTAGTTTATATAAAAATGGAAACCAGCGAATTCTAATGAGTCTACGAATAATGTAATGGTTCACCAAAAATGTTTTAAATCATATTATCATATTCATTCATATAAAACATTTAAACCAAAAATCTTTATTTGCAGTAAGATCTCTGGCTTAGGAAAGCATACCATAAGAAGTGGGAGGATTTTCTACGAATATAAATTTAATTACCTAATATTCTTGTAAAATAAATCTTGGTTTCTTCTTGCTAATGATGAAATTCAGTAAAACTCAATGGAAATCATCAACCATATCAAATAAAGCCACATAAATTCAAAATAACTCTAAAAGGTTTTTATATTTTGCGCCGATTGAGGGTGGAGAAAAATGCAAATCTTGGCTCGCAAGGGTAATCTAATCCCAGCCGGCACTCCCGAAGTTAAAACAATAATGAGGAAGGAGGCGTGGCAAAACCGGAAAATTTTTGTTTTCTTTTTTGTGGTGGTATGGTAGAGCTACAGTGGCTCACAGTGAAATTGATACACCCTGTAGGAACTGAAAAAAAATTCTTTAATGGTTACAGTAAACAAAAAAAAAAAAAAAAAACATTAAATTTCCAACACATTTATTTATAATCTCAATTAAAATATGTCTTAACTCAAAAAATTAAAATATCCAAATTCATTATTTAAAAAAAAATTAACAAAACAAAATAAATAAATAATTTCACCTCACAGTCAAAATGATACACCTCACTTCAGATTAACTTTTATATGTTATTTATTTAGTTCAATACCTAGCATGGAAGCATTTATTTTCTACCACTTCTTTAAGTCTGTTTGGAACTGATTCGACCAATTTTTTTGTGAATTCCGAGCTCAGCTTCCATTCTTCGAAAAGATATTTTTTTAAGTCTTCTTGGCTTGAAATCGCATATTCCAACGTCTAATTTCTACGTCCAATATCCATTAATATCAGGAGATTGTGGTGGAGTTTTTATAATTTTTAGGCAGTTATAAAGAAACCATTCTTTAACTAACATGGCAGAATGTTTGGGGTCCTTGTCATGATAAAAACAAAACTTCTCTCTGAGCCCCAGTTTTTCCACACTTTCTTTTAAATTTTTTTTTTAAATATCTATGTAAACATGCTTGTTAATGATGCCATCTATAAAGTGAAGATTTGCCACACCAGAGGCCGCCATACATCCCCACACCATAACACTCCCACCACCATCTTTCACAGTTGGGCGTAATTTTTTTTTTTGTGAGCTCTTCTCTCCTGTTTTTTTCCACACATAGGAACGCCCATCGCATCCAAAAATATTAAATTTACTTTCATCAGCAAAGGTCACTGTTTTCCAAAAGTCAGGGTCCTTCAACAAATATTAATTTGCAAATTACACCCTAACGTTTTGATTTTTCTTGCTGATTAAAGGTTTCTTACGCGCTTCTAGTCCATGAAATTTATTTTTTCTTAGCACTGTTTCTGCACTTACTGGGTTACTTGAGCGTGTGGACAGTTCCACGGCTATTTTGGGTGCACTCAAGCGTGGATTTTGTATTATTTTTCTGACGATCCAAGTCTCATCCCTGTGAATTATCATTTTTCTTTTTTTTCTGTTAATTAATAATTAACTTTTAACTTTTTTTCTGGCAATGCGATTTTCCTTTTCGTATCTCTCCACAATATGGTGGACAGTTGAACGGCCTTTTTTTTTTACTGATTTCAGCTATTTGATTGAGAGATTTCCCATCATTAAAATTTTGAACGACCAACTCACGTTCTTTAAAAGTTGTATGTAGTCCCATTATTTAAATATAAAAGTTAAAATATATGACTGATATTGTTAAAATAGATTTGAAAAGAACCATACACTTTCGACACAGGAGTTTAACTGAAAGAAAATGGTTTAATGTAAACAAATATTGATAAACATTAAGGTGTATTGTTTAGTGACCCACGGTTTGGGATGCAAAGAACGTAGGTCATAGTAAATGGTTTAATTTAGGGCTGGTGAATAAGATGTGTGATCTATGGTAATATGGAGTGTATTTAACATGAGTTATACAAAACAGATTTGTTGCCAAAAAGGGTATAATATTATTAGTACGAGTATATTAATTATGAATTTTGTAAGGTTACAGTAATATTATTATTTGGCTTGGATGCTGTGCATGGTACCTGTTGACTTGCTGTTCGGTGCTTCTCCTTTAACTCTGTGGTTTTATGGAAATTCTTCTTAGGGCTGTAGCTGTTCTCATATCCTGTTAGTAGTCAGTCTTCCCATCCTCCCCTGGTGGCCAGTGATCCCTTAGATGTCTACTCCATTATACTGAATAAATAGTCCTTATGTGAACTTTGTGCACCCTAGGCCTAGGACTTCACTTTCTCTATCTGGCTTAACTCCTGCACTTTCCTGCACTTCACTTGCAAGGCTGGTCAAGGGGTTCAGCCATTCATCAAGAGATGAAGATCAATGATCATTTTCACGGTGAGATCATTAAATAGTATACAAACGTGTTTCTTGTTATTATTATATCCTGGCTTATTTTTATCTGTTTATACGCAAAGAACATATTACTGGGATGCTAATGGATAACAAAAAATTATAGTTTTCAATTTATTTATCAAAAGATTTCTTTGAAAATAAAGGTGTATCATTTTGACTGTGAGCCATTGTAGATATTACTCGGTCCTTCAGGCAAACTCAGACCCATCAAAGATAATTTTCCTGCCATTTTGTAAGAGATAGGGTTACTCTTACAATTAAGTAGTTGAGAACCCAAAACTTATTACACAATTTTATTTCTAGGGCCTATATGTAATTGCTTTTTATTGTCCTAATCAGAGAGAGTTTATAAAGGCCGTGTTCGCTGAGAGCCTTATTGAACTTTCAGGAAATAAAAGGGGCCTGTGTATGGCTTCGTAAAATTTATCCGGTACTTAACTCTTGGGCTATTACACTTGGAGATCGGAGAACTAATTTGGATTCAGGAGAGGAAGGCTGCCGAGAAAGCTCCCTCCTTCATTTGATAATCGCTTCCAGGTTGGCGGTGCATGCTAAACATTTGTTCTAATCTCTCACCTGCTCCCTTTGTAGTTTCCACAGTCCCAGAAATTAGAGCGTATACTTAAATATTCTAATCGTGTTTGCTCTTACTTCATGATAACTTTATAATAGTGCCTAGTTTCGGTGCGAGAAAGTTGACTTAGAGGAGCTTATCTTTATAGTAAAGTGTAAATTTGCATTAACATGCATTCAATATAATATGAAATTTACTTCTGAAATAACATTTTTCATATTAGTGAATAGAGTGAATAAAATAAAGTATAATGTTCTCATTTGATTAATCCATGAGACAGCGTATATCACTTCTGAAGGTATTTTAATGCTTTTACTGGGGTGTTGTAGTGGTTAGCATAGCTTCAATGCTAAAGGTCGCGAGTTCGCGTCGCGTTGCGGCTTTAGGATTTTTTAAAGGTACTAAAAAAATCTGTCCCTCGGATAGGACGTTAAATGGAGGTCCCCTGCCTGTACGACGTCAGGAACTCGTTAAACATCCCTATCCAAATTACACCTGGATAGGCAAAGTTTATGACTCCGATCCGTCCGATTAGCCCAAGTGGCATAAAATGACGTTAAACAAACAAAATGCCTTTCCTATTTTCGTCGAGCATGGACGGGTAGCCACTAGATCGATCTAGAATTTTTTTTTTTTTTTTTTTTTTTTTTTTTTTTTTTTTTTTTTTTTTTTTTTTTTTTTTTTTTTTTTTTTTTTTCTTATCCCCTTTTATACATTTATTGTGTAGTACCAATACAGTAAATGTTTCTTACTACCTTTTACTGTAACAATGTTACATTTTAAGGCTGTGTTGTGGTCGTTATAGTGTTACGTTGTTACATGGTTATTGTAATGTTGATTACTTTGGAGTGATGGGGCTCACCCGTTTTGTGTGCTGAATCTAATACTTAATCTAAGTTCTTACTAACTAAAAATGACTTACTAACAACTTATGACCTAATGTTCAATAAAGCTACTTTGCCAGCGAACTGGAGCCGGTGCCGGAGTCAGTGTATTGAAGAGAGGGTTTGAAATAGCATGCAAGGAGTCCAGAAATTTTATATGTCTTTTCTTGATGAAATCAGCAGTCTTTTCTACCTGAAGGATATCATGCAACTGTTCAGCTTTGATTTTCTTCATTGAAGTCGATCTCGTGATTTTCTTCAACATGCTATCCTGGAATCGCTGTATGTGTTTCAGTGTGCCCTCGGAGAGATGCGTGAAGAGAGGAGCTCCATACATTAGGGAAGGGCGTAGGATGCTTTTGTATACCATCAGCTTCAGTCTGAGCGACAGAGTCGGGGATGTTAGGAGGTGATGAAGTCGGTATGATTTAGTTCTGACTGACCGAACTTTATTATAAATATGGGCCGACAGTTTCATGTGTCGATCCATCTTTATACCGAGGTAGACGATAGAGTGGGATACTGGCTGGGATTGTTGTGCAACTCGGAACATTTTGGGTAGGCGTGCTTTCTTCCCTTTCTGGAGTGCGAACACCACACAGTCGGTTTTTGATGAATTAACTTTTATGTTCAACAGCGCTAATTTCTCTGTGACTGTTTGGCTAACCAATTCAGCATGTTTTAATGCGCGTGTTGGATTCAAGCTTGAGCTATAAATAGCTATGTCATCCGCGAAAGCTGCGACAGTAGCCCTTTTGTAGTTGTGTCCAATAATGTCAGCTGTGTAGATAGAGAATAGAAGAGGGGATAGGACAGCTCCCTGTGGCACCCCGCAGGTGAGTGGTACAGTTCGGGAATGCTTATCTTGGACTTGAACATCAAGACTCCTGTTTTTTAGGAACGACACTATGATAGTATAGAGCTGTTCTGGGCATTCGAGGTCTGAAAGTTTCCGGCAGAGTATACCGTGAGACACAGAGTCGAAAGCCTTCGAACAGTCTATAGATATCATAGCTGTCGCTATGTTTTTGTTGAAATTGTTACATATTTCTGATTCCGATTATATTATATTATATTCCGATATTATATTCCGATCTAGAATATATTAACTTATTCTATTTATTAATAAAACAACATTTTTTTTTAATTTTACTTTCGAGAAGTCACGGTTTAGCCAAAATACACATTAAAATATTGGTGTTTCCAGTATATAATGAAAAATAAATGTTTAATAACTGTTAAAATGTCATATATATCCAATTTTGTTTAAAGTTATAACTTAAAAAAAAAAAATGGTTGATTTATTTGTTCGAATCTGATCCCTAGAGGTTTAGGCATCCTGTATACGAAAAGTATGGAAAGCCTATTTTTGCATTTTTTTTTTTCAATTATATATATGTGGCATAAATTAACATAGAATCAAAAAGAAATATTATTTCTATTTAACAACATATTATTTCCAACCTTGGGAAAAATGGGTTAATATTTACTCTATTTTCCTTATTATGCTGTGAAACGTCTGGAAGGAGTGTCTGCCTTAGCGAGGAGTGTCTGTCACTCTAAGGCAGACACTCTTTGCTTTCTTTCCTTACTCTTCCTTAAGTGACCTTTTTTGCAAACTTCTCTACGTTTATTTCCGAAAAAATCTTTCTTTTCAATCATAATTATAATATAGAATTATAAAGACATATCAATGTAGCAATATTTCACTCTGCTATAAAATTTTACACGAATAATTGTGTCTCGTTGAGTAGGACAGCTTGGCCATTCCACCCTAGAATGTTGAGGAAATATTCCATGCAGATTCAGTTGAGCAGTCCATTTTGTACTAAGTGGTAGCCTGCCACGAAACTGAGTACCTGCGACAAATTAAATTTACAGCTCTCCTGAGTAGTCTGAGTAGTCCCCACTTAAGGGATATCTCTGGATTCGCTTTTAGAGTTTTGCAGATACTTTATACAGTAATAGTTCCATTATTTTTATTCTAACTGTTGCAGTCTTTATTGTCGACTTTCGTTATCGACCCAGTAATATGTTATAGTTGAGGATACGTCGACCAGACTGAATTAATTTTTGTTTTTGGCCTATGTTTTAGGGATTTGGGAAAATGAACTTAATGAATAATTACAGAATATTTACCGCTTTCTTAATTCAATTTAATACTTTCATAATTCATACATTCATCTTTAAGAATGTTAAGTGCTATTTCGACCGGAAATATTAATAGTATTTGTATCTGTCGGCATCCTGAAAAAACCGATTATGTTTATAAATAATAAAAAAAAGTATAAACTTTTCTGATTGAATCATAAATAGATTGTAAAATTTACCTTATAAAGCGGGAAATAAAATAATTATTATTAATGCCATGGGACGCCGTTGAACTGGTCAAAGCCTGGCGTGAGAATGGCCAGCGGCTGCTCAAGTGGAATGGTTGGAAAGCCTTGGAGCGAATCAAAGGAGATTGGCTTGAGGAGATTCGTGCTAGTCCTTTGCTGCAAATCGAGCTTATGGGAGCAAAGTAAAGGATCGGGCAGCACTAAACAGGAGTGAATCAATCCAAAAAATGTGCGAAAACGAGCTTGAGATGTTCTTGATGTGGATTTAGAGATTTCCCATCTCTTGAATTAGATACGTTTAAGAAAAAATACTTGAACAATATTTACGAAAATAAATAAGTCATTAGAAATAAATAAGTCATGTAGAAATAAATAACGTTTGGTACTTTATATATGTATATATATATATATATATATATATATATATATATATATATATATATATATATATAAAATAAGGGCATATATATATATATATATATATATATATATATATATATATATATATATATGCCCTTATTTTGGGGAGCTAACGAAAAATAGGAAAACTTCGTTTCTGTTTTCCACGTCTGTATGATATCGGTATGAAAAATCTTCGAAGCCGCTGCAACTCCGTAGTACTCATCTTAAGTTTCAATATATATGAAATTCCTATTTCCATGGTTTTACCCAGGAAGAGACCGTTTGGTTTTACTCCATTACGTCAAAAAAAATCACCACAACAAATTGATCATCTTTAGTTATTTGATCTGTGAGGCATAATTCCCTTAGGCCAAGTTGACATTTGTAATTTTCAAGTTCCTCTATCACTATGAACTTCCTCTCTTGATTCAAAAGCTGCTTGAGTAACTATTTAATTTTCAAGCTCATTAGTTGGTTCTGAATTTTGTTTTACTTTTACCTTAACTAAAATAAAAATAAAAAAATAATAATTTTATATCATTCAGGACCAATCTGAGAAATTGACAAAATTAGAGTTTGGCAATGTTGCGCTGTTTTCACGTAACTTCCGCGTGTAGCATTCCCCGCTTATCATATTTTACCAAAATATTAGATAAACATTATATTTAATAGGTAAATTTGTCGTTTTATAACACTGCCGCACCATCTAAACATGAAGGGTTTATTGTACCTCCGGCAGACCCGTATTATGAGCACCACCCCCCCCCCCCCTTAAAAAAAAGGCCACATATTCTCCATATGCCATCTGGCAACTATCGTTACTTAGGGTGGCGGGATGGCCGAGTGGGCAAACGCGTTAGAAAATACGTGTTGCCCATGGCATCATATGATTGGGATCCCGGAGCCAAGGGACATTTAATAATACTCGGCATTTATCCCCCACCCTCCTGGCCCGGAAAACCCCCTTATACTCCAGAAGGCGAGGAAGGGTAGGAACAAATTAAAAAAAAAAAAAAAAAAGAAAAAAAAGCGTTACTTACAATACAAAACAACTACTCCGTTTTATTCAGATCTTTATAGAAGCCTCAAAAACGAACTTACTAACGTCAAAAGCCATCATTGACTCAAAGAAAGATAACGAAATTTCAACTTCAATCCATGCCAAATTCAGCATCGCATACACCGAAATTTATGTTATTTACAGAACCATAAACTACTCCGAACAAACATACATAATGCAGAATATTTTTATCTTAACCGATTCAGCTTCGTCATGCGCCATTCATAGAAATAAGATCAAATCATACATACTACATAGAAATCAACATAATCGGAATCCAATAATAAGTATTATTTTCAGTGGGTACAAAGTCATGTGGGCCTCTCTGGACGCCTGAATGAGAAGCCTGACTGAGTAGTACAAAAAATACAGCTAGAAAAGGATAACGCAAGAGCTCCAACTCCAGTCTTACTCAGAGAATGGAGACTGGGAGTCCCAATCAAAGGGCAGAGATTATTATCAAGTTTAGCCCAAACCCCGTGGTTTCGGACTATCCGCATGGATATCGGCAGGGATCACATAACAAGGCTTAGGACAAATCACGGGAAGATCAAGAAGTATTTTCCCTTAATTAACATAGAAGCCTACGGGAAATGTGAGCTCTTTTATTGTCCAAAGGACCCAAAATCCTGTCGGGTACTATCCAGAGGACCCACTTCATGTATTGTTCAGATGTTCGGAATATAATAGGGTAAGATTAGAATTAAATTTCAAGCTTAATAATACGGAGAGATGAGGCAGAAAAAATGAATGATGATTTGGATAAAATAAAAGGAAATACATAATAAATAAAAAGGTGACATTTGGTTGGATAGGATTTTGAAACAAATCTTAAAAAGAAAGAAACACTGCCCTAGTGAATACTTTAAGATGCAAATGTGGTGTCATTATCGTGAAAAATAATAAATATTTTTTTTACCAACTTAAAATGCTTTTTAAATAGATTCCGGAATCATAGAATATTTACAGTTATCCTTACAAAGAAATACCTTTTATTATTCTATACCTACCTACATTCTATACCTACATTTTTATAAATCTCTCCGATGTGATGAAGTGATGAAGAAGTAAAAGCTTTAAGTGTTATTATTCATAATTCAATCATTATATAGTAAAGATATATCTCAGAATATAATAAATATTACAAGTGATTCTTCTAATTTCTTTTACAAATTAATAAAATTACCTACTTTACAATCATGTTGTAACCTGAAGAAAAACCTTAATCTGGTTCGTTACAATGAAAGAAGACTCCTTTGGACAGAACCGAAAGCGCATCTGGATGGCAACGTCTATGGCAGAGAGTATATGGTGTTGGTAGAAATTGGAGCTACGAAGACTATAGTCTCCTCAAGTGTGACTGGCAAGAAAGGGCTGTTGCCCTCCAGATAGCGACCGAGGACTTCAACAGGAGGAGCAGCCAAGGTGACTGTGTCTCGCACTTGCTTTTAGTGGCTGACATAGAAGAAGAATTAATTCTCGGTATGGACATTATGAATACATGTGGTTTTCAACTGGAGTTGAAACGAAGAGTCAAAACCAGTGGAGATGAGGACCTTTCGTCTCAAGAGAGGAGGCCTGTGTGGAAAAGAAAACTTTCAGGAAAAAAGTCTAAAAGGAGGGGGCAGTGTAACGTGAACCCAAAACCATATGATTTTGGTGTTACATTAAAGAGACTGTTCTGTTGAAACAATCACCAACTATTCTAGTACCTTCGCTACACTCCTTGATTGTTCGAGAATCTTCTACACTTTCAGAGAACCTGCCAAAATGGTCGATTTCATACTAAATACAGGGTGACATGCTACTCGTGCGACAAACTTCACCAGTAGATTCTCCACCATAAAATGAATAAAAACGTTCATATTGACCATGGTCCGATTCGGAATAATTTGGTTTTTAATCGATTTTGAAAAATATCACGACCTGGCATCGGAAAACCGTGATATCCTTAAATCTAAAACTTTCTCCGAAAAGTTGATAGCACCGTTGAAATCTACATTAATTGTTTAATAATAAAATGGTCATTTCAAATTTTTTGGGCCAATTTTTCGTGTTTTATTTCAGCCAGAAAAAGAAAATAGGTGAAAAATTTTATAAATCGGAAAGTGTTTAACATAATCCAGAGTTTCTAATTTTAGTTTTAGAAGGCAGCAAATTTGTGGGAAAATACCTCATTTAATAACGCTTCTAACGCACTCTTCATTTTTTAATTTGGTGTTTCTACGACCACGATTTCGATGACAAAAAGAGAAAAACTGTATTCCCTAATGCGTTTTCCAATCAGTATTTGGGCGGAAATTATTGGAGATGTACTCATCGGTCCCTACTTAGATTTACCGGCGAGATTAACTGGCCCAATTTATTTAAATTTTATGAAAACACGCTGCCTACTTTGCTGGGGGACCTTCTTTTACTTTTACTTTTACCTTCTTTATTGAGGAGAAACATAATTTTTCAGCACGATGGTGCGTCTCCCCACCCCTCTAGCATAATTCAGGCGTGTTTGACAGAACATTCGAAACATAGATTGGCCGTGATAGGACAGTTCTATGGCCACCAAGATCTCTTGATCTCAACCCCATGGAATATTCCTTCTGGGGATATCTCAAGAAACTGGTCTATCGCACTGAAGTGACAAACATAGACAATTTGAGAGCAAGGATCTTCGCCGCTGCTGAAAAACTTTGACGTTTTCTCACTTTTGGTGTGACAGTTTGAAGTAAGAGAAAACCGGCACGTTTGTGTATTGCAGAGAACGGCTTCCAATTTAAACATAAATAAAATGATTAAAAATAAATTTATTTTAAAGGTATTGGTGAGTTGTATTAGTTTTTTTCAAATTTAAAATGTAAATTCTCAAACATTAACAATCCTTGAAACATAATTTTTTCTCTTTTTGTCATCCATATCTTGGTCTTAGAAACACCAAATTAAAAAATGAAGAGTGCGTTAGAAGCGTTATTAAATGAGGTATTTTCCCACAAATTTGCTGCCTTCTGAAACTAAAATTAGAAACTCTGGATTATGTTAAAAATGTGGCTGAAATAAAACACGAAAAATTGGCCCAAACATTTTGAAATGACCGTTTTATTATTGAATAATTAATGTAGATTTCAACGGTGCTATCAGCTTTTCAGATATCACGGTTTTCCGATGCCAGGTCATGATATTTTTCAAAATCGATAAAAAGCGAAACTATTCCGAAATGGTTGAGAATCGGACCATGGTCAATATGAACTTTTTTATTCATTTTATGGTGAAGAATCTGCTGGTGAATTTTGTCGCACGAGTAGCATGTCACCCTGTATAAGGAGCAATGGACTGGATTCTTATTCTTGGTCTGGAGATCGAATCACATGGTTACTTTTGTGTTACTGTATCGTTATTAGTAGTTACTTTTCGTAACATTGTTAATTATTAGAGTTTTATTGCTTGAAAGGGGTTGTAAATTTTTCTTCTAATAAAATTAGTCAAACCCACAAAAATATTACAATTGTGGGTTAATTTTCTATCTTATTTCTCTAGAAAAAGGGGATTCCTCCCAGCTCAATAATCGATTATTTATAACTTCATTGCGATACTATTTTATAAAATTATATTTTTAATAATTTCATAATGCTTTATTAAACAGCAATATTTCGTGAAACCTCATGAAGAGCGATAAGTATTTATGTTGTTACTAGTTACTGGTATAATTGCTGGTATTAATTTTTTTCACAAAAATGTGTTGAGTTCTTGAATAGAGTAGACTATTAGAGACTTTCCATAAAAGATTGAAATATTTTTGACCATTTAAAGGACTTTGAATTAAAGCATTTCTAAGGAACCTATTCACATCTCACATTCTATCTAACTGGGCCGAAACTTTTTAATCTTATACACCTTACTCCTTCTGAGGGGGCTTTTTTATGGGACGGGGGGGGTCGGGGCCTTTTTGTTTGTTTGTTTCATATAAAGTACCTTTGTTTTTCTTTATATGGAGAAATTAACTGTCTCTCGTTACGCCTAAAAATAAGAAATGGCTAAATATGAGATATGATAAAAATAAAGAAAACATAAAGAGGAGAAAAAAAGAAAAATATTCAGTCAACTCATAAAACTCGTTGAGCCCACGCATGCCTTTAATGACAGACCATTGTTCATAATTAAAGCCGTTCTGTTCAAGAAGTGGCAATTAACAAAACGCATCAATTTCTAATCTAAGTAAGTTGGTAAATGAAAGTTGTGTGTTGCGCGCACGCACCAGATTTTTTATTTGTAAAATGCACTTAACTAGCTACGGGAGATGGATCGTTTTAAAATTCCGCGTGCTAAGTATACAATAGAATGCACCTATATGTATATATTTTTTCTTTTTCTGCTCCGATTTTTTAATTTCTTCATCCTGACTCAAAATCCTTATCTGCTTACTAAAATAAATATTCAGCATCTGAGTAGGTGGCTGTTTTTTTTAATCGCTCTGTTGTGATGTGCAATATTACGTATTTAATGAGATTTATTTCAAAATCTTAAACCTGAAACCAAGAAAATACTTTTACATTAAATCTTTGTAACAGTAGTGTTGTTCATTAAAATATAAAGCAGAGTTGTTGGTCGGTTGGCCAATATTACTTTTCAGTTCGGTTGCGATAGCCAACAGAATTGGAATTGGGGGTAGGAATTATTGCTCCATCCCTATCATACAAGTTATTTCATTGAATTCTAATTTCTATTAGCTTTTACGACCCAATGGCCTTATATAAACACGATGGTCACAAATACTTTTTGGAGCCAATTTTTTCTCGTTGTTGAAAATTGCTTAGTTATTCTGTAATACAATATTTAGGAGCCAAGAAAGGATTGCAGCAGGCATAAACGGTTTGCCAAAAAATAATAGAAGAACTCCAAAACCTAGAAATTGAAGTTAATCCAGACAAGACAGTGGGAATTTTTTTTTCTTACCAAAAACGGAAAATGAAAATTCCTAAAGAATCATACATAATCAATAAATGTATTAAGCTGACCTGACGTATCTCGGCGTACACTTCAACAGACACCTAAATTTTTCGAGACATTTTAACAGAAAAATTAAAACATTAATACTCAAAACTTATAGGCTTAATAAACTACTAAAAACTACCAGTTTATCAATACGTTTAAAAATTTTACTATACACATCCATAATTCGGCCGGCGCTATTGTACGGTGCACCTTTATTCAAGCATATAAGCAAATCAACTAGATACAAGCTGCAATAATTTCAAAATTGAATAGCAAGAAAAAAAGGCAAAGGGACTTACATGCAGGAAATCAGAGATTCAAGAAGTAATTAAATTACCTAAAATCGGAGAATACATAACCAAGAGGAAGGATTCGTCATTCGATAAAATGCTACAGCTGTCAAATCCACTATTTAATAGCCTCAGTACAGCAGCTCTCCCTAGACGATGGAAAAAACTACATTAATGTTTATACTACTACATTATTATACTACTACATTTTATACTACTACATTACTACATTAATATTAATGTTTGGTTTATGTTTTAGAATTTAAGGTTTAATCCAGAAAACGTTGAGCCCCATCACCGGTAACCTAGGAAAACACTTAGTCCACAAAAATTACTTTTTTTCAATACTCCTTAAAATGCACATAACTGCAGTAAAAGGTTTACTATTCAAGGAAGAAATCAATTGAATAAAGAAATTACGAAATTATAAGGGACTATGAAAAAAAAAAAAAAAATCTTAGACACCCTTGTGAAAGAAACCCGATATCTAACTTTTTCATGAACATGTCTCCTATTGTGTCAACAGTTTATTGAAAGTTTGGATTGGTTCAACAAATTTAAAGATGGCGATTTCGATGTCAGAAAAAAAGATCGTGGAAAACCACAAAAAAAGTGTGAAAACACTTATAGAATTTTCAAATTTATCCAACTAACTCTGTTTTTATATTATATGGTTTATTTATTTTTTTAAATGATATTTTTTTCATTTAGAAATGAAATAGAGCTGTTGAGGGAACAATGTATTTTTCTTTTAGTAATTTTTCTCGAGTCCTTTTCTACTGTAAAACCCAATTTCCGGCGTAAAGGATGCTTTTTCTGTTGCGGGGGCTCCTTCTTTCAGGCCTTAATAAGAAATAGCCAGGAGTCCGAGGGCATCATAAGGTTTTTTCACTTCGACTTCTTATCCCCGAGGCGCTCAGAGGTAATTGGGTCCATCTGCAAAAGGGCCTGATGAGGCGAGATGAGAACGCTTTAATTGGTAAGTGCCTCGGAACAAAACGGACCAATCCCAGCAGCTGTATTGCCAGTCATTGCTCTAGAGATATCTCTTGGGGATGTTCGAAAATGGTCCAGGGCAGTACTCTGGTCGGAGTGTATTGCTTGTTTTTGTTTTGATATATTTTACTGAATTCAGAAGATGATAACAAAGGGAATCTTATTTCGTTGGACAATGATTGAACAATGAACTTTATTTTTTTACTTCTACATTTTAAAATTCACACTTTTCCATAGGTTTGTTACTATTTTTTCTTAAAAATTATATTACGTATTAATAATTATAATACTTGCATTAGTGCATGAAGTCCATTATTGTATTTTAACGTGCTGCAGTATGTAAACTTTCAGGAAATGAAGTAAATATGCAAATTATATGATACAATAAAGATTATTATTCATCAAACAAAATAATCATTAAAAATAAATTAATAAATAATTGAAAGCAGCAGAGGCTTAACGATCATATTTCACTTTGTATTGGTCTTCCAAAGAAATCAAATTATTTAAATTTTTGTTTTTTACGTGTGCTTCTTTACCATGTTTCTCAACAGGCTATTCAGAAATTTTCAAGATGGAATGTAATATAAAATAAATTCACTAAAAAATGTTCAATCCTTTAACTCAATTTAAAGGTTTTTATGTATGTGAAATGATTAAGACTGGAAATTTAATGAACTCGAAAAAACATTCGAACTGAAATGATGACTACAATGTATCACCTCTACTTGTTATTGTTCTAGCAATGAACTAACTACGGATCCTAATAGTACGCATAAAATAATTGTTTGAAAAATAAATAAATATTAAACGTCGGTGTTTTGTGAAAAATAATATTTTTTATGATGCATTTTTCTAAAAAGTTTACTATTTTATTTTCAAAATATTATAGCTGAAGATGAAAGATCTTTTTTAAAGTAAAAATAATATTTAAATCCAACAATTTATTTGTTGTATGTTGTCATTAGTGTCTAGTCATTGGCGTTTAGTTTTTTCTATATTATTAATTTATTACTACTTTTTCTATTTTATTCTATATTACTCGGCATTATTCGATTTTTATTTAAAAAATAATCTTTGTTTTCTATGTTCCGTTTATTGTATTTCAATTCATAGTATAAATATATCAATGATGAAGGATAAAATAACAATAAAAATAATTTACATGAATCAAATGAACACTGCAAATGTGCTTTATCATTAAAATACAATCAGTAGATAATCACCTGCTTACTTATTCCATGAATTTTAAAAGCTCCGAATTCTAGTAAAACACTTAATATTCATGATTCTTGTTAATATTTATTATTAAGTCTAAAGTCTATTATCCTGAATTAGTTGATTTTGATTATAATTAAATCATTGTCATCAAACAATCAGGACTTTATCACTTAATATAAATAGATCAAAAATAAATCCAATATTAACCTTTGGGAGCCACAAGTAGGCAAGTTAATAGGGACCACCAAGAAGTGAAACTACAAGAATTTCAGAAGTTAACGGAGAGAGAAAACTGTCTTATGTTGGGTAAAAATTGGACATTGTGATTCCATTCTCCCACAAATATTTCTTTGAAAGCCTAGAACCTCCAACATGCAAAATACGCAAAGTAGAAAAATCAGCAAGATTTTCTCAAAAACGGCTCTAACGATTTTGGTTCAATTCGGTATTTCATGTATGTATATGCCCCCGATGTGAGAGTCAAAATTGATCAATTGGAGGGGGCATTTTACTTAATAAATTTTGCCTCCTTTTCATGTGTTTTTTTATTCACTCAAAAACGGCTTTAAATATTTTGTTCAAACTGGGTATTTGATGTATATATATGCCCGCGATGTGATTGCTGAAATTTCATAAAAATAGATCAAAAAGAAGTGGCACTTTACTTAATAAATTTGGTCTAATTTTCACTTTTTATTTTAATTTCTCAAAAACGGCTGTAACTATTTTGATCCAACTGGATATCTGATATATGTATATGCCCGCGATGTGGCAGCCGTAATTTCATATCCCGTATTATCACTGATGAATTTGGTCCCGTAAAAAAATAAATAAGCAATAATGAATCGAAAAGTACTGAGAACTTTCAAGTTATGCAGTACAAATATTCCATAACTTAGGCGGTTACTTATATCCTGGGAAACCACACCATAATTCTTGATGGGATACACTGGGAAGGTACATCACTCCTACGCCCGGTCGGTGTGAGTCGCCTCGAGTAGGCTGACAGGTCCCGGGTATGTGAGGGGTAGGCTCGGACTGCGTGGCGTTCATTGGCGAGGAGTCATCCAAATGGAGCGGTCACCCATCCAAGTTCTAACCACGCGCGAAGTTGCATATTATCGAAACACTTAAATTTCTAAACTAAATAAGTTCTTAAGTGAAAGTTGTAAGTTACGTGCATCGCACCAGATTTTTGTAATTGAAGTAAGTCGTTTTTTGAATTCAACGAGGCGATTCTGGGGCCATGATTTATTGTTGAAATTGTATCTTGATTGCAATTCGCAGTAAAAAATTTAGGGTTGTTTGGTAGGTATTCTACTGACTTTGAAAAACGTAATAGTTTTAAGTCACCTATTGGCGATTTGGTTTGTAGATTAAGTCAAAAACAATTCAGAATAATCTCATAATGCACTTTTCATTCTCTCTAATTGGAAGACTCACGCAATTATTCCACGTCATTTATTAACATCAATTAACAAAAATTGATTGACATTCATTATTCAGCACCCTTTTATTTATTTATATAATGGAAATAACAGTCCTTAATTAAGCTATCGATTGCTGTTAAATAAGAAGTGATATTGGCGGGAAAGGGCCATGTGTTGAGCCCTGGGCTGTGATTGGTCCGGTTCCCACGGGACTCTGGAAGTCATCGAGCCTCTCTAGGTGGTGGGGCAAGGGTGGTGGGAGGGGTAGGGGGTAGACTCTCGAAAAATAAGAACTTTCCTCTCCATCGGTTCGCCCCCTCCCTTCTATTGTCAACGTAGATATTTTTGTCGATAATGGCCAACTGTCTATGTTATTTGTAACATTGCCATCATTTTAATGAATCAATTAATCAGGTAAATGGAATAAAGAAATAATAAGTGAAGTATATTTGGTAAAAATTGGTAATTTTAATTTGCAGCATTTCAATGTACATTACACCAAACTAAAGTTTTCATATGTAATTTACCAATGAGGATATACGTCATATACCTGCCCAACATTTTATCAAGTATAAGCAACTAAGTTATTTTAAGAGTTTATTTATGTAACGAGGAACTAAGTTCAATCCTCTATAATTATTTCTTACAGGTATTTTTTGTCAGTACGCCATAAACATATTGATCGCTGATTGAGATATGATTTTAAAAATTTCCTTCTCATCCTGGTGATAAAAATGAAAAAAAATCTGGTTCGATGCGCGCAACACACAACTTTCACTTACAAATTTACTTTGATTAGAAATTGACGTGTTATTTTAAATTCCGCTTCTCAAAGGTTACACATTTTTCCACATTCATTTACTTATTTTTTTTTGTACACTAATTTTTTTATGCCTTTTAAAGTAAACTCATTTTTTTTTAATATTAAATAAAAGTTGTTACTTGTGATAATTCGTCATTGCAAGCATAATACTCAAAGTCGTCTGATTTTATAATTCTCTATTTAGTAGAAAACTTCATATAGTTACCATGAAACAAATAATTTACTTTAAATGAACAGAACAATTATACACTTCGTATGTCATAAAAGGCTTACTGCGCACGGATGGGCTGAACGTGTTTTATGAGTTGACGGCATATTTTTCTTTTTTTCTCCTGAAGGTATATAGCTACTTGTTTTTTTTTATATTTCATATTTTTTTCATTTCTTTTTTTTTTTTAGGCGAAATGAGAGACAGTAATTTCTCCATTTAAACGAACTCCATTTACTTTATAGCAAAATAAAAAATGCCCCTTAGCCATGTAAGCCCCCTCACAACATTTTAATAATGATAAAGCTCACCTGATATTAAAGAACACTTGATTCTCATTAAACATGAGGTTTTTTTATATAGGTTTTTTATATAAATGTATTGATAATTTAAAATTTGGTTTTATTGATTGGTTGTATGTTGATGTTATTAATATATTGAGTAATGTCTATATTTCAAGCACAGGATAGCTGGTATGATCAACATTCATTATATTACCAAGTTCATTTACTACAGCTCCATGAATGTCCACCGAACACAGTGGAGTTACTCTGATTCGAATCACACTTTCAGTTAAATTATCAGTTTCCCTTCTTCGGACTTGAATCACAAAAGTAGTGATAGAGACTTCGCTACGAAGAGTGACATAACTAGAAAAATAAATCAGTCCAATCTCTTCAAAATTACATCAAATTCACATAAGAATGTCGGATGAACCGCTTTTGAGAGAAATATTTCATAGATCTTAAATATGAATAAACGAATAATAATAATAACCGCTACGTCAGGGTCGTAAATATATATTGGCCAGTTATTGTCGCATGTTGGCTCTTCTCTAATCTTCCTTCATATTACTTGCTTTGAATACGTTCTTAAAAGGGAAAATTTAAAAAATGTTTTATTAATATCAAAAAAGTATTTATCAGCTTCTAAAGCTCGCCCTTATACCGATTATAATTCTCATTTCTCCCTACGTCAAAATTTTCCTCGGAATTCCCTCTGCTCTCATTTCCTGAAAAAGGTTCTAGGATATTTCAACAGGCTGCCTCTTTTGCCAAGTTGACGTCACTCAGCGATTTTCTGAATGAATATTTCTTTATGCACCTTAACCGCTTTTGGAAATATAATTTTTAATGAAAAAATAGCCGTTATTTCCATTACTAAGAAACCACTTCTGGTTGAAGTAAGTGGAATACTTTAATATTCAGTCGGATTCTCAATTTTTTTTTACCATTTACAGATTTTTTTTGTACGATACTTATTTTTATTTTTATTTTATTTCTTCGTTCCGTTAAAATTTGCTGAAGTAGCAGTGAAATAGATCAATTCCCTGAACATTATATAAAAAGATAAATAAATTATAATAATGTAATGTTTTTGCGTTTAATTCATTGTGTTAGTTTAATTTTTCATTTAAAATGTTTAGTTAATCTTGACAAATATAAGGCAGAATATTTTTGCGAATTCATTAGGCTTATTTTATATTGATTAAATTGTCTTGTGTTGTTTTTTCTAAATCAGTTTATAATTTTTTTTGTCATTTTTGGATTCTATTATTTTCTGTTTTTTTCCCTCTTCGTTTGCAAGTGCTTCGTTCACGATGGAAGGTATACCGTGTTTTTTTTTTGTTGTCAGTGTGAAGTAGGATGATGTTGCAAATTGTTTCTCTGTCAAGGGTATGTTGCATTATTTATAATATAGAAGTTTCAGGCCTCACATTAAATAATGGGGGCGATGGCTGTGTGTGTGGACATTTCTTAATATCCTGAATGAAGTTTTTCATAATATCGTTTAAGGTAGTGAGATATCCCGTTCCCGTTCCTTTTCTGGCAAGATTTGCGGCTCTGGCTGCAGCTAGATTACGGATATGCCGCAATGAGAGGATATCAATGAAAATATAATGTCAATATATCGGGTTTGCTTCTCCCAAAGACCCTTTCTGATTTTCATGGCAGTAGCTTGTATGTGGTCTCTTCAGCGATGAACATCACTGATCTTTTCGAGTATGTATAGAGGTTTCCCATATTTTGATGAATAACAAAGCGAATGTATAGCGAAGAGTTCTCCCTTGAATATTATATCGTTCCAAGAAGTTAGTCGTGTAAACAGTCGACAACTGAAATCTCTTTCTCGTTTTCTCGGCACTACATAGTCACACAGCATTATTAAAATTATTATTTTCATTCCCGATTCTTCAAATAGAGAGGCGGAACGTTGACACGTTCCTAGATGTTTAAGATAATAGGCATTGATATATTTTTTATATTCGGTAATGATTACTGACAGAAGATGTAGTACTCGAAAACTATTTGCGATCTGGCAGAGTTTGAGCTTAAATTTACTAAGAGAAAAGTGGAAGAATTCCGGAGAAACTGAATTAGAGAGACAACTTGAGTAGAGCTTATATTTCATCTATTATATATAATATACCGTTAGGCACCTGGCAAGTCCGTAGCTGAAGTATCGTGCCTGACCTTTGTGTGAAGCAATTAGATTTAAAAGTCCACAACCCCCGCCCCCCCCACCCCTCCGAAACTTGCGAAGGAAACTTCTAATTAAGTCGGTTGTGTGTTTGTGTAGTCCTCCAAGACAAACATTAGAGGCTCATAATTGTTGGTGTTCTCATGGTCTCGAAAATATGCTCACATTTATTATGTTGCGAAAATTTACGTCCTTAACTTACGCCCCTTCGTCTTATAATTTTATATTCCATTCACCAGAAATAATTATTTAAAATGTTTTAACTGTAATTCACAACATTTTTTTACGATAAAATAACAATAATAAATTATTAATATAACAATAAAATGGTTTTTATATTTATTTCATGATGCCTGCGTTTTAGTTATTTTAGCGCAGTTTCATCGGGCAATTTTTTTTCTGTTAAAATTTGTGTAATTTTTAAATAATTTTGTAAAAATTTATTTCCTGCTAAAATATCCTCAACTCTAAAACTTCTCTCCTTTTTTTTTATTACCAAACGATATTTTTTTTATGTCTGCAAAACTTAACTATCTTATCATCGTTAACTTCTTCTATTTTTTCATAGTCGAGAGATTTTTATTTTATAAGCAATGGTTTGTTCAATATAGAAAATATTGAAACGTGGAACTCTTAAAGCGCTTTACTTAAAGTAAGGCAAACAGTAAATATTGGCGTTCAGTTGCTTTAGGGTATTGCCTTAGCAGTACACGAGTCAATTGTATCTTTATTGCCTGTTGGTCGATCGCGAGGTAAAATACCAGAATATTTCGAACTTCCACTAAGAAATTTCTTTTAAGGCCTTCTAATAAATTATGCTATATTAGCGACTTTCAAAATTCAAAAGTCAAAATTATTTTAATACAGCTTACAACCAAGCGGGAGAACTGGGTAATTAATTAGATAGAATGGTATTAGATATTTTTTGTGTCACTGAAATTGAGATAGTTAACAAGACGACTGAGATTGTAAATTTTTATCTTAAAATTTTTAAGTTTACATTTATGCATTTGTTAAAAATAAGGTTAGGTAATCCTTGTTGACACTTTAATTGTTATTAAATAATAAAAATCCAATAGCCAAGGTTATAGATGTAACCTATCGATTGCTGTCTCAAATTAATTGACCTAGGAACAATATTTCTTTCTAGAAACAAATTTATTTATTTGCTACTTAACTTGGAGAAGTTCGCCCTATACTTGACCATGAACTTGTGAAGGGTGCGTGCCAAGTGGCCGAATTACCTTTAAATCCTTTTTTATTGCCGGCTTTATGACGGTCCGGAACGTTCTGGCTCCTCGGCCCAAGTGAACATAAATCAAGGGTATTTGGCTCTCCTTTCAACGCCCCTTCCATCTTTCTCCATTTCTTCACTGCTTCTTTATCATTTCGTTGGGTCTCTAGTTATTCAAAGGGTTCATTTATACTACCGAGTAAATTCAAAATAAAATATTTATAGCCGAATCCAAACATCATAAATTTCTCATTATTGATTTATTTATGCCAGAAAATATTATTTTTATTCTTGCGCAGCCTTAGTTTACTTCACAAACTAGGCGAGTGCTACTAAGGATCAGTCTATAGATTGCCAAGGTAGTGTAGTTGGTTTGAGCACCGCGACGGTGATGCGTAGGTATTCGGCATGGCCAACCTTAAAAAAAAATGAGTGAGGAACACTATCAGGTTATGGATTAAAAATCTGTCAATACAATTACCAACATAGAAACGCGATTTTTATGTCAAAACAATATCTAGAATTTTCGACATTTGTTAAACAATCTCGTTCAATGGTAAGGCCACAAAATCAGCAAAAATTCTAATTTATTTCAGATAAAAAGATGTTCTATTGGCAAAAATTGATTATAATATTCGTCACCTACAACTGCGGAATTGAAATATATCATAAATGATATTTAAAAAATAGATTAGATATTTCTGATTAAAACAAGTATAAAGCGAAAATTTTTATTATTTTTTAATTTTGAAGATTTTATCAAATATAAATAATGATCGGTTAGGATTCTTTTTCAAATATAATAAAAAATAAATATCATTGTTGATAAAAATCATCAATAGATATTATTGATAAAGGAATAGATATTATTTTCATATGGACCCCCTCACACTGCGGAATTTCTGGCAATGAACGGATCAACCGGCGCGCGACTAGCACGAATTCCAGAAGCCTGCGAAGTGGCAATAATAAACAAAATTCCTTTAGATGACTTCTTAAAAACAATAAGACTTCAAATCCATAAAATATGGCAGAACAAATGGAACCAACAAGAATCCAAACTAAAGGGCATGAAGAAGAACCCAAGTGAATGGACCACCTCCAATAGAAAATCACGTAGAGAAGAAACTGCCCTTTGTCGACTAAGGATAGGGAGGGCACTGTGTGTTCTCGCATGCTTACTTTTTTGAGAGGTCCAGAACCTCCTACAAGACAATGAGACAACAGTAAAAAAAAAAATCTGGTGCGTGCGCGCAACACACAACTTTTACTTACCAACTTACTTAGATTAGAAATTAATGCGTTTTGTTAATTGCCACTTCTCAAATGAACAAAACGGCTTTAATTATGAACAATGGTCTGTCATTAAAGGCGTACTCCGCATTCGTGGGCTCAACGAGTTTTATGAGTTGACTGAATATTTTTCTGTTTTTTTCCTCTTTATGTTTTCTTTATTTTTATCATACTTCACATTTAGCCATTTCTTATTTTTAGGCGTAACGAGAGACAATTAATTTCTCCATATAAACAAAAACAAAGGTACTTTATAGGAAACAAACAAACAAAAAAGCCCCCCCTCCAAAAAAAGCCTTCTCAGAACATTTAAATAATGATAAAGCTTACCTGATATTAAAGAACACATAATTTTCATTAAACATGACGAATTTGATAAAAATCGTTAAAGCCGTTTTTGAGATCATTGAAAAAAAGGTAAAAATTGGAAAAAAAATTATGAAATAAAGTGCCTGCTCCGTTGGACCAATTTTGATGAAATGTAGGCTATCACATCTTTGGCATATAATTACATCAAATACCCAGTTTGATCAAAATCGTTAAAGCCTTTTTTGAGTAAAAAAAAAAAAACACGTGAAAATGATACAAAACTTATTAAGTAAAGTCCGCCCTCCGGTTGATCAATTTTGGTGTAATTTTTACAGTCATATCTCGGGCATATAAATAGATCAAATACTCAGTTTAATCAAAATCGTTAGAGCCGGTTTTGAGAAAATCGAAAAAAACGTAAAAAGTTAGGTGAAAGAGGGTTGAAGGTGAAGGAGGGTCAGAAGTAGAAGGGATTGAAGAAGCCGCTGCTTCCGGAGGTAAAGGGAAGGAAGCGTTGGCGGGAGGGGGAGGAAGGAGGGAAGAGCGGGAAGGAGGGGCTGGGAGGCCGAGAGCGCCGGCTGCAGGGGTCCGGGATGACTCGCGCTCGGTAATCCCCGACCCCTGCAGCCGGCGCTCTCGGCCTCCCAGCCCCTCCTTCCCGCTCTTCCCTCCCTCCCCCCCCTCCCGCCAACGCTTCCTTCCCTTTACCTCCGGAAGCAGCGGCTTCTTCAATCCCTTCTACTTTCGACCCTCCTTCCCCTTCTGTTGAAATGAGGGCTAATAAGGAAATAGATGACGAAGGATTTGAAGTTCAGAAATCTAAAAGAGGTCGACCGAAAGAAGCTAATAAAACAAACAGCACTTAGATCATTATACTAATAGTAATATTTGTCTTTATCAATAATATACTGTAACAACAATATACTGCAACAATTTACTGTATTAACAATATACTGTAATGGTCTAAAAACCCATTTCAATGATTTAAAATTACTTATACGTGATGCAGATCCATTTTGCATTGCCCTCCAGGAAACCCATCTAACAACTAAAGATAAAATAAACGTTAACATAATATATAAACATTTTGAAATTTACCGGAAAGATAGCCCTCATCCAAATCACAGCCATCATGGAGTCTTAATAGCAATACACGAATCGGTATACTCCGAACCAATTGCAATAGCATCTCCTCTTCAAACCGTTGCAGCAAAAGTCCATCTCAATTTTACGTTCTATTCACACTCAATTCTATGTACTATCTATCTATTTGCCTCAAGACCGTAACATAGAAATCTAACACCTCCTGGATATTTACAACCAATTACCTCAACCTGTTCTTTTCCTTGGAGACCTAAATGGACATCATCTTCTATGGGGCTCGCAAGACACCAATCTGCGGGGTAAAATTATCGAAAATTTCCTTGACACCACTAATCTTTTGCTGCTTAACACCGGAGAATCAACTTATCTTATAATATCGAAACTTATAAATAAACTTATAAATTATCTCATATCGAACTTTTTCAGTTCTTGATCTTTCCCTCTGCAGCCCATTCCTATTCAATATCCTATGTTGGTCGGTTCTTCCTGACCTATACAGCAGTGACCACTTTCCATTGCTCATCAAATTCACAAACTCGGTTATCACACGCGTACCACCCAAATGGGTGCTCAATAAAGCGGATTGGCCTTTTTTCACCTCTTTGGCCTCACCTCCTCCAATATCTCCCTCTGATATGAACATAATCGACGCTTGCAAAGCCATTACCGATACAATAATAAATGCAGCCAAAGCTTCGATTCCAAGGACGTCTGGCCTTCCACGCCGCCCCCTAGTTCCATGGTTCGACGACTCCTGTAAAAAAGCTGTTAAAATTCGTCGAAGAGCTTACAGGAAATTTAAAAAATCAATGACTCTTGAAAATATGACTGAATACAAGAAACAGAGTGCTATTTGCAGGAGAATTTTCAATAAACGTAAAACTGAATCCTCGAAAAAATTCGTTAGTTCCATAAACTCATCAACCCCATTAACTGAAGTATGGAATAAAGTCCGTAAGCTTACAAAACATTCTTCATACTCTACTCATAGATATACGATTCTAATCAATGGGCAATTGTCCGATAATCAAGCTCTTATAGCAAACAATTTTGCCGAGTTCTACTATCAAATATTTTTATCCGAAAAAATCAATCCAAATCCACCCATATTCGACAGTTCAGATACTTCTGAGGGTTTATATTACAATCTCCCTTTCTCTATTTGGGAATTAAAATACGCACTGAACTCGGTTAAAGGTTTAACTCTGGGTCCTGACCATATACATTATGATATGATTAAAAACCTACCGGCTGACACTCAATATTGGCTCCTTGATTACTAAAATCACATTTGGACCACTGGGTATTTCTCGGATTCCTGACGCGACTCAATAGTAATCCCAATATATAAAAAAGGAAAAGATAAACGGGACATAAACAGCGATCGCCCCATATTTTTAACAAGCTGTCTAAGCAAATTTATGGAGCGTATGATTAATAAAAGATTAATGTGGATTATTGAGAATAATGGCTTATTGTAGTCATTTCAGAGTGGATTCCGCAAAGGACGAAGCACTATCGACACCTGGCAATATTGAAAGCCGAGGCGCAATATACTTTCTTAAATTCCCAGCACATGATTACAATATTTTTTGATTTGAATAAGACTTTTGATAGCATAGAACACTCACTAATCCTTACAAAATTATCATCCGTGGGGATCCGAGGGAACATGTTCAACTATATCAGGCAATTCCTCTCCAACCGTCACTTTAGGGTAAGAATAGGCAATGAAATGTCTGAGGAATATGAACAGGTTAGCGGTGTACCACTAGGATGCATACTGAGACCCACCTTTTTTTGCCTCACAACTAACGAGTTGGCACTAAATTTACCTAAAGGGGTCAAACTACTGTTGTTCGCAGACGATTTAGCTATCCCGTTCAGAAAATATCGAAATCCTCAAATACAAACTGCAATATGCCACAAACAGAATAAATAACTGGTCACAAACTAAAGGTCTCCGATTTTCACCCGAAAAAAACAAATGCCTTCTTTTCCATCGTAAAAGAAATACTCCTTCCGCTCCCGTTTTTTACCTAGGAAACTCTCCCATACCATATACCGACAGCCACAATTTCTTGGGGTTGATATTCGATCGAAGACTCTCCTGGGAAACACTGAAAACACAGGCTACAAAACGGTTAAATATTTTAAAATATCTTTCTGGTACCTCTTGGGGTTCGGATAAGATAACATAAATACGATTATATAGCGCATTAGTCTGTTCTAAATTTGACTACGGATGTTTTGTTTACGGATCTGCCCCTCTCCGGGTGCTTGACAAACTTGACGTTATTTACCATGCAGGGATCCGTATTGCAACAGGGGCATTTCGCAATAGTCCTATCCTTAGTCTGAGATCGGACAGAATCAGGAATACCCCCTCTTTTATTCAGAATGAAGAAATTATCAATAAACTACGATAGGTTAAATGATGGTCAGGATTTTCAGTTACAATGATATTTATTATGGTAAGCCAACGTTTCGATCCAACTTGTGGATCTTCATCAGGGCTAAAAGAAAACAAATATATGAGTATCTACGCTAGAGGGTGACAATAAATGGATACATTACAGAACTGATAATAATATAAAAGATGGTGTATACATAAATATTAAAATAAGAGGCTGGTTAACAAGATAAAATAGAATCTGATATTTACCTACTGAGTCCAGGTGGATACTAAGACTAAAGGTAAAAATAAGGTGAGAGTGAACTGAGACTGAAAATCCTGACCATCATTTAACCTATCGTAATTGAAGAACAGTTGACCATCTCTCATCTCTACTAGTATCAATAAATTATGTATCAAAACTACTACATACATACATAGAAATATTTTCAAACCGAAATTTTCAAAAACATTCGAAAGAAAACCAAAATCTACGCTTCCGTTATCTGAAAGGTTTAAATCAGCAATATCATTTCTCAAAGAAATACCCTTATCCAAACAAGAAGTTTGCACACCTCCATGGACACATAAACCACCTAATACAATACTCCGTTTAAACAAATTTCTAAAAAATAATACCTCTCCCTCCGATTACAAATCCGAATTTTCACTACTCCTTTAAAACATCCCAGAACCATTAATCATTTATACAGATGGATCTAAATCCGATCAATCCACTGCTTGTTCCTTTGTTACCCACAACTCCACTCACAAAATAAAATTACACAAGTTATGCAGCGTATATACTGCCGAACTACATGCAATAGCCTCGGCACTCCACTTTCCATGTCAATAGAACAAAACAATATTGCAATAGTTACAGACTCATTAAGCTCTCTAAAGGGATTAAATAGTATGTAGTAAACATCCAATCTCGCTTAAAATACATTCGTACCTACAAATGTTAAATAATATGGAAAAAAATATTTTCTTTATTTGGGTGCCAAGCCATATGGGGATTAAAGGAAACGAACTCGCGGACATAGCAGCGAAACAGGCACTTAACCTCTCAGGACGGGGCCCGGCCATTTTAACACCCCAAGAAACGAGTATTCCCCAAAAACAAAATATAATAGAAAACTGGCAAGCCATGTGGAACGAGAGCCCACCGAGCAAACTAAAAACCATAAAAAAATCAGTGACCCCGTGGAATACCTCAGACCACTCAAATCGAAGAGAGGAGGTTGCTATAACCAGACTAAGAATAGGGCATACCAACCTTACCCACATACATGTTATAGTAAAACAGCCACCCCCAAAGTGTCAGTATTGCGACGACATTCTTACGGTAAAACATATTTTCCAAGAGTGCTTATTCTACACCTCCAGGTTAGGCAAATTCGGTGTGACAAGCAATATTTCGGATGCACTTGGTAACAATGAGGATAAGGTCGCAGCGGTAGTGAAATTCTTAAAGGAAACAGATTTATTAAGAAAAAATTAATTTTTTTTTTCTTTTTTTTCCTTACCTCCCTTCATATTACAAATAATTAATAATACATAATAAAAAAAAGAAGGTAAAATACAATAGTATAAGTATTCTAAATTAAATATTTAATTTATAATATAGACAGTGCCATGAATTTAAATTATTAAAAAGTAAAAGATGTGACGAGAAAAAATGTGTGATGGAGAAATTAATATTAAAAGGTACCTAAACAAGATTTGGGTATCAGTTCATCATAGACAAATAAATAGACAAAGGCATTGATAACCTTAGGGTTTTATGCCTTTAAACCTCAATAAACAAACAAACCTCTGTGGTTCTCTGGTCCTCCGTTTTTAAAGTTTCCTGCCGAGGAATGGCCTTCCATGCCCCGCGCAGGAAGTTATGCAGAAACTGATCTTGAATATAAATATAATATAAGTCTTTTCCTGTCAGTTTAACCATTGCTTCAACTGAAAATCTTTTCGAAACTGTTTCGTCATGGTCCAAGGCAGTAAGAATTATGACATATATACTGAAATGGCGTTTTCACAAGGAGTTTTTTAATTTTCCATTGGTACATTGGCGTAAGCTCGCCATCAACTATTTAATTAAACACGTTCAAGCAACCTTGTTTAGTTCCGATATTCATGCCATTGCAAATAACAGGCAGCCCCGAGTTGCAATCCAAAGGTTGAACCCCTTTTTAGATGAAGCAGGAATTCTCCGCATTAGAGGGCGACTGATCAACTCCACCTATGCAAAACCTCTGTGCCCCGCATTCCTGCCGAAACACCACCTACATACATACCACCGGTACATCTTTTGATTGTTCATTACCACAATTGGCTCGGACATGCTGGTCCATCTCAAGTGCAGTTTCAACTTTCGTGGAATTATTGGATACTTTCAGCTAGACAAGTCATTAGAAAAATAATCCACCAATGTGCTAGGTGTTTTCGTGCTTCTCCACGGCCTGTTTTTCCCTTGATGGGCGATTTGCCTGCTGCGAGAGTGAATCCATCGCAACCCTTTTCACACTCTGGAATGGATTATTGTGGTCCACTTTTGATCATGCCTTACTCGCTTAGAAAGACCCCGAAAATTAAGGTTTACCTGTGCATTTTTGTGTGCAAGGCAGTGCACATCGAGGTCATGATTTATCAACTGAAGCTTTTCTAGATGTTCTTAAACGTTTCATTGCTAGACGTGGCATCCCTGAACGTTTGTATTCTGACTGTGGAACCAATTTTGTAGGCAGTCGCGCATCACTAGATAGAGAGTTGAAACAACTTATGAAGGCTAATACAGAGTCTGATTTAATTAAGGAAATTATCCTAGAAAATTTTGTTCAATTTGAAACAATCGCTCCTCATGCTCCTCATCAGGGCGGTTTATGGGAACGTGCTGTTCACTCTACAAAATTTCATTTAAAAAGAATGGTTGGCAACCACATGCTCACACTCAGCCAATTAATCTCTTTGACCACCCAAATAGAGGAAATTCTAAACTCCAGACCTTTAAGCCCCATGTCCGCTGACCCTGGGGATTATGCTGCGCTCACTCCAGCTCATTTTTTGATTGGTCGACCCATTTCTACCTTACCCCAACAGGACTTAACCGAGTGCGGGTGTATGGTTTATACCTTCAACTTAATGGTAAGGCACAAACCAACTTTTGTGAATTAAGTGGACTGTATTTGAAGGTTAGAGATGTTAAAAAAAATGAAATGGAATTAACAGAGTACATATTTATTGAGAAAAAAAAGAACAAAAAAGACCTTACAAAATATTGTTGGTTAGTGGGTATTTTAATGTATTTAAATGAGATGGCCATGCGGACTCACTAATTACTTTTCCAATATGCTCTATCTTCTCCATATTGTCCATGTAGTTCTTCAAGATCTCTCTCTGCTCTTCATCGCCTCCAGCCGGGGAACCGGCTCCTCTTCTTACTCACTCATGTCTCGAGTAATTTTAATTGAAGAGAAAAAAAAAAGA
The DNA here is from genome assembly GCA_911387785.2 of Aelia acuminata. Classification (NCBI taxonomy): domain Eukaryota; kingdom Metazoa; phylum Arthropoda; class Insecta; order Hemiptera; family Pentatomidae; genus Aelia; species Aelia acuminata. The sequence goes on along the minus strand of OU426979.1, from coordinate 125,956,401 downwards.
AATGGATGGGCCAGGCCTGGTCTCTTTCAGGAATCTAACTCACCAAATTGCTTCTCAGCCTCTGCCCCCAGCAGAGTTCGCCGGTGGGGCATTCAAATCTTGGCGGTCCCGCCATTCGATTTGCCCACCCCTGCTTCTGCAATTTGTAGTACCTTTCGGGAAGCCGAAACATACCACCCACCTAAATCAGCTGCGGATGATTTAATCTTCAAGAATGTGAAGCTGGAATTGTTCAGGATTTGGATGTATTGTGAGAGCATATTGAACGAAGATAGGGGTGTTAGTAAAGTACAATATAAAACAAAAAAAAGAAAATACATACATCTATGAACTCTATTCACAGAGTGTTTGAAAAAAAAGAAAGAAGAAAACACATACACCTATGAACTCTATTCACAGACTGATCGAAAAAAAAAAAGAAAATAGATATATCTATGAACTCTATTCACAGACTGATCGAAAAAAAAAAAAAACGAAAATACACTTTGTTAAAAAAAAAGATAAACTTCAGTCACACAGTCACATGTGGTAGACAAGGTGTATTGAGAAAGTGAACCTGTGATTGGAAATGACCAACAAGGAATGTTGGGGAAATTAAATTTTAACCTCAATAGCATTTAGAAGAAAAAAGAACAAAACAAAAGGAGTCCCCAGTTGAAGAAAAGAAAGAAAAAAAAGAAAAGAAGAATGATGAAAAATAACCAAAAGAAAATAACTATTCTTCTGCAACCCCAGAAGTTAAAACGAAAGAACCACTCAGATGAGTAAGTTGCTTGAGGTCGTAGGCGTAATGCTAAGCGATATCATTGTAAATGGAGCTCGGCGAAGAAAGGAATAAGGTGCTTCATAGCACAAGGCAGGAAAGGTTCTTCCAACGTCCGCCCACCGTGATAATACCCAGCACTTTAGGAAAAGGATATCACCGAAGTTTTTCAACACCTATGAGATGTTCGATGCCCCCTTCTTAACATAACTTCTCTTTCAGCTTAGGGCCGACGTGAAGTGAATTACAGGTCGAACGACATGTATGTTCAAATACAGGAAATAAATCTGATGAATTTGTGACGGAATGGGATATATGTCCTGGCTCGCTATAGTCCTTCACGAATGGTTTATACTCTTCCAAAAGTTTTGGATCCTTTGGGAATTTTGATTTCAAAGCATGAAATCTTCTAAGCGCTACTGACCTCTTCCAATTTGCATCCTGATGCCGAGTCTTAAGAGGCAACCTTAATGGGAATTTTCCTTCTTCTATGCGACCTTGAGCATTAACGGAGAGCTGTTCGCACTGAATATCCTCCGGTTGTAATCTGCCCACGGATGCGGGTTCTTCAAGTTCCCAAGATGCTTTTGACCTGCCACCATGCTTTTGGGTTTTCGACAGCGCTAGAAAGGAAAACGAATTGCTTGGGGTCTCTTCATGGAGAACTCCGGACACGACCAAGCCGAATACCGTCGGAGTAAAATACAACCCTTGTACTCCAGTGGGGTAAGGAACTCCGGTGAGGATGCGAGGGAAAATATCTCCCCCGATAAGCAGGTCGATGGATGTCGACTCTCCGAATTGCTGATCAGCAAGCGAATGTCGCATTATCTCGTTTATGATCGAGGCAGGAAGATCGCGTGTAGGTAGCGAAGTGGTAATGCGGTCAACAACGACAGGTGAAATAGGGTACTCTTGATCATCAGCACACGAACGTAAGGTGCAGGAAGTGGAACCCTGAAGATGCGACCTTGGAACGGCCGTCTCGCCGAGACCTGTGATGCTCCCGCTGAATTGTGTGACTTTAGCACCAATCTTGAGGGCTAGAGCGCTCGTGATGAAAGTGTGCTGGCTCCCTGAATCCAATAAAGCACGGGCCGGATAGTACGCTCCCCCTGCAGACCTTATAAGTGCACGTACAGTACCCAAAAGTACAGTAGTGCTCTCTGAAGAAGAAGATTGCGGCGTCGCTCCAAAGCCGATGAATGTGTCCGTAGTGGCTGCTGGTGTTGACTCAAGGGTCGTGGTCTCCTTGGTTTCCCCTAGAGAATGCACGAGGGTGTGGTGTCTCCGATTGCAAGTGCGACAGCAAAATCTTGAGAGGCAGGTAGAAACCTTATGTCCTTTTCGAAGACAATTCCGACAGAGCTGGAGTTTGCGGACCTGTTCTAACCTCTTTTCCGGGGTTAAGGAGCGGAAGCTCTCACAGTTTGCAATGAAGTGATCCCCTTTGCAAATGTAACATTTTACTATGGAATTGCGGTTACCACTCCTCTGCTGCTTGTTATTGGCTCTCCAACCTTTACTACTACCCTGCATGAATTTGCCTGAAGAGGAACTCGTGTCACCAGTGGCATGTAAGGAAACAGAGTTGTGCTTCATATCTTTCCGAGTGGGGCGAGCAGGTGCTTTTCTAGTCGAATTGTCGACATCTTGAGACATCCGGATGGCAGTCTTTCGCTGGCGGACAAAATCGAGAACATGGTCTACCGTCGGAAATTCCTTGTTAGATTTCAGAGATAGCTCAAACTGTCTCCTCGTTTCCGGGTCCAATGCCCTGAGCGCAAGAGTGCTTAGTAAGAAGTCCACTGGGTCTTCAAGCTTCAGCGCACGGAAGGCATCAATACTATCAGCTACACCCGTCAGGAAACACTCGTACCTTTGGAGTTCGCCTTTTAACTGCTTGAAGTCAAAGTCAATAATTTGATGCACCAGAATATTGGCTAGGACTCTCGGGTTCTGGTACGTCTCGACGACTTTTTTCCATGCGAGCTGGTATGATTGTTCATCAACGGGGAATCTGGAAATTACGGCAGTGGCTTCACCCTTCAAGGCCCCTATAAGATAGTGGAACTTTTCCACTTGGGATAATGCTGTTTCATTATGAATTAATGATTCGAATGTATCTCTGAAGTGCGACCATTTACGCATATCGCCATAAAACGTGGGAATGTCGATTTTCGGAAGGTGCGTTTTTAGGGTGTAACTTCCACTGTTGTTGATGGTTGAGCGAGCAGGGAGTGTAGTCGTATCATGGATCCTGGATCTTACTTTGCGCTCTTTTATAAGAAGGAGATTTCCATTGGCTTTCACTATTTCCTCCTTTATTGCATCATAAACCTGGTACCATGCGTCATTAGGAAATGCATCACTCGCTCCTACTTGAACTGCGATCTCTTCTCGCTCGTTCCAGGAGTCGCGGAATTCCTTCCACTCAACCTCAGCTTTGGCTACCCTTGCTTCGAAGATTGCCGCATCAGTGTCGCTGAGTGCATCTAGATCAATAGAAGAAAGGCCGCTAAAGTCCCGTTTAGTTCCTCGCATACGCCGCTCCAACATTGCGGCACGTGAAGATAATTCCGCGGTTGTCATAATTTTCTGACGATCAGTCATTAATGATAGTTTTTCAAAAATGAGGAAGTCCCCCCGAACATGGAGAGAGTTAGAGAGAGAGAGAGTGAGAGAGAGATAGAGAGAGAGAAAGAGAGAGATATATTAAAGGCCAAAACAATAAAATAAAATAAAACAAGAAACATGACCAGAACAAAATATTGAACATCAAAATGAACAAAATATTTAAACTAAGATGATTTTCATCAGTAGAGATAAGTACCATGGGTAATTAGTCAAATAAGAAAGAGAAAAGAAACCATGACTAGAACTGATCAATAGAAAAAAAATAAATAGCAAGTAGGAATTACATGCAGCTTATAGAATCGTAGATCACATAAATTAAAATTGCAGCCATATTTAAATGAGTGAAATACTGTGAAACGTCAATAAAAGAAAAGTGTAGTGACGTCACCATGAGAAATTAAAGTTAAAGTTGAAACCAGCGCGCCAACGTATCTAGGCCGACCTCCTTGGAATCAGCTAACAGAACAAGCAACCTGGTAAGGTTATCTATAGAGGAAGGCTTCTAGCTAAGATATTGCAAGGAACAGATTTTCCCTTCAATATTCTTGAAATTTGGGCTGGTGGAAACGAATAATATTGTCTAATTATCTATCTATTACTCAATAGTGCTGCAATTAATGAATATATTAAATACTGATGTATATATGTGCGAATTTTAATAGTGCATGCCTTATGGTGGGATGTTACTTGCTATTGTTAATAAGAATACTGTAATTTTATCAATAGTTTATGAATAAATGATTAAAGTATATTCTAGTAAATGAGTAAAACATGTTTAAAAACAGTTATAACTAGAGTAAGTATTGTGTTCAGTTCAGGCATTTGAAATAGGTTAGGTTAAGTTTATGATATATACTGCATTTAATTAACCATAATTAAGGTCTGTTGAAGCTGAATTTAATAAATTTACTTCAATGCATTCTCTGTGAATAAAGCATGTTACATAATTGAGAATTACATTTCTATTTAATGAATACATTATCAATGCTTTACCTGTTCATCTGCGCTCAATTGAATTAATTAAGATTTAAACTATTAAATCTTAGGGAACTCCTAGATTTTTACTTTACATTAGAATAACATTAATTAATTAATAAATTAATTTACACTAATGATAAAGGAATGGCAGATTTGTTCGAGCAAGCTGCTTATGCATTGATATATGACTAGCATTTACAGGTTTCATCTTTTACAACAATTAACAGAAAACAAAATGAAAATTTAACACTATTATTATTTTATTTTTAACATCTCTAATTAATAATGAATCATTACACCGTGCTGAACCAATTTTGTAGTTTAATATCAAGCAAGTGGGATCAGATTTGATGGTTCATATCCGGCCCGGAGGACCAAAATTTTGTATGGTTTATACCTTCTACTTAATGGTAAGGCACAAACCAACTTTTGTGAATTAAGTGGACTGTATTTGAAGGTTAGAGATGTTAAAAAAAATGAAATGGAATTAACAGAGTACATATTTATTGAGAAAAAAAAGAACAAAAAAGACCTTACAAAATATTGTTGGTTAGTGGGTATTTTAATGTATTTAAATGAGATGGCCATGCGGACTCACTAATTACTTTTCCAATATGCTCTATCTTCTCCATATTGTCCATGTAGTTCTTCAAGATCTCTCTCTGCTCTTCATCGCCTCCAGCCGGGGAACCGGCTCCTCTTCTTACTCACTCATGTCTCGAGTAATTTTAATTGAAGAGAAAAAAAGAAGAAATGGATGGGCCAGGCCTGGTCTCTTTCAGGAATCTAACTCACCAAATTGCTTCTCAGCCTCTGCCCCCAGCAGAGTTCGCCGGTGGGGCATTCAAATCTTGGCGGTCCCGCCATTCGATTTGCCCACCCCTGCTTCTGCAATTTGTAGTACCTTTCGGGAAGCCGAAACAGCGGGGTTCCTTAAAACATTTTCCCTTAATAAAGGCATTGCTCCAACATTTTTGGAAACGATGGCATTCGGAATACCTGATTACGCTCCAAGTCAGATGAAATGGACTCACAAAACAAAAAACTTGGCAGTGAATGACCTGGTGGTAGTTGCAGAACCTAACTGTCCACCCCTTATGTGGCCCTTAGGCCGAATAACAGCAGTTTTTCCTGGAGCCGATGGAATTGTGAGAAAGGCATCAGTGTCACCCAAGGTGGGAACCTTTACCAGGCCTGCCATAAAACTCTTCCGGTTGCCAGTGGCAGCGGAAGATTGATCAACTTTATGATCGCATAAAATTATGTAAATATGTTTATATTTTTTTTTTTCTCATGAATGGACTAGACTCATTTCAATTTGCCACCTTAACTGTCACGGAGATAGCAATCGCTGGGCCTACATTTGGTTATCAGTGGCATCATGATGGCATTTGAAAGGGTTTAGAATTCCGGGCTTAGCCATTTTTTTTTCCCACTTGCTCTCTGGATGTTGAACTTTTAGCATCTCGTCGTGTGTGTTTCTCATTTAGAGTCCGCCGCCGATGGTTGTTTTGGTACCTCTTGGGTGTCAATTTATTACGATTTTCTGCCTCCTGGGTATGAAATTCATAATTGTTTTGAAGTCTTCTCTTCAACCATCATTGTTTGCCGCTGGCCGCAAAAATCAAGAAGGACGAGCAACAGGTGAAAATTTCCTTCATCCTAAAATCTCCTTTCAATGTCTTTTACCTGATTATCCTCATTTCACCCTTGCCCGTAATTCAAAATCAGCGTACAGCGTAAGCTTAGTAAGTTGCATTAAAGATTTATTTCTTTTTTTTTATTTTACAGTTCATATAATTGTATTAATTGCTTATCCAAGCTCACCAGAGCGAAATAATTTTTTTATCCCGTTTTTTACGTTAGTGATATTGATCAGATTAAGTGCATTTTTTCCTCTTATTTTATTTTCACTAAAATTATCGTACAGAAATTAACTGTCTCTGGTTACGCCTAAAAATAAGAAATGGCTAAATATGTGATATGATAAAAACCAAGTAAACATATAGAGGAGAAACAAAGAAAAATATTCAGTCAACTCACAAAACAGGTTGAGCCCACGCATGCGGAGTACGCCTTTAAAGACGGACCATTGTTTGTAATTAAAGCCGTTCTGTTCATTCAATGGAAATTATGTGTTTCATGGCAACTAAATGAAATATTCAACAAGTACATTTATTATAAAGAATTTTAAAATCAGACGACTTGGAGTATTATGCTTGTATTGCCGAATTATCGCAAGTTAATTAAAAACTTTTATTTAATAATAAGAAAAAAGCTTGAATGGGTCATTCCATTTTAGGGACTAATCTATTACAGCATTTTTTATAATAATGCAAGAAATCTACAGGAACATTATTTGAATAATATCTTAGGAAACAACGGTTCAGAAGAGGGTGGATTGTGGGGGATCGGATGATTAATATCTGTATGTCATGAAATAGCAATCTTCCTTTGTTGGCAGAGCAAATGATTTGTTATTTAGCATTATGAGAGGAGGGCGTATTGATTTTATCAAAGGAGCGGATACCTCGAAGCCGGAGATAAAGGTTTGCTGGAGATCAGATAAGACGTTTCTAAAACATCTCTCATTCCCTCATGTGCGTGTATTATTTGAGGTAAATTATATAAAAGAATTCGCATATTGATGGATTCTGTCATCCTGATAATTCCTTATCTATCTTCAAATATTAAGTGGCTGGAAAATATTATTGACAACCGCTGGCTCCAACCTGTCGAGTATCTAGCAAACTGAATGAATTTTTTTTTTTATTACAATTTATTATTAAAAATTAATATTATCACAAAATGCTGTATTAAACTGATATTGAGATAATAAATTAAATAAATATGGTCCATGCAATTTTAATTTTAAACATTCTATTGGCTAAAAAATTTCCTTAGGAATCATGATATAAATGAGAGAAGGTTACAAAGACCCCTACTGGCAATCTTTCTGGAACTGGGAAAGGATTGATGGATGGGAGTCATTGCGATGGCAGGATTGGGGGAGGGGGTGTTTATCCACCTTATATATGCAAATAAAATTCATACAATATCCATTAGGCAATAAATCTTGGCTTTGAGGGGCAGCTGGGCCGCATAGCTTGGGTTCTGATGTATTCCGGTCGATACCAACAAGGGTTGGTAAAAAAAAAAAAAAATATTAAAAACGGCTTACTAAAGTTTGATATGTTTAAATTATTTTATTATTAAACAATATCCAGTGTTTAACAATCGGTGATATATCTTTGATGCGCGGTCATAAGGGATTAAGTCACTATTTGAGCAATTAGAGATTATGTCGTAATATTATAACACCAAATCAGAGCTACCGGTTAGTATTAAGGTCTTAAGTCAAACTTAAAAAATCGATTAGCTGTACCAGTTGATATTATAGCCTTAAGTCAAGTTTATGACTACCTGCTTAGTATTAAGGTCGTAAGTCAACATATGCCCTTAATACATATACATTCACTACTTAAATACATTTTGTTGGCGCTATAGTCTTATGCGACTACTCCAACAATGGTACAGGTGGTATGAATGGAGATGACGTACATCGTGGTGTGTTGTTGGCCACTCAATGTGTGTGATGTTGACCAATCAATGATAGAAAAAAAAAAACAGTTAAAAATCCCAATTTATCATCCTCATGATTGGTTTCAGCTAGTTAGAGGAACCAGAAAGAAAATGCCATTTCAAGTAAATGAAATGAAACAAGAAGATTTTCTAGGTTTTTCCAGAGCTTCTCAAGACAGATTTTGTATTAAGGGAGAAGAATTCGGATGGGGACTTATTTTCCTGGCATAATGTACAGTGGCTTCATTAAACTTAAGACTACCGTATTCTGTTGTAAAAGAACTCCTTAACAGAAGAAGAACCCTTCAAGTCAATGAGTTTTAGAAAAAGAGGAAGGCCTTCCACAGGACAGGTTCAACAAAAGTACAAGTCCATGGTTCCTATACCTGGGTAAAGAAAAAAGATCTCATGGATTTACTTCCTCTGATACCTTCTATTAAGTAATAAATTTAAATTAAGTAAATATCAAGAAAAAAAATGATTGAAAGTAAAATGGGATTAAACCCTGGTGAGCTCAGAGAGCAAATGGAAATCAAACAAAATTGTAAATGTAAAATCGCTTACCTCGAACTGCTGGACCGCACGGCATAACCTGAAATCAGAGGTACGTGGCAGCAGGAAAAAGGGGTAAAGGGAAAAATGATAAAATAGGACGAACCACATAGAGCCCTGATCCTGGCGATAAGCAGCTAGTCTCAAGCTGGAGGTGAAGAAAAAGACGATCCCTTTCAAGAGATTATATAAAAACGCAGCGTGCATGAAAATGACGATACACGCATATATTACGAATTCGTAGTTGACGCACATTAATTTACTTAAGTACATAAAAATGACTAGTAAAGGGCGTATGACTACGAACGACATCCGTTCGTTCTGAATGACGAAATAGGAGAGTATTACGAATTCGTAGCTGAAGCACATTAATTTACTTAAGTACATAAAAATGACTAGTAAAGGGCCTATGACTACGAACGACATCCGTTCGTTCTGAATGACAAAACAGGAGTGCGGCTAAGGGCCCGGACGTGGATTAAGGGGTCAGACTCCACATAAATAATTTAACGTAGTTTATTTAGCCTTTGAGTACCCCTTATAAACAAATTAATAACTTATCAATTTATTATAAAAATTTATTAAATATAGATGATTTATAAAAATATGAATTTTATTGAAATTAATGAACACCTTCAGTATTTCACAATTTTTATAGACAACTCCCAACACACTCTGCTATCTAAGCGGAGGATCCTGACCTTCTGGAAGTAGAGCTGGAGTAGTCCCAAATAAAAGGAATGGAAATTTGAGATTTGTTAATTTTGTATTTATTCATTTCTGCCATTAGTATGTTTTGTAATGTAAAATTAATAAAATTATTCTATACTAAAACTATGGTTTATGTATGCCCTAACATGCTTAAGCGGTTATGACTGGTAAAATGTTAAGAAATTTTAATTCTTGTTAATTTGCAAATTATAATTTTGACTTCGTTAATAAACAATTTTAATACAATATTCTAATGTTGTATTCGGATTTCTTTTTTCCCAAATTAAAAAAGAGATGAGTTGCTATCATTTTTATAAGTACTACTTCATTTTTTCTTATAATAAATTTACTATCATTGAGATTGAAATTTTAGTGAACTTGCGAGACATAAGGCAAAACTAAAGTCAAAGTACTTCATGAAGTGTGCAGTCAAAACGGTGTGCAGTGAAGAGGGAGGTGTGCAGTCAGTCAATGATCAGACAAGAAATAAATGTATACGTTAGATAGTAATAGTATATGTCATATAGACTTACTACTATATTGTTTTATAAAAATAACAAATAATATAAATAAATGGATTTTACATAATGTTTTACGCTTAGCTGTTGCTCTCCTGAAAAATTCAAATTTTTTATTTTAGCCCTAATCACCACGCATCAAAATGAAGAGGTTTGAAGTCAAAAGAGAAATTAAGAAAGAAGAGAGAAAAATTACAAAGTCAAAATAAGTCTAAATATCTAATAAGGAACGATCAGTCAAGAAATAAATGTACGCTTCAGATAGAATTAGTATTATGCTGTTTTATAAAAATGACAATTACAATTAATATCAATAATTAGATTTTAAATAATGTTTTGAACTTTGCTGTTGCTCTCCTGAAAAATTAAAAATTTTGACTTAAGCCCTTATGACCACGCATCAAAGATATAGAATATACTCCTACGCATTTTGAGGTATTATGCATGATTTCCACTTGTCTCCAATACCGAAAAAGGTCTTGGTTTCTTTTCTTGGTAAGAAAATTCTTACGAAAAGAAAAAGAAACGAGAGTTAGCTGAGTACAGTATTGAACATCCAAAACTCCATGCAAATCGTATTTACTTACTACTTTTAACTTAATCATATTCCAGCCGTCAGAACGTAAATCCGGTAACGACTTTAGTCTTCGTTGTGGACGGAACCAATCTTAATTCTGTCATAATATTATATTTTATTCGGGATTCTCTAAATTTATTTTAAGATTAATCAGTTAAATGGATTTTTAGAAATCTTGTTCAAAACCTTTACGTTATATGTTCTTTAATTTGTAAAGCGCTCCATCCCCTTGATGAATCCCTAAATAGCTAAGAAACTTATTTTGAAGAGGGAAAATGTCCGTTTATTTTTTCCTAATTATAAAGAGATGGAACATGGTTTCAGGGATCTGTCATTTCCAAAGCTGCGAAGCATACTGCGAAAAACAAAAGTGAGGAATAGCAGAATGTAAAATAACAGGGGGAAAAAAATGTTGATTTTAACAAAGACCAGGATAAGGAAATATTTTCTGTATGCGGCATATTTTGTGTTTGTCAGACCCCTAATCTGATCAAGAAATTTTTTGGAGATAAGGTCATTTAAAATAAACTTTAAGTTGCAAAAATGATGTTTTCATCAATAATATCATTATTTTCAATTTTTTTCTGAAATAAAATAAGTTTCATCAAATATAAATTATTTTAAAAATCAGCTAGTTCCTGCATCTTTACTTAAGGGCTTTATTTTTCAATTTTTTAAAGTGGAAGTTTAAAATAAGCAGTACGCTAGATGGCATAATGTTCTCACTCAACTTTCATTCACTAACAAATTCATACTGATTTTAGTTCTAATTGCATATTTGACACTACAAAACTGAATATAGACATTTCGGTACTACATAACTGAATGTAGACATCCTTTCAATTCAAAATAACATCGACCTATTGTAATATACACTTATTGAAAAGTATTTGGAATGGATTTAATTTTTTTTCCGATTAATAATGTAGTAAATAACATCTGCTTGGTTGTTAAATTGATGATCTCGTAACCACATTTCTGTAAGTGATATGTGGTAATTGCACTTATACCAAACAGTAACATGTTAATAAGGATACCGCATTATTACTCAGCAGATATAGATGTAATTTCAATATCACAATTTATGTGATACATAAAATACATAAATACATTATGACAATATGTGTTAATGCTAAAATGACCATCTGACCATCCCATATTCATATTCAACGATATTTCTTGGTGTTGGAAATCCTTTTATTTTCTACAATGTAATTATGAATATGCACTGCGATTCTGTACAGATAGGAAATTATGAATAGCCATTCAAACTGATATATATATATATATATATATATATATATGTGTGTATATAAATTTAAAAAAATCTTAAATAAATATTTTAAAAAAACTAATTAAGGTTGGTTCCTAAAAGTTTTAATTAATGGTTTAACGATTTGAAAGAAGCAATAGAAGTTTTCCAATAGCAGCTCTTAAGCTACTATACGAGTCTTAAATAATTTTTAAGGTAGGAAGAGCTATTTCATATTTTTGTCATGAAAACTCAAATTCACTAGATTAGCTAAGCAGTGCTCTTTCAACATTTTTCATTGCCGTTGTATATTCTTTGATTTATTGATATAAAAGTTAGTTCCAAGCTTTTAATACCAAATCCTTACTTTTTGGTCTGTCCTTTTTTTGTAAATTAGTGTATGTTTTTCTCTTTTGCCTTTATACTCGTATATATGCCACAACTTATTTCGTAATTTAGCGGTTAATTTTGATTTATAAAAAGCTTAATTGATTTTTTTCCCTGAAATCAAAATAAAATAAATTTTGCTACTCTTTGGGTTTTTTCACCTATGTTTTAGTGTAGGTCACAATTTATGTCAAAACCGCGCCACTATTTCGGGCACGGTAATGACACAATGAGCAACCTATAATGTAAATTCTATATTTATTCCACCAAAACCGCTGTAAGTAATATTCATGTTTTGTTTTTTTTCTAAGTGACTTACAGCTTAACATATTCAAAATTAAATTAAGATTGATTAAGTTATTTGAAAAGATAGCAAAGAATTCGTTGAGGAAGACTCATTAATCATATTTGAATTATTCCCTTGCGGCTGAACTTCACTTCCATGGCTGCCGCTACTCTCGGAAGTAATTTTCCCTCAAATTTTTTTCAACCCTTTATCTCTAATTTTTTTTTGCATGGTAATGACATCAAAGTGAGGTGATGGAGTTTGTAAAATAAATACTTAATTGTTACTAAATTATAAAATAATAATAATTCAGTATGCCTCAGTTATTTGTTACGAATGAAAATAGATTTAACTTTCATTTTATTAAGGTTTTGAAAGAAAAAAAAAGATAACGCTTATTTGAAAGCTGATAGTGGGATGGTTTGGCGTTTTAGTACTTTGAATACTTATATAATTACATTGTAATTTAATATTTTCTTTTTAAATTTAAATTTATTTTGAAGAATTATTTCCCAATCCGGCATTTCGGAAACAAAACAGATACATTAAAAAAATTACATGCCAAAGTTTTTAATGGACGAAATGGATTTGTACCTAAATTAAAATGACCCATATTTACTTTTTTCTTTGTTTTCACCTCGACCCTGAATGGTCATTGGCATTGCATTGTATGTATCATATGGTAATATGATGTTTCTTTCAAGCAAGGTTTGAAAACAATTGAAAAATGAAAAAGAAAATCAAATTCGAACAAAATTTTTATATCTCATTTTAAAAAATCATGTTATGATTTTAACTCCTGACCACTGTATTTGAAATAAAATTTTACTGTTCGGGCTCATAATAATACTTTTTAAAAGGAGAAATATGTATTATTTTAATATTTTGAGTCTGGAGCATCTAAAGAACACTTACTAACTCTTAGCAAAAGAACGTGTTTATTACAAAAATGTATTAGAACAATATACAAATATTAAAAAAAAATATACAATATTAATTTATTTATATCCTTTATATACCTGGCCCCAATATGGTAAATATCATATAACGAAGTTTGTTAAAATATCATAGAAAAATATTGAATTTGAATGAAACATCTAGATGTAAAATTTAACTGTACCTTATAAAATGTGATTTTTATTTTCAGATCAATATTTATTTGATCTAATACATATCAATCAGTGAGTGATCATTATTTTTAATCCAATCGAAAAACATCAAAGATTGATTGAAATTTTCGTGTATAAATCAAGCATTGTTTTAGTTCATTCTTTATTTACTTCAGACTTTTATTTGCACTTGTCTCAACTAAGCGAAAATCAGCAAATGAGACATAAATTTCTGTAGGTTGGCATTTCAAGCCATGAGAGAAGATAGTGCATACAGAGAGGAAGGAGGTCTCTCATCCAATTCCTTTCCGGCGCCTCATAAAAGGCATGGAAGTCGTGGCCATTTCATTAATAAGTCTGTTGTTATGTCCGTGAAATTTGACAAGAAAGCCTGAATAGAGGGTTCTTATTTGCTCGTCTGTAGTTGGTATTATTTAACATTAAAAGTCGTAAATATTAGTAATTAGGTATATAATCTTTTGCGATGAATAATTATTGATTTTCAACATAGATTATAATTGCTGAGTGATGGTAGTGTTTCTGCAATGTTTCCGTAGTTTTTGTGTTTTGAACACTCTTGTATTAGATGGTCTTTTGCCTGGGATGAATGTTTGCACTTTTTATGCTTAAATAGATGATTGATGATTTTCGTGTTTATTGAACTCGACCTAGCATCCAGACCAACACCATGGCTTGTTGGCAGTCGTCTATTAGAACAGACAGAGCAATTAGTATTCGCTGCCAAGGGCAAGGAATTGGCTGCACTATTTCGCTGAACTACAGCGGCCCGGCACCTCTGCCTTATTATTAGGAACCACGACCTCATCCCTAACTCGCCCCCTTCCAATTAACTAATGCTTCAACAATGCTGAATTAACAGCTGACTGGGTGCCTCTACTGGTAAAATCCAGTTTTAGGTGGAGATATTTCTCTTAAGGGATAGTTTTTCACATTCAAGACATGGATTGTGAATTGCTAGTTCTTTGTTCGGATGGAGTTACATCCATTGTTTGTTTCTATCATATGATCAACCTCCCCTCTTCTCAATTAATCACTCAATTTCCAGGTTGAGCATTTTTACTGAGTTATACTGTTGGGGTGGTAGCATCATTAAGTCACAACAATTTATTTCTAAGGGATCTGTTAATGGATAGGTGGATCATACAACATATTTGTGATTAGACTATTCCGATCTCTCATACTAAAAGAAACATTCCCTCTCGTTAAAATACAAACATATTCTCTAGATTCCCACTTTTCTGAAAAAAAATAAAAATATATATATATCCAATTAGAGATTCACTCCTCTGAAAAAACTTTATTCCTAAACAAATGTTAACCTCAAATATCTTCAGTTATAACCGCTTGGATATCATATCAAAGTCTCCCATGGAATTCATATTCAAGTCATTTTAAAAAGTTATTTTTCATAAATCATAATTAAATTATTAGTAACGAAATTTTTAAAATGCTTGCTTGACAAAGGTATATTAAGTAATGATTGAACTAATATATACAAAATATAACAGTTTGGCCCATACGTAGTTTTCCAGTAACCTCCTCCCTCTAGATAATATTCAGCGTATTTGTGATATAAGCCCGACATGCGGTAATTGGAATACTAACAATCAATTCTTTCTTCATCGTACCATTTAGCCCAAGAAAGTTATTACGCTGGTTGGCAATTGGATACTCGTGAATATCAATATTAACACAAATAATTACAAATTTCGGGTAATCTAGAACATATATTATTTTGAGACCAACTTGCTAAAAACTTAATTGTTTTTAAAGGAAGTCACAGGTTTGTTTCTAATAAACGATGTAAGTTCTTTTTTATACTTGGTGATTTGAAGACCTATGATCCGAGTTCCTAAGAATGAACGAAAACAACCTTTTTCTTTTTAAACAATATTTTTAATAGAAGACTTTTTTTGATATTTGTCTTATTTTTGGTTTTAATTTTTATTTAATGAAATGGCGGAATCCACCCGCCATTCGAAAAGAAAAAAGGAAGATTTAATTAAAATCTGACTTTAAGTAATGAAGGAAAATTGACAAAAAGAGTAATAAGTTCTTCATTGTGGAAATAAATGAAACAGATGATGACGGGAACTCTAAAGTAATTGAATTTCTAACGTGAGGTTAATAATAAGCAATAAATAGAAAAATAAATCAACAAGTAAAAGGAGACAAATGACATCTGAAGTAGAGTGTCCGTAAAAAATAATAAATTCAAATGTTTATTTATTTTATCACCATACATTTCTACCCATACATTTGAGTCTTCTTCATGGTTAAAATGAAACAAAAATATGTAAAATATCTCTGTAAGTGTAGAGAAAATTTGAAATGTATATGTATAGCTTGCTGATAAGATTAATCACACATAGTAAAAATGCAGCATAATTATACTAGTGATATTTTAACTTGACATGGGATTTATGAATTCTCATGAATATAATGAAATATTGTTAAAAATATATCAATGGCATAAATAAATAACTGATTAAGATTATTGAATAAAATCTGATAGTTACCTAGTGAATTGTGAGTAATTTTATTAATACATTTTTTTTCGCAATAAAATGCATGCATAAAATGCTATAAAAATGCATTGAAATTTAAAAATAAATCGGTGAGAGTAAGAATAATTAAACATTTTAATTATTCTTACTCTTACCGATTTATTTTTAAATTTCAATGCATTTTTATAGTAGCATGTTTGATAATAGCCGGACTACATTATTAACTTTCAATAAGAGTTGTTAGAAAGCTATAAGTTCGAAGGCAAGCTATCAGAAATACACCATAGATTATTTTTACATATTACATAGTAGAATTAAAACATCAAAAATATAATTACCATGTAACTGTAATTAAAAAATAATGCATCACAAAACCATATTTATTGTTTCAGTGCCTCCAGTGATTGAGCAAGTCACATCAGGAGGTCTGGTTGAAGTTAAGAAGGGAACGAAAATTCTTTTAGAGTGCAAGTCATCCGGCATCCCGCCCCCAACCATCACTTGGACAAGGAGGGTAAATTCATTTATGCTTATTTTTATCTTACCTAATCTATAATTATATTGAGTTAACTCTTCTAATGTCTGAAAACGACATCTAGGACGACCTGATCTAGGTTCATCTTCAAGGCTTGTATTCCCAGAATTAAACCGCCTGAACCAAAATGCCGCCGTGTTTCGATGCACCACACTTTCCCCTTCCACTGCACAAATTTCCTCGGCTGAGGCCTTTGCACTGAAACCTTTTTTCCAATAATGCCTAAGAAGGCCGCGGATGACAAATTTTTCTTCCGACATTTCTAGTGAAATTTAATAAATTGAATGAAAGGCAGGGACAGTTGGCGTACATAGATAATTAGAGGATTAGTTAATGTAAACATTGACATAAGAATTGTATTCGTCAGAGATTAAATAAGGATTAAATTAGAGACCTCAATGTAAACAACTTAATATGCACAAGGACTTTTGTAACAACCTAGTAGTTTTAAAACAATCCCTGAAAGTTTGATTGACATACTTTGCGTCCTTATCGCGTCCTTATTAGTTGAAAAGGGCCTTCGTTAGAATTAATAGGTCGCAACTTTCGACTTCTGCACGCTTCACTTGTTCTAAGGGATAAAATTACAGATAGTCCTTTTCAGGACACCTTGAACGGCTCCGTCGTCTACGACTACTTCAGAACCATTCAAACATTTTCAGGATTCTGCGTAGGAGAATAACAATGAGATGTATGCCAGAAAAAAAGCTTTCCTCTTCGGCTATCAGAAAGCTAACAGTGTAACGAATTTTTTTTTTTTTTTAATCACGATATTTCAAAGGTATCCTCCTACAATCAACACTTTTGCTTGTTTCCAAGAGTTGTGTTATTCAGGAGTGGAAAATTGGAATGATGAAATATTGAATGAAAACCTGGATTTTAAATTATCTCCTATTATGAAGAAATCGGGAAATCGATTTCCAAAACAAAATGTAATTACCATGGCAAATAAGGAAAGGGATATTCTGTTTGCGAATTGCAGAATATTACGAGTGTTTCATATGCAGTGGAATTAAAATCTAAAAGGTTCCTAAAGTTTGGAGTCAGTTAAAGGACAGTATTCAACAATTAGTTAAACTATTAATGTGCATTGTATTTGCTACAGTTTACAGTGATCTCTCTTAACTAATATATTTTACACCATATTGTAATATACTTTTTTTTTTTCAATCGGTTGGATCAACTATTTTGAAACATGTAATTAGAATTTCATTTTGATTTGAAATGGTTAAGGTATTCGACTTAAAATTAGAAGAGGTAATCACCATGACAGGGGATGTGTAATTACCAGACGAAAACATTTTCAGCGTGGGTCAAATATTTAAAATTTTCGGTGTTTGAACTCAGAATAGTTATTAAATTAAAAAAACGACACATTTGTTCCAACTCTTTATTTATTCAATTTCTTTATTTATTTTACGACTTACTTAGTTATTAGTGGATAGTTTATCAGCTAAAACCTCCCTGTACCAAGGTAATCACCCATGTAAAAGATTGTTATTTCGTGAAAAAAATTTAACCACATCTTTACATTGCACTTTATATTAGTCAATTACATATCTTACACTAGCCGACTTCACCAAACAATGTGGAGCACTGTAAACATTCCTAAGATCATATTATATCACTGCAATAATAATAAAATTTCTCAAGCGTATATTATTCATATTCTATGTGAAGGATCCTCTTCTTTTTTTTTATTTTTTTTTGTGGATGGAGAGTAATTTTTGTTATTTAATGTTTGTTGAAAGTTGGTAAAAATCGGTGTCTAACTCACTTATGTCCAGAAAAAATCGGAAATAGTAAGACATTAGAGAGAATAATCTTTTGAAGTCTTAACATCTATATATTTTGGATTAGCTCCCAGCTTTCACATTGTATATCTATTTCTTCATTGCTTCTTTTCTCATTCCATTTTTAATAGGAAGAAATTTAGTAATTTCCGCACGTGAATAATCCTATATAAACAGATAAGAAGTGAAAAATAAAATAAAACAATGAGGAAAAAAAAAAGATAATTTGAAAAGAAAATATGAGTATCAATTAAATGTATTAATGATAATGAATGAAGCTGTTCTACTGTTGTTCCCAGGCCAATTAATTAACATTGCTTAAATCTCAAATCTTCCAACACTTCATCAAGTCACTGTTATAATTATTTCTAAAATTATCTTAGCGAGAAAGTAAGCAGAAAGAGGATCGTTTACCTTGTTCCTAGAAAGTAATACTTTTGATATTATCTAAAAACTGAATGATTAAAGCATAAAATTGTTAGCATAACTTTCATCGAAAGTAATGAGTTAAAAGGTTCACCTATAATTATTTTTACGCCACGTGTTTCCGTTAAGCTCATATACGAAAATCTACCTGGTACATTCAGAAAACAAATAAACTACGTAAAGCATTCAGCTCATGATTTATAAACAAAATAAAGTAGCTTTGAGTATAAACTCTGCTCATAATTTCACTTTCCACTTCGCAACTTGTAACCTTTTATTGGGTTCTTTCACATGAAATGTCCGATTTTATAATTTTTGAAATACATAGAGGATTTTGCGGGTCTCTGTTGTTTACTTCCAAATGTTTACCTATTAAATTGAATTTTTTTTTTTTAAATGATGCTGAAGTCCAAAGTTCGTTTTCAGATTTTGTTCCACTTCAAAGCTCAGAGTTTTTCAGATTCGGGATAAAATATTTGGTATCACATTGGGAAAAATGTGTAGAAAAAGAAGGTAAATTCTTCCAATAAAATTATTGTTGTCATATTGTATTTTTACTAAAATCCCTCTACCATGAAAACGGACATTCCATATAAAACAACCCTATATTTTTGTACAGTAATCTTTCCTGGCCATGTGTAGCTTACTTGTGGTTACCAAACTATTTTAACAATTTATAAATAAACTTTTTACCATTAATTAAAAAATAAAATAGTCTCACGAAATAAATTAGTAGTGCTCATCAATAAGGCAGTATGGCAATTCCAAATACTTAATCCAAATAAATGGCGATTCCCTAATATTTCCATTTACACATGCGAAACTTGGATATTTTGACGCACGGGACGTGTATTTCCATGCATAAGCCGAAGTGTGAATGTTGAAAAATCGGTATATCCTCAATGTATAATTTATATAAGGTAAAATAACGTAAAAATTGATTTAGCAACTATCACTTTAATATGACGTACCCTTATAATTTTCACGTCTAATTAGCTTAGTATATTTATAAAAAAAAAAAAAGGTTCGAACCTACATCAGACCTATCATCATTACTTAATTTTCCGCTGTTTCACAACTGAAAGTAGACCGTCACTTCGAGCTAGGATTCCAAATTAAACCTAAAAATTGAAAATTTCCAACAGTGTTTTACTTTTTACATACCAAGGATTCAGTCTGGTGTATGTATGTCCGAAGTTGAAGCCATGAGACCCAGTTAATGATGTTAATCTGTTACGGATGTCAATTTATATTCTTAAATTTCTTCGATTACCCACGCGCAAACCTTATTTTTTGGATAATTTACATTTTAAAAAACAGCCGATGTCGAAAGAAAGTTGGGGATAAGTGTAAATATATTAATTAATATTAATTTAATAAATTATTACATCCATCTTACCCACCCAAAGTTCACACATACGACTGGGGTAGAGCAGGATTGTATTATTTTTTGATCATGTGTAACTTTCATTAAAATGTTTTATGTAACGTAGTGTATATGATCGATATATTTTAAAATTGTTTTTAGCTTATAACTGCATTATCTAATGGTTACTTTAATTTAATTGTAACAATGTGAAGCTGTTAAGGAATATTGTCACAATCATTTTTAAAAAATCCTTTTATAAGCCCAGTATTCTATCCAGGATTCAATTTGTTTTAGAGATCCAGTTTTTTCCTTTTTTTATA